>CM057457.1:377962916-378585000 GCA_016271365.2 Neoceratodus forsteri | reverse complement strand
AGCGCCCCATTTTCCTGAATAGTGGCAGAAAGGAGAGAGAGAGACTATTACATGAAAAAGAAGCATGCTTACTCCTCTATTACCTTTAATACAAAAAGAAGGACCCTTTTAGTGTTTTGTTCCAGAGAAGGCCCATTTTAGTATAAGTTAACCCCCCCTTTAAAAAAACAGGTTCATTAAAACAAACTGTAACTATGGGAAAGGCTTGAAATAAAACCACTGCAATATTGTAACTTGTTTAAATACCTGAAAAAAAGCAACAGGAAGGTGTTTCGTTTTCCTGTGTCCCTTTCCTCCACCCTTCTAGGCCAGACTGGAGACTACCTGTTGCCTGGAGGTGAATCAGCTCTCACTATAGGGAAGCAGTGCCCTCTTCAGAGCCTATTTATAACAGCAAACCTTCCAATCATTGTGGAAATAGGTGGGATTACGCACTACTTAAAGTGCTTGTTACACATGCATGGGTCTATAACTATTGTTCTTTCAAGACTGCGCCAAATGTGCTTATGTGGTCCTATGTACTAATAAAAGCTGGTTATTATAGTGGATCATCCTGACACATTTCTCTTAGGGCTAGTTAGTCATTTCCTGTATTAGATAAGGGGTGGATCAGGTGACCAGACCTTTCTTGTATAAAAGCACCACTAGGGGCTATTCAAGCGAAGGTTAGTTGAACACTGAGCATCGGAGGAGAAAGACCTCATGAATTGCTTGAAAAAGCCCTGGTAGATTGACTGAATTCAGGCTGAAGCTATGTAAATGAGCTCTTGCTCATAGGTGTTTAATCAAAGATCTTAATCAATAAATAAATAAAATAGATAAAAAGTGAAGCCACCATTTTCCGAGTATGACTGACCTCATTTTGCTTTTTGTATATGCTCTTTTTATTATTTTGCAATTTTCTGATTAAAATAAATTGATAAGCACATGACTGTTTTTGTGCACCTAATTCTTGGTCTGCTGTGTTATGATTCACCCACATCCATTCACACGTCCAGCCCACGAGGAGTTTGTAGCATTCTCTGGGCTTTGAAATTCAATTCTGTGTGACTCCACTGTCATGCTCACCAACTACCAATATAATCTCATACCAACTATAACCCCAACATGATTCTTCCTTAAATACTCACTAGCTTTACTCCTTTTATTTCAAGCTTTCTGATATTATAGACTACTTGTAATTCCATACTCCCTCCCCTTCCAACTCTTTCTCTTAGTCATAGCTGAAAAACATCCCATATAAACACATTGTATAGCCGTCTACAATACTTACTGGTGGGAATGACTTCAAAGTGATCCTTCTGCTCTGCAGTGTCTTCCATTTTCACATCAACAAAAGGGAGTTTGTCATTCTTCACTTCCTCCTTAACATCAATAAATGGGAGTTTGCCATCCCCTCTTCCACCTTCACATCAACAAAAGGGAGTTCCTCATCCCTCTCTTCCACCTTTACATCAATAAATGGGAGTTCTCCATCCCTCTCAGCCAGCAATAACAACTGCTCACTTGGGATGTTGTAGCCTGTATACACACACACACAAAAATCACAACATACAAATGTTATTTATAATCAGAGCAACATAAAGGTAAAAAATGTTGCCAAGTGGTAAGGAAAGCTTATTTCCGACACACGTTAGGCACTGTGCATTTAGCACTGGCACTTTAATAAATTATCTTCACTTGGCAACATTTTTGAGCAGCGTGTTATCTTTGGATGGTGAGTGCAGGACTTTTATGCTGTTGGACTAATTTTTATACTTGTATATTCCTGCACCCATGTTTCCTCCACACTTACATATTCCTCCACCACCATTCTAGCCATATTTACATATTCCTGCACCCCTGTTCTGTCTATACTTACTGTATATATTCCTGCACTCCTGTTCTCTCCATACTTACATATTCCAGCACCCCCCTTCTCTCTGTACTTACAGATTGCTGCTCCATTCTCTCTATACTTATATATTACTGAAACCCTTTTCTTTTATAGTAATACTGTATATTCCTGCACTACTTTTTATCTATACTTACATTTTCCTGCACACACTGTCTCCATATTTATATACCCTGCACCCTTTCTCTATACTCCCATAGTCCTGCACTCCTTGTTCTCAATATTTACATATCCTTGCACCCCAACTCTCTCTAGACTTACATATCCATGCACCACTTCTCTCTAAACTTACATATTCCTGTATATACTATGCTCTCCATGCTTTCATATCCCTGTGCCCCTGTTCTCTCTATTCTTCTATTACTGAACCCTTTTCTCTCAATACTAATAATGTAGATTCCTACACCACTATCTATATTTACAATATCCTGCACCTTGTATCCATACTTACATATTCCTGCACTCCTGTTCTCTCTATACTTACATATTCCTGCACCCCATTATCTCTATACGTACATATTCTTGCACTCCTGTACTCTCTATACTTGTATATATTCCTGCACACACTGTTCTCTTCATGCTTTCATATCCCTGTGCCCCCTGTTCTCTCTACACTTCTATTACTGAACCCCTTTTCTCTCAATACTAATAATGTACATTCCTACACCACTTTCTATTTATATTTACATTTTCCTGCACCTCATTGTATCCATACTTACATATTCCTACACTCCTGTACTCTCTATACTTACATTTTCCTGCACATGCTGTTATCTCCACGCTTTCATATTCCAGCACACACCCTGTTCTCTCTCTCTCTACGAACATATTCCTGCAGCCGTTCTCTCTATACTTGCATATTACTGAACCCCTTTCTATACTGATACTGTATATACTTAAATCACTTTCTATCTATACTTCCATTTTCCTGCACTACCTGTTCTCCATACTTACATATTCTTGCACCCCTATTCTCTCTGTACTTACATATCCCTGTGCTCATGTTCACTCCATACTTGCATATCCCTACACCCCTGTTCTCTCTACATTTATATATTACTGAACTACTTTTCTCTCCATACTAATACTGTATACTCTTACACCACTTTCTATCTATACGTACATTTTCCTGCACCTCCTGTTCTCCATACTTACATATTTCTGCACCCCGTTCTCTCTCTATATGCTTACATATTCCTGCACTCCTGTTTGCTCTATACTTACATATTTCTGTACCCCTTGTTCTCTTTATACTTCCATATTCCTGCATACTGTTCACTCCATACTTACATATTCCTGCATCCTCTGTTCTCTCCATACTTACATATTCCTGCACTCCTGTTTGCTCTATACTTACATATCCCTGCACCCCTCTTCTCTCCATACTTACATATTCCTGCACCCTTGTTCTCTCTATACTTACATATTCCTGTACCCTGTTCTGTCTACACTTACAAATTCTTGCACCCTTTTCTATATATGTGTATATATATATGTATATATATATATATATATATATATATATTCCTGTACATACTGTTCTCTCCATGCTTTCATCCCTGTGCCCCTGTTCTCTCTATACTTCTATTACTGAACCCCTTTTCTCTCAGTACTAATAATGTATATTCCTACACCGCTTTCTATCTATATTTACATTTTCCTGCACCTCCTTGTATACATACTTACATATTCCAGAACCCATATTCTCTCTATACTTACATATCCCTGCACACCATGTTCTCTCTCTACTTACATATTCCTGCATGCACTGTTCTCTCCATACATATGTATTCCTGCACCCTTGTTCTCTCCATACTTACATATTCTTGCACCACTGTTCTTTCTATACTTACATATTCCTGCATCCCTATTCTCTCTATACTCACATATCCCTGTGCCCCTGTTCGATCTATACTTACATATCCCTCTGTATGTAAGTATGGAGAGAACAGGACCACAGGAATGTGTATGTATTTGGGGAGGAACAAGAATGTAGGAATATGTGAGTATAGAGAGAAGTGCGGTGCAGGAACATGTTAGTATGGAGATAGTACAGGAACACAATAGTATAGCGAGAAAAGAAGTGTTGGAATATGTATGTATGTATGGAGAGAATTGTGTGTGCAGGAATATGCAAGTGTCAAAGTGAGGCAGGGTGTGGCTATGGGATCAGCTGGCAACTAATGGGTCTAGGCTAGAGGCACTAGGACCCTGCGGGAGTCAAAATCTTTGAGGAGGATGGCGACGAGGCAAGTGGTGTGCATGTACAGCACTGCGAGAGTGGCTCATGGCACTAGGCTTACCTCATCAGAAGCCTCAACTGCCTCAGTTCCTTTTTTTTCCCCACCGTCGAAAGTGCACTTCAGTGACATCAGCCACCCTTCAGTAATCAGAACTTATACTAAGTTTCATACTAAGTTGTGAGGAGTTTAGGGGACCCTGTGTTAGGCCCATAACCGCTCCTTTCCTCTTTACCCATAATATGTCAGTTTGTGTCCATTTAGAATATGGGAGTCTAAGTTTTTTTTAAACCGAGTCCTGTTTTTAGAGCAGATAATTTCCTCTGGCAACCCATTCCATGAGGCAACCACCCTTTTAGTGTAGAACACCTTTCTTCTATTTGTGTTACACTTAATGTGTCTCAGTTGGAGGGGGTGTCCCCTGGTACCTTTCTGGTTGTTTTTAAGCTGCAGATTCAGTTCATTCAACAGACAGTCATCCTGCATTCCCTTACAAAAAGTTCTTCAGGATACCACTGTAATACCATTTGTTTGCCATTGCAATATCACTGTGATTAAGGTTTTCATAGTATCACAGTGGTTTGTTTCAATTCCACTGTGATACCATTGTTCCACTGTTCTACCACTGCACCAAAAATAATCAAACTGTGAACTACCATAGTACAACCACGGTACCACTGGGTAGTACCATTGCACATTCTGTAGCTCACCACTGTGTTGCCATTGTTGTGCCATGGTGTTGCCATTGTGTCGCATTTGGTAAGGGTTATGTCATAACACATCAACAGATCCCCTCCAACTCTTCTTGTTCCCAGTGGCACTAGTCTCATATTTGTCAATCTTTGTTCACAGGATCTCCCCTGCAAGCCATGCACCGCTCTAGTGGCCTGCCTCTGCACTCTCTCAAACCCTGCCACTGCACCATTGCTTATGGGTCCCCACACAGGGGCTCCATAGTCAATACTGGTCTAACGTAGGCTCTATACAGTGGGATGATCACTGCCCCTTCAGCTTTTGAAGTTTTTCTTTATATTCCATAGTACCTGTTTTGCTTTTATTATTAGACTATTACACTGGGCGTGATATTTGAGTTTACGGTCTCCCAATACACCCAAGTCTTTTTCCATCTTGGACTTTCTCAGGATTTGCCAGTTTATACTATAGTTTTGTTCTGGATTCCTATTGCCCAAGTGGATCACACAACATTTGTCTATGTTAAAACATATTCGTCTAGCATTTGTCCAACTGTAAATGTTATCCAGATTTTTCTGAATGGTCTCTATTCCCTCCGGCAGTGTCACCAGCCCTGCTAACTTAGTATCATCTGCATATTTACTTATCCAGTTATACACACCTCCCCTCCTTTGTGCCATGAATATTCTGAACACTGGTCCCAAAACTGATCCCTGCGGGACCCCACTAGTCACAGGCACCCCATCTGAAAGACAGCCATTTATACACACCCTCTGTGACCCATCCGACAGCCACACCTGAATCCATCATTGAAACATAGAATTTGACGAGATAAGGACTGCTTGGCCCACCTAGTCTGCCCATTTTCCTACCTAACAGATAAGCTGCAGATCCTAATTAACCAACAGCTTACTTCCTCCTACCCTCCACTAGGACTGCCTTATGTCTGTCCCATGCATTCCTGAATTTCCCCACTGTTCTTGACTCCACGACCACCTCAGGGAGGCTGTTCCATGCATCCACAACCCTCTCTGTGAAAAAATACTTCCTCACATTATCTCTGAGCCATCCCCCCTCTATCTTCAAGTTGTGCCCCTGTTCTTGCACATCTCTTTTTCTGAAAGATGCCACCCTCTTGGACTTTGTTGATTCCCTTGAGGTACTTGAAAGTTTCTATCATGTCCCTCTTTCCCTCCTTTCCTCAAGGGTATACATATTAAGCTCCTTTAGTCTTTCTTCATATGTCTTCTGGTGCAGACCCTGCACCATTTTGGTTGCCCTCCTCTGGACAGCCTCCACTTTGTCTATGTCTTTGTGGAGATGGGGTCTCAGAACTGCACAAAGTACTCCAGATGGGGTCTCACCAACTGTCTGTACAGAGGGATAACAACTTCCTGTTTTCTACTATTGATGCCTCTCCCTATGCATCCCAGTATCCCCCCAGCCTTCCTTACTGCCTTCTCACATTGCTTGCCCACCTTTAGGTCATCTGATATAATTACCCCCAGGTCCCTTTCCATTTTTACTGTTGTCAGTATCTCACCCCCCATTGTGTACTCTTGCCCTGGGTTTTTGTTTCCCAGGTGCATTACCTTGCACTTCTTTGCATTGAATCTGAGCTGCCATACATTTGACCATTCCTCCAACCTTGCCAAGTCCCTTCTCATCCTTTCCACTCCATCTGGTGCATCAACCCTGTTGCAGATCTTTGTGTCATCTGCAAAGAGACATACTTTTCCTTCCAGTTCCTCTGCAATGTCACTTATAAAGACATTAAAAAGGACCGGTCCCATCGGCTTACTCTGTGACCCATATCTAGTTCTGTTAGGCAGTTTAATATTTCTATGTGGGGCACTTTATCAAAGGCCTTTGCAAAATCAAGATATATACAATCCACCGCCTCCCCCCATCCAATGCTGCTGAAATGTTCTCATAAAAGCATAACATATTTTGTCACATATGACCTTCCCATCACAAAACCATGCTGCACACTGTCTTCTTGGTTTGTTTCTATTAAATATGCATTTATTATATCCTTTACAGGGGTAGAAATAAGGTTTTGCCAATAGGGAGCCATGAATAGCTCCTGGTCATTGGCAATTTTTGGTAAATCAGGAGCTACTCAGGCTGACCAGGAGCTATTGCCTAAAAATGAAGAAAAAGAGGTCCATATGAAAAATGTCAATTTTTAATGTTTTTTTATTTTTGTTTTGCCTTGGTAGGGACAAACACATAACTATAGTACTAGGCAGAGCAAGAATAGAGTACCAAGAGGAAGAGAGAACACAGAAAGCAGAAGACAAGATTTGGGACAGAATGACAGACAGAGACAGAATATGTAGAAGAAGGCAAGTGAGTAGAGAAACGGAGTAGAAAACCTAACCTGCTTTGAAGATTAAAACTGCACAAGGAGACAGACTCTCATTAAATAAAGATATATATTTCGTGTGTTGTCTTTTTTTGTTTGTTTTGCATATTGTACACATTGTTTTTGTTAAAGATTGTGTAATGCAATTCAAGGTTTGGGGCGGGTCCAAATAGTTTAAAATCATGCGAGTATCACAAGCAGCTAAGAATTCCCCACAAATTATAAGTCACTCAGTCTCATCTGACTTTTGTTCAAAACGATGATGGAGATTCTCGTCATTCTCACTTTCACTAGAAGATGTAATGTGAACTTCCTCAACTACAGAGACTTTGCTTTGGCCTGCTGACGAGGACTTGTGAGGTTTTGCTCCCAACCTACGTTTTGTTTTTACAAACCACTCTTTTACTAATGGTGTGCTACAAAACTCTTGTGGTTCTGGGCCCTCCATGGAGATTAAAAGTAAGTCCGCTATGGTGCTGGTGTTCAGATTAGCTCTCCAGTCAGAAAAAAATATTTTCATAGCTGAAAATGCCCTTTCTAGTGTTGCATTAGATAGTGGATACACTAGTACTATAGCTATGACATGAAGACTGTTTCGGAAGTATAGAGATTTTCTCTGGAAGATTACATGCCATACCTCAAGGAATGAGAGCTGCTTGTGATACTTGCTAATATTCTGTTTCAACAGTTTCCATTCTGTCATTGCAGTATGCACATCACATCCGTCTCTGCAGCAAGACAGGAGAGAAGTGGTCAATAAGAAACTGGATCTCCTCATTTCCAAATTCAGAAAGCTCATTAGACTCGTCAGGCCAATTTGCTGGGTCAATGACAGTGCCATTCATTAACAGTGGGTCTTATGCAAAGCCCAAGAAGTGCTGATTGAAACAGTCCATTACATTGTTTACAATCACTTCACGTTCCTTGGCAAGGGCTGAAGAGTATCTCCTATTGCCCTTGGAGCACAATTTCTTTAAACACTGCTGTCCCTTCCTCATTGATAACCACTTCTCTCCTGAACTTGGCTAGTGTGGTTCCATCCTCTGCCATTAAATTTTCTGTTTCCGAGAGTACTGTACTTACAGTGTCCATTACAATGGGAAGGGATATATGGGCATCCTTAAATGCACAGGAGACTGATGAAGACCTGTGAGGTGTGTCAAAATAGAAGTGTGAGTAGCAGAAATTTAACATTGCATATCTGTTTTCTAAACCCTTAGCTTGCCTTGTCTGCTGGTGGAATATCCAGTCTGGTGTCAGACACAAGCTCATCCCAATGACCCAATATGCTGCTGAAATTATGAAGCACAGCATGGAGAGAATCCTTTTTTTTTTTTTTTTTTTTTTTGAGAGCCATCATGTCCTTGTGACTTTTAAATGTGATGCAGGTGGTTTGATTGGCTTCAGCACTCTTTTAACTCTCTGTAACATTTTGGGAGTTCTCATAAAATAGAATATTGAGATCAACATGTTGTCAATGGTCTGGGAAAATAGGTGTTTTAAAAGCATCTTTAGCTGCTAATTCAAGTCTGTGTGAAACACAATGAATAGCAAAGCCATGGCACTCTTCTTTCAATAATGCTATCAAACCCTTATTACGTCCAAAATTGACAGATGTACCATCTGCTCCTGCGCCAATGCAGGATAACTGTTTTAGGTCAACCATGTCCTGACCCAACAATTGAGAGTATGCGGTAGTCATTGCAGACCTCAAACCACTTGCATCAGCAGACTCAACATCAATTAATCCAATGAACTTCATAGTAGGTTGCCCATCCTCGAGAATTTTGGCATAAACTATCTCCTTCTCCGTGGTGGTCCTGTCAGTTGTACCATCCACAAAGACTGAATGATATCTGTATGGAGTTGCTTCTCCTGTGAAATGACTCACAATTGGTTTTCTTAAGTGATCGGCAATAGCTGTGACGAATGAAAAGTATGCTTTCTTATTGGTATAAGCATCACCAAGGTCAACAACATGTCTCTTTTCCAGTGATATTAGTCCCTTGAATTTCAGAAAGGAGTCCTCTTCTTTGGCCAGATAGTAGGCAATATCAAAAGTTTCTCTAATTTGTACAGATATTTTTTTATTCATTTTTAATATACATTTCTCTATTTCACCACCTGAGGGCATATTAGCAGCTAAAGCAGCAGCCATTGCTTGTTTATGGCCTTCTGATACAGCATGCCTTTCACAGTTTGTTTTTTTTAACACTGTTAGTTCCAGTGATGTACGAATCCACATTGCTCATTTTACCAGCTCTAGTTGCCCACTTTTTGAATACATCTGGTTTCTCGCTACAAAACTTACACCAAATCTTGGTTGCAATACCATCTTTTGCTTCAAACTGTAGCCATGTCAAATCTGGATTTTCCTTTTGGCACCGCCATGAGCGCACTATGGATACATGACAGGAATGGGCCTGTTTTTTCTTTTCCTTAGTTGTTGTGATAGCCGCCTCACTGACAGTACTATCTGGTGTTATGGTCAATGGCACCAAAGAGGAGGACGGTTGTCCTGTTTCATCTGGTCCAGGCTGCTTGCGTTTACGTGAAGTGTTGAATCCGAAACTTAGAAGTGACATGATTACCACCACCAGGGAAGGAGACAGGTTGGGCCTTGATGTAATTAATTCAGAAATGTTAAGTACAACCACTGAACATGATGAATTGAGATGTTGTGTTGTAGTTGAAGGACAGAGGGTATAATAAAATGAAAAAAATTATTTCACTGGCCCTGTCTCTTTTTTTGTTAAACTACAATGCAGGGATTATCTTTAGCTGGTATATAACGTTACCAAGCTGACCACAAGGCTAAAAGAAACCTTGTAATAAGTTGTGCTGATGCTTATAGGTCCAAGGACCAGTTAGCAAAGTTAGATTTTATTTTTTTAATCAAGGTACAACAGTTAACAAGCACTGACCACAAGGCTAAAATGAACCTTGTAATTTAGTCATGCTAATGCTCACAGGGTCCTGGGACCACTAACTAAGGTTGATAATTTTTTTTTAATCAAGGTTGCAACAGTTAACAAGCAGACAAACGTCTAAACTACCTTGTAATGTAGTCGTGCTAATGTTCAGGGGGTCCTGGGACCACTAGTCAAGCTTGATAATTTTTTTTAATCAAGGTCGCAACAGTTAACAAATATCTCCCAGGTTTAACAAGAAACAAAAATGTTGTTCTCACGGGGTTCAGGGAGTCGTAAGGAGCTTTAAAGTCCAATTGGTTACACCTGAAACTTAGCTCACAAACACACTAATAAGTAATCTGTACAGTATTTATTTTAGCTACGCAACAGTGTTCAATTATCAAGGACAGAATTTCAGCAGAACAAAAGTGGCTTAGTCAGTGTACAACAGAAATAAAAAGATTTACTGAAGGCCTGATTGAGAAATAAATTATAACTTGAAAGGATTCTGGAATTTAAGTTTAGGTGCTAAACTTGAAAGTCAATCTAGCTGTTTTTTTTTTGTGTCAAACGCTGTTCCTGATCTCTCTCTCCCTCCCACCTGAATAATAATTAACTTTAGCTTTATAGAAAAATAAACAGCCCAAACGTGCCAATTCTGTGCTCTTTCTAAACTGAAATTATCTGCTTCCTCCCTCCCCCCCCACAGCAGTAATTATTTCAAGATTGTTTCCACAAAAGTAAAAAAGGGCAGATTAGATTTAAAACTAATCTGAGTGCCTTAATGTAGTATTTTCATCAAATATGAAAGTCAATCCATTTATCTAGTGAAGTATTTGAGCTATGTATTGTATGCAACTAGTCTGTCCAATCGTTTTCTCTCAAATAACGAAGCAAGAAGCTGCCTCTTCACAAACACCCTCACACTGTCCAACCTTCCGTGCACATTGGCGAAAAATATTGTGTGACAGGCTAGTTACCCAATGAACAGCCACACACTGTCTGTAGCTTGTTGAATTGCCACCCGATTGGCCTGCACCACAGGCCATCATGTGATGCAAGGATTGTTGAGTCATGACCTGCCAGTCAAGTAAAAATGGGCAGGTCCCAAATGGCAGAATCTACATGCCCCCCTGGCAGACTGAACTGCAACCACATGACATTCCCAAGATACAGACAGGAGAGTCAGGTGACAACACACTAACTTCACCTGAATTAGTGAGAATGTGTTTGATTGAGTTGATGTATGCTCAGGAAGCATGAGCAATGGGATCAGAATGCTGGATCTCAGGGGGACGAGATGTTACACATTTTTTCTGCTGCAAACAGCCAGTTTTACAGTCACCACTTTTGTTTTTAATTGCATCTCTGACACTGACTGGCATATAAGAGTATGTCCTGACTGATAGAAGCAGCAGACCTGAAGCGAGGGGGCGAGTGTGGCAGTGATTACTCTCGGAGCTCTGTTTGGATGGTGCAAATATGTGATCTGACTTGGATACACAGCAAGAGAACGAGGTTTTAACCCCAACCCAATTCAATAATGTTTAATGATAATAAGCTGGTTTGCCAGTCCATCCTACCTGTAACTAGTAATATCTGTAAATGAATCAAGGAAACAGGAGGGGGGGCACTCAGCAACCTCTCAGTTCCTAAAGGTAGCCTGCAACAGACAAACATTGAACTAAAACCTAGTTTAACAGCACCTATTTCTCATATATAAAAAGTAAAAAAAAAAAAAAACAGATGAGAGGCTGGTACTATATACACACAAACACAAACTGCAACTACCGAGCTGTAGCCATGAAAGAACCAGCGGGCAGTCAGAATTACAGACACACAATTCAATGCCATCTCATTTATTTAAAAAAAAAAAAAAATCCACATAGCAAAGTTCAGTTTTGGCTAAGAAGAGTCAACATTCACCATACTCAACAGAGGGTATAATGAACGGTTTAGTCCATCATTCTGTGAAAGACCATTGGCCACCCGCCCACCAAATGGGTACCTTATGAAATCTCACCTTAACTGAGCAATAAACACTGCATAGGTCTTTCCATCGCTGTCATACACACTCGGCAGGACAGCTACATTATTGAAAATTACAGGAAATTTACCAAGCGATTCTGGGACTCGGCTGTGCATTTCACGCTGACAGCAAAACCCTGGGGAAACAAGCAACAGCCTGACAACTGTCTGCCCACCCGCCATCTGTCCCTCAATGTCCGTCCACAAGGAGACTCGCTCACCTCTCACCACTGCTACCAGCCCTCCTCACTGGGTCACCATCTTGATAGTCCGAGAATGGGAATTTAAAATGCCTTTTCAGTCAGCACCACCTGCGAATGAGGATAAACCCGGGTGGACTCTTTCCCCTCTATCACTAGCCGCTCTTCATATTACGCGACTGCTCGCTCAGCACGCCTGCTTCAGATGACAGCAAGAAGCAGGTGCTGAATTACACATTTGTAGTGCTATTTAGCGCTCAGTGCCCCTTTATTTCGACCCCTGCTTTAGTACAGATTCCATTAGTTTGCCTGGCACAGAGGTCAGGCTTATGGGCCTATAGTTTGTGTGGTCCACTCTAACACGCTTCTTATGAATGGGTATCACATTTGTCGTCAACCAATCCCCTGGCACCTCCCCACTTTCCAGCGACTGCTGGAATATAAGCATTAAAGGGGTTGCAATATTTGGGGAGAGTAATGTAAGAATGTTGTTAGATATGTTATCTGACCCTGCCGAGTTTGTGTTCTTTAAGGCCTGTATTTTATTTAGGATAATGTCCGATGTGATCTTTATGTTTATTTCCTTATTTGGTTTGAAGTTTACAAATCCCACAGACTTTGTAGAGAAAACTTCAGAACTATATGATGGCTGCTTCAATTCGATAGTTGTTTAAAGCTAGAATTTATTATTTTTATATTAGTTTAGTGAATTTATAAATTTTTCTGTTAGTTTCTCTCAGCCCTACTGAGCCTCGTGATGATGTCTCTACACAGAAGGGAGCCTCTCTGTGTTTTGGCTGGTGCTGTATTTAGCCAGCATCATGTTTGTCCCGGTGACATTTGTCCCAGTGGCATGCTACACCGGTGCTGTGTTTAGTCTGACCCCATGTTTGATCTAGTGCCGTGATTTTGCCTGGCGCCATGTTTACTTGGCACTGTGTTTGGCTTGGCACCGTGTTTTCTCAGCACCATGTATAGGCCGCGTCACGTTGCTTGGTGCCATGTTTGCCTGGTGCTGTGTTTGCCTTAGCGCCATGCTGGCCTGGCACTAAGTTAACAGTTTATAAACATGCTTTGAAACATTACCTCATTGTTAATTGCCAATGTACCTGCTTCAATGGATAAATATATTTGACTATGTATCTGTATATTTATGGCTGTATTACTTGTATTATTTGTCACATGTATGTTTTCTACTCTGTTATATGTTCTGGTTGCCCTTGTAAATGGGCCCCTGGCCCAAGGTCTTACCAGATTCTTAAATAACCAAAACAAACAAGCGTATTGTAGCACCCCCCCTTTTCTCCACACTTATATATTCCTGGGGTAAATGACAATTTGAACCCGACAATTTTCTTCCGGACATCTGGCTCCTGATAATACACTCCTGTGGCATCTTGTCACTGCACTTTCTGCTCCCATCAGTTTGCTCCCTCTTTAATAACAGAATGTGATTTTTTTCATTCAAAAGTATCACAATGTATTCGCAACCTTAGCAAAAGTAAAAACCTGTTCTCAGTCTTGTGTGTAAAAACCCCAGTACCTGTTTGTAAAACCTGCCTGCTGCCATCAGTAGCTCAGCACCTGGCAGTGTACGTCCGGGGGGATATTTGGTGGAGGGATGGTGGGGACAGATGATGAAGGAAGCAAATTATTGGTAATCACAATCTTTAAAGGTGAGCAGGCCCTGAGTTACACGGCACTCACCGGGTAATCACCCAAATGCACTGCTAGAGGGGAAGGAGATAAAAGTCCCACATAAGCAGCTTAATAACTGGCTGATTTTAGCCACAGAGAAGACAGGCAGTGTTCTTCTGGAAAAGACACAGGTAGAGAATAATAGCAAGAATGGATTTTGTGTCTCTGGAGGCAACACATGCAGTACCTGTCTTTCTGATGGTCTGGGGATGGGGGAGGGAGGTGTTCATGCTCTCAGGTATTACAGGGGGAGTGAACTGATGGGAGCAGAAAGTGCAGGGGAGGAATTGACATTAGAGTGTATTGCCCGGAGTGAATTGATGGGACTGAGTTGTTGTGCTTCCATAGTCCTGCACTCCTGTTCTCTCCATACTTCTATGTTCCTACATCCCATGTTCTCGCCATACTCACATATTTCTGCACCTCTTGTTCTTTCCATACTCGCATACTGCAACTGCAAAGGCTGGAAAGATGGTCTATCGTCTGGCAGCTGAAGTTCAATGACAAGAAGTGTAAGGTAATGCATCTAGGCAAAAAAGATCTGAAGACTGCATACTGGCTTAATGATGTCAAACTCAATGCTTCGCAGAAGGAAAGATACCTAGGTGTTATCATCTGTGACATCCTTAAGCAGACCAGCCAATGCAACACAGCTTACAGCATGGCCAAAAAAATGTTGGGGTGTACTGGTAGAGGATTTGGCAGTAGGAACAGGGAGGTGATACTGCCACTTTAAAGGTCCCTTGTGAGGCTCCACCTGCACCATTGTGTCCAATTCTGGAGTCCACACCATAAGGACAAAGACAGACTGGAGACTGTGCAAAGAAGGGCAAAAAAAAAAAAAGAAGATAAAGGGCATGCAAGGGCCTTCATATGAGGAGCACTTGGAAGCACTGAATATGTACTCACTGGAAAGTTGGGGGGGGATGATAAAAACCTTCAAGTACCTGAAAGGAATCAATAAGATGCCCTGTTCTGAATTGTTCAGCAAGGTTTCCAGCTCAAATACTAGAGGGCATGAATGGAAGCTCTGGGAAGAGTGCTTCAAGAGGGAACTTAGGAAACACTATTTCTTGGAAGAGGGTCGTTGAGCCTTGGGAAAGGCTACCTGCCGGTGATGGGAACCAAGGCAGTGACAGAGGGCTGGGATAAAGAAAATACTGGAATAAAAATCTGAGGAAATTGGAATGGATCAGAAGGGTGGCTAGGTTCTGGAACCTGAGAAGGTCTCTGGAATACTGAGCAGACTTGATGGACCCTTGGTCTCCTGCTATCAATTTTTCTGTTTCTGTGTTTCATGTGCTCTCCTTACATATACCTGCACAACTGTTCTCCCCCTAGTTTTATATTCTTCATCCTACATTCCCTCCATGCTTACATATTCCTGCCCCCATTCTCAACTTACATATTCCTTCACTTCCTGTTCTATCCATAGTTATATAGTCCTGCATTCCCTGTTCACTGCATACATGCATATTCCTAACCCCATGGATCTCTCCATACTTCCAATATTCTTGCACCCCTCTTCTTTCCATATTTGCATACTTCTACACACCCTGTTGTTTTCATACTTACATATTCTTGCATCCCCTATTCTCTCCATACTTACATATTCCTACACCTCCTGTTCTCTCCATAGTTACATATTCCTGCACTCCTCTCCTATTCATACTTACACATTTCCGCAGTCTTGTTCTCAACATACTTGTATATTCCTTCGACCCCTGTTCTCTCCTTACTTTATATTCCTGCACCCCGTTCTCTCCATTCTCACATACTCCTGCACTCCATGTTCTCTCTATACATACATATTCCTATACTACCGTTCTCTCTATACTTGCATATTCATGCATCCCCTATTCTCTCCATACATAAATATTCTTGCATCATTGTGCTCTTCTAACTTACATAGCCCTACACCTCTACTCCCTCCATTTTATCGGTTTGATCTCTATCTCTACAAATGCATTTAGGTAATCTCTGTAGAAATACAGTATACTCCATAGTCTTTATTGTGTATTGTCCTGTAATATATGTACATATCATGGAGTAATAAATGTTATTTTTATATACTTCATGCTTTCTGTGACCGAGTTATTTTAGCTATAGATATCTAGTGGTAAATTGGCAAGTCTACGGTCTGTCTCCAAAGAGACAGGCTACAGCTACCATATCTAAAGCAAAGTGTTCTCGGCTGTGATAAAAAGCGTTGCTCACTTGGCCCTTGGGAAATGGCTTTCACTGTGTGAGCAGTGGCTCTAGTGGAATTTGGACTTCCAGATACCCAGCGTTAGAGTCATGCTGAGTATACCGCAGCATACCATGATAACCCTTTAAGGCATCTGAAGGATTGTGAAAACTAGTAGCAGTGAAGATTGAGTTCTGAGAAAGAAGAAGTCTGCGACAATTGTGTATTTTCTTGTAACATATGTAAATACTGTTGGGTATTAAATTAAATTTGTATATACTTCATGCTTTCTGTGACTAAGCATTTTCAAGGATAGATAATCAGGGCTAAACTGGCAAGTCTGTGATCCATTTTCAAAGAGAGGCTACAGTTACCACATCTAATGCAAAGTGTTCTCAACTGTGACAAATGAAGTGGGGTTGCTTGCACTTTAGGAAAAAACATTTACTGTGTGAGCAGTGGCTCTAGTGGGACTCAGACCTCCAGATACCCTAAGGGAGAGTCATGCTGAATATACTGCAGCATACCATGATAACCCTTTCTGGAATCTGAAGGATTGTGAAAACTGGTAGCAGTGTAGACCGAGTACTGAGAGAGAACAGAGTCTGTGCCAACTGTGTACTATCCTGCAACATATGAAAATACCGTGGATTATTAAAAGTTATTTATATATTCTTCATGCTTTCTGTGATTAAATACTTTCAAGGATAGATGATCAGGGCTAAACTGGCAAGCCTGTGATCCATTCCAAAGAGGCAGGCTACAGTTACCACATCTAATGCAAAGTCAAATTGCATTCATTAGAGGGCACCAGTGTTAGCTCATCTCATTCTGCTCTGTCAGAGGCAGCACCAGAGGAAAGCTGTTTTCATACAGCTCTTCCACAAACTGCCATCTGAGTAAAGAACTCACTAGGCAGTGGAACATTTGAATAGGCAGGCGCTTGTGAGGAACTGTATATTTTTCTTTTCCCTTTTCAGGGCCGTACACAGGAGAACTCGAATGAAGGGTGCAGTCTTTCTTTTTTATTTAACAGACTTCCATCCATTCTGTAACCATTGGAAATCACAGCCATGCAACAGGATTATGTCACTAAGCAGCAACCAATCGAGTAGCTGCATTAACAAAAAACACAAAATTTTAAATCAGGCAAAGAGCTTTATCCTCAACTGTTCTTGTATATCCATCTTGTAACCTCCCAGGTCGTGCCTGAAAACAGGCATTTCTATGTCTAGTGCACCTACCCACTTACCAAAAACAAATAAAAACCAGCAGCTCGTCTATCTTCAAATGGTATTCATCAGGGTATACCAGAGTTAATTTATTTCATCTTGCTCTGTAGAGGGAGCAGCAGACAAAAGCTGTTGTCAGCCTGCTCTTCCACAAACTGCCATCTGAGTTAAGGAGCTGACTGCATTAGGCAGCAAAACACTTCAACAGGCAGGTGCTTGTCACTAACACGTCCCACCCCTCCACTCACCCACCAGGGATTATTCCTATTTTTATAGGTGTCAAATATGATTGGCAGCAGGAACTTCCTGTATAAGGACAGGAAGTGAAGGAATAACAGCCCTCAGCAGGAACTCCTGGTAAAGGACTAACCCTCCCTCCATCATCAATACTCTCTACCCCAGAGGTTAGGGGCAACTTCTAGTTAATTTAATAACAAAAAAGGCACTCTTATTCTGAATGGAGGTGGTAAGTTGTCAGCACTGCACGGCACTTATCTTTCAAGGTCTGCTCTGGAGAGTGGATCATTGTCCTATTCGTAGAACTCTTAATGAGCGCAAGACGTAACTGGATTCAGCATGGAGAGAAATAACCAGACTGCAGCATCAGCTTTACTGGAATTCAAGCACTCCTCATTCTTTCCCCAGAGACCCACTGACCCGGGGGAGGGTGCTAGGTGGTGGGTCTTGGGGGGGATTCGCAAAGAAGGACCACACAAGAGCCACTAGTACCAATATTATCCCAATGGCAAACTGCTTTGCCTCACTGGAGAAGGTAGAGGATCCAGACATGGTGAGAAGAGACCCTGAGTCAGGCAAGGAGACTAGATGAAATGGAGAAAAGGCATCAGGAAGTGGCAAGAACAAATGTGATGATGGAAGGAGTAGGAATCTTCTTGTTCTGGGGAATTCAATGATTAGAGGAGTCGAGCCCACCTAAGTATACAGTAGGCATGAAACGGAAGATGACAATTAAATGCTTCCCTGGAGCATCAGCACAGTCAGACACTGGACAGGGAGGATAGTGAACAAAGAGGAGCAAGGAATCAATCTACTGGTTCATCTTTGAACCGATGACCTAGCAGCTTGGACAGTGGAAGAGACCACGCAGAACTTCATCACGACGGGGAATGGTTGGAGGTTCAAGCAGACTCCCTGGCATTCACAGAGGTCCTCCCAATGTAGGGCAAAGGAAATTGCAATGAGAAGACTTAATTGGGGACTGAAACATCACCTAGAGGGATGAAGGACTATATTCTCCAGATGACCTGCATCTGTCCAGGGGAGGCAAAGGTATCCTCTCTGAGAAGTTTAAGTGCATCCTTAGTGATCATTTAAACTTACCAAGGAGGGAAGCATAGACAGTCAAGGGGATTATCATAGCCCCCCCCCTCCTTACAGGACATAACTGAAAGCAGTGAGGACCCAATAACTAGTATATATCTAACTGTAAAACTACCATGGTTACAATGGGGGAGAGAACAGAAGGTGCATCACTAAGGAGGTGCAAGGCAAAGACCAATAAACAAGCACCATTAAGGGAGTACACAGAGTGAAAGGTCCTGTGCACAAATGCCCGCAGTCTGGGAAAAAATCCCAGACCTAAAGGCACTGATGGCAAATACAAACCTGGGCATTGTGGCTATTACAGAGGCATGTTATACAGGGAACCATGACTGGGATGCAGCCATACCAGGGTATTCACTTTTTAGAAAGCATAGTGAGGGGAAGAGGGGAGGAGGGTTTGCTATGTATGTGAAAGATGGGATTAAAGCGTATGGAGGCTCAAGGATCCAGGGAAGATGCAGAGGTATTGTGAGGCACTCTGAAGCCAGGGAACAAAAAACATCTGAGCTGAAGTAGTTTACAGGCCTCCCATGCAGGGGAAGTATACAGATCTAGTATTAGTGGAAGCCATCCATAATATGGCAGCCAAAGGGAAGTACTACTAATGGGTGACTTCAACAGGCAGATGCAGATTGGACTATCCAGACTGCAAGCACATCAAGGAGCAGGCACCTTATGTCTGCCATGTACTGTATGGGGCAAACCTAAGGCAGCTGGTGGTCTAGCCCACCAGGGAGGGGGCTGCACTGGATCTAGTGCTGACAAATGGGGACAGAATCATGAATGTTGAGGTTGGCAGTCCCCTTGGTACCAGAGACCACAGAACTGTGTGGTTTAGAGTCAACACGTTGGCAGAAGAAAGTAATTCAAAGATTAAGATCCTAGATTTCCAGAAGGCCAACTTCATGGAGATGGGGGAACAGCTCAGAATTGCCCTGGCAGTAGAAGACGTGGGGGGATGGGTAGAAGAACAGTGGCTTAAGCTCAAGAGATCCGATAGCAGGAGTGAAAAGTCAATGTGTCAGATTGTTTAGCAAATGCAAAATAAGGAAGCGGCCACTGTAGTTCTCTAAATCAGTAGCCAAGACAGTGCGAGAAAAAAGTAAGGCATTCAGGAATTACAAAGAGACACAGAAAGAAGACAACAAGACTGAAATATCTGGAGAAGCAGAGAGAATCTGGGAAAGTAGTCAGGGGCTAAGGCAAGCACAGAGGAATGAATAGCACAGGCTATTAAGAAGGGTGGGACAAGTCCTTCTTCCTTTATATTAGTGAAAGAAGGAAGACCAGAAATGGTATTGTTAGGCTAAAAAGGGAGAGGGTGGGTGGGTGGAAGATGACCTTGAAAAAGCTGGGATACTAAAAAAACATTTTTACTCAGTATTTACCAAGGAAGAGGCAGGGGAGGAGCCAAGACTAATGAGGAAAGATGTACAGGGGGAGAGGTGGACTCTAACCCATTTGTGGTGGATAGATTCTCAGAGGAACTAGGAAAAGTAAAGACAGACAAGGCAATGGGGCCAGATGGGATTCACCATAGTGTATTGAAGGAACTCAGGGAAGTCCTAGCAGGTCCACTGACAACCTTATTCAACCAATCACTAGAGAGGGGGGAGGTACCTGGGGACTGGAGGAGGGCAGAGGTGGCCCCCCTGTGCAAGACTGGAAGTAGGGAGGAGGCAGGCAATTACAGACCTGTAAGCCTGACCTCAATGGTGGTGAAGCTGATAGAGTCCCTGCTGAAGGAGATGGCAGTGAAGTTCCTGGAGTCAAGCAGTGCAAAAGACCCATGGCAGCATGGATTCACTGAGGTAGGTCCCATCATCAGACTAATCTTATCAATTTCTTTGACTGGGTCACCAGGGTGGTAGATCAGGGAGGGGCAGAGGATGTGGCCTACCTGGATTTCAGTAAGGCCTTCAACACCGTTCCTCATAGAAGGTTGCTTAACAAATTGGGGAATCTGGGTGTGGGCTCTAAAGTGGTAATATGGGTTGGAAACTGGCTAAAAGGCAGGACTCGGGGGTTAGTAAATGGCATAAAATCAGAAGAGGGGGAGGTGACCAGCGGGGTTCCACAGGGATTGGTGCTGGATCCAGTTCTACTGAATGTCTTCATGAGCAACACTGCAGATGGACTGCAGGGGAAAGTATGTCTGTATGCAGATAACACCAAGATCTGTAACAGAGTCGACACACAGGAGGGGCTAGATAAAATAAGAAATGACCTAAGACTACTTGAAGAATGGTCAAGGGTTTGGCAGTTGGGTTTCAATGCTAAGAAGTGCAAGATAATGCACCTGGGACACAGAAACCCAAGAGAGGAATACAGGATGGAGGGTGCAGGTTCTATCCACCGTAAGTCAGGAGAAAGACCTAGGGGTTACCATATCCGATGACCTGAAGTCAGCCAAACAGTGCAAAAAAGCAGTGGGAAGGCAAACAGAATGCTGGGGTGCACAGGAAGGGGCATAACCAGTAGAAGGAGTGAAGTGGTGATGCCACTGTTCAGATCACTGGTGAGGCTTCATCTAGAATACTGTCTCCAATTCTGGAGACCGCATCTCAGGAAAGACACAGTCAGAACGGAAGCAGTCCAGAGAAGAGCAATAAAAATTATACATGGACTGCACCACAAACCTTATCAGGACAGACTCAAGAAACTAAACATCTATTCACTGGAAGGGAGAGAGGGGAAATGATAGAGACTTTCAAATACCTTAGAGAAATAAACAGGATACAGGAGGGGGAACATATTTCTAAGGAGAAACTGCACAATGAGAAGGGGGCATAACAAGGATGGAGGGAGGGAGGCTTAGGGGAAATGCTGGAAAGTATTTTTTCACAGAGAGGGTGGTGGATCTGTTGAATAGCCTACCAGTGGAGGTGGTGGAAGTGAAAACAGTACAGGGATTCAAAAGTGCATAGGATAAGCATAAAGGCACCCTGCTGTACAGCAGAGCAGGGAAAATGCAGTCCACATAAGAGTAGGGATTGCCAAACCAAGTAGGGAAATGGGCAAACTAGGTGGGCTATATGGTCCTTATCTGCCAACAGGGTCTATGTTTCTTTACAAAGAGATTGAGGAATGCAACACAAGGCTACAGGGATGGTGTCATGAAAAAGGTTATCACTTCATAGACTCATAGGGTAGATTCTGGGAGAGAAATATTTTCCTGTTTGATGGACTTCACTCATCTAGCGAAGAGGTGAATGTGCTGGGGCAAAAATTCAACATTCATCTTGATCATTTAAACCAGGTTGGGGGGGGGAGTCATACACTAGGAAACCTATCGACTGCACTTCTGATATGAACTTAGTTACAAGTCACTCCCCCACAAACAGGAATTTCTCTCCAACAATTGAGGAGAATACATAGGGTGTGCAAGGAGAGGAGAGGAGAGGTAAGGCAGTCACAGACCAATAGGCAGAACCAAACACAGGAAGGAAAAACAGATCCTGATCTATGGAAAAGGGTGCGCATCAATGCCAGAAGCCTGAGTAACAAAGTAAGTGACCTGCAGGCAATGATGGTGGTGTTCTGTATAGGCCTAGTGGCCATCACAGAGTTTTGTGCTTCAGAGAAAAATGACTGGGACCCATCGATCCCGGGCTATGCCTTCTTCAGACAGGATAGGAGGGAACGCGGGGCAGGGGGTAGCATTATATGAAAGGGATGGAATGAATGCCACCTGGGTCAAAATCAACAAAAAAGAGGGAGTGAAATCCCTACGAGTACAACTAGGGTTGGCAGAAGGGGAAAAAACCTACATCGGAGTGGCATATAGACTGCCGGGACAGACTAAGAGATTGGACAAGGAGCTCATAGGGGAAATCATGGGTGTAATACAGAAGGGGGAGGCGGTGCTGATGGGAGACCTGAACATGCCTGGTGTGGACTGGAGCATACCAGCAGCTGGTCCTTCTAGAAGTCAAAAGGTGGTAGATGCCTTACAACACTGTCTTCTTACACAACCAGTCAATGCTCCAACTAGGCTGGACACCATCCTGGAAGCAGGAATTCAGAGGTAGTATAGATTGCAGGAATTGGGGAATTGCTGGCCAACAGTGACTACAACTCGGTGTGGTTTGAGATTGACCTGGGGTAGTGAAACTGCGATCCAGGACAGAAGGTGTCAACTTTAGAAGAGCAAAGTTTGAAAGCATAAGGAAATTAGGGAAAAACTGTCAAGCATCCATGAGTATTTGGAGGTAGAAAACACATGGAGACAGGTTAAATTAGCCATATTGGAGGCTACTGAGATGTGTATTAGGATAGTCACAAAAAAGAACATACATAAAAGACCTATATGGTTCAGTAGCCAGGTCAAGACAGTGATTAGGTCCAAAAGAGAGGCTTTCAACCATGATAAAGGAACCAAGGGAGACAGTGAATGGGAAGTTGACATCCAGAAGAATAAAAAAGCAAAGAGTAGGGTGAGAACAGCTAAGGCTGAGACCGAAGTTCATCTGGTGGAGGTGGTTAAAGCAGAGGATAAACACTTTTTTTCATAAAGGAAAAAAGGAAACAGAGAGGAGGGATAGTTAGAATTAAGGAGGGAGACAGAACAGCAGAGGAGGACTGATAAAAGGCCACTGTTCTAAATAACTTTTTCCACTCCATCTTCACTAAAGAACACACAGACCCTATTCCAGAAAGTGGCATCAAGGCAGCAGACAAAGGGGTTCCTTGAATGGAGTCACCATCATTCACCACCAGCAGAGTCAGAGAAGCCCTGGAGCCTCTCTCCCCTCCCTTCCTCTCCTCCAACAAAGCCTACTGGCTGCTACCTGCCAACCGCCCTACACTTAGCAACTCATGGAACTGCACTTAGCAACTGACTGTACTATATTTATTTTACTGAAAATATCAGAATACCTTTGAGTCAGAGACTCCTTTACAAAGGCTCCATGTCAGACAATACAGTAAAATACAGAGTAACAAAGTTTAAACATGGTGCAGGGAAATTACAATTTAACAACAGTACAATGGCAAGCCGTGGAAGCTATTCATGATTTCTCTTCTTTATATCTTGTTATCTTCTAGTTTTGTCATTACCTACCACTGAATAATACTCCTTGAACCAACTGTACCTTTCCCTGCTCCATCGTGCTACTTGTTCTGTTTGTATTACTTGCTGACATGGAACCTTTGTAAAAGAGCCTTGGTTCAAAGGTGTTAATCTGACTTCTGAAATAAATTAAAAAAAAAAAAAAAAAAAAAATCAGGGAGGACAAATCACCAGGGCCTGTTGACTTACACCCGAGGGTGCTAAAGGATTGGTGGGAGAATCAGCAGATCTCTTAGCACATGTGTTCAACAGTTCATTTGAGTCAGGAGCAATGCTAAGTGACTAGAAAAGAGCAGATGTGGTGGCCCTCCACAAGGGAGGGAGATGGGAGAAGGCTGGCAACTATAGACTGGCTAGTCTTAGAGTAGTAGTAGAGGAGTTAATGGAAACCATAATAAAACAGTATATGGTAGAATACTTGGATAAGAATGGTCTTCAGGACGAAAGACAGCATGGTTTCATGGCAGGTAGGTCATGTCAGATGAACTTAATTACATCTTTTGACTGGGGGACTAGGAAAGTATCCAGGGGGCACCCAGTGGACCTCCTCTACTATAACTTTAGTAAGGCCTTCTACTCGGTTCTGAACAACTACTTGCTAAAAAAATAGGAGGACCTGGGTGCAGCAATGACCATTGTCAAGTGGATAGAAAACTGACTCAAGGACAGAAAGCAGAGAGTGGCAGATAATTGTGAGAGTTCAGAAGAGAGTGAGGTCACTAGTGGTGAGCCCCAAGGCTCAGTGCTGGGGCCAGTCTTGTTTAATTCATTTATCAGCGCCATCAGTATAGGTATTCAGGAAAAATTGCCCTATTCATGGATGACACCAAGTTAGGTAGATGGGCGGACTGTGAGGAGGCAGTTAGAGACTTAAAGAAGAACCTGCAGAGACTAGAAGGATGGTCTAAAGTCTGACAGCCGAGGTTCAATGTAAAATACTGCAAAGTGATGCACCCGGGGAAAGGGAACCCAAGGACTGCATACTGGCTAGACGGGATCCAGGCTAGTGTCTCATAGGAGGAAGCAGACCTAGGAGTCATTATCTACAATACCCTTAAAGACAGGCCAATGCAACAATGCTTACAGTATGGCCAACAGAATGCTAGGGTGCATTTGACAGGATTTGATAGCCAGGAACAATGAGGTAATACTCCCATTCTATAGGTCCCTGGTAAGACCACATCAGAGTACTGCATCCAGTTTTGGACTCCACATCTTAAGAAAGACAAGAACAGACAAGAGGCTGTTCAGAGAAGGGTGAACACGATGATCCAGAGCCTCCAGGGACTCTTGTATGAGGGGCAACTTTAAGCTTGAATATGTTCTCCCTTGAGACTAGGACAGAGAGAGGGGACATGGTTGGAACATACAAGTTACTTAGATGAATAAATAAGGTTCCCTCCTCCAATCTGTTCAACAGAGTTACTGACTCCTACACTACAGGACACATGTGGAAGTTGAGGGTAGGATCTTCAGGAGGGAGCATAGGAAGCAGTTTTATGGAAAGGGTTGTAGAACCATCTAATAGGCCACCCACCAAGGTGGTGGAGGCAAACACCGTGACATCATTCAAACAGGGGTGGGAGAGAGCAAGCACAAATAAATCCTAGGGGGTAGTAGGAGACACAAAACAGATGGTGGATTAGGTCCTGGGACCTGAACTGGTCTTGGGAACTCATGGACAAAGTTGATAGACTTTTGGTCTCCTTTTGCTGACATGTTTTCTATGTTTTTTGTTTTCTGAGCTATGATGAAAGGGGTGGGTCATTTGCTTTTGGGGAAAGAGCATTGTACTGTAGTACAGTAGGATTTGGACCCAGAGATACCCCAAGTGATACTGCAGCTGAGTGGTGGCAGCATACCAAGTTAACCCATTTGGATGTCTCAAGTGTTGCGAAATCTGCTAGCAGTGCAGGCTGAACTCTGGGACAGAACCAGTCTGTGACACTCACCTAGAGTACTGCATGCTGTTCTGCTATCATTACATGAGGACAATAGGGATAGTGTGGAGTTAGTCCACAGAAGGGGCACCAAGATGATTCAGGGACATCAAGATACACCCTGCAAGAAAAGGCTGAAGGACCTTAAGATGTAGTCACTGCAAACCTAGTGCAAGAGACAGACAGTGAGAGGACATAATAGAAACATTCACAGTTCTACAGGGGATGAAAAAGTTGACAGTAGTGAATGGTTCATCTTCAGTGTAAACACAATTACTTGCAGTAGCGAAGTTAGTAAGAGACAGGTTAAATAAAAATGCCTGGAAGTACCTTTTTATGCAGAGGGTGGTGGATGGCTAGAACAGATTGCCCAATTAAGTTGTATGTTCAAAATCAGTGGTAGGTTTCAAGAATTGGGATAGGCACATTGGTATAGTGGGGGTGAAGGAACAGGGATAAAAAGAGGATGGAGAAGACAAGTGACCACTGGGGGACTCTTTCACATCAGTTAGTAGTCATAGATTTTATTCATTTAGGGCACCCTTCCCAGAAGGCTCAGGGCACCCTTACAATAGGATTACAGCAGGAAACAGCTCCTGAAACAGCAGGATTTGGTCCCCGCTGCCACCACCACCACCCTTGGTTGTCACTCAGCTTTATAGGCTAGACCATGTGAGCACAAAAACCGCCGCCCCCACCACTACCCTTCGTCGTCACTCAGCTTTATAGGCTGGACCACATGAGCGCAAAAACCTATCAGCTAACTTTCCCATTAGCTGGTTATATGGAGTAAACACTAGGGGGCTCACTATGAAAAAGATGATTTCTCACTTAGTAAGCAACACGTTAAGCAGCCAAAGGACACTAATACACTCCATGTTAATCATTGCATTTGCTTCTCACTCACTCCCTTCCTCAAATCACAGCAACAATTACTCAATTAATCACCTAAACTCCCAATACCCCTTTTCCAATCTAACCATGAGCCTAAGCTGCACCATAAGTGGACCTGCACAGGCAAAGCAATCACCCCAGCCTAACACCCACCTCCTGAATAGCCCCAACCCTCTCTTTCTACAAGCACAAATAGCCCAAGTGATCCAATCCATCCCCATACCAAGCAGACCGCTTAATTACAACACTGTCCCACGTCACACCAAAAACATTTCCAAACGGCTACAGTTAACAGCACTCAGACACGCTCTCCTACTCCTGCTACTCATGGCTGGAGACATACACCCCAACCCAGGGTCGGTCCCAGCTAGCAGAGCTAAAGGCCAGCGTAATGGTGGTCTGCTACTGGCCTCCCTAAATATCCACAGCCTTCCAAAAAAACTAACACTATTACAAGGATGGGCTGTACAACACTCACCGGACATCCTGGCTCTGTCTGAAACATGGCTAGCTAGGAATGTTCCGGACTCTGCAGTTGCCCTAAATGACTACATAATCTTCAGAGAAGATAGAGGGCAAGAGGGAGGTAGGTGGCTGTGCTATATACACCAGAACGAAATTTCAACCATTACTGATCCCCCTGCCATCACCGCAACACGGGGCACAAGCCGTCACAATCAAAACAACGATTGGCTCCCAAGGGAAACCACTATACATAATATCAGTCTACATACCCAACAACCAAAAATTAGCCTTTGACTCCATACTTGCCAATATAGCGCTGCCCCCCCCTTGAAGTGAGCTCATAATAATGGGTGACTTCACTATAAACTGGTTAACAAGGGCATCAGACCCCTTCAAAGATGCAGCAATAGCTCACAATCTGACCCAAGTTGTCCAGACCCCCACAAGACAAGACCCCAGGACAGGTACTCAAACTCTCCTTGACCTCATCCTGACAAACTTCCCCAAACACCTCTCTAACATCAAAGTTCTCCCAGACATCCTCAGTGACCACTCTGCCCTCTCCTGCCACTGGTCAAACAAGAGTCCACCAAACCAACCCAAAATATCCCACCAAAGGCACCTCAAAAAAGGTGCCATAACCAAGATAATTCACTCTCTCCACCAGTGACTGGACATCAGTCCATACCGCTCAATCCGCCGATGAGGCCCTTACCTCCTTTATCAAAATCTTCAACACAGCCTGTGACAAACACGCTCCACTCTCAAAAAAGATTGTAAAAACAAGGGACACCCCATGGATCAGACAGCCCCTGCTAGATCAGATGCACCACAGAGATAATCTCTGGTACAGGGCACTCAACTCCCAAGTACCCCATGACAGACAACTCTACAGAGGCGAGAAACAATTGCACCAGGGCTATTCAGCTAGCTAAGGCCAACCATTACAAACAAGCCCTCACCTTGACCTGGGGCTCAGGGAACAAGTTCTGGAGCAACGTCAAAGAGCTATGCGGGAAAACCATTAACCAAACACCACCCCAGATAATCTATAATGGTGCACTCTCACAAGACCCCACCATAATAGCCAATGTCCTGAACAATTCCTTCACAGACCTCAGCCACATTCTCCCATCAAATTTCTTTGAACCCCCGGGTCCCAGCTACCTCCTACCCTAGGTACACCCTCCCGCCTTTCTGGCTCAAAACAATCTCCTGCAGTAAGGCCAAAAAATACCTGTCAAAAGCCTTATGAAACAAAAGGTATAGCAGTGACTCTATAGATCTCAAGATCCTCTGGCTAACGCTAGACGCGACCCTCCCACACTTCACCAAAATATTCAACCAATCACTATGCCTAGGGCAATTCCCCACTCTCTGGAAAAGGGGAATTATCACACCAATCCTAAAAAAGGGTGACCCAACCGATCCCGGCAACTACAGGCCTATCACGATACTCCCCCCACTGTCTAAAGCTCTCGAAAGAATAGTGTCAGACCAACTCACTGAGTACCTGACAAACCATTCTCTGCTCTGCCAAGAGCAACATGGCTTCAGAACAGGACACAGCACCACCACCACGGCACTCCTCGAACTCACATCCTACATACACAAGGCTCTTGAGGGGGAAATAGCAGGCGCAATCTTCGTTGATCTAACCAAAGCGTTTGACACAGTAAATCAAGACCTACTTTTACATCTACTCCCCTCCCTCAACCTAGCGATGGACACAATACATTGGTTTAAGAACTATCTCACTGACCAAACACAAGAAGTCAAAATCAACACCACCCTATCCACCAAGAACCCAGTTCAGCCGGGTGTACCTCAAGGATCAATCCTAGGCCCTCTATTATTCACCCTTTTCCTGAACTCCATCCCAAAAGCGTGCAATGGAAAGCTTCTGCTCTGTGCAGACGATGCAGTAGTTTACTGGAAAGATAGCACCCCCAACTCCCTCCAACACAAGCTGCAAATTTAATTCCAGGAACTAGAAGTTTGGTTCACAGAGCACCGGTTAATACTAAACTATACCAAAACAAAATCCATGATCTCTGCGCACCGACAAAGCCCTGTAATAACTCCCACCTTAACATCTCCAACTATCAGGGCATCAAAATAGACCAGGTCACACACTTCAAATACCTTGGCATCACACTTGACGCTTCTCTCAGCTATCACACACACATCAACCACCTCTCCTCCTCAGTAAACACCAGACTAGGGATCCTCAATAGGCACAGACAATGCCCCACCGCAGGCCCTACGATTGGCAGTGACCAGCTCGGTCATATCTTTGGTAGACTATGGTATTATAATATACGGGACGGCTGACCTCACGGCCCTGAAACAAATCAATCTTGCCCTCAATAAAGCCAGCCGTCTGGTCACAGAAAGTGACTGACTTACCCACACCTGTGACCTCTACAAAAAAGCTGACTGGCTGACCTTCAAAGAAAGGCTAAAATACCATACCTGCCTCCAAGCCAAGAAAATTCTTTTGAAGATTGCACCCACTGGCCTTCACTCCCTAATACAACCTAACACCCACAGGAGCACCCCAAGGCACCTAGCAAATATGCCCATCCATGTCCCCCACCAAAGGACCACACTAGGCCAAAGGTCCTTTAGTTATCGGGCACCCACCTGGCTCAATGAACTCCCTCCTCTCATCTCCCTGGCCCCAAGACTAGGCCAGTTTAAAACCGGCATCAAGAGACATCTCATAGACTCAGAGACATGTAGCTGCAACTGAGCACGCTACACCACTTCGACGCAGGGTTGATAACCAACCCCTAGATGCTATCCAAGTACTGCAAATGTTGTTACAATTATGGAAAGCGCTAAAGTATCACCCTTATGTGGCATGTTCAACAGACCCAGGGCTGTAAGCAACCCTTAAGAGACTATTCAATATCTGTATATGAATTATGTCATTATGTAAGCACCACTGTATAACACTAAGCCATAAAGCATGTTTTCTCGCAAAAATCTGTATGTTTGTCCAGACGTGGAGCCTTTGCAAAGGAGTCTCTGACTCAAAGGTTATAATTCCGAAACTTTAATAAATAAATACATACATAAATAGCAGAACAGGAACAGTAATAAAAGCAAATACATATAAAATCTCAGACATGATTAAAATGACTGAACCCGTTCAAATTCTTAAATAGCCCACCTCAGATCCCAAAAGCTTTTGCAAACAAGAATGTTTTCAGTTGTCGTTTACAAATTTTAGCAGACAGTGCCTCTTGGAGGTGCCCTGGCAACAAATTACGCCAGGCAACTACCTCAAATGCTTGGTCCCCACTGTACTTTAACCTCACTCTGGGGATGTCCAGGAGAGCACTGGTAGCTGATTTTAGGGGGCAAGACATGGCGCAGGGATGCAGGAGATCCTTCAGATAGCTCAGACCTGAACCATGTAGGGCCTTATAGGTCAAAAGGCCTACCATGAAGGTGATGCGCCAGCACACCAGCAGCCAGTGCAGTTCACACAGCACTGGAGCGGCTCTAATGTCGATTCAACAACACTTTTGTTGACCGGCATCTCAGCAACAGGAATTATGTCAACCAGCAAGTTGCAGTCAACATAATTCCTGTGCGTCTCCTAGTCTGTTTTTTCCCCTCGGGAGGCTTCACCCACCCCCCCAAACTCCCCATGCGCCCCCCCTTTAGGATTATCAACTCCAGTTGGAGTTGATTCGGGGCAGGAATGCAGGACCAGGAGACAGTGTGCACCCTCCTTGGGCACACCAACACAGCGACCTGTTGGCAAAGTGTCAATTTTGCCAAAAGGGAGGTATGTTGCTGGGTTGGTGTCGCTGTACATGGGGCATACCATTGGAGTGATATGGCTGAATCTGGAATGACCAGTCAACACCCATGCTGCTGTGTTCTGCAACAGCTGCAGGTGCTGCAGCGCACCACCTCTGACCCCAAGGTAAAGGGTGTTGCAGTAGTCGAGTCTTGAGGTCACAAAACATGGACCAGTGTGGCCAGGTCTTCAGGCAGGACAAAGAGCTTAATCCGGATGATGTTCCAGAGATGGTAAAATCCGGTCTGGACAACAGCCAACACCTGAGCATCAAATGTCAGATCGCTGTCAAACAAAATGCCCAGATTCTTCACCCTTGATGAAATCTCCGGTTCTGCTGGCCTATTTAAAGGCCCAACCTATCACCAGAGGCTCCAAGCCCAACCCTCTGACCCAGCTTTACCACCAGTACCTCAGTCTTCCCAGGGTTTAGTCCCAGCCAGTTTGACCCATCCAAGCCTGGATCTCGGCTAAGCATTTATTCAGCACATCAACAGTATCAGGTCTACCAGGTGTGAAGGACAGGCAAAGCTGAGTATCATCAGCATAACAATGAAAACTCAGCCCACACCATCTTATGACCTTACCCAGAGGCAGCATATACACTGCGAACAACATGGGGAGAGGACAGAACCTTGGGGAACTCCACAGGGCAGGTTTCTCGGGTTCGAAGACCAAGTTCCCATCATTACCCTCCGAGACCTGCACCGGAGAAAGGACTCAAACCAGCTGATGACCTTGCCAGTGAGTCCAACATGCTCCCTCAGCCTGTCCAACAACATACCATGGTCCACAGTGTCAAACGCTGAGGAGAGATCAAGGAGGACAAGAATTGTACACTTTCCCAATCCCTCGCCCTGGGCAGGCCATTCAACATCCTGACCATTGCTGTCTCTGTTCTATGCAAGGCCCTAAACACAGATTGGAAAGGTTCATAAATTTGGAAGTCTATGAGATGGCCCTCTGCTACCACCTTCTCAAGAACCTTCCCCAAAAAAGAAAGGTTCGAGACAGACCAATAATTTGCCAGGACATCAGGGTCTACATACTAACATACTAAAATGCCAGCAGAATAGGCCTAACGGTCTTTCGTGTCTGCTCGTTTGGTCAGCCCCCACCCTGGGTGCTGACCTTGCTGTCCCCTCTCCTTCTCTGGCCTCTCCCCTCCCAGCTCCGGGTATTCTTGCTGCATTGGATTTTGCTTCCAGAACCCTTCCCCTGTACCTGTCCCACCCCCTCTTGAACCCCTCCACCGTCTCTGCCTCCACCAGCCCCCTAGGCAGCGCATTCCATGGCTCCACCACCCTCTCAGTGAAGTAGCACCTCCTCCTTTCACCCTGAATCTTCCCCCTCCAGCTTCCACCTATGCCCTCTAGTGGCCCCTCCTCCTTCCTTGAAGCACCCTGACTGTTCCTCCCTATTTACCCTCTTCATGTACCTGAAGACCTCTATCATGTCCCCGGTCCCTCTCTCTTCCAATGTGTACAAATTTAGCTCTTGAGCCTCTCCTCATAGGTCCTGTCCCCAAGCCCCAAATCATTTGGTTGCCCTTCTCTGGACCCTCTCAGGAGTTTAATGTCCCTCTTTAAGTGTGGCCTCCAAACTGCATGCAGTACTCAAGGTGCGGCCTCACCAAGCAGTTATACAGGGAGTATCACTTCCCTCCTTTGGAGGTGATCCCCTAGCAATGCATCCCAGCATCCTGTTGGCCTTGGCTGCTGCCCTCCTACAAGTCTCAGAGTTGTTCATCTTGACATCCACCACCACCCCCAGGTCCCTCTCAGCCATCGAGACTTGTAGCATTCCCCCCCCCCAGGGTGTACACTTGGTTCTGGTTTCTGGCCCCCAGGTGGAGTACCTTGCATTTCCCTGCATTGAACCTCAGCTTCCACTTTCTAGACCATCTTTCCAGAGCCTCCAGGTCCCCCTGTAGGGCCACCCTCCCCTCCTCCCCATGATCCAGTGGTCCAGGGGTCCAGTGATGGTTTCTTCAGCAGGGGCTTAACCAGCGTCTGTTTTAAAGACTCTGGAAAAAAACCCACTGACAAGGAACTCCTGACTATCCCGGCAAAGACCAGGCCCAGGGCTTCAATGCAGCAACTAGCAGCCAAGTGGGGCCCGGATTCAGGTCACAGAACGTTGGTTTCAGCCCAAGGACTATCCGACAGACCTCCTGCATTGTCACTGGCTTGAACTCACCCCAGGACGTCCAAGTGCAATCACCCACATGAGAAACACCACTGCTGGAGGACTGAATACCACTTGGAGCAATCCTGGATCTCATAGAGAACACTCTGTCTGAGAAGAATCAAGCAAACTTCTAACATTTGTGGGCTGAGAAAGCTCTAACAGGTTCCAGACAGGTTGGACGTAATAGCCTGTCTATACCCCAGAAGAGCTGAGCCAGTCGATTCTTCCCAGCTGCAATCGTCCTAGATATAAAAGCTGCCTTTTTCTGGATGATTGCATTCTGATACTCATCATTATGAGCCATCAGAACCAGCTTGTCCTCTCGACACCCAGTCTTGATCCAATGCCTCCCCAACCTCCGCCTCTCGTCTTCAACTTCCTTAGCTCCCCATCAAAGCAAGGGAAGCCAAGGTGTGAGACAAGGGGGCGTACACAAATTGGCACCAGATGGTCCAGGGCCTCAGCAACAGCAGTGTTATAGGCCATCACTGATTTTTCCAGACCGCTAGCACATGCCTCCAACACAGATGAAATGTCCAGTTCCGACATCAGTCCCTCTGGCTGAATACCCCTCAAAGGGTGGAACTGGACCATTTCCACAGGAGGTGGGACAATCAGGGTTTTTTAAAGCCGAACCCAATGGTGCAATGATTGGACCAAGCAACCTGATCAGTCTTGAAGGTGTCAGTTTAAAGCCCCAGAGAGAACACCAGATCAAGCACATGGCCGTACATCTGGGTTCTGGACATGGAATGCAGGATCAGGCCCAGAGCTTCCATATTTAGCAAGAGATCTCTGGCCCCAGGTGATACCACATCATCCACCCAGGTGTTGAAGCTGCCGAGAATAATCCATCTCAGGCAACTCCAACACCCTCTTGGCGACACAGGACATCACCTCCTGCAAGAAGTCCCAGTCCCACCCAGGTGGACGGTAGACCAACAGCACTCTAAACTCTATGCTGGGCCTCCCGAAACAGCCACACACTCAAAAGAACTGGTGTCCCCAACTGGGTGCACCATCAGGCCCAGCTCCAATCTAAAACAGATTGCAACCCCCACGATCTTCCTCAGGCAGTGGACAACAGAGTACCCAACCAGGACAGACGCCTCTAGCACACTGACCGAGGTATCTCCCAGCCAGGTCTCTGTAATGCAAGTCAGACTGATGGACCCAACAACGCCAGCCATTACAGCGGTCTTGTTAGCCATTGAAATGGCATTGCAGAGCACTGCCTGAAGAGGACAAAAGGTTGGGGCTGGTTCATCAGCTACCTGTCCTCTCAGTCCAGAGAATGCTCTAGGTATAGAGACATGGCATAAGGGACCTTGCTCCAACTGTCTCCTTAACCCAGGGTGTCTCCTGGTCCACACAACCTGAGCTAGGCAATGATAAGGGCTGAACAGATAGACAAAATGGCATTCCTCTGCTGACAAGTTCTATATTCTCATGTCCTGTAAAGTCCTTCTCTCTGATAACACAAAATGTCCCAAAATGAAGGTGGAAGGCTTATCCCACAGTGGTGGGTGTTCAATAATGCATAGGATAGACATAAGGGAATCTCATGGGAAGGCGGGTGAATGGGCTGGAGATCAAGTAGGATCTGTAGTGACATTATAGGCAGTGAAAATTGGGTAGACTGCATAGGCCAATCAGTTCTTATTTGTCAGCAAATTCTATGTTTCTATCTGCCAATGTATTTCACATACTGTATTTTTCCAAAAGATATAGGAATGTTATAATGAAGCCCCTAAGCCACTCTTTTCATCATTTCTCCCAGCTTGCCATCAGACTTGAAGTTGCTAATAGTAAGCCCATCCACCTCAGACTAAAGATCCCTCCTCTGCAACTAGGTTGATCCTTACCTACTGAAACACTGTTCTCATAGTTCTGCACCATCACTTCTTTGTACAGTTCCTTCTCCTGTTTGCTTAACATCTTACATTCCTCTTCAGAAAAATCAACAGCAACATCTTCAAAGGTTTCTGGTACCTGAAAGGACAGGAGACAAGTTTAATTGCTCTTGGTTTCACGACACACATTGAGAAATCTGTAACTTTTACACAGGATGGGGAAGGGCATGGTTAAGATCCACAGTCTAAAAGACTAAGAGGCTTTGCTGGCACTCCCACACGTGAGGATAGATAGAAACTTGTAATGCAGGGTAGACAAGGGGGAAAGCAGAGCTAGAATAAGGATATTAGGAAGTGAGGTGGTGGAGTCAGTCAAGTGAGGGGACAGAGACCTAGCTAGTAGAAAGCAGTCTGTCTGAACATCAGACACCTCGGTAATAAAATGGGGGACCTATAGGCAATGGTGATGGAAGCCCAGCTGAACATAGTTATCAGCATGGAAATGTAGGTGACAACATACCAGCTTAGACATCACTATTTCTATATATGCTCTACTTTGAAGGAACATGTAAAAAAAGGGCAGGAGAAGGGGTTACACTATACACTGAGACTATATAAAAGCTATAGAGGATAAGAATCTTGGGGGAGTGGGGGCAGAATGAACTGGGGTTCAGCTAATAGTTAAAGTAGGAAAGAACCTTAGAGTGGTGGTGGTGGTGGTGGTCTAAAGATCACCAGATCAGTCTGAGGAGGGCTGCAGAATGCTAGAGGACCACATCAGAAGGGCAACCATAATGGAAACATAGTTGTGATGAAAAGGAAATATTGGGGGGGGGGGTGTTAAGACTGCTAGGGGCCCAGCTCTTGTAGATTCAATGCAGCATGGCTTCCTTGTACAATGGGTGAGAGAACTAACCAGAGATGGAGCCATCCTCGACTTGGTACTGTCAAATCAGGACACAGTAGGAGAGGCCAGAGTGAAGGAGCCCCTGGGGATGACTCATCAATACTCAGTGTGGAACAATAATAGTCCTAGAAACCCAGCACCCCAAGTCAAAGACAATGGTCTCGTATTTTATGGCAGCAGTTTTTGAAGACGTGGGGGAGATCCTCCATGACAAACTAAGGGAGTGGAAGGGACCGAGAGAGTGGAACATGACAGTGAGTCTGATAGAGGTCACCAAAGCTTGTCTGAAGCAGGAAGGGGACAAACACAAATTAAATAAATCCAATTTTGTATACCAGAGAGGTTACAGAAGCAGTGAGAGCAAAAAAAAAAATAGCATTCAAAATGTACAAGGAGGATCAGTCTGAGGGCATAGGGAGGTATACCTAGGAAAGCTAAAGATGACCAATAATTTATTGATTTATTTTAAAAGTTTCACTAGGAGAGACATACTGAACTGAGATGAGTTCATTTCCAGATGTGTCCTGGGGAAGAGGGTAGAAGGGAAAATCGACGTGCAAATCAGTACGAAAGTTTTACACGTACATTAAGAGTGCAGAAATTATACAGTGTAGCATAAAACACAAGCACAGCATTACACTGTAAATAAACGTCGAGGTGCACACTGAAAGGTACAGAGCAATTACAAAGTGTCACATAAAAGTTGATGCATAATCAGACATACAGCAGCCTTCAAGAATAGGGTAGAGGAGGGCATGGAGCCAGAAGGGCTAACCCACCATGGCGGAGAGCAATCAGAGGGGACGAGGAAGGAGGAGGTGAAGGGGGAGAGGCAGGGTGGCAGAAGTAGGACAGGAAGAGTGGAGGAGGATGAAGCAGAGGGCAGGTGGGGGAGGAGGTTAAGTGGGGGTTGTAAGATGGATGAGAGGGGAGGAGAAGAAAAGGGAAGATGTCAGGGGCAGGTGCAGGAGAGGGTGGTGTGAGCACAAAGAAGCCTGGTGAAAGAGGGAAAAGAGGTGGCAGAGCCGATGGGGAGTGGGAGAAAATTCAGAGTTTGGGAAGATGGTAGGAGAAAGCAGCTTGACCAGCCAAGGACCTTCTAGAAGGGAGAGCTAGAGTGCGTTGACTAGAGCTACAGTATGGAGGGAATAGGCAGAGTTAGAAGCAGTGGAGAGGAGAGAATTAAGACGGGAAGAAGCTCAGCCAGTGTTTAGCAATAAAGGTACAGCCATGAGCCAGTCATCTGGCTTCCAGAGAAGGAAGACGGGTGGGGGAGAGAGAGGTGTAAAGGTGGCAGTATGAGGTCTGGGGTGTGGGGGTGGGCAATTCAGGGCAAACCTGCAGAAGGAGTGGAAGAGGGTGTCCAGTCTGGCCAGGGTAGACTAAGGAGCACTGCTGTAGATAGTGTCACCGTAGTCGAAGAGGGAAAGGATCATTCTCTGAACATTGGCTCTGTAGGCAAAGAAAGGAATACAACTGTGGTTCCTATAGAAAGCACCATGTTTATGGTGGAGCTTTTTGTGCACAAAGAAGTCCAGGTGACCATCTAGCCATAACTCAAGATACTTGAAGGAAGTGATGTCTTCAAGGTGAGTACCATCCAGAGTGTGGAAGGTGGGCAGGGATCAAAGGCTAGACATCATCAACTTTGTTAGTGCAGTTCCAAAATTGATCAAAGCGCTATACAGCAAAACACAAAAATTCATAAAATCACAATAAATAAGACTTAAAAGTCAAGATTTAAAACAAATTCATAAATATGACTGGAGACAGTAAACTAAATTTCATCTGGAAAAGCTAGGCAAAATAAATGTGTTTTTAGAGCGGTTTTAAAAGCTCTCAATGGACAGGCACATTCTAATGCAATGAGGCAGAGAATTCCACTGGGTAGGGGCTACAAAAGCAAAACAGCGGGACCCAGACATCTTTATTAGAACCCTGGGAACCTCTAGCAATCCCTCATCTGAGGAACAGAGTGAGCAGAGGGGGCAGCTGGGACAGAGAAGATCTTGCAAGTAGCCAGGACCCTGTCCATGTAGGGTTTTACAGGTAAACAACCAAACCTTGAAGGTGATTTGCCAATGTACAGGCAGCCAGTGCAGGTCGTGGAGCACAGGAGTGATGTGGCAAGATCTTGGTAAGTCAGTCAACAACCTTACCACTGCATTCTGCACTAGCTGTGACTGGCGAATATCAATCCCCGGTAGCCCTAGGTATAGGGCATTGCAGTAATCAAGGCGTGATGTCACAAAGGCGCAAACCAATGTTGGAAGATCACCAGGCAGGACCAAGTGCTCAATCTGGGCAATGTTTCTCAGATGGTAAAAAGAGGTCTTAACAGCAGTAGACACCTGAGATTTTAACGTCAGGCTGCTATCAAACACAACACCCAGATTTTGTGCCCAGTCAGATGTAGGTAGCTGGTCCCCCACCCCCAGTCAAAGCCCAGATGGTTGACCTGCCAACAATCCCACACCTTGGTGACCTGGTTCCACCACCAACACCTCGGTTTTGTCCTAGTTCAGATTCAGCCAACTGGCACTCTTCCAACCCTGGATCTCGGAGAAGCAGCTGTTAAAAACTGAGAGTGCCCCCGGCACAAAGGACATGTAGAGCTAAGTATCATCTGCATAGCAGTGGAAACTTAGCCCATACCATGTCATAATGTCTCCCAATGGCATCATGTACACTGAGAAACTACGTGGGGGACAGTACGGAGCCCTGCGGAACCCCACATAACAGGGGGAGAGGAGCCGAGGAATAAATCTCTGACACCGCTTTCTGAGTCCTGCCAGTGAAGAACGATCAAAACCACCCGAGGACTGTACCAGACAGTCCACAGAGAGTCTGCAGGCTCCAACAGCACCCCATGGTCTACAGTGTCAAATGCTGCAGAGAAATCAAGGAGAAAGTACAGTTACGTAAGAACTTACCGTAACAGTAAATCTTGAGAGGAGCTCTTGCAGCAGGCTATAACAATTAGGATTATGACGAAGGCACTAGGACCCTCTGGAAACTTTTCAGCCAGCAGTATACAGCAGGGACCACCCCGACGTCAGCCCTGGTACAAAAGGGGGTGGACCCAGCTCCACCTCAGTTCCCCCGCCAAGGCCCGCGAACAAGTCCTGACAAGAGAAGGAGATGAAGCTCTCGATGAAGATGTAGATGAAGATCTGCACACCTCGAGGGGGAAGACGGGTGGGAAAGTAACACCTGCTGCAAGAGCTCCTCTCGAAGATCTACTGTTATGGTAAGTTCTTACATAACTGTACTATCTTACTTCGAGTGGGAGCTCTTGCAGCAGGCTATAATAATTAAGACTGAATACCAAGCAGTCCCATGCCAAAGAGGTAGTTGACCCCAGGAGGTGGAATATACTGACTCCAGAGGCCTAGGATAAAAGTCCCTGAAAAACAGCCAGACCGAAACCGATACTGCATCTGGAGATGATATCCAAGATTTAATGCTTGACAAAGGTATGCACCGAATTCCAGGTAGTGGCTGCACATATCTCCCTGACAGAGACATTTCTCAAGGCGGCTAAAGAAGCAGACACTCCCCTGGTGGAGTGACCCATGACCGGACCTGGTAGGGGCTTATTGTGCTTTTCATAGCAGAAGGATACGCAGTGGACGATCCACTTCGAAATAGTCTGCTTGGTCACTAGTTTGCCCAAGCACTATGGTGCAAAGGCCACAAAGAGTTGCTCCGACTGACGGAGCGTAGCAATCTTTTTGAGGTAATACCTCAAAGTCTTGTGGACATCCAATGTGTGAAGGAGAACTTCCCCTCTTTTAGATGGGGAAGGAAAATAGACTGGAAGGTCAACCGACTGGCTGAGGGTCAAATCCGAAACCACTTTCTGAAGAAACTTAGGATTTGTTCTAAGGGAAACCCTTTCCCTGTGGAAAACCAAATACGGCTCTTTACACATCAGAGCCTGAAGCTCGGAAACTCTTCGAGTGGAGGTAATAGCAACCAAAAAACACACCTTCCAGGAAAGATAACGCAGCTCACAATCTGCTGCCGGTTCAAAAGGAGGGAGGGCAAGCTTCTCCAACACAAAAAGGAGATCCAAGGGTAGGATAGGATCCCTAATGGGAGGTCTCATATGCAAAATTCCTCTCAGAAAGGTGCGGGCTACATCCAACTGTGCCAACCCCTTGTCTCCAATCAGAGCATGGTAGGTGGAGACTGCCCACATATGCACCTTAATAGAGGAGTAACTCAAGCCATGTTGGTACAAGGAGAGGAGGTACTGTAACGCTGAGTTCATTGGACAGGTGACGGGGTCCAAATGCTGTGACAAGGCCCATAATCAAAACTATTTCCTTTTCATAGCATAGGCGGAGCGGGTGGAGGGTTTCCTCGCCGAGACTAGGACTGCCGCTACTTCCAGGGAAACCCCGTGTCTCTGTTGAGCTATGTCTGAAGGAGCCAAGCATGCAGATGTAAGGAACGGAGATCCGGATGGACCAGCGATCCTTGTTTCTGGGATAGCAACTGCGAGCATATGGGCAGCAGAGTTGGAGGTTCCATGGATAACCGCTGCAGGAGTGGGAACCAAATCTGCCGAGGCCATCAGGGAGCTACTAGGATCATTCGAGCCCCTTCGGCCTGTAACTTCAGCAGGACTCTCTGAATGAGAGGAAAGGGCAGGAAGGCATAGAGGAACCTCCCTGCCCAGCAAAGGGATAACACATCTGGCCAGAAAACTTCCAGGCGCGTGCTCTCGCGAGCAAAAAACTGGCAGTTTGGCGTTGCATGGTGACGCAAAGAGGTCCAGCTCTGGATGACCCCACTTGTCAAAAAGCTGATCTGCTACGGACTGTAGCAGCTCCCACTTGTGCGCTCTGGAACGAGACCTGCTCAGGCTGTCAGCCAGATTGTTCAGGACGCCTGAACATGCACTGCGGACAACAGAATGTGCTGCTCCAGCACCCAGTGCTAGACTCTCATCACCTCCCTGCAAAGGGGATACGAGTGAGTACCCCCTTGCTTGTTGATGTAGAAGATGACCGCCATATTGTCCATTTGAATTAGAAGAGAGCCCGGCACCAGGTTTTCTTGAAATGCCTGTAAGGCATAGAGAACCGCTCACATCTCCAATACATTGATATGGAGAGATCGCTCCTCAGGTGACCAAACCTCTTGTGTTTGTTAAGCACCCAGGTGCGCTCCCCATCCCAGATCCAATGCATCTGTCGTAAGAGTCTGACCTGGTGGCTCCGGACGAAACCTGACCCCTTTCTCCAAGTTCCGGGGGTCCATCCACCAAAGCAAAGTTCTCCTGACTGGCTCGGTGATCCTAACCATAAAGTCTAGGCCATCGTAGCCCTGGTCCCACTGTACCCTGAGCATCCACAGTGGGACCCGCATGTGGAGGCTGGCCAGAGGAGTGACTGGAATGGCCGCCGCCATGTGCCCCAGTAGCCTGAGGAAGTTCCGTGCTGGAACTTGAGGAGTTATTGAGATCCATTCGGCAATCTCTTGCAGGCGATTGCCCCTGTCCGGGGGTAGGAAAGCCATGTCCTGGACAGAATCCAGGACCGCTCCAATGAAAAATCAGTCTTGACTGGGCACGGGGGACGATTTCCGCAGGTCAGGGTGATCCCCAGCTCTCAGAACAGAGTATAGGTGTCTCCTAGGGCATGAAGTAGGCTTGACCTTGACCGGGCTGTAAGGAGCCAATCGTCGAGGTAAGGGAAAACATAATGCCCCATGCGCCTTAGAGCCACAGCCACCACTGCCAAGCATTTTGTAAAGACTTGCGGAGCGGAGGAGAGGCTGAATGGAAGAACTTGGAATTGGTAGTGCTCCCCTTGGAAGTGGAACCTCAGAAACTTCCTGTGGGGAGGGAAGACCCCAATATGCATATATGCATCTTGCATGTCTAGGGAGCAGAGCCAGTCTCCTTGGTGCAGCAGGGGAAGTAGACCTGGAAGGGTCACCATCCTGAACCTTTGTACTCTATAAAGAGATTGAGAGAGCTGAGGTCCAGAATGGGTGAAGATCCTGTGTCTTTTTTGGGACCAGGAAGAAGAGGGAATAAAACCCCTTTCCCCACTGATGCAAGGGGACAACCTCTATTGCCTTTTTCTGCAAGAGGGTCTGAATTTCTCCTTCTATCAGTGTGATGTGAGAAGGAGGATATCAGGAGGACTTTGGTGGAGTATTTGGAGGGAACTCCAAGAACTCTAGTGTGTGTCCTCTCCTGATGATGTCCGGGACCCATTGGTCCACAGTTATTGAGCTCCACCCTTCGAGATGAAGGGAGAAGCGGCCCCGACCATCTCCCTGGAGTCTTCCTTTGGGGGGGGTGGAAGGGAGTCATTGGGCTGAGCCAGGCGTAGGCAGAGAGGCCTGGGAGGACTTGGGCCCATGGTTAGGAGCGCCTCCAGATTGCTGGTTACTGGCTCTCCTACGAAAGCCACCTCTCTGGCCCTGCTGATTACCATGAGCGTGTCCACCTTGACCACTTGAGGGCTTGTGAAATGTCCGTTTCCGTCGCTGGGGTACATTTGGCAGACTAACCAGATGGACTTTCCTGACTCCTGGAGACAAGAAATCAAAGCTTCCATCTCTTGCCCAAACAACACGGTACCCTGGAATGGCAAATCCTTGATACCGGACTGTAGATCCTGGTGGAAACCCGAAACTCTCAACCAGGCATGGCGCCGAAAGCACACCCCGAAGCAGCTGCCCTGGCTGTCGTATCTGCAGTGTCATATGAGGCTCTCAGGACATGAGAACCTACATCAAAGCCCGATTTCATAATGTCCAGAAGTTTCGACTTCTGATCGGAATCTGGCATGACTCTCAATAGCTCTTGTCCCCTCTCCCACAGAGCATTCTGGTACTGGACCATATGCGTCAGGAAGTTAAGGGACCAGATGGAGCAGGTGGAAGCAGAGTAAACTTTCTTGCTCACCTGATCCAAATACAGAGACTCCGGATCGAGGCTGCGAGCTAAGGTGCTTCGGCTGCCTGGACTTGTCATGGGCAGCCATGATGACCACAGAGTCCACCTGAGGGTTCTCTGCTAGATAAGCTTCTGCCCTCGGGCCTTATACAGCCTGTCCGATTTCTTGGGAACAGCCAGGATGGAAGCCGGACGCCTCCAGGTAGTCCGAGTCAGGTCCTGGAAAGTGTCCACTAAAGGAGGGACCACCAATGGTTTTGGCTCCTTTTGCCTCAGGTATTTTGTCAACCTTCGGCGTTCCGGATCCAGGTCCTCAGTTTCCCACTCACTGGAGACCTGGATATGCCTCATGACATCCATAAAGGTTAGATCGTCGGGAGGCGAGTGAGGCTAGTCCTTGTCTCTCAGGGACCGCTCTAAGCTGAGAGAGGAAGAAGATGAGGACAAAGAAGAGGGAGATCGACTGCTAGGTCTGGAATAGTCAGCTCTCTTTATGACCAGACTCCCTCTGTCGACGGTAGCTGGGGGACAGATGTCGGTCCGAAGACCGGCTCCAGTCCCAAGATCGGCGACGGAGCGAAGACCGATGTCCATCAGAAGACCGACGTCGAGAGCGCTCGCGTCTAGGAGAATGAGAAGGGCTACAAGAATGAGACCTAGACCGGCGATGGTCTCCAGAGTCCTTGGAGCATCGGCGGTGGTCTTTGGACTGGGCGCAGGAACGAGCACTGGAAGGAGGTGTAGGCGGTCGCTCTGGGGAATTCCTTGGGGAAGGATCACCTCCAGACTGTGGTTTGCCGGCTGGGTCCAGTACGGCTCAGCCGCTCGGCCCAGAAAGGGAGTATCTGGGACGTCGGCCCATGAAGGAGAGCCCTCTTGGGAGCCCAGGGGGAAGCAGGACTTGGGAGACGGGGATGTCAGCTCTTCTGTGGCCGCTCCCGCACCCATCGCCCCTTCAACCGGCGTCGGTGGTGGGACCGACGACGGGGGGTTCTGGAGAGTCCTTCAGCTCCGGAGGCACGCCTTTAGCAGGCAGCGCCAGTGCCTTTGGAGGTGGGGCTGCAGCTTTCACCTCCAAGGGCTTGGTGGTAACCCTTAGCAGGGCTACCTTAGGCTTGGCCGGCTTCTCCCCCGATGGGCCGACCTTGACCTGGGAAGACTTCGGATGCTCTCCTGAGTCCGGGGAAATATGGGCCTTCTTGGGAGAGGGCAAAATGAGAACAGGACCGTGACCGGGACCGGTGCTGGGACTGACTACGGTCTTTCCCGTGGCGCTTGGTCTTCTCCTTACACTTTCCCTCGGAGGAGTGCAGATCCATCTTCTTTTCTAAAAGAAACTCCTTCAGGGCCTTGAGACATCAGATCCGGGTCTGGCTGTTGAATGCCTGGCAGGCTGAGCAGGTCGTGGTATCGTGGTCCGGCCCAAGGCAAAAGACACAGCTCTTGTGCCCGTCCTTGGCAGGGATCTGCCTCCCACAGTTGCACTTGTTTTGGTGTGGCTGTGGAGAGACCGACAACGGCGAAGACATCCGTCGACCAAACTGAAAAACCGTAGAAAAACACTATGTCGATGACACTGAAAAAAACATCAAAAATTGCACAAATAACGGGTTGAAACACAGAATTTTTGCTGTTCCTGGCAAGCTGGAACTGAAGCCTTCTTCTCACATGCACGGGACGCGGCGGGAAAAGAACCGAGGTGGAGCTGGGTCCGCCCCCTTTTGTACCAGGGCTGACGTTGGGGCAGGACCGACGTCGGGGGGGGGGGGTCCCTGCTGTACTGTATACTGCTGGCTGAAAAGTTTCTCCGGAGGGTCCTAGTGCCTGTGGCATAGTCCTAATTGTTATAGCCTGCTGCAAGAGCTCCCACTCGAAATAAGATCTAAGATGGCAGGCCAGCCTGTCGGCGCAGCGGTTGGATTTCCATTTGCGATGCTGGCTAACCTGGATTCGGGAGTGAACCTGGGTGCCAGAGTGCCGGCTGGGGGGAGGTAGTCTAAGCATCCGCCGGACTGCTCGGCTCTTCCGGGGGTCCTTGGCTTGGGGTGCCCTGACCTCTGGTGTCCGTTACAGGTACTGCAGCCCCAGCATTCAACCATTGTGTGGGGAGCGCGATGGACACTGGTGTAAGCCATGGCGTCCTGTGGCACATTGTGCTCAGGGGGGGAGTACAATACAAAAATGCCTCTCCCTGGTGCGACACTAGCATGAGGACTCGATGATGGGTCCTCACCTACCGGCAAGATGGGAGTACGTCTTGGGGCACTGACAAAGTCACGATGCCTCTGGGGAGTAGGTTTCAGGATGACCTCCCTCCCACCATGCCCTGCCTGGGGAAGGGATAAGCCGAGGCTCCATGAAGGAGTCCCAAGAATGAAGTTGCAGTGGCAGGTAAAGTAGCTGGGTGACAGTGCCAGGGTTGGGGAAGAGGAAAATATAGGGAGAAAAAAAGGAGATCCAAGATGGAATGGATTCTCTGATCCCTTGCCATCAGGAGATCATTAGTACTCAAACAAGGGCAGTCTCGGTACTATGCCTCTTTCTAAACTCAGATTGGAGAGGATCATAGACATCAGGAGTTGTTAAATGGCCCTCCAGCTGCGCTGCAGTTTTTGCCTGGTCCCAAAAGTCATAGAGACCGTCTTCTTCTTTGCATTTAAAGAAAGATGATGAGAGCGAAAGATGTTGCTGAAGTCAAGCTGGAGTTAGTTCATCAGGTCGGCGAGGGAGGAGCCGAAGGCAAATACTACAGTGTCATCAGCATACAAAGTATGGATGCAGATTAACATGCAGAGGGGAGGCTATTTAGAAAGATGGAGAAAAGGATGGGCCCAAGCACTGAGCCTAGGGGGATGCCAGTGTGGATAGGTAATGGGGGGGGGGGGGGAGATATGGATTTACCAGTTTTTACAGTTTGAGTAGTGTCCTGGAGGCAAGAATGGAACCAATCTGTGGCATGTAGAGAGACCAGTTGCAAAAAGCTGATCTATGAGGAAAAGATGAGAAACTGTACTGAAGGCTTTGGCCAAGTCGACAAAGAAGGCAGAGATGAGCAAGCCCTGTTCCATACCAGTAAGGATGGCATCAGTCAGTCTGAGGAGGGAGGTGGAAATGGAATGGGATTTACAAAAACCAGACTGGAAGGGGGTGAGAAATGAGGAAGAGTCAAGGAAGGAGGAGAGTTGGAAGAAAACCAACAACATGCCCATGTTACTGACCATACCATAGTTCTTTCAATACATGTTGCTTCTCAGTCGGTTCAGTACTGTGCTGTGTTCCTTTCACAAGGTCAGTCTCGGTGTACAACACTGAGCTTGCTTTACAGTGTTGGCAACACACAATTTCAGTGTCCTTTTCCTGTGCGGTTATTCATACCATGATGTCTGCCACTTAGTAAGATGTGACACTGTCCCTTGTACAGACTTGAATGGTTTATTTTGCTGTGTGTCAACATGCGCCGTTTTTTCACAAACGTGAACTTGACATGCATGCTATGTGTCACTTGTCTTCTGTGAAGAAGCCTGTAACTTGTTTGTCTGGATGGTGCTGCTTGAGTACAGTATGCACCTCAATGGCCACACTACTTATGAAACAAACTTTACTCATGACTGCATGCATACTGTGAGTCAATGTGTCTGACACAAAGTCCTAACGTTCCATTTTCCTGTTTTGTTGTAGAGCATCAACAGGGATTTTCGAATGTGGCAGTACATTGCACATGCAAGAGAGATTGAAGCCCTGCCACCACTGGCAGACATAGATGAGGCCCTTCTGCAACCATCTACATAGACATTTGCAACGTGGATGAGAAGTTATGGTCTATTTCATGCTGCTTATGACTGTGGCACTCGACAGCCAGCCAAGAACACTGTGGACACAGAAATGCTCCTCAGTGTTTTGGAATTCAGTGATAATGTTTAATCAACACGAATGGATTGAAAACTTCTGTATGAGTAGTGAACCCTTTTACTTTATACTGAGCAAAATACAACACATAATAGGAAGTCAGAACACCAACATGCATCAAGCTATTACATGCGAAATAAGACTTTGCTATTGCGATTTGGAGTCTGGCCACCAACAATGAGTATCGGACCACTGGACACTTGTCTGGCATGTCTAGAGCAGTGGTCTGCTCTGCTGTTGTGAGATTTGTGATGCTATCATTGATACCTTCATGCACAAACAACCCCTACAGGCACATGGCTACAAGACATCTTGGATGGCTTTGAGGAAATATTTGGTTTATCACAGACAGCCAGTGCAATAGATGGCACACACATAACAGTTCAGGCACCAGCAGAAGATGTGGCAGACTTCTTCAGCTGTAAAGGCTGGCACTCTGTAGTGATGCAGGCAGTGGTGGACCACTAGTATTGCTTTTGAAATGTTTAACATTGGATAACCTCGTAAAGTTAGCAATGCCCATATTCTTGCATAGAGAGGACTGTATGCAATGGGCTTCTTTCTTCCAGTGTGACACATGAAATATATGAGGCACAGGTGCCCATTCATTTACTTGGTGACCCAGCCTACCCATTGATGTCATGGCTGACAAAGCCATTCCCCAACACTGGAACCCTCACAATTGAGCAGAATCAGTTTAACCACCATCTGTCAAGTGGGTGTATGGTAGTGGAGAATGCCTTTGGTCAGCTAAAGGGAAGATGGCGATGACTACTGAAAAGGCTCGATACATACATTTCCTTTGTTCCATCCGTGGTACTCGTGTGCTGCATTCTACACATCTGTAAGTGAATGGGATTTTTAAATTTGGAATGGATTAGGAAGGCTAATGGTGAGGATTTGCAAAAGCCGCAGGCACTGAAATACAAGACATGCAAAGGGCAGAGAGGGATCAGGCAAGACATAACAGAAATGCTATTGCTCAACGCCTCAGTAGACAGTACAATGGTTAAGGTAATCTGTGGCATGTCCATACCTTGGACAATAAAGAGAACTGTGAAGGTACACCACACTGGTTGTTATGCATGTTTCATTACTGCACTGTTCTTGCCATGTGTCTAAAAAAGATCACATGTGGCCTGACCAGCAAGCATAGCATCACTAGATGAGTTGGCTGCATGCAGCCATCCAGTGCATCATGTGGTTCTTGCACATCCACAAACCTCACAGAGGTCATTACATGTAACACATATAGCATGAAAGTAGTCATCCTGGTGTTGGCGGATGGATGTGCAATGTTTGTCACTGTGTGTGCCATGCATGCCATTATTATCTCACAGAATTCACAGTGCTGATGTCCTCCTGCCACTGACACCATCAAGCTAATGTCATGTGCAACCACCTTTCAGTGTGCCACCATAGGGCGTGTGTTGACATGAAACTTGATCATTAATGGTTTTGGTTCATACAACAAGTCATTACTAGAGCCCTTGCCATTGCATAGGCTTGGATTTGCCATTCTTGACATGAGAATGGATCCCATCAGGACACTGATGCATTGAGGCGTAGCAAGCTGTTTTGCATGGGAGGGTGCACAGAATTGATCATATGCACAATGTGGTGTTGTGAACATCGAAAAAAGCAAAGTACATGAGTAAAAAGTCACAGTATCTGACAGAAACTTTTTCTGCCAAGAAATGGAGTTTGAAATCAGGAACTGCAATAAACTGATACATGGGCTGCATGGCTGAGATTGAACACAGTAATGGATTTAATATGGAAACACAGTGACAAACACAGAACAAATATACTGCACACAGTTCCACAGTATAGCAGTACCCTGTAAAACACCTGTGATCCCAGTCCTTCATTCAGTGATAATATAGCCCCTGTGCTGGTGTATCCCACCACCAAAAGCAACACAGTGACTTCACTCATCATTTCTATACATGTCCCCATCACCTTGATACATCAGGCAAACATGCTGCTAAAGAGACAGGGGTGGTGGAAGCTGGCACATAAGTGCACCAGTGCTGTGTGCAACCCCGTTTGTACTGACCATGTGTTCAGGCAATTGCTAAGAGACAGAGAAGAATGACTGCTGGGGAAAGCCAGAATCATTGTCGCTGGGTCCCATTTGGTTGATGTCAGGATTGCATGTCTGGGACAACTGAAACGCGAGGAGTTGATGCATAGGGGTACATTGGTGGTGCTTTTAGTAGAGGTTGCCAATCCCATTCGGTCAGGTGCTGCGGCATTGTTCAAGCATGATCCATGCAAAAACGTTCCATGCACTCATTGTGCTTGATGCGTCGCTGATCCATTTCCATGATACACACTGCATCCACTGCCTCACCATGTCAAAATGTTTTGCATTGGACTGGGCATAAACTTAAAGTGTTCTGACAGTGCTGAAACAACAGAATCAACACAGCGTTTGCAATCATGGCACATGCCAGGTGTGGTCCGGGTAGCGTGGCTCTGTACACTTACTCAGCATCTTAGGAACATCACCAGGATTAAGCACCTTGTTCCATCCCGTGACCTGCTAACATTGAACTATGCCTTTGTGACTTCATGCTTAGACTACTGTAACTTCCTCTACCTGGGGCTTCCAGGGGTTGATATCCGTCACTTGCAGCTGGTGCAGAACACTGTGGCACAGTTGTTGACTGGAACTTCTCATTTGAGTCATATTACTTCCATGCTGCGCGAACAGCACTGGCTGCCTGTACAGTGGTGGATCACCTTTAATGTCAGACTTGTGACCTACAAGGCCCTGTACGGACGGGGTCTGAGCTATCTGCAAGAACTCCTGACTCCCTACAGCCCTGGCTGTCCCCTCCGCTCAGCTGAAGAGGGGTTGTTAGAGGTTCCCAGTGTGCGGCTGAAAACATCCGGGTCCTGTGCTTTTATGTATGGGGCCCCTAACCTGTGGAACTCTCTAACTCGTGAGATTCGAGAGTGCAGGACCATGGAGAGCTTTAAGGCATTAAAAACTCATCTATTTCAACAAGCCTTTAGTGAGTATATTATTTAATCTATTTGTTCGTATTCTATACTGTTAGTATTTTATGGATTGTTGTTAATTTATTGTTTTAATATTTTCATTTTTTAACTATGTACAGCGCTTTGGTTTGTATAATTGCACTTTACAAATAAAGCTTATTATTAACATCCATGGCCAATGATGTTGTGGAGTGACCTTCACCTGGATCAGGGCTTGCTGGATTTTGTTTTTCTTCAGTGTTTGATTGACTCCTCAACTTGTCATCATTGTGATGATCTTCAGCGGCCTGACTGAGGCTACAGGAAGTCTACATCACCACTGTTGGTGTGGTAGCAGTGTGGGTTCCTAGAATAGCATTGATGGGACAGGATTGGGGGAGGGTCACTACAATACTGGAGAGGGGGCAGCCACAGAGTACTATCTGATAGTTGCACACTCGAAAAGACTGGACAGATCATATGCACTGTATCAGCTGCCGCATTTTGTATGTTCATATGTTTGGTATTGGAATTTGGCACTCCCCCACCCCGAGATGCCACTCTGCAGTCTCTGGATGTATATTCTTGGGTGCTTTCCTTGCAGGATAAAACCAAGAAATGGCACTGTGCAGTTGTTTAACATCTGCTTCGGTTGGTAATGTATGATCTGTGCACATAGTCCTTTGCCACAGCATTAGAATACTGGCAATGCCCTACACTTCTGTAACTCGATTAAACATTAAGAAACACTGGCTACAAAATTCAAAAGTAAAGGCCAGCCAAGTGACAGACCACGATCACCCCACAGTAAATTCTAGGCTTCCAACCTGTTAGGTGACCATAACCAAGCCCTGCTTCTTCACCACTATGCTCCCCTATACACATCCTCTTCTACACATATATTGTATATTGAGCAAGTGGCTAGACAAGAAAGCACAATCTGCACTGGTGTGTAAAACAAAAGGCCTGGAGTTGATTGTAATCAATCCAACATCTGAGTCACTAGGTGCCACCTAGCATTGCTCATGTGCCTTATTTTAACAAGACTTGGAATAGTGACCTGGTATACTGCCACAGCAGCTGGCTAACAAAAGAGGCATTATATGGGCAGGTCACCATGAACGTCCATGGGCATACAAATTGTGCATTGCTTAATCTATTCTGTGTTTTTGGGGAGTGCAGTACCAGCAGGAAATTGTGAATATGGAATGCCCATACTTGCAGTACCACAGTATTCCACCTCCATCTGGAAAAGGAGGGGGATTGGCGGCCATGTTAGAATTCCCACAATTGTGCAGTGATATAAGCCAGCAGACATGGAAGAACAAAATAGCTGCGGTCCAGGACTGCACAATGGCACTTATGATTGAATTCCAGCTACATGCACTACACCAACCCTCGTGAGACCTGTCAAGTCATGCATCTGTATATAGTTTTACATGTAAGGCATGCTACTTTAAGAAGAAGAAGAACACTAAACAGCTGAAAGGCACCTGAATATGTACTTTGATGATAGAGTATCTAGCGAGCTTGAGGAGACGATATATTACAGATGAAAACTGCTAAAGTGAAATGGTAGATGCCAATAAATAACTGTACAGTGATGCTATTTAGAGAAGACAGGTAGGGAAGAGGGTAGGGCTGTGCTTTACCTCTTTGACTTGCCTCAAGGACATGCACTCCCTACCCAAATCTCAAATAACATGGCCTAGACCCTATCAAAATTTCAATCAGGAATGAAGGCCAGTCCCGAACAGTAATGTCTGTATATACGCCACCCAGTAATATTAAGTTCAGGTTCCATTCCATTCTTGACTGTGTCTCTAAACTGCCCAATCGGTCCAAGGTGATCTTACTAGGTGACTTCAATATTAACTGGCTGACCCCTGCAGCTGCCTCACACAGGGATGCTGCTGCTGCTTTAGATTTAACACAGGTCATGCCCTCTCCCACCAGGATCAATTACAGGACGGGCACCAGTACCCTGATCTGATTCTATCCAACCATCCTGAGAGACTTTTCATTGTAGTGGTTCTATCCATTGTAGTGGCTCTATCCGATTACCTAAGTGACCACTCACCAGTTCTTTGCTGTTGGTCAAATCGCTCCCCAAAAATCCCTGCTAAGACCACTTACCAGCATACACTTAAAAAAGATAAGCTGTCACAGTTCCGAACCTACCTTTATAATTGCAACTAGTCCCCCATCGACTCCGCCACCTGTGTGGATGATGCCCTTGCCTAGTTTGTCTCGACCTTCAACTCTGCTGGTGACATTTTTGGCCCTTATTCCAAACGCATTGTCAAAGGCACAACAAATCCCTGGATAACCCCTGCAATCCTAAATCTTATGGCCACATGGGACAACTTATGGCACAAGGCACTGGCAACTTGCCTCTCTCAGGATAGGCAATGATATTGTGCTGCCAGAAACATACGTAACCAGGAAATTTGCCTTGCCAAGGCTGCCCACTTCAAAGCTTCCCCTCTTCTTCTTGGGGAAATGGAAAGAAATTTTGGAATAATATAAAGGATCTTACTGGGAAATCCAACTCCTCCCACCACTACCCAGGACCTGCAGCGCATTGCTGGCACCTTCAACTCTGCATTCACTGATCTTAGTGGTGCTCTCCCTCTGGACTTCTTTAAAATTGCTACCAACCTCCCCACCCCCCAATAACTCCTGCTCCTGCTGACATTCCACCCTTCTGCTTTAGGACTGCCACTTGCAGGGAAGCCAAATCCTATCCAACTCGAGTCCTTGGGAGGTCCACAAATACTGAAGATTCATTGTATCTTTAGCTAATACAACTGGCCCTTGATGCAGTTCTTTCCACCCTAACCAAAATGCTTAATCTCTCCCTATGTCTTGGCCAATTCCCCACACAGTAGAAGTCTGTGGTTGTTATCCCCATTTTCAAAAGTGGTGACAGAACCTCCCACAGTAACTACTACCCCATATCTATCCTCCCCCCTGGCTCCAAAACACTGGAACAGATAGTATCCGACCAGCTGTCTGAATACCTGGCAAATCACAATCTTCAATGCCTTCAACAGCATGGCTTCAGAAAGAGTCACAGAACCACCTCTGCCCTCCTGGAGTTTACTGACTTTATACACATAGCTCTTGACCAGGGTCATTTAGTAGGGTCTGTTTACATAAATCTTACACTGTAAATCACACTCTACCCATTGCATCCCTTCAGTCCTTGGGCCTCTCACTGCCTGGTTTTTGAACTACCTCTGTAGGAGGTCACAGAGAGTAAAATTCAGGACACACTTTTTTCTAGCCTTCCAGTATACTCTGGTGTTCCCCAAGGTTCCATTCCTGGACCACCCCCCTTCAGTCTCTTCCTCAACTCCCTCCCCCTAGCATGCCCTGGCCCCCTGCAACTGTACGCAGACAATGCCTTGTCTACTTTAGTCAGTCCATCCTCACCATCTTGGAGAGCAATCTTTAACTCCTCTTTACTGAAACTGAATCGTGGTTCTCCCGCCACAAACTCATCTTAAAAGAGATTTACCAAGTTTAGGATATGTACCTTACACAGAGATGCCTTACCTCTGCGAAGAGTTTTTTTTTTTTTCAAATTTAGTATACTTAATTCAATTTTATAACAAAATTGAACAAACACCAAAAAGAGACACAATGAAAGCACAAAGTACAGAACATAAACCCACACCATCCTCCCTACCAAAACCCTTCCCCCGGGCAACATGATAAGTATACCAAATATGTTTCAAAATTCGCAACAAGAATATAAAAACCAGACATCATCATCATGGAAATGAAGAAACGGAGCCCTGCCTATTCGAAGTGCAAAAAAGGTTTTATCCACTATTGAATTCAAATATCATGTTAGTTTAGATGCATTATTACTTGTAAAATCACCAGCACCTGGTCCGAAGACTTCCTGGATTAAAGAGCCACCCGCACTCCGCCCCTGCACACAGCAAATGTAAGACGAGATCCTAGGGAGTGTGCGGGGACCCGCTCCATTATAGTGAATGGACGGCAGCTTTCTGATCATTTTTTTATATTGTAGTGGTTACTTGGTGATGAAACGTGGGCACTGATTGACTAACAAGGGCCTTGTTAGTTGACCAGTGCCCACATTTCATCACCAAGTGACCATTACAATATAAAAAAATGATCAGAAAGCTGCCGTCTATTCACTAGAATGGAGTGCGTCTCGCGCACTCCCTAGGATCTCATCATACGTTTGCTGAGTGCGGGGGTGGAGCGCGGGTGGCTCTTGAATCCAGGAAGTCCTTGGGACCAGGTGCTGCCAATTTTATGAATAATAATGCAGCTAAACTAACATGACATTTGAATTCAACAGTAGGTAAAAACCTTTTCACAGAGGTAAGGCACCTCTATGTGTGGTGCATATCTTACTTCAGTTACCTCACTGAATCTCTATAAACTACAAAAAGGCCAAAGTGATGCTGTTTGCCAACCCACAGAACAAAAACAAAAGTCTGCAGCTAACCATACCCAATAACCAACACCAGCCACTGGAGCAATTCAGTAACTTCAAATACCTCGCTATCACCCCTGACTCCTCCCTCACCTATCATGAACATGTCAGTCAGGTCTGTCAAACAGTTAGTACCAGACTTGGCTCACTTTATCACCACAGACGTGGCCTACTTTATCATCACAGGTTATGCATGACATCTGATGCCCTCCGTCTAGCCGTAACCAGCTCCGAGCTGTCTGCAGTTGACTATGGGATCATCATCTATGGCTCCGCAACTGATACTGTGTTGCACAGAGTCAAGATTGCACTCAACAAAGCTTGTCGCCTTGTAGTGGATGGGCACAGATTTACCCACACCTGTGACCTCTATGACCAAGCAAACTGGTTAAACTTTAAGGGCAGACTTCACTAACAGACCTGTCTTCTGGCAGAAAGGATAACTGAGTCTCTCCCCATCTTTGGCTCAGCATCTCCGCACTAGAGCTCCCATTCCCTAAGCTACCAGAAGCTAAACTAAGGCTTCCTTCCAAGTCCCACTCTGCAGGACAGCCCTGGGGCAGCCAGCTTTCATGTACAGGGCCCCCTGTCTAGATAAATGACCTGTCTTCTGAGGTCCTTTCTCAAACAAAAATTTTCCCCTTTATACTTGCCCTCCAAGCAGCACCTCTGTGAAATAAACAGCTGCAACTGCTCTTAGCCTCTCACCCTCTTTACCTTTATGCTTCCTTGTTCACCCCATTTGCTTCCTACTCTGACAATGTCATCCTTGACAGTTTATACCTCTCCACCCCCTTACCACCATCCCTTCCCCTGTACCTCCCTGGCCCTTCTTTTATTTATTTATTTTTTGTACATTCTTTTTCTGCTCCTTTCCTACAGGGAACTCTCTCAGAAATCCACTGCATCCACAAGCTCTACCTCCCACCTGAAGCTCTCTTCCCTACACTGCATCAGCCTGGCAGATCCCCCAGCTCTGCACCCCCCCCCAGATGGGGCTGCCCTATCTGCCCAGGGTGCTCTACCTATAATCCAATGTGCTGGCTGGGCCGTCGGCCCAGTGAGGAGAGAAAAGCCCAGTGTTTTAATTTTTTAGTATGACCCACTTCTCAACCGCTATGATGTATACTTGCCACTTATGCAGGTGTATCTGTATTTATATATTCCGTCCTGCTCTCATCGATGTATACTTGCCACTTATGCTGGTGTATCTGTATTTATATATTCCGTCCTGCTCCCATCGATGTATACTTGCCACTTATGCTGGTGTATCTGTATTTATATATTCCGTCCTGCTCTCATCGATGTATACTTGCCACTTATGCTGGTGTATCTTTATTTATATATTCCGTCCTGCTCTCATATGTTGCTAGAACATTTAGTTTGTTATGCTTCCCTCTGCCATAATGCATATTTGCTGCCTATATTGTTGTAACTTTATGTACCTGTCTTTTCTCTTGATCAACTGTGCCTGGCTTCACTTACCTGTATAGTATCTTTCCTTGTCTCTTGTATAGCTATTGTATTTTGTACTGCTTTGTCCTATGTTCTATCAACATGAAGCCTTTGCGAGAGAGTCTCTGACTCAAAGGTTTGAAATTCCAAGATTCAAGTGAATAAATAAATGCTCACAGCTCGCATCAAAACACACAGGCTGTACACCCCTGATTTAGTGGTACACAAATGCAGCGCTGCTTCCTCACTGTGGCCCGATACTGTGCACATGAGAGGCGCCCAGGTGCATGCAGTTGGTTGAAGCACTTCCCCAGCCGGAACTAACAGCACTGAAACTGAACTATGTATAAATGGGCCCTCACCGATTACTCCACAAGGATTGGCTGACTGAAATGAAAATCCTTAGCAGCTGTTGACAGTCGAAGGCTGTGAAAGAGGGTTTGTTTGTTGCAGAAGGAAATCAGGTGGTCACAAGAAATAATTCTTCTTATTCTGCAACTTCAGTGGTAAACAATCTGAAAAAGATTATAGAAACACACCTGGACAGGATGTACCAGAGGGTTTGGGGTGCTATTTCATGCCTAACAGATGCCAAACAAACGCGTGGCAAACACCGTGAAACAGCAGCGATTAAAATTTAAATCACCCACTTCCTGTGTTTACCTTGACAGAATGTGACATATACAGTCGTCCCTACACTTCACACACACACCCAACTTACCAGGAACAACAGTTTCTACTTGAATGTGGAATACAACATCAGTGCCCAGCGGTGCCTTCTGAACGGTGGTCATTCAGCATTTCTGAACCGACTGACAGAACAACTTGCTGGGCAGCGCTATAGCAAACACCCGTGTGAAAGAGCCTAAAAACAACAAACTGTACAGCACCAGGAGGCAGACAGTCAGCCCTAACATTTCCCACCACAATGCACTTCTAGAGGAGGCCTGGATCACAGCGTTCACCACAACATTTAAGTAACCAGAAAATTTAAAGTCACAGTAAACTTTTTATCAGTACAATTAGAGTGGCCTGCTACTGATGGCACTGCTGATAAACCAACTCTTGCAGTACTTTTGTGGGCAGTAGTAGTTTTTTTTTTTTTTTTTTCCCCACTGTTGGTAGTAGCCATACCATGCATGGCTGTGGGCCAATCAGCTTACAGCATTTTCTCTACTGTTTTACAAGGGGAGTTACATACATTAGCCTTTCAGTTTCAAGCCACCCTCATCACCAGGGTATTTTTGTATATCCCAGCAAATTGAGCGTTATTACTTAAATATTTGCTGCTAAACTTATGATAAATACATTTCATAAATGAGTCAGAAAGCATCCGATTCAAATGTTAATCACTTTCTTCTTCGACCTACCTGTGGGGCCTCCACCTTGGGAACAATGCTGTGGCATTCATTCTCAGGAGACTTTTCAAAGGCTGCACAGACATTTTTACGTTTATCCGATTCCTCACAAACCCATCCCAGTGGCTGTTGCTGCTGGTAACAGGTATTGCAGGTTTCTGGCTCCTCTTTATTTCCAGCAAGACGTTTTACAATCTCCACTATCACTGCAAGTTTCCTGTTTGCTCGGAGCACCTTCTGCTCTAACACATCATAGCATTCACCACAGGAGACATTTCCATCTACGTACTCCCAGTATTGTGTGATACATGCTCTGCAAAAGTTGTGTCCACAATCTATTATGACAGGATCATTAAAATAATCCACACAGATGGGACACATCACTTCATGTTTCAGTAGTTCTAGCTCTTTTGTTGCTGTCATCTTCAGCGCTGTCTGTTAACGGTGTCCACTTCCCTTCTGTTTCCTGGAAAATAAAAACAGAAACATTGAAAGAGTTTATTCCTCTTTCAACACTGACCATGTCATACACAGTTAAAAACTCTTGCACTGTTACTGAACCTTATTATGGTGTTTTATTATTGCTTTCAGTACTGACCACGTCATGCACAGTTAAAAACTCTTGCACGGTCACTGAACCTCATTATGGTGTTTTATTATTGCTTTCAGTACTGACCACTTCATACGCAGTTAAAAACTCTTGCACTCTGCAATATTTGTTGAAAAACTATAATAAAGCACACTAAATATATATAAAAAAAAAAACTCTTGCACTGTTCCTGAACCTTAGTATGATGCTTTATTATTACTTTCAGTGTTGACTACGTCATGCACAATTAAAAACTCTTGTACTGCTACTGAACCTTATGACGGTGTTTTTGTACTGCTACACAGGAGGGCTGATTGGAATCTTTTTACAGAGGTAAATTTACATATTTTTACATGTAAAAAGATTTATTTACTGAATACTAGGATTACAAAATACCTTTGAACCAAAGGTTCATTTACAAAGGTTCCACATCATAGTACAATCAGTAAATCACAAAACACTGTTTAAAAAAACATTTAATGGTTCTGCGTCATGGTACAATCAGTAAAACACAACACAGTGTTAAGAGGAACAGTTACAGACAAAATCAAGTATGAAGTGAGAAAAATGAAAAACAGTGCCATGGAACAGGGAACAGTGGGCATGGATAGGAAAAAGCTCTTGTAAGGGTAAGGGAGGAGGAGAGGAGGCAGTTACTGAGGCGACATTGTCAAGATAAGAGCAGAAGGCTACAGTAAATGCAAGGAGTGGCCCGCGTGTAAAGGGAGTACAGGGAGCAGGGGTGCATGGAGGGAGGAGACACGGAGAAAACGGTTGTGGTAAAGAAGAGAGAAAGGGGGAGAGGAAAACGGGGCCGGGAAAGTAGGGAGAAAAATGGTGATTGGGGAGGGAGGAAGGCTAGGATGAGCAAAGAACGGGGGAGAGGGAAGTAAGGACAGAGGGACTGAGGAGCACTAATAGGGTAATGGAGGTAAGGGGGGCAAGAAAGGTGGGAAAGGCTACAGATAAGAGAGGAAAAGGGGTCATCCGAGGGGAGTAGTAGGGGAGAAAGGCATGGGAGGGAGGACTAAGAGAGGGAGAGAAGCAGGGAGCAGCAGCGTAATGAGGGACGGAAGGGAGGAGGAGGAGGAGGAATGCGTGTGGGGGAACCTCGGAGTAGGACATATAGGTGCACTGCTTCACTTCTGTAACCCCCTGTAGTTAGACAGCTAAACTTATTAATAACACATTGGAGAGATTTTGCAAAAATAGCAAACAAGGCACAGGTGAAACCATGCCTGCCTCCTACCAGTATGCCCTTCAAATCATATCATTCGAACATCATTTCATACATTTGCAGACTCAGCTTAGTAAACAAAGCACAGAAAACCCACTGACATTGCTACCTGCATAATTCCAGCTTCCATCCTAGGCATGCAAAAAAAATGTTATCTACAGTCAGGCAATTCTATACCATTAAATCTGTCTGATGACAGAACAAGAGACAGATAGCTCTCCTCACTTCAGAATTCCCTGATCCAGCAGGGCCACTCCCTACGACAAATTGACAAAGAAGCTGAACGGGCCACACAAATACTACGAGAAAATCTGCTGGAATACAGGCAAAAAGGTCAAACAGATCGCACACCCCTAGTTGTCACTTACAGCCCTATGCTAAAACCTCTTCAGCAGATTATTAAAGCATTACAACCCTTGTTGTGTGAAGATGAAACACTTAAGGACACCTTCCCTGAACCACCTGTAATAGCCTATAAACAGCCCCCAACCTCTCAAACATAATAATTCATAACAAACTCCCAGCAGATCAAAATAACTGGGAAACAAGAGGGACAACAGGATGGCAAAGTGAGACCTGCACCCACGTATGCACACAGACCACCAAGACAAGCCAGAACAGCACAATAAAAAAAAAATAATCAGTGGATCCTACACCTGTCAATCCAGCAGAGTGGTTTATTTATTTATTTTAATTTTCTGCTACAGCCTTTGAGCTCACAGCTCATTTACAAAGGTCCCACGTCAAGGAGAACACTACAATGGCAGACAAACATATTGGTTATACAGCAGCAAGTATGAATTTACAGAGCACATAACATCGGTCGTCAAACCAAGTACAAGCAACTCTATAAAGTAAGATAAAAATATGACACATGGATGAACTATGGAAAATAAAGGAGGCTATGGAGATCCAGAGGCCAGCACCCAGATATGTGGGATTTTTACAGTTGTATCAGTAAAGTGAGGATGGGAGGCCAGAAAGTGAGAGATACTGTAGGTGCAAGTGGTTAGGGGAGGAGGTTGCATGGGGAGGGTACAGGGTTAAATGTGTACAGTTGAGGTTGGATAAGAAATGGGGAAGAGGAAATAAAAAGAATGGCAGGGAGATGTAAAAGGGTCAATTAGAGGTCCCTGGGATAAGGACGGGATGAAGTCAGCTTAGCTAAAGCGGGGTGGGGGGGGCGGAGCAATCTTGAGGGCAAAGAGTTCAAGGTCATTTAGCAGTCACAGCTGCTCACCTGTTTTTCTAATTCTGTGCAAGAAGTGCTCAAATGGATGCTATATTGAAGAAACTAGGGAACCACTACAAACCAGGATGTACCACCACCGACACACAATAATAAACCAGATTAGCAGCACACCCGTAATACTCTATTTTTCACACACAGATCACTCCTTCACGGACTTATCTGTCCTGATACAGAGAGGCAACTTCAAAAAGACACAGGACAGAAGGACATGGGAATTGAGATATATCAAACAATTTAAATCTAATATTTGTGGACTGAATCGGGGCACTGGATTTATGACACATTATGCAATAGGGGTGAAGTGATATGGCATCAAGTAAAAAGTCGTATCACAAGCACAGTGCGATAACTAGCTTGTGACATGTACGCTGTGAAGATGTCAAGCACAGTGTACATCATCGCCAGTTATCAAGACAATGTACACATCACTTCCCCCTCCTTGTGCAGCTAAAACAAAAAAATAAAAGAAAATAAACAAAAACCAGAGCCCTATTCTATAAAATGAATATGTAATGTCCCGTTGTGTGATACCTATATATCACAACTCTTGCACAGTGGCCTCGGAAATCTCATTCGTGAGCAGAGGTCACTGTCCACTCATTGTGATACATACAGTATCACACGTTGGGCCATCACATATCCCCATACGATGGTAAACTGTAATTCTTTCTGTGTTCCTGCCAGCTCTGTTTCTAATTACCTGTTCCTAGTATCCTTGCTGCCTCACTTATAAATATCTTTTCAGCTTCATTCACCCACCCTACCCCACCCCACCTTGATTAGTTTTTCTCACGCATCACCCTGTATACAAACCTTACACGCTGTCTATCTAGGCCCACATATTCAGACGAGATGTATGGTGGATCCTGGATGCACTGCGCATTTTCAGACTTGCATGGGCAGCTGGGGGTGTGACCATATTCAAAGGCCACCAATATGCCGTGCACCCTCAACTGCACCGCTGTGCACATATCGTGATGCACCTATGCAAATGAGAGGTTCCCCATGCATGAGCTGCACATCACAATAGTGAGCCCCCCCCCCCCCAAGCACAACTTTCATGATGATCAGGGCAGGCAGGACACACTAGACTACCAGGGTAATCGGGGAAGGGATTTATGTTGTGGTGATTAGGGCTGGGGAGGGGGGATCCCAACACTATATTAACGGGGCTACAGGATTCTACTTTTTGCACAGTGATCGGGAATGGGCCCGACACATTCTGCCAGGCGCAGCCATACAAATAAGTCCATAATGGGTCTGCAAATGGCACCTTTGCACCATGCATGCCAAATGGGCTCATTGCATTTTTGGGTTGAATATTGCCCATGGGGGCTGTGGCACATACAGAAATGCACCATGCATTCCCCTGTGGGCACTCTTCAGTCCTGGACCCTGTATGTGCTGAGTGGGACTCGACACCCTCCTGTTGTGCTCCGTGCGTCAAGGGTCCGACATTTAAATGGACTGCACAATCTGTTCAGCCAATGCTAGAGGACTGGCGAGAACTGAAACCCTCCCTCCTCCAATGCATACAACTGCAGTATCCCTCTCTTCCAGTCAATGCTAAGGGCCAGGTGAGTGCCGAGAACTGAAACCTTCCCTCTCCCAATGCATGCAATCGGAGCATGCCTCTCTTCCAGTCAATGCTAGGGGTCAGGTGAGTGCCGAGAACAGAAACCTTCCATTCCCAACTGTGTGCAGTCACAGCCTGCCTTTCCCCAGGTCAACACTAGGGGCCAACTGAGTGCCATGAACTGAAATCCTTCCTCCCCAATGCATGTAGTCTCAGCCTACTTCACCCTCAGTCAAAGCTAGCGGCCAGGTGAGTGCAGAGAACTGAAACCCTACCTCCCCAATGCACGCAGTCTCAGCCTGCCGCACCCCCAGCCAATGCTAGGTGCCAGGCAGGTGCTGGGAACTGCAACTCTCCTTCCCCCAATGAATGCAGTCTCAGCCTACCTCACCCCCAGCCAATGCCAGAGGCCAGGCAAGTTCCACGAACTGGAACCCTTCCTCCCCCTAATGCATGCAGTCTCAGCCAGCTTCACCTACAGCCAATGCTAAGGGCCAGGTGAGTGCCATGAACTGAAACCCTCAATTTCCCAATATATGCCAACTCAGTCTGCCTCACCCTCTGCCAGCACTAGGGGCCAGATGAGTGCTGGAAACTGAAACCCTCTGCCACCCAATGCATGTAGTCTCAGCCTGCCTTACCCTCAATCAAAGCTAGTGGCCAGGTAAGTGCCAGGAACTGAAACCCTCCCTCCCCCAATGCATGCAGTCTCAGCCTGCCTTACCCTCAGTCAAAGCTAGTGGCCAGATGAGTGCCAAGAACTGAAACCCTCCCTTCCCCAATGCATGCATATTCAGCCAGCCTCTCCTACAGCCAATGCTAGGGGCCAGGTAGGTGCTGGGAAATGAAACCCTCCCTTCCCCAATGCATGCAGTTTCAGCCAGCCTCTCCTACAACCAATGCTGAGGGCCAGGTGAGTGCCAAGAACTGAAACCCTCCCTCACCCAATACATGCAGTTTCATCATGCCTCACCCTCAGCCAATGCTAGGGGCCAGGCAGGTGCTGGGAACTGAAACTGTCCCTCCCCAATGCACACAGTCTCAGATTGCCTCACCGGCAGCCAATGCTAGGGGTCAGGTGAGTGCCAAGAACTGAAACCCTCCATCCCTCAATATATGCTGACTCAGTCTGCCTCACCCTCAGTCAATGCTAGCGGCCAGTTGAGTGTCAGGAACTGAAACTCTCCCTCCCTTCACCAATGCATGCAGTCTCAGCCTTCCTCACCCTCAACCAATTATAGGTGAAAGGCAAGTGCTGGCAACTGAAACCCTCCCTTCCCCAATGTATTGTATGCAGTCTCAGCCTGCCCCACCCCACCCCAATGCTAGGGCCAGGCAAGTACTGGGAACTGAAACCCTCCCTCCCCCAATGCATGCAGCCTCAGCCTCTCTCACCCCCAGCTGATGCTAGGGGCCAGGCAAGTGCTTCAAAATGAAACCCTCCCTCCCCTTGCATGCAATCTCAGCCTGCATCAACTCCAGCCAATGCTAGAGGCCAGGACACTGCCAGGAACTGAAACCCTCCCTCCCCCAATGCATGCAGTCTCAGCCTGCCTCACCCCCAGCCAATGCTACGGGCCAGGTGAGTGCTGGGAACTGAAACACTTTCTCCCCGATGCATGCAGTCTTAGCCTGCCTCACCCCCAGCCAATGCTAGGAGCCAGGCGAATGCCAAGAACTGAAACCCTCCATCCCACAATATATGCCAACTCAGTCTGCCTCACCCTCAGTCAATACTAGGGGCCAGGTGAGTGCCAGCAACAGAAACTCTCCCTCCCCTGATGCATGCAGTCTCTGCCCGCCTCACCCACTGCCAATACTAGGGGCAGAGGCAGGTGCTGGGAACTGAAGCCTTCCCTCCCCCAATGCACACAGTCTCAGCCTACCTCACCTACAGCCAATGCTAGGGGTCAGGCAAGTGCCAGGAACTGGAACCTCCCTCCCCTAATGTATGCAGTCTCAGCCTGTTTCACCTTCAGCCAATGATGGGGGCCAGGCGAGTGCCAAGAACTGAAACCTTCCATCCCCCAATATATGTCAACTATGTCTGACTCACCCTCAGCCAATACTAGGGGCCAGGTTAGTGCTGAGAACGGAAACCCTCCCTCCCTGGATGCATGCAGTCTCCGCCTGCCTCACCCTCAGCTAATGCTAGGGGAAAGGCAAGTGCCAGCAAATAAAACTCTCTCTCCCCCTTCCTCCCTCCCTCTCTCCCACGATGCATGCAGTCTCAGCCTGCGTCATTCTCCAGCCAACACTCTGGGTCAGACAAGTGCTGGCAACAAAAACTCTCCCTCCCCCAATGTGTTGTATGCAGTTTCAGCCTGCCCCACCGCAAGCCAATGCTAGGGCCAGGCAAGTGCTGGGAACTGAAACCCTCCCTCACACAATGCATACAGCCTCAGCGTGGCTCACCCCCAGCTGATGCTAGGGGCCAGTCAAGTGCTTGTTATTGAAACCCTTCCTCCCCTAATGCATGCAATCTCAGCCTGCCTCACCCCCAGCCAATGCTAGGGGCCAGGGCACTGCCAGGAACTTGAAACCCTACATCGCCCAATGCATGCAGTCTCAGCCTGCCTCATGCCCAGCCAATGCTAGTGGCCAGGCGAATGCCAAGAACTGAAACCCTCCATCCCCCAATATATGCCAACTCAGTCTGCCTCACCCTCAGTCAATACTAGGGGCCAGGTGAGTGCCAACAACAGAAACCCTCCCTCCCCAGATGCATGCAGTCTCAGCCCACCTCACCCACTGCCAATACTAGGGGCCGAGGCAGGTGCTGGGAACTGAAACCTTCCCTCCCCCAATGCATGTAGTCTCAGCCTGCCTCACTCCAGCCAATGCTGGTGGCCAGGTGAGTGGCGGGAACTGAAACCCTCCCTCTTCCAATGCATGCAGTCTCAGATTACCTCCCCCCCCCCCAGCCAACGCTAGGGGTCAGAAACCCAAATCCTCCCTCCTCCAATGCATGTAATCTCAGCTTGCCTGACCGTCAATCTAAGCTAGTGGCCAGGTGAGTGCCGAGAACTGAAACCCTCCCTACCCCAATGCATGCAGTCTCAGCCTGCCTCACCCACAGCCAATGCTTTTGGCCAGACAGGTGCTGGGAACTGAAACCCTCCCTACCCCCAATGCATGCAGTCTCAACCTGACTCACCCACAGCCAATGCTTTCGGCCAGGCAGGTGCTGGGAACTGAAACCCTCCCTACCCCAATGCATGCAGTCTCAGCCTGCCTCACCCACAGCCAATGCTTTCGGCCAGGCAGGTGCTGGGAACTGAAATCCTCCCTCCCCAATTCACACAGTCTCGGCCCACCTCACCTACATCCAATGCTAGGGGTCAGGCAAGTGCCAGGAACTGGAACCTCCCTTCCCTAATGAATACAGTCTCAGACTGTTTCACCTTCAGCCAATGATGGGGGCCAGGCGAGTGCCAAGAACTGAAACCCTCCATCCCCCAATATATGCCAACTAAGTCTGACTCACTCCTTAGCCAATGCTAGGGGCCAGGTTAGTGTCGAGAATGGAAACCCTCCCTTCCTGGATGCATGCAGTCTCAGCCTGCCACACCCTCAGCTAATGCTAGGGGAAAGGCAAGTGCCAGCAAATAAAACTCTCTCTCTCTCATTCTCTCCCTCTTCCTCCCTCCCACTATGCATGCAGTCTCAGCCTACCTCATTCCCCAGCCAATGCTAGGGGCCAGGGCACTGCCAGGAACTGAAACCCTACAATCGCCCAATGCATGCAGTCTCAGTCTGCCTTACCCCCAGCCATTGCTAGGGGCTAAGCATGTGCTGGCAACTGAAACTCTCCCTCCCCCAATGTGTTGTATGCAGTCTCAGCCTGCCCCACCCCAAACCAATGCTAGGGCCACGCAAGTGCTGGGAACTGAAACCCTCCCTCACCCAATGCATACAGCCTCAGCATGGCTCACCCCCAGCTGACGCTAGGGGCCAGTCACGTGCTTGGAATCGAAACCCTTCCTCCCCTAATGCATGCAATCCCAGCCTGCCTCACCCCCAGCCAATGCTAGGGGCCAGGCGAATGCCAAGAACTGAAACCCTCCATCCCCCAATATATGCCAACTCAGTCTGCCTCACCCCCAGCCAATGCTAGGGGCCAGGGCACTGCCAGGAACTGAAACCTTACATCGCCCAATGCATGCAGTCTCAGTCTGCCTTACCCCCAGCCATTGCTAGGGGCTAAGCATGTGCTGGGAACTGAAACCCTCCCTCCCCAATGCATACAGTCTCAGCCTGCCTCACCTACAGCCAATTGTAGGGGTCAGGCAAGTGCCAGGAACTGGAACCATTCCTCCCCTAATGAATGCAGTCTCAGCCAGCTTCACCTTCAGTCAATGCTGGGGGCCTGGCACTGTCCCTCCCCCAATATATGCCAACTCAGTCTGCCTCACCTTCAGCCATAGCTAGGGGCCAGGTGAGTGCCGAGAACGGAAACCCTCCCTCCCTGGATGTGTGCAGTCTCAGCCTGCTTCACACCCAGCCAACGCTAGTGGCCAGCTGAGGGTCAGGAACTAAAACTCTGCCTCCCTCCACCAATGCATGCAGTCGCAGCCTGCCTCACCTACAGCCAATGCTAGGGGTCAGGCAAGTGCCAGGAACAGAAATCCTCCCTTCCCAATGCACACAGTCTCATCCTGTCTCACCTACAGCCAATACTAGGGGTCAGGCAAGTGCCAGGAACTGGAACCCTCCCTCTGCTAATGCATGCAGTTTCAGCCTGCTTCACCTTCAGCCAATGCTAGGGGTCAGGCAAGTACCAGGAACTGAAATACTCCCTTCCCAATGCACACAGTCTCATCCTGTCTTACCTACAGCCAATACTAGGGGTCAGGCAAGTGCCAGGAACTGGAACCCTCCCTCTGCTAAATCATGCAGTTTCAGCCTGCTTCACCTTCAGCCAATGCTAGGGGTCAGGCAAGTGCCAGGAACTGAAACCCTCCCTTCCCAATGTGCACAGTCTCATCCTGTCTCACCTACAGCCAATACTAGGGGTCAGACAAATGCCAGGAACTGGAACCCTCTCTCCGTTAATGCATGCAGGCTCAGCCTGCTTCATCTTCAGCCAATGCTGGGGGCCAGGTGAGCGACAAGAACAGAAACCCTCCCTCCCCAGATGCATACAGTCTCAGCCTGCCTTACCCCCAGCCAACGTTAGGGGAAAGGCGAGTGTTGGGAACTGAAACACTCCCTCCCCCAGTGCATGCAGTTTCAGCCTGCCTTACCCCTAGCCAATGTTAGGGGCCAGGCGAGTGTTGGGAACTGAAACACTCCCTCCCCCGAACATGCAGTCTCAGCCTGCCTCACCCCCAGCCACCTCTAGGGGGGACAGGTGAGTGCCAGGAACTTCAACTCTCCCTCCCTCAATGTGTGCCGGCTCAGCCTGTCTCACCTTCAGCCACGCTAGGGACCAGACAAGTGCCAGGAACTAAAACTCTTCCCCAGGCACTGCTCAACTAATCTCCTCTCTCCTTAACCTTTTCTTCTTTCTGGCCTCTGTCCCTGACACGTGAAAACATGCTACTGTTATTTCTTCTCCTTAAGGTCGTGACCCCTCCTGCACTGGCAATTACCGCCCTCTCTCCCTACCTCCCACCCTTGCTAAAATGCAGGAGCATATTGTACTCTCTCAGCTCTCCCCCTTCCTTGACTCAACCTCATTTTTCATTCCTTTCCAGTCTGGGTTCCCTAAATTCCATTCCACCATCTCGGCCCTCCTTCAGCTTACTGACTCCATTCTCTCAGGAATGGACCAGGGTCTTATCACCTTTGCCATTTTTGTCGACTTGCCAAAGCCTTCAACACTGTTGCCCACCCTCCACTATTCAACAAACTTCAAGCGGCGGGGCTTTCTATCTGCACTACCAACTGGTTCCACTGCTACCTTGAGGATAGGACACAATCTGATAGAATTGGTGATTCTGTATCCCCTCTTCTCCCCATCAGTACTGATGTCCACCAAGGCTCCCTCTTTGGCCCTATACTCTTCTCTACTTTCCTGAATGACCTCTCTGCTGCCGGTACTTCTGCTTCAATACATATGTATGCAGATGATACAATTATTTTTGCCTCTGGTTCCATCTCCTCTGACCTGATGGTCAAGCTCCAGCTGGACTTTAATAATGTCCAACACTGGTTCCATTCATATCAACTGTTCCTCAACACCAAAAAAAGAAAATTGGCCTCTATGACCTTTGGCTCAAGAAGAAGAAGCTCTCCCAGCTTGCTGCCCTCCCATCCTTCCACACCCTTGATGGAACACTGCTCAAGAATGTACCCTCCTTTAAGTGCCTTGGGGTCTGGCTGGACCGGCACCTCAACTTTTCTGGTCATGTGGATGCCATTCAAAAAAAATAAAATAAAACGCAGCCTGTACTAGGGGGCCCGTAAAGGAACTGTGGTTGCATCCCCCTGCAAGCTCGTAAAGCCATCATCCAGAAAATGATTCTCCCAATTTTTGACTATGAAGAGACTATCTACAGTGCAGCTCCTAAGTCCACCCAGACCAGACTGGATTCCCTGTTCTACTCCTTCTGTCAATTTGCTCTAGACCGCCTGCCCCGCATCCATCATTGCTACCTTTATATCTCCCTTTCCCTTCCCTCCCTCGAAGTAAGGCGCCTCACTCATTGTTCCTCCTTTGTAGCCAAATACTGGCTAGTCTCTCTCCCTTCATACTCACCCCCCACACACACTTCTTTCTCATTACTCCCTTCACAACCCTGGCTTTTGATCCCTGGCACTCCTGTCTAGAAGTCATCCTCTGCTGGACAGGCTGCCTTCTCCTATCGTTTCCCTAAACTTTGATATTCTCTTTCACGTCCTATCCGCTCTGCCACTATACTCTCTTTCCTTAGTCCTCCTAAATTTCTCATCTCACTCCTGCAACTGCATCTGATCCTGCCTCTGTTCCACTCTTACACTTCTTTCCTACACCTCAACCCTTCTCCTGCTCCCCTAGCTTCCCTTCACAAACATTTAATGCACTCTGCACCTTAACTGAAGCCTACTGCTACACTCCTGGGTGTTTTTCTCTGCCATATCCCATTCCAGTTGTATATCTCAGCAATAAGACACGACACGGTGTACATAGAATATATTTTACCGCATGACCAGGGGCATAATAAGGCACTAGTCCACAGGCCTAGTGACTTTAGCCACAAGCTGTGCGGTAAAATGTGTTCCATGCACAACCCGGAGTGTCTTATTGCGCTTTTAAAATGAGATTCTTCTTTTTTTTTTTTTGTACTTTTTACAGTTAGAAAAATCATGTTTATGTATAGAACAAAATATTTTATTTAGCTAATCTATGATAAAATAGTCCTTCCACTTACTGGATAAAGGCCTCACCATTTTTATGTTAATATTCATGAGCTCATTTGCTTATGTGCACTAGTGCTGTAACATCACGATACCCGAGAGAAACAAGAGATATATGGGTCTGGTAACAGAATCCCTATTTGAGCAAAAGCTAGAACACTGACATGGCAAGACATGGAACAGATTTCTTACACTGGCAATAACCGATCAGAAAACTGGATTTATTGTCCCCATTTTATAAATATTTATATGGACTGCCAGTTATACCTTGTAATGATGCTTCTCGACTTGTACACATTAGTATGTCTTTCTTGGTGAAACTTTTGAAATAAAATATGTAGGATAGTGGATGGGTAACTATGCACAACCAGTGTGTTGTGCCACCAAGGGGTTCTGATTCCCTGTGACCTAGAGAGAAGCTCAAGAGGTCCATGAGAATCAGATCCCCGAGGTGGCACAACACACTGGTTGTGCATAGTTTTGCCCATCTCCTATTCTATATAGTGTATGGTAGCCACTCTTTAATAAAACAAATCTATTTTTTTACACCAAAAATACCAATTCAAATCGGCCATCTCCACAGAGTGTACTGGTAGTTAGGGTGGTTGCTAGGGTGGGGATGTGAGGTTACTAGGGAGCAGACATCCATCATTTAGTGGCAACCTTGTGCTGGTTACTAATCCTGTAGGGGTGGGATTTTCACAAAAAAAACAAAAACAACAACAACAAAAACACACACACACACACACACACACAACAACACGGTGCCTGATTTCCTCGCTTAGCAAGAAGAGGTAACCAGAAGCAGACACGATATGCAAGTTAAATTTAGATATCGGATTGATCCTGCAGTTCTAAATCGCTCTTGAGTTGTGCAGGACCAGGTGATTGTGCTGCCGACATCTGGTCGACCCTGCTGTTTCTGTGGCAACTGGTGTAGTGTGATGTCTGTAGTGCAGCAGAACAAAAAGTCATTCTGCTGCACTACTGACATCACTACTGCAGCAGAACAACATTTCTGAGCCAACTAAATTTGGTGGACAGCAATGTTCCACCATACACTATATATAAATTGGGCAAGGAGGGGAGATATTTCAGCAACCCTCCCTCTACCCTGGAGACACAGAATCTGTCAGCAGATAAGGACCATACAGCCCACCTAGTCTGCCATTTCCCTACTTGGCTTGGCAATCTCTACTCTTATCTGACCTGCCTTTCCCCTGCTCTGCTGTACAGCAGGGTGCCTTTATACTTATCCCATGCACTTTTGAATGCTTGTACTGTTTTTGCTTCCTCCACCTCTGCTGGTAGGCTGTTCCATGTATCCACCACCCTCTCTGTGAAAACATACATCCTTGCATTCCCCCTAAGCCTCCACCCTCAAGTCTCATGTTATGTCCCCTTGTCCGTGTACACTTTCTTCTCTGAAATATGCTCTCCTCCTGTACCCTGTTTATTCCTCCAAGGTATTTGAAAGTCTCTATCATATCCCCTCTCTCCCTTCTCTCTTCCAGTGAATAGATGTTAAGTTCCTTGAGTCTTTCCTCATAAGGCTTGTGGTGCAGTCTATGTATCATTGTTGTTACAAACATATGAAATTTGCCAGCAGATAAAGGCCTAGAGGTCTATCAAGTCTTCTCGAATGTGCAGCTAGCACCCCTTATTCTGTAGCTGCCCCTTCCTCCCACCCTTCTCCTCCCTTAACCCTCCGCCTTGCCCTGTCCCAGCCCTTTTTTTAAAGCGGTCCACTGTTCTACTGAATGCCACTTCTGCTGGTAACACATTCCAGCCAGCTACCACCCTCTCTGTAATAAAGTGTCTCATCTCCCTCCTGAACCTTCCTCCCTCCAGTCTCATATCATGGGCCCGGGTGTCCCTCCCCTTCCTTGCTCTGAACATCCCTCCGTACCTGTCTTGTTTATTCCTTTCATGTACTTAAAGGTTTCCATCATGTCCCCTCTGTCCCTCTTCTCCTCCAGAGAGTACATGTTCAACTTCCTCAGCCCCCTCTCGTACGGTAAGTCCCCCAGCCCCTTGATCATCTTTGTTGCCCTGCGCTGCACCCCCTCCAGTAACTTAATGTCCCTCTTCAGATACGGGGGCCAGTATTGCACGCAGTACTCCACGTGCCTTTTAATGATCTATACAGTGGCAGAATCACCTCCACCCTCCTCGAGAATATACCCTTTGCAATGCAAACTAGCATTTTGTTGGCCTTTGCAGCTGCCTTCCTACATTGTGCCAAGTTGTTTACTGACCCTGTAATGAGCATCCCCAGATCCCTCTCCTCCATCTTGGCTAGCTGCACTCCCCCCAGCTGGTAACTCCTCCTTGGGTTCTTCACCCCAAAATGCAGCACCTTGCACTTTTTGGCATTAAACCTCAGTTGCCAGGTGTCTGACCAGGTTTCCAGCATTGCCAGATCATCCTGCAAGCACTGCCATCCCCCTGGGTCACCCACCACTGCTCCTACCTTGGTATCATCAGCAAACAGACTGATCTTGCTTTTAATGCCTTGCTGCGGGTTCTGGTTGCCTCCACTATCCCCAGCTTTATGAGGTCCCACCTCTGGTTAGTGCCCATATTAGGTTAAATTCTGGCCAGGTACCCTTTTACCACTTCCCCCATCCTTCCAAAGTTGGCCCTCCTGAAGTCCAGCACCCTTGTGCCAGATTCCACTCCTTCCTTACCCATATCCAATGTGAGTCATACTGAGTGGTGGCCACTCCCTGCCAGTGGCTCTTCCACCCTAAGTTCCCTCACAAACTCTTTATTTGCCAGCACAAGGTGAAGGGTATTTCCTTACTCGGCTGGTTCACTCACCATTTGCATCAGGAAGATGTTCTGGAAAGCATCCAGCAGTACCTGCTCCCTTCTATTCCTGGTTGCTGTGGGACTCCAGTCCACTCCTGGCATGTTGAAGTTCCCCACAATCACTACACTACCCTTCCCGCAGGTCCTCCTGATCTGTCCTGCTAGTTCCCTGTCTAACTCCTTTGTCTGAGAGGGCGACCTGTACACCACTTCCATTCTGAGAGTCCTACTCTTGGAATTCTGGATTCACACCCATAGTGACTCCGTACTACCCTCCTCCCCTCCCCTTCCTCCCTTATACACTTCAGTCCTTCCCTCACATATAGTGCCACCTACCCTTCTTTCCCAATCACTCTGTCCCTACAAAATAACCTGTACCCTGGTATCGACAGGTCCCAGTCACTGTATTTGGTGGCCCATGTTTCTGTGATGGCTGCAATGACCACCTCTCCCTCTGCCATGAGAGTCTGTAGCTCTGCAGTTTTCTTCCCAAGGCTCCTAGCATTAAGGGTAACCACCTTCCACCCCTTCACCCCCCCACCATCCTGCCCTCTTTTACTAGCATCATCAATAGCACTTGCCCTTTGTCACAGTTATGGGGGGTAAACTTATATGGCTTCCCAACCTGTGGTCTCTGCATGTCCCTTGCCGACTTGCCACCCCCACTCCTAGTTTAAATTCCCCACTTCCTCTATGTACTCCTCCATCCTCTGCTTCAACACTTTCTTTCCTTCCTCGCTCAAGTGTAGTCTGTCCTCGGCATAGAGACTAATGTCCTCCCAGGTCCCTCCCCACTGCCCCCACCAGCCCATACCCTTTAGCATGACAACAGGTTCTTAGCAATCTGTTAAATTCCTCTATTCTTAGCTTTCTTGCTGTGCTTGCCCTGAGCACTGGAAGTATCTCTGAGAAAGTTACTGATCTTCCTACCCCCTTATAAAATTGTCCTAGTTCCTCAAACCTCCTCTGGACTATATCTACTGTCTTGTCAGCTAGGTCATTTGTCCCCAAATGTATACTTAAAATGAGGCTTGTCCCTACTCCTTCTAGCATATTTTAGAACAGATTGTCCCACCCTTTCCACTGTCATTCCTGGCATGGCCTCCATCCAAATGTGACTATGCCTCTCCCTTTGCTACCCACCGACTTAGCTTTGTATGGAGTCCCCCAGTACTAAGATTCCACCCCCTTACTCCCTGTTTGCTGCCATTCCTCCCCACTTTTCACTCCCGGCTTCTCCTCTTCCTTGTGCACAGTAGTTCTCCCTTCTGCCCCTGTTGTAATTCCCCCAAGAGAAGTTCCCCCACTCCAGTTTCATCCGGATGTCTATCAGTTACTCCTCCGATTTCATCACCTCCCTCCTCCTCCTCCTCCTCCCCATCTAGTACTGCAAAACAATTTTCTGAAGACCCTTCCCCAATGCCCATTTCCTCTCTCCTCATATTAACCTGTTCCCTCTTTTCGACTCAATGACTGTCCCCTCTTCTCCTCTCCTCAAAAGTCCCTTTCTCCTCCTTCTGTTTGTCTTTTTTCCCCTGACCTGGATTCCCCTGACACCGTTCTTCTTGGCCTGGCCCCCCCCCATCTCTGTTTCCCTTCTTCTGACCCTCTCCTCCCCCCTGCTGGATCAAATTGCTCTCCTCCTCATCTCCCCTCCTCCCTCCCTCCATTGTTGGGCTATAACCTCTTCCAGTCATCCTTGCCTGTCTTCGTTCCACCTGCAGACCCTCAATCTCCTTTCTAAGTTTCTCTATTTGGTTGCACACTAAACATCCCCCCCACCCTCCACGCAATTTTTAGAAAGATTGGTGCACCGCAGTTGTTGCAGGTGACTACTCTATCCATTGCTTTCTTTGCCCACCAGCGATCCCCCCTTCCAGATGAAGGATACAAACACTCCCCCAAGTCTCCCCTCTCCCTCCTCTATCAGTGCAAAACATTCTTCTCCTTTTCTTCATTTCCCTTACCCCCTTTGTCATACACTTTAGATAGATTGAGCAACTGCTTTTTACATTCCTATCCCGCCTGGCCACACCCAAAAAGAAACTGTAAGCAACTACTGTACAGCCTCCTTCAAACTCCTACCCCTCCTTTCCACAATGCAAATACCAATGCAAACAGGTAACAGTGAAAGCTCCTTGTTTTGCAGTTACAGCCCCTCGAACAAGATAGCAGTCACCTCTTCACTCACTGCTATTCCTTTCCTGGATGTCTGCTTCTGCTATGACAGGTGCATGTCCTTTGCCCTTCTGCAGAAGTGACGTCAGAACCCCCGGTATAAAGGAATGATGTGCCTGGGGCAGTCGGGGTGAGTGGCAGTGAGGGCAAGGCCAGTCCTTGCCTTCTAGAAACAATCAGGTAGCTAAGGCCCCTGGTCAGATAATTAGCACCCTTCCCCCACTATGCACTAAACTTTGCAGCAGCTTGTTGCTCTTCTCTGAACTTCTTCCATTCTGTCTATGTCTTTCCTGAGATGTGGTCTCCAGAACTGGACACAGTATTCCAGATGAGGCCTCACCAGTGATCTATACAGTGGCATCATCACTTCACTCCTCCTACTGGTTATGGCCCTCCCTATACACCCCAGCATCCTGTTTGCTTTCCCCACTGCTTTTTCATGTTGTTTGGCTGACTTCTGGTCATCGGATATGATAACCCCCAGGTCTCTCTCCCAACCTGTGGTGGCTAGAACATGCCCCCCCAATCATGTATTTTTCTTTTGGGTTTCTGTGTTCCAGGTGCATTATCTTGCACTTCTTAGTGTTGAAACCCAGCTGCAAAACCCCTAACCATTCCTCAAGTAGTCTTAGGTCATTTCTCATTTTATCAAGTCCCTTCTCTGTGCAACTCTGTTGCAGATCTTCATATCTACTATCGACCCCCTAATGAAGACTGAGTAGTTGGTTGAAGCGCAGGGGAGTGTTCATTCGGACACGGGAAAGCGGTCACTGTTTTTTGTTGCCATCGAAAACGCTGTAATACTATTTCATCTGTGCTGTTGTTAATACTGCAGTGTTGAAAAGAAATAAATAGAAGATATACAGCTATTTAAAGTTGTCTGTGGTTGAGTGCAGAGCTTAATTTCTGTTTTATCTACTATAGTAAATGAATGTGATCCACCTGTAATCCCTCCTGCTCACATTGTATGCAACTGAGCAAACTGTATTCCAACATTGTAACATTTTTCTGTATTCTATCCCATTGTCGCCCCCCCCCCCCAGGTCACACCAGGAGATGAGCAACTTGTTGCTCAGCATGCCTTCCTGGTAAAATATTTCAATAAATAACAATCTTGGTGTCATCTGCGAACAGGCATTATTTTTTCCTTGTCGCTTATGAAGACATGAATAGGACTGGACCCAGCACTGATCCCTCTGGAACCCTGCTGGTCACCTCCCCCTCTTCTGATTTTATGCCATTTACTACCACTCTCTGGGTCTGCCTTTTAGCCAGTTTCCAACCCATTTTACCACTTTAGAGCCCACACCCAGATTCCCCAATTTGTTAGGCAACCTTCTATGCAGAACGGTGTTGAAAGCCTTACTGAAAATCCAGGTAGGCCACATTCACTGCCCCTCTCTGATCCACCACCCTGGTCACCCAGTTAAAGAAATTGATAATATTAGCCTGACAGGACCTGCCCTCAGTGAATCCATGCTACCTTAGGTCTTTTGCACCACCTGACTGTAGGGACTCCATCAGCTTCCCCACCACTGAGGTCAAGCTTACAGGTCTGAAATTGCCTGCCTCCTCCCTATTTCCAGTCTTGTGCAGGGGGACCACCTCTGCCCTCCTCCAGTCCTCAGGTACCTCCCCGTCTTTAGTGATTGGTTGAAGAGGGTTGTCAGTGGGCCTGCTAGGACTTCCCTGAGTTCCTTCAACACTCTAGGGTGAATCCCATCTGGCCCCATTGCCTTGTCTGCCTGAGATGAGGCAAGTAACCTCGACAAAGACTGGGAAACACACTTATTCTCACTCAGCTTTTTCAGAAGCACAGAGGGACCTGCTACCAAGGAATCACAGCTCACTCTTAACGAAGTGTCCCCTTCACACAGTTTGCCCAGCTCTCTGAGACCTGAGGCCTTTCTGTGAACATCAATCTCTCAGACAGTAGCAGGGTTTTTATAACGAAGAACTAACCTTCTTCTCTCTCAATAAACTGTCCCCTTCAAACAGCTTTTTTTTTTTTATTTAGTTGTTTAACCAGGAGTAGCACACTAAGCTGAAAGCTTTTTTACAGGAACGACCTGGGAGCACAGAAAGTTAAGTGACTTGCTCAGGGTCAGACAGTATGCATGTGGAAGCTGTGGGATTCAAACCCAGGTCTGGTCTGCTGGATGTCACCAGATTTGCAGCTCAGAGCCTTAATCCACTGCACTATACTGCCTCCCCAGCTTGCCAAGCTCTCTATCACACCTGAGGCCTTTTGTGTCCATCAGTCTCTCAGACAGTAGCATGTTTTTTTAAAATGGAGAGATCATTTTCTTCCCACTCAATAAAGTGTCCTTTCATACAGCTTGCCCAGTTCTCTATCACACGAGGCCTTTCTGTACCTACTGGTCTCCCCAACACTAGCAGGGTTTTTATAATGGAGAGCTCACCTCCTTCCCTCTCAATGAAGTGTCCCTTCATACAACTAGCCAGCTCTCTATCACACCTGAGGCCTTTCTGTGGTCATCAGTCTCTCAGACGGTAGCAGGATTTCTATACAGTGGAGAGCTTGCCTTCTTCCCACCATGTCTGCCCCTCCTCCACCCTCCATCCCGCAAGGGCCAGCATGTGTGGCTTTGCTTGCCTGGATAAAACAAAAGCCTGATTAATGAATCAGTGGCAGAACACCTCTCCCTCACGGTAACTTGTAGTGCTCTTTTTACTGCTGTCTGAATGTTTCCAAGTATTGCTGACCAAACAAGCCAGCACATGATGTCACCATCTCAGCCACACAATCAGAGTCCACAACCAAGGCCCTTGTGATCATAAGGCTTAGTGCCTCCGACTGCACCACCGGATGCTATCACTAGAGTGGGCTAAACAACTGCCACTGGAGAAGGTACTCTCCAGAAAGGCCGTGCATTACCACACCTCTGCCCTGTGGCAGACCAAAATGAAAAAAACACAGATGATTTACATGAACTGACCCTACAGGGAAACATAGTGTCTGTGCTTGTAGGTATGGAGAGTCCCTGGCAATGTCTCCCATGAGCTAAGTGACAGCCTCTGCTACCACTGAGTGACACCCTCTGCTGCTACTGAACAACCTCTACAACTGAGTGACAGCCTCTGTTACTACTGAGTGACAAACTCTGCTACCACTGACCGACAGCCTCTGCTACCACTGAGTGACAGCCTCTGCTACCACTGAGTGACAGCCTCTGCTACCACTGAGTGACAGCCTCTGCTACCACTGAGAGACGGCCCCTGCTGCCAATATGAAGAAAAACTTACAGCCAAAAAAAAAAAAAAAAACATGTTGCTAACTACTGACACCAACAGAAATGGCCCTCACCTGCCTGAAGGGATACTCACCCCAGATGAACTGGCAAGCATCTCATCTGATGTGCCTTGCTGTTCCCATGGAGGTAGCAACAACTGGTGTTTTGGTGGGAGCAGCGGGCTTTCATGTCATAGGAGAGATGCTCTTATCTGTTCAGCTAGATAGGGAGTGCCCTCTGTTGCTGACAGCAGGAAACTGTTTCCTCTAAACTTTTTTCTACCAGGATGGAAGGATATGGAAAGGACAGGGCAATGCAGGTAACAACCGCAGGTACAAAAAAGTGTTGGGGGGAGAGATTATAAAGTTAAGGCAGGATTAACTCAGATCAAAAAGCTAGGTGCATGGAAAACAAAGAAATGTAGGATACTTAGGGATAGAAGGAGGCCTGTATCCAGATCAAGAAATACAGTGTCCATTAGAAGGAGGCTAAGTGTAAGTTTAATGGGTTTAATGCAAAGAAGTGCAAGAACATGCACATAGGGAAGAGAAACCCTGAAGTCATCTATAGGCTGCGAGGGGAGTTGCTGGCAGTCACAAGGGAAGAAAGAGACTTGGGCATCATCATCACCGATGACCTGAAATCATCCAAGCAGACCACTAAAGCAGTAGGTAAGGCTAGGGAGATGTTGGGGTGTATTAGTAGGGGTATCACAAGTCAGAAGAGGGATGTAATGATCCCTCTTTACAAGACACTGGTTAGGTCCCATCTGGAGTACTGCGTGCAGTACTGGAGGCCACACCTTCACAAGGACATTAACCAAATCGAGGCGGTCCAGAGAAGGGCAACCAAAATGGTGCAGGGACTGCATCAGAAAACATATGAGGACAGAGTAACGGAGCTCAATATGTATAACCTAGAGCAAAGGAGGGAGAGAGGTGATATGATCGAAACATTCAAACACCTTAAGGACATTAACAAGGTGAAAGAGTCTAACATGTTTCAATATAAGAAAAATAGCAGGACAAGAGGACACAGCATGAGATTAGATGGATGCTGATTAAGGGGTAATATGAGGAAGTTATTTTTCACAGAAAGGGTGGTGGCTGCCTACCTCAGGAAGTGGTGGATATGAATACAGTGCAGAGCTTCAAACAGACATAGGATAGGCATAAGAGAGCAATACAGATGAGTATGAATAGATAGACCATTGACCGAGCAAAGGCCAATGTCACATTTATAAGGTAGAAAAAGAAATGGGCAAGACTGGATAGGCCTTGAGATCCTTATCTGCCATCAACTTCTATGTTTCTATGTTTCTAAGTGGGGTGGGAATAATGCTCAAAACTAATGTGCTCCCCACATTGTGAGTTACATGCATATCCCTTTAAGAATGTCTCTCAACCTTTATTGTGATGCCAGTAGTTTCTATGCTTGTGAATGACTGGGTAAGCTGGTATGCCCTGGAATTCCAAAGGGGAGGAGTCAATGTTCTCTGCTGGAGGGCAGAGATTTTGTTGAGCAAGAATGTGGGAGGCTAGCACCTGACACATAGTGCCAGCTCCCACTGTCTGCAAGATTCTCTGTATGGGCTGGCATCATAAAAAAGTGCTTGTTTATGGTGGCTGACATCAAACAAGGACCTCAAAAGGGGGTTGCCTTTCTCCAGAAAGAGAAAACACAATTTTTAAAAATAGTTCAGAAGTCTGTCTGTGAGGAACAGAGTACCAGAGAGTACTATGAGCTAAAGATCTGAGGTGATATTTAATCTTTACCTGATGTACAGGTTTGGGTAACACTCAGGAACAGTGTATCAGAGAGTGCTGTGGGCTAAAGATCTCAGGTGATATTTAATCTTTACTTGATGTACAGGTTTGGGTGGCACTCAGCAGTGCCCACCCTCCTCAACAAGAGGTATCATCCATAACTGGATGCCAGTTCTAGTCAGCAGTGGAGTGATATCTCGTAAAATGTGTGGTGTGGGCCGTTCTGTCCATAATAAAGATGTGCTCTGTCCGGTAGGCACCTCAGTTATGCCCAGCTGGGTTTGGAATCGGTGACTGTGAAGTAACACAGAAAAGTGTAAAAGAGGATCAGGGAAGGATGTGCTCTGTGAAGGACAGAGAAGATCCCTGAAAACCCTCACAGGATCAACTGGCACTAAAATACTGCCACCCGAGAGACTGTGAATTAGCCCAGTGGCTAGTGTTTCAGACAATGAGCTAACAAGTTAGTGTAGGTTCCCACTCAGGTTCAGGAGTGGGGAATCCAGGAGTAAATGTGCTCCCTTCCGAGGCCAGAAAGATGTGAATAAAGTACCCGATCAGAGTTGTTTCCAACCCAGAAATGTCAGTAAAATACCACTCTATAGTAACTGACAAATGAACTGTGCCAGCTGAAAAAAGGAGAAAACTGAATTGAGCTCAAGAAAATAAAGGATCCTGTGTGTTTTTACAAATAATTCCTGTTTACACAGTCCAAGTTATGCTAACCCCCTTAAATCTGCGGCTTAGCTGCAGCCCTGCCTTGTGTTAGTGGATGCCCAGTGGTCACCCCAGTGCTCAGGAGGTTATGTAAATGAACTTTGATTGTTTCTTGATGTAGGACCCCTCTCCCAGGTGACCATGACACCAGTGATACCCCTAGACACGGTACAGAACAGTAAAGGTTACTTATTGCAGGTGGAGGCTAGTGGCAAATGCAGCCAGAATCCTGAACCCAAATAAAGTAAACAACATTAAAAATAAATAAATAAAATAGTTTGGCAAAGAACAAAACGCCTTGAAAGAACACTGCCGGCTTGCATGTACAAAATCACCCTACCCTGCAGAGTTTCCTTTGCTTTGTTTTAGTACAATTAAACAGATTTTGTTTCTCATCTCCAACTTCATGATCCTCAGTCAGTCTCTAACATCACCTCCTGACAATTTGAAACTGCACTGTTCAGAATCATTAGGGATCCTTTGGATTTAGGAGAACAATGGGTACCATGTCCACAGAAAACAAGGTCCATCTGCAGCTGCCCTGTTTACTGTCTACAGGCTACCACAAGTGGCAGAGTGAGGGCAATGACAAATGCAGCAAGAATACAGTGGGCACAGAAGGTGAAAACAAAGTAAAGATGGCAGTTTCTCAGCAAACCTTCCAATAACACTGTCTGTTTTTTGTAGAAATTCAATTATTGTGATTTGAAAAGCATTGCAAACTGATCCCATGTTGCCCAGTTCCTGCCTTGCCTTTTTAAACACACTCTGACCCAGTAATCATTGCAATCAGTAATTACCTCCAACTTCAGGATCCTGTGTTTCAGCCTCCAACACACCACCTCCTGATTATGTTAAACCACACAGACGTGAGTAGCTTCAGTTCTTCAGCACTTCGAAGCTTTTGGACTAGCAGAACAAGCGATATCCACAGTTCCCTCTGCAGCTCCTTGTGCTCCTACCTGTAACTCCTCTCAGTCTGATGTCATTTCCTGTCCGACTCTGAAATGTGTCCTACACCATGCAACTCTAGACATTAACAGGCCAGTAAATACCGAGAAAGAGTAAACTACAAGAAAATGTGCTATGTAATCTGATTTAAGTGTAACAATTGTATCTTCTATAATTTTTTAAGGCATCAGCTGGTTTTAAAAGGACTGACACTGTTCCTGACTTGCATTTCCCAGGACACCCTTGGAAATGAGCTTTGCTTGGCTCAGTGTACCTTGCAGCCACTAAATTGTAAACAGAAATAAAAGTATGTCTCCTAACAGTGAGTAGTCAAAGCTGGACTGTTAGCATGGAACTAAATATTTAGCAAACATTCCGCTCGCTCCCCTTGCTGCTGCATGCTGTGAATACTAATGCATTGTTTTGAGTTGTGTGTGTGCGTGCATGCTTGGGGGGGGGGCATTACAGAGGGAGACAGGAAGTGAACTTTAGGCTCTGAAACTGCTGGAGACAGGAGTACAGAGCTGAGCATAGGAGCTGCAGTGGGAACTGTTTTTCTGTGCCTAGATAGCCTTTGTTCTTCTATTCTCAAACTCTGAAGAACAGCAGCTGCTTGTGTTTCTGAACAGTGCAGTTTGTGCTGTTGGAGACTGAAACAGAGGAACATGAAGCTGGAGGTAAGGAATTTAACCTTACTTGGCTTGCCTGTTGTTCATGAATGTACCTTGCAATCTCCCAGGTCGCACTTGGTTGTCTAGTGTGCTCACCCGGTTAACAAAAGCAAATAAATAAATGTTGAGCACACTGGGAGCTGCAGTGGGAACTGGTTTTCTGTGGATAGATATCCTTTGTTCTTCCATTCCCAAACTCTGAAGAGCAGCTGCTTGTGTTTCTGAACAGTGCAGTTTGTGGTGTTGGAGACTGAAACAGAGGATCATGAAGTTGGAGGTAAGGAATGCTGAGCTGCTGTGTAAACAAACCAAAGGCAAATTAAACAAGACAAAATGGAGTCAGTCTGACATGCTTTGAAATCAAAAGTACTTTTAAATGTGTACAGAAAATTGTAGCAGATGTATTTGTTAACTGAGTAGGTTCACTAGAATTAGGTTTCTTTTCAAGAGTGACCCCTGTGCATAAAGCATATGTAACCCTGTGCTCCCTCGCTATATTTTTCTTGGTGCAGCTCGGTAAAATACAGACTTTTTTCTTTTGCTTCTGCTCTGGGCTCACAGAAATTAGCTATCTTCTTTGAGCCAATCTCTTGCAGCAGGTCATAACACATGGGATATCAGTCGCAGATATCATTTCTTCCAGATGACTTGCTCAGCAGTCAACCCTGGGACCTCCCCGTAGCACCACCATGTGGTGTTCACCTGTCAGGTATAGAAGGGGGAAGTCCCAGCTACTCTTCAGTTCTTTTCATCTGCGACCTGCTTGCATCAAGTCCCCTTTCAGAGCTGTGCTTCCAGTCGTTGATGAAGAGTTCTACTGACCAAATTTATTACCAAATGGGTTAATTTAATGCTGTCTTTGGATACAGAGTGTTCCTGTGGATATTAGAGGTTCACCACAGCGTTGGTGTGTGTGATGCCTTCATCCTGTACACGGCACCGGGATTGGCACATCTGCAAATGGATCCATATAGAACCTCCTTGGGGTCCTCTGTTTGTGAACCCTCCTTATCAACGGCCATGGGTCGGTCTTGAACCTTCCTTATATCAACACACATTTAGCACCGTGCTGTGATCATGGGCGAAGCATGCCCCGAGTTCTACATACAGGTAAGTAGCATGAGAAGGTAGCCTGCTTTAATGTTGTCTTCTCCACTGTCAATGACTGCTGGCTCCTCTCTTTACTCCACTGATGGCTTTTCCGACAGCGGACGATCCTGGGGTAATGCCTTTGCTATCTTCGGAAGAATGTTGGCTTCTGGCCCATCGATTAGCCTACGGACATCAACGGTGATAGCCTGAGATAGTAGCCTGCTTTTCTGTCATTTTCTCCACCGTCAGTGACTGTAGGCTCTTCTCTTTCCTCCGTTGATGGATGGTTCTGGGATTAGGCCCTTGCCATCCTCAGAACCTCACAGTCTGACACTTTCCTAACAGCCCGTGGGTATCCTAAACATGCCTGGTGGCATTCGTGGGGGGCCCCCCCCATAAGGCGGGCCTCTCTGTCTTTCTCTACCCCAGATGATTTGTCCCTGACGGAGTCTTCCCACCTAAGGCTGGTATCCATGCAGTTGTTTGCCCAGAGTGGGATGGCAGTAAACTATTCAGTGTCCAAACTAGACACCATGTAACACCTCCCATATCTCAGGGCGTGCTTGCCCCCTCCTCTGGGAAGGCATCTTTGCCCACCTGATTACATCGGGCACCTCCTGGGACATTGGACTCCCTTCTGCCGACAGTCGGCGATGCCAGGCTGTACTTGTGGATCCTTCAGTGGTCACTGACAGTCCAATGGGAACAGTGGGAGGATGATTTCAATGCCCCAGTCCTCGTTTCTTCCTTGGCTCTTTGAGCACATCAATGGGAAAGTCCATGACCACTTTCACGTGAGGCATGTAGTTTCCTTCTCCTGTCCCCTGTCTCATTCTGACCACAGATGCCTCCTTGATAGGGTGGGACGCGCTTCCCCTGCACATCCAGTCTCAGAGGTCCTAGGTGCCTGTTGTGGCCCACCTACATTATCAATGTCTTGAAGTTGAGGACACTCCTCTATACTTTACAGGAGTCGAGACTCATCTCACCCATTTGCCTGCAAGTGCTGTCAGTCAGATTTGCAGTAGTTCACTACCTATACAAACATGGTGGCACCCACTCATGCCCTTTCTGCAGAGGATCGATGGGGGTATGGTCTTGGGCCATCCAGAGAAATATTCATCTTCTGGCAGTACTCTTCCCAGGGGTGTCAAACACCCTGGTGGATGCCCTGAGCAGATCCACTGCCCAGGCCCATGTGTGAGAAATCTTATTGATGACATTCTAAACGACATCTTCCACTTGTGGGCTGACCAGAGTGGGACCTATGTACTTCACCGAAAAATGCAAAACTGCTGCTTTACTGCTCTCTTGTGCAAGGTCTTGGAACTGTATGGTGGGACGCATTATCTCTTTCCTAGACAGGAAGATTTCTTATGCCTTCCCAACCTTTCCAATTGTCCAGAGAGTAGTACTACTACAAACTGGTCGAGGAAATGATTCTCACAGCACTGTTCTGACCAAGCCAGCTTTGGTTCCCTCCACTTCCACAGCTCTCGGAACAGAGCCAATATCTCTTCCAGTTTGCTGGGCTTTAATGTCCCAGGCACAAGGCTCCCTGTGACACCTGTACCTTCGCTCCCACCACCTACATGCCTGGCTCCCGAGGACATAGTCCTCTCACTCTTTAGGGTGTCCCCAAAGGTGGCGAATGTTCCCTGGGCAGCTAGAAAGCTGTTTACTCAGTCTTCCTATCCCCTGAAGTGGAAACGCTTCTTCATTTGGGAGTATACGCTAGACTTCAGTCATTGAGTGTTCCCCTCAGTGAATCTTTTTTTTTAAACTTCAAGTTTTATTGTATATCAGATGCAGTTAACATCTCTTCAAGTTACTAATGTTGCAAGCTTTCCATCTGATTAGCAAACATGACTAAACAATGGAAAATACAGATACAGTTCAAGTTATGGTAGCTAAGAGTTAAGTCGTCAAATAACAAGACTCCTCTACTGTATTTTCCGCTAACAACTATTCCATCTATCACCCAATGTTAAAAAAAGAAAAACATCAATATAGTATGTGTCCAACTTCAAATTTACAAAATAAACACAGGCATCACAGAATTCTTGTCTTCTAATATTAACTTATCCAGCTAGGTATATTACTCTTACGTCTCCTTATGGGGTATCAGATATCTGTTACAAATATTGGTGCCAAGGTGACCATATATTGATAAAATTTTCACTTCGTAATCTCAAAGTGTGGGTGATTTGTTCCATAGATTCTAATTGATTCATTCTGGACCTCAAGTCATCAACCGTGGGGGAGTGAGGACAACCACCTCGATGTAATATACTCATGTGGGCCTATTTGGAGGACTGTCTAGAGTCAAAAAGTAAAGTTGGAAGACCCAGGATCAGGTCTGATCCCGTAAATGGGACCTGTAAGCCTGTTATGGTTTGTATATGGGCATGTACTTCTGTCCAGAATAGTAGTAATACTGAACACTCCCAGAATATATGTGTATGAGACCCTTTGGTTTGACAGCCCCTCCAACACAAAATCTGACTGATGAGGTCCAAAATGTTTTACTATAGTAGGGGTAAGGAAGTATCGTAATAGTATCTTCCAATGAAATTCTCACCAGGTTGGAGAACTGGATACCTGCCACCCTCTACTCAGTTTTCTTTCCCATAGATAAGGAGATATTGAAGTAGTCAATTCCTCCTCCCATCTTTGTTTCACTTGGTCTAAACCTGTCTTGTTGGTGTTGACCAATATTTTATAAAGTTGAGAGAGAGAGAGAGCGGACAGGAACTGTCTTTGTAATAAATAATAAAATAAAAATAATTTTCATGCTGTGTTTTGTCCCTACTTATCATTTGTAATCTGTTAGCAGATAAAATGTAGTGACGGATTTGAAGGTATCTGAAATGTTCCTCTTTGCGGAGCTGGAATTTGTCTATCAACTGTGCAAACGACAAGCAATTGTCATTGCTTATACATTGTGCAAATGTTGAGAGATGCTGTGCGGCCCAATAACGGTAATCCGCATCTGACCTGGGTGGGATAAAATATATATATATATATATATATATATATATATATTTTAATCTGTTTAACCAGGAGTAGCACACTAAGCTGAAAGCTTTTTACAGGTGCGGCCTGTGAGCACAGGGAAGTTAAATGACTTGCTCAGGGTCACACAGTATGCAAGTGGAAGCTATGGGATTCAAACCCAGGTCTGGTCTGCTGGATGGCTCAAATCTTATCAGAGATAAGGGACCCGGGCCCTCCGAAGTATAAGTGAGCTTTCTAAGTTTCTTGAGAACTAGTAAAGAATGACTGACCCATGGGTTCATTACCGAGCTTGATACATTTAATGGTATGCTGTTGGTAGGCAGAGTCCAAAGTGCCCAGTCCCTAAGAGAAGCTTCTTCTAGAAGGAACCACCCTGAATCTTCCTTGCATCTGGCCCTTGTGCACAATTGAGCCCCTCTGGCTGCCATGAATTAACAATGTGGGGAGGGCTATGCCGCCCTTGTCCCGAGGAGCTTGAAGAATATTTCTGGCTAGTCTAGGACGCTTGTTATTCCAAAGGAATTTCTGACTCACCCTCTGCAGGGCTGTCCAGAACTCTGGGGGGCTGCAAGGGAAGGGTCTGAAAAAGAAAAAGAAGCCTTGGTAATGCGTTCATTTTGAGCACTTGTGATCTCCCATATAGTGTTAGGGGTAGTAACTGCCATCTGGCCATATCTACCTGAAGGTCTTGAAATAGTTTTAAATAGTTATTTTTGTAAAGGTGGGACAGGTCTATTGAAGCGTTAATGCCAAGATAACGGACCATGTTCTTCTTCGCCCACGCAAAGGGAAAGGTCCTTTTATATGCACTGGAAGGGAGCCCACTCAGAACAAGGGTCTCTGATTTGGTAGGGTTAATTTTATAACTGGCAAGCACACCATAAACATCAAGCATCTTAAGAAGCTCCGGGACTGAAGTTTCCGGATGGGAGACAAAAAAGAGGGAACTGTCTGCATATACGGTGATTTTTTTTTTTTTTTTTTTGGATGTGGCCCTCCACCTCCACTCCCCAAATCAGGGGATTTATTCTGATATCTATTGCCAGTGGTTCAAGGGATGGGGCAAAGAGAAGAGGAGAGAGGGGGCAACCCTGCCTTGTTCCCTGCAATAGGGAAATTCTCTCTGAGAGATGGCCATTCACCTTTATTCTGGCTTCTGGGGCATTGTATAAAGCTCTCCCTCAGTGAATCTTTGATTATTTGCTCTCCTTGTAGGAGGGTGACCTGAAATATTCCTACTGTGCAAGTCCCCCTTGTGGACATCAAAGCATTTCATTTACATATGGACAATGTTCCTTTGTCCCAAGTTGCCTTTGCTTCGACCCTTTTTTAAAAGGTCTTCTGCACCTGCATCCCCCTGTCCGGGATCCGGTTCCTGCGTGATTTGTGCTTGACTAATTGACTACATGTTCTTTTAGGCTCGCTGAATTCAGAGGCCTCTGTTGTCATTCTTGCTAAAACTATGTTATTAGTTTCCTTTACATCTGGCAGACGCATGCAATAATGTGCACAACTCTCCATGCTGACAAAATCTTGACAATCAGGTGTCTTTATGCACGAACCCATCATTTTTGCCTACAGTTATTTCTGACTTTACTGTACATCAGACCATTTCATTACCAGTGTACTGTACAGAGCCTACGAATCCAGGGGAAGCCCTGCTTCTTCCTCTCACTCTGCATAGCACAATGAGCGTTTCCCTTCTCTGTTCTTCACAGTTGTCTCACACTCAGCATCTTTTTGTTTCTTTTGCCCTGGAAACTAGGGTGTTTATGTTTCACAGCTGTGTTTGTCTACATGGTGGGGCCAACTGCATTCCATTTATCTCTACAAAATATGACTCATCTCTCACAGTGGTTATAAAACACCATTCTGCCAGGGGCATGGCTGCCTCTATGGCATGTTTCCAGGGCATTTCTGCCTTGGATATTTGAGAAGCCACCACGTGGTATGCTGTACATACCATCACCGTATATTACAGTCTAGATATCATTTCTCCAGAGGCGGGCCATTTCTGGGACAGGCTGTCCTACCCGGCCTCCTGTCCTAAGTCCTAAAGATCTGCTTCCTCCTCCCGCTGAGTATAATAACTGCTTAGGAATCATCCCATGTGTTATGACCTGCAGCAAGAGATTGCCTCAAAGAAGGTAATATGATTGCATAAGAACTTACCGTAGCAGTAGATCTTCGAGAGTATCTCTTGCTGCAGGTAATGCAGCCCCGCCCTCCTCAGGGCCTGATTAAGGCATAGGCAACATAGGTACAGGCCTAGGGCCCCTGCCTGCTAGGGGCCTCCAACAATTCCCAACATACATTTTCAGTATATCTTTTTCTTCCTGCCTGAGCTGCATTTTTTTGTAAATGACCAAGCCACTAAGTAATCTGAATAAGGAAGGGGCTGAACTGTGACACACATGACTCTCACCTCGCTGATTAGGTGTTAAGTGCAACTGACAGCTCAGGGGCCCTGGCCAGGCTGACCATTAAAGTGTGAACAGGCCCATTTCCTTTGCTTTGTCTACCACCCTGACTTAGAATCCCCATTTAGAATCAAGTCTTACTCTTAAATATAAAAGATTAACAGTACAGTTTAATGTGTATGCTTTATATTTAATCTCATTCTTAAAATTAAGAAAACTACAATGTGTTTCAATGGTACAATTAAAAATCATACTTTTTTTTTTTAATTCCCTTATCTCACTCACATTGAAGTTCTGATCTTGATATAGCTACATTTTCATGGTGAACAAATGAATGTATTTCCAGATTCCCATCAGTAAATCTTGCCATTAATTGATCCTGGCTTTATTTATTTATTTATTTCATTTTTGTTGATCAGGTAAGTGAACTAGACAAAACACTGCCTATTTTCAAGCATGACCTGGGAGGTTACAGAACTGTAGTACAACAGTAGAACAACAGTCAGTAGAAAACAGTACAGTTTCAGGAGGATGAGGTACAAACCGTAACATTTTGAGCATTGTCTGAAGGCGCTTTTACACACGCAGTACTGTAGCGAAACCAGCATTACCTGTCTGGTGCCGATACAGCCTGTTGCACTTCACATCCTGATTAGACGAGCTCCTGTTTCGCCACAACATCGCCCAGTTCTCCATATCGGTGCAGTACTCCTTGCGAGAACGGGGGGGCGACAGGTAGCACGATCTGCGTGCTGACGTGTGTTGCTGATGCGGTGACGCTCTTCTGGTTTGGTGGCGCGGTGTTTAAAGTTAAAGCACCTTGATCCAGAGCTGCTAGCAGATTGCAAGTAGGCAGACAGCATATAGCTGTGCGGCAAATACATAAAAACAAAGCCGACGATCGGAGCACTGCACTGCGCCACGCACGGGAGATGACTTCCGCATTCGAGAGCACTTCCTGGATACAGCATCAACATGCATGCCGGGTACAACAGTGGCCGTGATGCGATAACTGAAAGAGCTGGGTTCTTGATCTGGAATGGGCGCTTACCTCTGGCTGCGCGCCGGCGGCAGGATAAACCACCCACGCCAGGGAATGCGGTTCAGGCGAACGTTCATTTTACAACTGAACGAAAAGCATTTAGACAGCATGGGATGGACCGGTACGGTCCTTCCGTAACACTTATTCTCTTGTAAGACTGTGTGTGTAAAAGCGCCTTGAGCCAATGAGTACAGATAACTCTGGTACAGAAGACTAGTGAATATATTCACACAGCCAGGAGAATTTAGAGGCAGGGGACACTTATTACTTATCAATATCAGAAATGTTTGATCCCGGGAATGATTTTTCCCAACCATCACTTGCTTTGTGATATAATCTCTAAAGTTCACAACTCCTCTAGTAATCCACAGATTTAACTCTTACACCTGGCAGGACCTAGCCTCTTTTAAAGATTGGTCCCTACCCTACCCAACAAAACTCCCACATCCTGTTTCATACTACCTGACAGGACAAAATAATACCCCCACTGCAAGCACACACGTGTGTATTTGCGGGGGCTTTGGAGAAGTGCAAATCATGACATTTCACACCCAAAAAAATATTTTTACCAGGCCAATTAGTAATTACTTTCTTGAAATGATTAAAACTCAGACTACTGTTATTTTTCCATACTGATATTATTAGTTTAATTAATTTTGAAGCATTTTAGTTAGGTTATTTACATTTTATGCAACTTTTTAGGGACAGTAAGATTTTTTTTTTTCCAACTTTTAGTAACTGATATGTAATGGCCAACTTGGGGTGTGGTCACAGCGAAGGGGCACAGCCATGGTAAAGGGGTATGGTTGTGGTGAGGGAGGCCCCAGATTTCTCTTGGGCCTAGAGTCCCAGGTTGCCTTAATCTGGCCCTGGCCCTCCTTCCCCCGTGCTGTTACTAACAGAAGGGTTCCTTGCTCCTGTCTTTTATAACTCTATGAGCTGCTGCTTGGTGCCCATCAGAGGCCTGTGATATGTTTACACATTCAACTGCCAGGATAGAAAATAACTGAGGAGTGGCTGGGACCTCCCCCTTTTATACTTGCCAGGTGAACACCATGTGGTGGTGCTAGAGGGAGGTCCCAGAGTCGACTGCTGAGAAAGTCATTCAGAGGAAATGACACGGGTGGCTTATATCCCATGTGTTATGACTTGCTGCAAGAGATACTCTTGAAGATCTACTGTTATGTGTGAGTTCAAACCAGGAGTGGGATTCTAAAGTGTGGCTTTTATTCACAACCAGCAGAATGACAAAGCATAGATGGACCCCCACGGGGCTACACTCCTGGTAATGCAGATTTATGGAGATCAGAACACGTCGTCTTTACACTAAAACCCTCAGGTTTAAAAACACTCTGGGCACTCTGCCCGAACTTAACTCTTCTCTGGGTTTCCCTGGCTTGGCTCCCTTGCCAGCACTCTGGACTGCCTTCATGCCATAGCTCAGCTCTCATGCCAGCCCTTGAACTACTTTCCATATAGCATGGATCATTCTAGGTGGCTCACGAAACCACCTCTGAGCACTTCTGGCTCCATCAGGGAATCTTCTTCATCAATCCCTCGTCTGAGTACTTTTCTCAGGCACTGGCCAAGTACCTGAGAGAAAGCAACAGGTGTCCCAAAGCAAACCCGTAGAGGTGGATTTGGTTACTACTGATGAGGGCATCCCATCTCTCGCTCCCATAATCCATACCCTTCCATTTCTCTGGACTTTAACACCTCATCCACTGAAAACACTTTACTGTGTAGATTCTCTTTAAATGTATGTCACATTTAATTTACTGTTTCTTCCATCCCACTTGTGCTGAACTTGAAATATACTTAATGCGTGGTTCTGTCCATTTCTCTAGACCCCCACAGAGTTAAGCAGTCCAATTCCCACAACTCTTAAAACTGTATTTGGCTGTCTTTTCCTGACCCCACAGTAACAGTCACTTAAATTCATCTTGTCTCAGGTGAAAACACATTGGCCCCTTTAGCAGAGCAAACTCACCCCTTGGTTGCAGGTGCCCCACAGGCTTTTTCTCTTCAAAGAAATCTCACAAACTTGTGGTGCCTCAGCATGAACCTAGATTTAGGCAGCTTCTTCTTCCCCTAGCTGGACCAGGGGATTTGCCCCTGGAAGTAGGCAGAATCCTTCCCCCCCCCCCATCCCCGCAGGGATGGGGCCCTTAACCTTTGTAAGCCGTCTCTACCACTTCACTTGGCTCTTCTTGTGTTCCTCTTCAGGTGAGAACTCACACCTCCACAAAAATATAGCTCTTTGTCATTGCAGAGGGCTATGAGGGCCTGCAGCTGTAGCACACCTCCTCCCTCTTCAACACTCTACTACAGACTGAACCCTGACTCAATTCAACACCTCCCAACATTCTATCCTAACTTCCCTAGCTGCAGCATTCCAAAGTGGCTTATGCAGCTGCGACAGTTCTAAATGATGTCATCCCTCAGTCTCAGCTGAGACAGAACAGAGTGAGACAGTGTGAAATCCATTTAACTGGAATTTCACAAGCTGCCTTCCCTGCCTGCCACTAGGTCTAACTGGGGTTCTTGTAACCCTGGGTAACAGGGGAGTTACACAAGATTATGCTGTGGTCTTGAAAGGTTTTGTGAATTACACAATTCCACTGTCATTTCCTTGTCCATGTTTGTGGTAACAATGGAGCCTAAACAACAACTACTACAAGCATTTATTTAGTTTTTTCCTCCCAAAAGGCATTTTTTTCACTTTATTCATGTGCTTGTTTTCATTTTATTCTTTTTATGTGTAGAATTTCTTGTAATTTCTTATTTAAAAAAAACACAGGTCTCTAGTCCTTAAGCAGGGAATTAAAACACAGTACCTTTGATGTGTAGATTTGGGGATTCTTGTCATGACAGGGTGAGCTTTGTCTGGATTTGGGGATTCTTGTCATGACGGAATGAGCTCTGCCTGGATTTGGGGATTCTTGTCATGACGGAATGAGCTCTGCCTGGATTTGGGGATTCTTATCATGACAGCATGAGCTCTGTCTGGATTTGGGGATTCTTGTCATGATGGTGAGCTCTGTCTGGATTTGGGGATTCTTGTCATGATGGTGAGCTCTGTCTGGATTTGGGGATTCTTGTCATGATGCCGTGAGCTCTGCCTGGATTTGGGGATTCTTGTCATGATGCCGTGAGCTCTGCCTGGATTTGGGGATTCTTGGCATGATGCCGTGAGCTCTGCCTGAATTTGGGGATTCTTGTCATGATGGTGATCCCTGTCTGGATTTGGGGATTCTTGTCATGACAGGGTGAGCTCTGTCTGGATTTGGGGATTCTTGGCATGATGGCGTGAGCTGTGTCTGGATTTGGGGATTCTTGTCATGACAGAGTGAGCTCTGCCTGGATCTGGGGATTCTTGGCATGATGGCGTGAGCTCTGCCTGGATTTGGGGATTCTTGCCATGATGGTGAGCTCTGTCTGGACTTGGGGATTCTTGTCATGACAGGGTTAGCTCTGTCTGGATTTGGGGATTCTTGGCATGATGGCATGAGCTCTGTCTGGATTTGGGAATTCTTGGCATGACGGCGTGAGCTCTGTCTGGATTTGGGGATTCTTGGCATGATGTCATGAGCCCTGCCTGGATTTGGGGATTCTTGGCATGATGGCGTGAGCTCTGCCTGGATTTGGGGATTCTTATCATGACAGCATGAGCTCTGTCTGGATTTGGGGATTCTTGTCATGATGGTGAGCTCTGTCTGGATTTGGGGATTCTTGTCATGACAGGGTGAGCTGTGTCTGGATTTGGGGATTCTTGGCATGACGGCGTGAGCTCTGCCTGGATTTGGGGATTCTTGGCATGATGGCGTTAGCTCTGCCTGGATTTGGGGATTCTTGGCATGATGGCGTGAGCTCTGCCTGGATCTGGGGATTCTTGGCATGACGGCGTGAGTTCTGTCTGGGTGCACACTAATGATATCCTCTTTGTCTTCTCAGTTGGAGGGCACAGGCACAGTCTTTGATCTAATGGAACAATTTGTTAGAATGTTAGGAAAACAGTACATTGTGGCTCAGATAGAAAGAGTCGGCTCAGGCAGAAATCGGGATGAAATCCAGCACATTTTATTTTGTGAAATCCAAAGGCTCAGGCTTCAACACTCACAGCTCCATGGAGCAGCAGAACATTTCAGTTCTTCCACACAGTTACTACGATATGGCAGCCGCAGCACAATTCTTTGGGGAGTCCTGAACCTGGATCCTGCACACATGTACTTCTAGTGAGTGAAGCGGGCTCCTCTTCCCTCTGTCAGCACTCTTAGGTAAATGGCACAACACAGGCTATTTCTGTTCCCCTGCCAGTGAGAATGGGGCAGTCTTTTTTTATCTCAGGGCACCAACTGCTCCTTGGGGCACTCAGTTGCTAACTCTGGCATTGTCCAACCTTCTCAAACTATTCACCCTGCTGATCCATGGGCGGGGTTTGCACAGGGTAGAGGCCACCTTCCCTTGGGCACAGCTCTCTCTCCCTCCACAACAACTCCAGTCTGTGAACTAGTGGACATGGGCTTATGGCTGAGGTCCAGTCCGCCACTCTGGGCCTTTCAGTACCACATCTCTGCAGACCAGGCCTGCCATGACAACCACCCCAGCAATTTCTTTGCTTCTCAGAGCCTGATGGGCTCCACCAGTGCAGCTCTCTCCTTCAGGTGCTGCTGCCAGCTGTCTGCCCTCCTGTACCACATCTCTGCCACTGTGCAGATGGGCCTACCATGGCAGCAACCTCAGCACTTTCACTGCTTCACAGAGCCTGACACGCTCCACCAACGCTGTTCTGTTCTTCAGGCTGCTGCTGCCCGCTGTCCGCTCTCCCCACTGATGGCTTGTGTGGGTCCATCACCACATTTGGGACCAGGGGCTATCTCCCCACCCAGGCCCTGACTGGTGGCCCACTCCCCAGCTGGTCTGCAAGCAGGCTTTACAGCTTCTTACACTTCCCAGACTCCCAGCAGACTTTCTCAGACTAACCCACTCATGCTAGTTGGTGCTTTTTTTTTTCCTTTCCCTGCATGTGATTCCCAGGCTTCACCCCCTGGCAGACCTGGCATCACACGTGGCCTTCCCAATGCCAATGGAGCATCACTGGTAACCCACAATTTGGCATGGGGGTTACACACACAGTAGTACAAAAGAATCAACATAACTACACCATTATAGAAAGTACATTACGCAATCAAAGTGGGTCAACAAATGCTAGTTAAAGCATGTACATTATAAGGGAAGGGAACTGAGACATTATGATATACAGTAATCAATAAATAGTGTACCTTCCCTTACAAATGTTTGAGGACTTACTGCTAGACTTCTTTGGTTCAGTCCTTCTGAGCTCTGTGATGTTAATATGTGTGACTCTGGCTTAGGCACTTTAAGGAAAGGAGAGGAGAGGAGAGGAGTGGAAATTGTTTAACCAGGAGAGGCATACCAAGCCAAAGCTTGTTTCCAGGTGCGACCTGGGAGCACAATGAAGTTAAGTGACTTGCCCAGGGTCACAAAGTATGCAAGTGGGGGCTGTGGGATTCAAACTCAGGTTTCCAGGTTTGCAGCTCAGAGCCTTAAACCACTGCACTATACTGCTTTCTTAAAGGACACCTAAATGGAATTTGGGGAGGGTTAGTTATTTTACATGCGCTTCCATTAATATGTAGCCTAAGGACAACTGTAATAGATTAGGTAAAAATTTACCTTAGTTGTCTTTGGTTTGTTTTGCCCCCTTGCACTGGCCATGCCCCCTTCTAGTTCATCTTTCCCCATTACTCAGCTTCTCGCAGGCTTACCTGTATGCCATCCCTCATAGATTGTTCCAGAGGGTGTAGACAGAACGAGAAGGGACCTGCAGAAACTTGAAAAATGGTCAGGGGTTTGGCAGTTGAAATTCAATGCAAAGAAGTGCAAGATAATGCATATGGGGCACAAAAACCCTGGCACAATATATCAGTTGGGGGGTGAGGCTATAGCATGCACCAAGCAGGAAAGGGATCTTGGGGTTATCATCTCTGATGACCTCAAGGTAGGGAAACAGTGTGACAAGGCAGCAGGTAAAACAAATAGGATGCTGGGATGCATAGGCAGGAACATCACCAGCAGGAAAAGGGAGGTAATAATTCCACTATCCAAGACACTAGTGAGGCCCCACCTGAAGTATAGTGTACAGTTCTGGAGACCTTACCTACATAAGGACATAGGGTAGAGAAGGTTCAGAGGAGGGCAACAAAGATGGTGCATGGATTGCACCACAAGTCCTATGAGGACAGGTTGAAGGAACTGAACATGTACTCCCTGGAGGAGAGGAGGGAGAGAGGGGATATGATAGAGACATACAAGTATCTTACAGGGAGGAACAGGGTGCAGGAATACACTATTTTTAAGCGAAAAAGATGTTCTAGGACTAGAGGGCATGGGATGAAGTTGGAGGGAGGACGATTCAGAGGAAACGTGAGGAAGAATTTCTTCACAGAACGGGTGGTGGACAAGTGGAACACCCTGCCAGAGAAAGTGGTGGGGGCTGAAACCATAACAGGATTTAAGAATGCATGGGATAGACATAAAGGAATTCTGGAGGTCAGGGGTAAGGGGCAACAGACTTCTAGGAAAACATAAACTGAACTTACAAGCTCAATTGGGCAGACTGGGTGGGCCGTAGGCCCTTATCTGCCGACACCGTCTATGTATCTATGGTGGGGTGGTGGAGTTCCCCGACTCCCACTGCAGTTTGGGATCCAGCTCTGAGGAGGTTCATGTCACTGGTGTTGGGCCTGCTGGAGGCTGGATCATCATCCTGCTACTGCCCAGGGTTTACCACTTTTCTTCAGGACCCAAGCGTGCATAGCCAGCCCCAGCTGACATCTCTCCCCCAAGCTGCTCGGGGTTCACTGCCATCTGTGGTCACCCAGAGGTGGTAGTACAGCAATGGAGGTCGCTGCCCTGAGAGCATCCTTTGGGATAGTTGATTTTCCCACTCCTGGCTGACCCCTGATCATTCAGATGTGTTCACTAAACTGGGTCACTTGCCATGTGTGCAGTAATATCCAGAGGTGGTAGTATATCAGTGGAGGTAGCTGCCATGAGAGCAGCCTTTGGGCTACTTGATTTTCCAACCCCGGGTTGGCCCCTCACCACCCAAGGGTGTTCTCTAAACTGGAACACTGGCATTGTGAGTGGTAGCACTCTAGGGGCCAGATATTCAAAACTTTGCCCTGGGGCTAAATTAGCACTGCCCGACATGCTAAATCAGCCCGGAACCAATAGCCCGCTATATTCAAAAGGGATAGCCCTGGTGCTAAACCTGCTGAATATAGGGTGCTAAGGAAGCCAGGCAAACTGGGCTGGGAGTGCAGTGTAAACATAGCCCAGGAATAAGACAGCTCTGAATATAGCAACCAGGAAGTGCAAACCACAACAGAATCCGAGATCACAGTGACGTGAAGGCAGGTAAAGGTGAACTATGTGACCAATATGTGTGCTAGCAAAGGAGTGGAGTCAGCAAAGCTGCAAGCACCAGCTCATGTGAAATTCTGCAGAAATGTACCATGTTTCCAAAACCTTTGTGCGGCGCAAACACATTTGCACAGGTTTTGTGTGGAGCTAAGCTGTTTGTCCAGTGCTATCACGTTTGCCTGGGGCAAACATTTGCTATATTCAAAAGTGACATGCAAGTGATCCTACTTAGGCAGTCTGTGGGCAAACATCCAGATTAGCATCTCATTATGTCCTGATTTGCTTGCAGTTTGTCCAGTGTTATTGCAGGGTCCCACAGCTCCACCTGGAGGTCAGTCTGGAAGTACAGGGGCTGGCTGGATCTGCCCACAGCGTCATCTATAGGTCAGTCTGGAAGTACATGGTGGTAGCTGCAGGCTACATTTGTATACAACCACATGGAATATTGTGCCCTAGGGGACTACACAGCACAGGCACAGGTGTTGGTGCATGCAATAGTCAAACTGTAGGTCCTGCTACAGTGCACAGCAGACACTACAGTAACAAGAGGGCCAGTAGTGTGAGGTACACAGCAATGCCTATGGTGTGTAGATCATCAATGACTGCTGCACTTTACACAGTGACAGGCCAATCTTGCAGGTGTGTACTAACAGTGGACATTACTGTTATGCTGTTGTGAGACCCACAGACACTGCACCACTGGCGTGGGATACTCATAGTGACCTATACATGGCTGGCTGCGTGTGCTGTGATGTCTGTACAGATGTGTGGTATGTGGCTAGGGGGGTACATACCATCAGACAGGCACACTGGTGTTGGGGTATTCCCTACACTGGACCATTTGCACTGCGTGGATTGTCCCAGCCTTGTGGCAGTACCCAGTATGTGGTGACGACTGGCCACCTGTACACCATCCCCTCAACACCCTCCATGCTCCCAGTGCTGCATGTGTGTGCTGAATTTTGTTGGTGTCCACTGAAGCTGAAGTGTGGTCTGCAGGTGTGTGCTGTGTGGACACACTGCCATGGTGTTCACTGGGCACCGGGTCACTAATTAATGCCTGACATGGTTGGGACTAGTAGGACGATGGCAACATAGGAGGTGCCATCCGTGTGCAGCGTGTTTCTTCAATGTCTGATTTCTTTCTGTGTTTACTATTTACTGGTTAGGGTCACACAAATCCTCAAAGTCACACAAAGCTGGTTTGCCCAGGGTTAAGACTACCTTTTCCTGGGCGGTAATTTGCACCGCGCAAAGTGTCATGCTAAGTTGAGCAAAAACACTTTGCACGGTGCTATTGCACTGAATCAAGCATTGCATCTGTATTCATGTACACACCTCCTCTTTTTGCCCCTTGTATACATTATACCTTTCCCAACGCTAATGCAGTTTGCCCTCGCTATTTGACCTTTTGAATATAGCAGACCCGCGCAAACCCTGTGCAAACGGTTTGTGCACAGTGCAAAGTTTTGAATATCTGGTCCCTGATATGCTGATAGGCTGGCATATTTACCCTAGTTTCTGAAGTTTAACATTGTCTCACTCCATATAAAACATTGTGGGGAATATAAATGCTACCCCGCTTAAGGCAGCACTGGGACTAGTTGGCATCACTACCTGTGACTAAACTGCATCACTGCCCTAGAAGTGGGCAGGCATGGCCCAGAGAACTTTCGTGTGTAGGGATATATGGTGGAACTGCTCACTGGGAGCCTCTTGCACTCAGCAGTATAGGTGGTACAGTAACCAACCTGCATCACTGCCCTGGATGTGGGAGGGCATGGCCCAGGGAATGTCTGTGTCTAGGGATATGTGGTCGGGCTGCTCTCTGGGAGCCTCTTGCATGCAGCAGTACAGGCGGCACAGTAACCAACCTGCATCACTGCCCTGGATGGGGTAGACATGGCCTATAAAGCTCATATGTTTAGGAGTATATGGTTTGGATGCCCTCTTCCATGTTTACAGACATATGGTGGAACTTCTCAGTGGAAGGCTCTTGCACTTAGCAGTATGGGTGATACAGTAACCAACCTGCATCACTGCCCTGGATGGGGTAGGCATGGCCTATAAAGCTCATATGTCTAGGAGTATATGGTTTGGCTGCCCTCTTCCATGTTTACAGATATATGGTGGAACTCCTCAGTGGGAGACTCTTGCACTCAGCAGTATGGGTGATACATTAACCAACCTGCATCACTGCCTTGGATATGGGTGGGCATGGCCGAGGGAACTTCTGTGTCTAGGGATATATGGTGGGGCTTCTCACTGGGAGCCTCTTGCACTCAACTGTATCGTTTGCCTGACTTTCTGCTGGAGCTTGTGGATGTGGGCTCTTTACATCTGGGAACAAAATACACTGGACCATTGGACTTCAAGCACTTGGAGGGCCTCATGACAAAGTTAATTTGCACGCCAAGTAGTCACGGCTCCAAAGACAACTGTTCATCAGCTCATACGCAGTTTGTTAACGTAATTCAGTTTTTCTGGGTAGCCATTTCACCTCAGTTCTTGGACTACATGGCATGATGGCTGTATAGCCACTGCCTGCAGTGGCACATTCTAGCCATTCTTTGCCCCCAGAAGTTGTCACTCACAATACAGTCTCTGTCCTTTTTGGTTGGATATGCAGTCACCTTTGTATCACCTGTTAATACTTCTCAAGTAACAGGGTGCCCCATCTCTGCTAAAACCTGGCTTCTCTCTTCTTTCTTCTACAGGTACTACCTGCACATATGGTCCATTACTTGTTATGAAACATGGCTTGCCATCAAGGTGCCCAATAATGTCAAGGTGAACTCTTGGCATAAGGAAGTTGCCAGGCTGGCCTTTCAAGCTACCTTACCAGGATGGCATTCCAGTGACACAGGCTATGGCTCCTCAGATGCTGTTCTGGGGCTCCCCGTCCTCCCCAACACATATACATACATACATACATACATATATATATATATATATATATATATATATATATATATATATATGAGATTCAGTTTCTATTTACTTAAATATTTTCTATTGAGCTGTGCTCTGTTACAATGGGGTACCAGTTTGCATACTTGAAATTAAAGGTGACATAATAAATATAATATATGAAAATTACACATACAAAATGTATAAATCTATACACACACACACAATACTTTGCATTTTTTTTAAACCTAGTAACTTACAGTACATAATGAATCATTAACTCAGTTTATAAAATGGCAAGAAAAAATCTAGAAATCTCATTGGCCAAGAGACATCAGCTGACCGTACATTAAGTCTCTTTATATGCACAGTCATCCTGGCCCTAAACCACATCACACAATGAACAAATCAGTCCTCCTACAACCAGAACTATCTTCCATCAATCCCCCCTACAACCAGAACTGATCTTCCATCACAAATATGGCTGCTACCTTTACACTGTAAAAACCTTCAACTGGGCCCTAAAAATAAAATAAATTAATTAAATGTTGTTTCCCTGATCATCACACTCTCCTTACACACATAAACAAATTAGAACATTAAGTACTGTTTATAGTTTTTTATTACAACTGTTTGTTTACGAACAGTGAAAAATCCCCCCTTCTGTCTTTACCAGCTGATCAGAGAAATCTCTTATGCTTTCCCTGACAGTGATATAATTGAGTCTCTGGCTCTAAAACAGGCCTTTGTTGTTTGTGTGCACAGAATGTCAGGAGAGTAACATTCTACAAGTGGAATAGAGCAGAATTTTGAATCCCTGTATTCCATGATAAACATTTTATGTCTTGAATGTGGGGAAAAACAGAAAACAAAAAACAAGATAAAGAAAGTAGGCAATACAGTAATACTTTATAAACAAAAAGAAAAGGTGGGAAAACACAGGTTAAATAGGCAGAGGGAGACCCAAAGTGCCCAAATACATTGCTAATGTTAATAAAAGCACGTACATATGAATCTTATATAGGAGTTTTCAGGTGAAATCTACCCTCCTTGCCCACTAAAAAAAGGGAACCTGGCAGGTTTAAGGTTTTTTTTTTCCTTACTAACCTTTCACCTCAATCCTGTAGCAGTTTTCCTTTTATGTACTAGACTACAGCACATAAGTAAAAAACAAAAATAAAGAGAAGGTCCCCTTCAATGAGAGTATATAACTACAGTGTAATGAAAATTAAGTTTTAAACACTGCTTATGTCTTACAAATTTACAAATGTTACAGTGCATTTATATGATAAAATGTACATGTGACAGGAAGTATTTATTTTCAACCAACTCTACTAATAAATACTTTTACTGCAAAGTACTCTACTAGTTAACCTATTGCTGAAATATCCTATTTTATGCAGTAATAGGGACTACTTTTTTCTGTTTTTAGATGTTTTAGAGGTAATGTATTGTACACTCTTCTGAAAATAATAAATACGTTTTAATCCTTATCAGAGTACATCAAACTAATTCTTTTATGATGGTGGCCCATTTTATAAGTGTGATAAGCCACTCCAGGGTGTGCATTAAAAGATTTTAATGCACTTCCCAGGGGCGTAAGGACACTCAGCTTACAGCCTTGTGCCTTAGCACACCCCTGGGGCGTGCATTAAAATCCTTTAATGCACACCCTGTCGTGGCTTATTACTTACATAAAATATGTAGATGAGTCCTGTACCCACCCTTCTGGGATAGCATTCCAATGACACAAGCCATAGGCTCTCGTAAGACTGTTTAAGGACTGCTCACGTAGGTTATGGAGATTTATTTTATTTATTACATAATTTGGAAATAACGTTTCAGCAAAATGCTCTTTTTCAAAGGTTCCACCTCAGATAACGTACATGACAATACAGGAGGACGTTACAGTAAGTGGTCTCAACACACAGTCATGAAGTTACATTGTAAGGACATCAGTGATAAAAATTACACAAGTAGTAAATATTCAAGCATGAGGGAGAACCAGCTTCACTAAAGACTCATGGCAATCGGAGATACAGTTACAATGGAACCAAAAATACAATACAAATACAAATAATGTACAACCAGCAGAACACTAATGAACAGGGAATGTACAGGGCAAGGATGGAGCAGCTCAGAGGCAGGCTTTGTCTGGGTTTCAAGGATGAGGAAAGAAGAGGAGTTAGGGCCTGAGAAGGTGGGGAACATGGGGGGGTGGGGCAGGCAAAGAAGGCAGAGAGGTAGCTCAGAGAGGGCCCAGGGGGAATCACTATAATAGATAAGTGCAAGGAACAGGCCTAGAAAAAACAGTTAAAAATAAGTGCAAGGACAGGGAGGAGGTGGAGGAGCAGAGAAAGCGAGGGGCCAATCCCACCATCCACCACACAGTAGCGTGAGCAAGGACTGTCCGGATTACCTGCATACGGTCAGTGAGGTGATGCTTTAGTTCTGATTTAAAGGAGGGATGGCAGTTGATGTTAATTATGTGGGCAGGGATCTCATTAAGCCAAAGGGGAGCCCTATATGCAAAGGACCTTTGTCCAAGAGAAGTTTCCCGAAATAGGACAGCAAATAAGCACTGAGTAGAGCCCCTAGTCAAATAGGAAGAGTGACTAGCATATAGCATGTATTTGAGGCAGGGAGGGGCTTTCAGAGTAGTATTTTCTTGCCCAGGAGTTACGTCTGATATTTTATTCTGTTGTTGAGATTAAGCCAATTTGTTTGTTCATAGAGTGAACAAGAGTGCGTTAGGTTGTCAGCCCCCAAGGTAAGTTTACAGGCCTTATTGAGGGCTGTTATTACTTGATTGAGCGCTATGTCTGAAGCCAACCTATAAACTACCAAGCCATAGTCAATTATTGACAGGATGGAGCTGGATACTGTAAGACAGAAGGCGGTGGGTGTAAGGTATTGTTTATGCCAGTATAGGGTGCCGAGTTTGATATTTACTGCTTTTACGACTAGATCAATGTGCTGGGCATAGGAAAGGGTGTCATCAGTGATAACCCCGAGGTACCTAAAGGTGTGTACCTATTCTAATGGAGTGGCCTTATTAACTGTTGTCAGGATTGGGTATGATTTCTTGTGCTGAGGGCTCAAAATCAGCATTGTTTTAATTTTCTTATAGTTAAGAAGCAGTTTCTGTGAATGGAACCAGTCTTCCAAGTAGTGGAAGGTAGTCTGTGACTCCTTCTGTAGCTGATCAGGCTGAGTGCTGCTGCTCAGAATGACCACATCTTTGACTTTCAGAATGATTGTGCTTTTATAAGCTTCAGGAAGTCTGTTTTAAAAACAAACAGAAAAGGAGCGGTCCCAAAACGGATCCCTGAGGGACTTCAAGTCCAATTTCCCTAGCCGTGGACGTCACAGTCCCAATTTTGATGCAATGTGATCTGAGGGAGAGGTAATCCTTAAACCACAGTCTAGCCTCTGAGGAAATTCCTATGTGCAGCAGTTGTTTTAGAAATAAGGGATGGTTAACGGTGTCAGATGCCTCAGTGAAATCAATAAATATAGATCCCACTAGTTTGCCACCTTCCGTGGCCTTATGCACATAGTCAGAGAATTCTACTAGCACAGTAGCAGTGCTGTGGCTCTTACAAAAGCTGTGCTACAGTGGGAACTGAAGATCATATTTCTGAAGATACTCAGAAATCTGATCAGACACGATTCTCTCTAGCGCTTTCGATGGGAGGAGGAAGAATTGAGACTGGCTGGTAATTGGCGGTGCTGGAGCGAGCCCCACTTTTTAGCACAGGGGTCACCAGTGCTAGCTTCCAAGCAGCTGAGAATTTTTTCAGGGTGAGTGATTTGTTAAATATCATGGTAATTGGGACAAGAAACTCAAGTGCTACTGCCACTAGCTTCATGTCGATGTTGTCACTACCAAGTCTAGTTTTACCAAGTACCGTCCGTACATAGGTTCTGGTCTTCCTAACCATCCCACGCCTAAAGTAAAAGTTACGATGGTTGGTGTTGCCACTTGAGGTAGACGGGACTGGTTCAGTGTAATTAAGGTAGCCAGGAGGGAAAACTGCACTAAGATCAGTGAATGCTGAATTAAAGGATTCAGCAATTGTGCGCTGGTCCAGTGAAGGGGTACCATTAACATGGAGCATTGTAGGGTGCTTCCTGTCCTCTTTTCCCAAAAGATCCTTGATATTTTGCCAAAGTCCTTTACCATTCCCCCAACTGCTATTAAGCTGTTCTTTATGGTATTTCGCATTGGCAAGCCTGGTGAGATATGTACACTTATTTTTAGCAGCCCTGTACTTTTGGTAGTCAGCAGGGTTGCCAAAGTTCCTAACCAGGCTCCAGAGATTATCTTGTGCCCTCAACTGGTCCAGGAGGTCCCAAGTTATTCACCCATTGGGGGTCCCCTGATTTTTCTTTTCCTCGGGGTGGCAAAAATATTACAGATCTCATTGAATTTATCAGCAAAAATTTCAGTGCCTGATTTACTGTTGTGATAGGATTGAATAGGACCCTGTCCCAGTGGTTATGTAGAGTTTGAATGCAGGGATCTGTTTATTCCTTTCCCGTCTCTTCTCTGTCTGGTTGCACAACTAGATTTTCCTGTGAGACCTAGGACTTGATCACCCCGACAGTCTTGCAGGTCTTTTCCTCTCACTATCTCTCAGTCTTCCCTTGCTATTCTGTCTTCCTCCCTTGCACATCTGCTGTTATAAAAAAAATATGAAAATCATTATGTGGAAATGTGACTGATACTGAGATCCCTTTGTTTAGAAATTATAATAGTGTTACTGTTGAAATATATATAATTATAGTTTGAGATGATTGCAGAAAGCTATTGGAAACTCAGGAGGTTACCTGAAAACAATTTTTAAGCCTTTTGCAGAAGCTGTGGAAAAGGGGCCTCAGTTCTGGGACACTGTGTTCCTGTCTGCACCTGCCTGAAATATACAAGGATATTTGGAAAAATACAGGATGCTTGTTAAAAAGAGGTCTGCAAAGGCTTTATAAGAGAGACAGAGCTGCAGTTGCTTGCAAGAGGGGACACACAGAGATTGAAGAAAAACTCAGATGGATCTTGTCTGTTTATTTGGCCTTTGTAAATAGTTATACTGAACAAGTTAATTTTTTTGTGTTACTGCTAGTACTAATAAATACTTTTTGTGAATTCTACAAGTGCTCCTGGTTATTCCTATGCTTCCTGACCTGTGCCTCGATGACAACTATATATCCTGGAGTCTTTCTAAAGGGGACCAGCCAATGTCTGCTAAAACAGATTTGAAGGTGTGGGTATAGCCTCTCTTAACTTCCAATAGCGTCATATGAAGGCCAAACTATCCACCTGACACAAAATGGCCATCCAGAGTTAATAACACGGCTATGAATAGTGATGGGGGAACTTTCTCCTTTTTATTCACCCATTTACACATGACTGGTTGATGATCACTTAGGCAGTCTGGGAGCACTGCTACATTTTTGATCCTGGAAGGACAGCTGAATAGGATCCAGTCATGTATCGTGCCTTTGCCAGACTTGCAGATCAATCTATTTTTCATTTTTCATTTAATTTATTTTATGCTGAAAAGATCTGTGAGCAAAAAATGCCAATTTTCACAGCTGTCCAGTGAATCTAGTATACTCAGATACCATCTGTATAAGATACACACTGTCAATCTGGTCTTTTAATGTGTCAGATTCCTTACAGAACCAATTACTATTGAAATCACCAGTGATGATGATTTCAGAGTTCTTCTTGACTTTTGAGATCTCTACCAGGGCAGCACCTAGCCCCCAGCTTTGCTTTACTGGGCAGCAGATAGACAGAGGTGATTGTGAAAGACTTGTTTTGTCTCCCAACGAGGAGATCAACTGCTAGCAGCTCATATTCACCAGTGACCCTCGAGATAGGCAACACATTCCCCTATATAGCTTCCCTTGTATAAATGAGGCAGCCCCCCTTTCCATGTTTTATCAAGCCTATAAGTGCCATAACCCTGCATGGCAATGGAATTATCTCTCGTTTTAGGGGTAAGCCATACACCCATCAGGCATATGATGTCTGGGCAGTGTAACTTGGTCCACACTTGGAACTGGGCTGTGTTTGGAAGCAGGCTGCAGATGGTCATGGCAGCAATTTTTAATCCACAGCCCTCATTCTGATCCTGCATCCTGTTGGTTAAAGGTCCATGGTTGAGATGCACGTCCCCAGAGAGTAAAAGCAGCAGAGGAAATGAGATTCTTGCAGAAAAGATGAGTAACCGTTTGGTCCAAGCTCTTTTTCTGTGGGTATTAGGAATTTTAGCATGACAGCTAGGGCTGACAGTAGCAACATTTAGTTGGGCCAGCACAAGGATGCTGCTACTGATAGGGAACATGATTATGTGGGCTGGAGAGAGTGATAGCAGAAAGGCCAAGTGTTCAACATGCCATCCTGGTGACGCTCCAGTCAGCAGCTCACTAGGGAGGAGGGTGGCATGGCTGAGTTCAGCGAGAGGAGATGTGGTAGGGAGGAGACATTGACCCACAATAGGAGTAAAGGCTAGCAGAAATAAAACAGAAATGACGGGAGTATTATCCATAGTGGCGGCAGTGAGTTTAATTGCTGGAAATACAGCCTGTACTGAAAGCCAGCCAGAGGGTGTCAAGTTCTTTCAGCAGCTGAGGCAGCAAGAGCAGGCAGAGCTTAGTTGCATTTAACTGAGGCTGGGGGTGGGTGGGGAAAAAAATTCAACTCGAAGCAACAAAGCAGCTCATTAAACTAGGCAGTCTGAGCATCAGATTGGATAGCAGAGCTGCTTGATTAGGGAGCGAGCCTGTAGGTGAGCTGGAGTTACGGTAGCCAATCAGTGTTCAGCTGAAGATGGCAGGCCAAATTTGAACCAGGCTGGACAGGAGCCATCAAGAGGAATCATACCTGGTAGGGCTTCTGGTGTCTGGGAGAGCGGGCGGCAGGAGTCAGGAGCAGCCGCAGCTGCCTGGTGTAGAGGGAGGGATCTGAGGGAGATAAAAGAAGACACATGATTAAGAAGTTGTGTGCCACGGGGGATTAAGGTGGTCGGTAGACAGGCTGGACAAAAGAGAAAGAGAGTTGAGTGGGGGCTGGGGTTTAGAGACAGGAATAACAGTGGGTTGGGGGTCTGTCTGGAGGGGGATTAGTGAGGGAGCAAACAGTGAGTAGAAGCTAAAAAAAAGAAAAAAGAGGAGTTTATGGAGAAAGGCAGAAAGTGCAACTGCAAAAAAATTTATTCACTGGCTAACAATCCAATTTAAAACAAGAGTGAGCAGCTTTTACAATCAAATTACTGTGCAACAAACCAAATTAACAAACTATATGGGCTCTACAGCAGTCTGCTAGCCATGGGAGAGCAGGTTTAAGATAAACTTCAGGCTAAACAGCTGGTTTTAAAAAAGTAAGAATACATCAAAGTCAGGTTTAAAATAAGCTTCAGGCTAACAGGTGGATTAAACTTCAGGCTGAACAGCTGGTTTAAAATATTAAAAAAAACATCAAAGCGAGGTTTTAAAATAAGCTTCAGGCTAACAGGAGGTTTTCCTTAAAAATTCAGCTTGAAGCAATTGAACAGCTCACTAAACTAGGCAGTCTGAGCATCAAATTGCTTAGTAGAGCTGCTTGATTCGGGAGCGAGCCTGTAGACTAGCTGGAGGTGCAGTGGCCAATGAGCGTTCAGCTGAAGATGTCGGGTCAAATTTGAACCGGGCTGGAGAGGAGCCACCAAGAGGAATTGTACCTGGTAGGGCTTCTGGTGTCCTGGTGAGTGGGTGGCAGGAGTCGGGAGCAGATGCAGCCGCCTGGAGTAGAGGAAGGGATCTGGTAGGGCTTCTGGTGTCCAGGAGAGCAGGTGCAAGAATTCAGGAGCTGCTGCAGCCACCTGGAGTAGAGAGAGGGATCTGGTAGGGCTTCTTGTGTCCAGGGGAGTGGGAGGCAGGAGTCGGGAACAGCCGCAGCTGCCCGGAGTAGAGGGAGGGGTCTTGTTCCAGTTGGAGTTGAATGCAGTTAGAGTCCAGTAAAATTGTCCTGGTACCCGCCGTGATGGAATTCAAAACGGGGTCCAATCTGATCAGTTCTTCATCACAGTCAGAGGAGTGATCAGTTCCTCATCACAAACAGATGAGTCTCCCACCTGGCTTCTGTTGTCTCTATACATTCCAGAGCTGAACGTAGCTGCGCTCCAAACAGTTCAAGGTGTACTAGGAACATCTAAAGAACTTCTAAGAGTCCCAAGTTTCACTAAGGTGAGTTTTAATTGCTGTGCAGGTAAACCAATAGCTGTAATCAATGTATATGCGAGGGGACCACTGTCCAGACATCCAAGCACTTTGCCCAGGTGGGCCCCACTTTAATTCACCTTAATGTTACTTGGACTATTTGAAGCTATTTAGCTGCTCCTAGTCTACCTTGAACTGCTTGGAATGCAGTTACGTTTAGCTCTGGTCTATGTGGTATGGGGCTTGGCATGCTCCACTAGCAGCACCCTAGCCCTGCACCTCAGATGGCACACACACCCTGCTCCATCTTGGTGCAGTATTTGCTTCATCTGTTTCTTGGTGCTCAGTTGCATCAGGGCACAGATCTCTTGATCCCTTCTCCACGAGGATGTCTACAATGAACTTTGGGGTAACCTGCTTCAGACCCTTGAGGGGACACCCATTTGGTTTTCTCCACCCTCCTAGTGGCCCTTCTGAACTCCTAAACTGTGTACAAAGCCCAAAATCCTTACCCGCAAATCCCAAATGGTATGGGATACATCCCTGGTGCTCAGTTCCCCTCCCTGTTTGTCTCAAGTGTCCCACTTGATGTTACACTGATGTCATTATGACAACGAGCTGTTTTGGACCTCCTGCCACTCGCAGGATCTGAGGATGACTGGCAGTCATGCTTCTAACACTCCCCTTCCCATAAGACCAGTTCATGCAATTGTTCAAGGCTGTGTGCAGGTGTTGATGTGCGATATGGCTGCCTCTGCACATTTCAGTCACTTTACTGCCAGTGTCCCATTGCTTGTAAAGCATTTGGGGATACAATGTATATGAAAATCCTTATATCAGTTCTTCTTCTGCATCTAGGTAGCGGCATACCTTAAATGTCTCCTGTGCCCCTGCCCAAGTCTTACAGCTGGCCACTTGTGGGCATTGTATGTGCCTATCTCAGCCAGGCACACGGAAGTATCCCTGACATCCCAGCACTTTGCTGGCAGTATTCGAATGCCCCTCTAAACTGACACCCATAACTTGAGTGCCCCAGCTGACCCTTCACCTGCACCACTGGGGTGCTTAGCCAGTAAGGGTACTGGCATATTGATGCCCTCCTCCAGCTTCCAGGCACCCAGCTGCTTCTCCTCCCCCAAGAGCAGCAGCTATTAGCCCCAAGAACACAGAACCTCAAGAATGTTAGTACCTTGAGGGTACCCTAGCGATACCCCCTGTGGCCCCTCCCACATCTGCTTTATCAGTAGAGGATGATAATGCGCCATTTCCCCCGCTGGCCAAATATGCTAACAGCTACCTCCCCTGCTATAAGAAAAGTTCTTTTTTACATAAAGAAATAAAATATGAAGAGTCCTGTGCTGCCAAGGCGCACTCATTTTGTGTATCAGCACTGCAAAAAATGAGCATTGGCCATCTTTTTTACTAGCACACCCTTCAGATTGTTGAACTGCTCTCAATCCATCTAAAAGGGAAAACTGAAGTATCCTTTGTCAATTGGTGACCAGTTTATCCTTACATTTTAGTCTGCAAATTGTAATCTTGGCTGTCCTCTTGTTAAAAAGTAGCAGATTTCTCAATGTGTGCAGTGAAAGCAGGAGCAATTAAACACGTCTTGTGTCCTTTCAGGTACCAGAAACCTTTGGAGATGTTGCTGTTGCTTTTTCAAAAGATGAATGGAAGATGTTAAGCAAACAGGAGAAGGAGCTTCACAGGGAAGTGATGGTGCAGAATTATGAGAACATGGTGTCCGTAGGTAAGGACTGATGGGGTTTTGGAAATTGTAATATGAGGAGGGCAGGCTTACATTTAAACATCAAGCCTGGTATTGTGTTAGGGGGAAGGGATGAATGGACTGGCGTAGGGTTTCTGCCATTACATTCTTGCACTTTTCTGAAAATGGAAGCAATATGTGAAGTGCCTTGTTCTTACCCCTCCTCTCCCAGTTTGTGATACTCTGTTACTGAAGGTAGGTAAGATTTCCCAGGAGATGACAGACGTTAAAGCACAGTTGTGGTTTTAAAACTGTACAGTTATGGTGATTTAATTGGTTGAGGGAAGGTAAGTGTGCTGGCTGCCTCACATTCTGAAGGCAACGAAAAGATCTTCCATAAGTGGTAATGGGCATACCTACAGGTGGCAGACGTCTGTAGATATAAATATGTAAACTATCTATAAATCCAATCCAGGCTGCAGCCATGTAATGGAATCTTGAAATAGAAACAAGTGTCACTAAGTGGCAGACTTGTTTAACAACATAAAACTGGCCCATTTGTTAGCCTAAGGCTTTGGAATCTGTCATCCTTATTTACATGTAACTGCATATAAGTGCATAGGATGAAACCGTTTATTAGGAAACGTTACTGATTGGAATAAATGTGGTGACATGTATTATTTAATAATAGTATCCCGTCAACGCTGCATTGGCCATCGGTGTGTCATAACCAGTTCAACACTCATAGTGGCAAACTGGTTGTCAGACTGCTGCATGGGTGTTTCCCTCCCTTCCCGATAACCCCCCCGGAGGTGATTATATAAATGTTTATGGGGTATGGTGGGCAAGGCCATCTACAAACAGCCTGGATGTGCCTTGGTGCTTTTGGTGCAGCGGCAGTCGGACGGCATGATTTTGCTGGGTGAGATGATCACCGTCAGCATTTTGGTGTCACCCTAATAATAGTCACCCTTTTGGGTGTTGCAATGACATAGACAAATGACTGTTAATAAATACTTTAGTAGATACTAGTGGAAATTCACTGATCAGTGCTTCTTAGCTGTACTTACAGCATAGAATTGCTAATTTAGGGAAATAATACAAACTATTGACTACAGGAAATGATATGTTGTCATATGTAAATGTGCCGAGAGAAGAGACCGGGAAATATGTACTTTTCCTATAATATGTACAAGGTTAGGAAGCTGATAGGAGCCAGCTGCACATGGAGACACAGAGGAGTCTAGCAACTACAGAACGTACTGGCTGAGCACACAGACTACACACCATGTATACATCCAGACGCCTTGTAGGGGGCAGAAACATAGAAACATAGAATTTGACGGCAGATAAGGACCGCTTGGCCCACCCAGTCTGCCCATTTTCCTACCTAACAGATAAGCTGCAGATCCTAGTTAACCAACAGCTTACTTCCTCCTACACCCCACTAGGACTGTCTCATGCCTGTCCCATGCATTCTTGAAGTTCCCCACTGTTCTTGACTCCATGACCTCCTCAGGGAGGCTGTTCCATGCATCCACAACCCTCTCAGTGAAAAAAATACTTCCTCACATTACCTCTGAGCCGTCCCCCCTCTATCTTCAAATTGTGCCCCCTTGTTCTTGCACATCTCTTTTTCTGGAAGATGCTACCCTCTTGGACTTTGTTAATTCCCTTGAGGTACTTGAAAGTTTCTATCATGTCCCCTCTCTCCCTTCTTTCCTCAAGGGTATACATATTAAGCTCCTTTAGTCTTTCTTTGTATGTCTTCTGGTGCAGACCCTGCACCATTTTAGATGCCCTCCTCTGGACAGCCTCCACTCTGTCTATGTCTTTGCGGAGATGGGGTCTCCAGAACTGCACACAGTACTCCAGATGGGGTCTCACCAACTGTCTGTACAGAGGGATAACAACTTCCTGTTTTCTACTATTGATGCCTCTTCCTATGCATCCCAGTATCCCCCCAGCCTTCCTTACTGCCTTCTCACATTGCTTTCCCACCTTTAGGTCATCTGATATAATTACCCCCAGGTCCCTTTCTGTTTTTACAGTTGTCAGTATCTCACTTCCCATTGCGTACGCTTCTCCTGGGTTTTTGTTTCCCACGTGCATTACCTTGCACTTCTTTGCATTGAATCTGAGCTGCCATACATTTGACCATTCCTCCAACCTTGCCAAGTCCCTTCTCATCCTTTCCACTCCATCTTGTGTATCAACCCTGTTGCAGATCTTTGTGTCATCTGCAAAGAGACATACTTTTCCTTCCAGTTCCTCTGCAATGTCACTTATAAAGACATTAAAAAGGACCGGTCCCAGTACTGAACCCTGTGGTACCCCACTAGTAACCCTCCTTTCTTCACTGTGTACTCCATTTACTACTACCCTTTGCGTCCTGTTGTCTAGCCAATTTTTTATCCAGGCTACCACCTTGGGACCGACTCCAAGGCTGGCTATCTTGTGTATTAATCTTTTGTGTGGGACTGTATCAAATGCCTTGCTAAAATCTAGGTAAGCCATGTCCACAGCCCCTCCCTGGTCTACTACTTTGGGCACCCAGTCAAAGAAATCTATTAGATTCGTCTGACACGACCTTCCCATCGTGAATCCATGCTGCTTTGGGTCCTGTGCCCCACTGGCCTCTAGGTACTCAACAATTCTTTCCTTTAGAAGTGATTCCATCATTTTCCCTACCACTGAGGTCAAACTAACTGGTCTGTAGTTTCCTGCCTCTGTCCTGCTCCCACTTTTTGTGAAGAGGGATCACATCTGCCCTCCTCCAGTCCTTGGGTACCACCCCATCCTCCCATGATTTGTTGAAGAGAGTAGTCAGCGGTGTCACTAGTTCTACCCTTAGTTCTTTTAGAATTCTTGGGTGAATCCCATCAGGCCCCATTGCTTTGTCCACCTTCAATTTTATTAGTTCTTTCAGAACCCTTTCTTCTGTAAATGGACTGGTATCGACCCCCATCTTCAGAGTGTTTCTCTTGTTTGGTTTAGGTAACTCCCCCTCCTCTTCCTTTGTGAATACTGAGCAGAAATATTCATTCAGTATCCCTGCTTTTTCACTGTTACCCTCTACCCACATTCCCTCCCCTTTATTAAGCTTCAGTATCCCTCCTTTGGTCTTTCTTCGCTCTCTAATGTACCTATAAAAGGTCTTATCCCCCTTCTTAACAGAATTGGCTATCCTTTCTTCGGTTTGGGCCTTTGCTATTCTGACTGCCTTCCCAGCCTCTTTCTGCTTTAACTGATAAAGTTCTCTGTCTTGCTCCTTCTGTGTTTCCTTAAATTTCCTGAATGCTGTACTTTTCTCCTTAACCTTCCCTGCCACCTCTTTCGAGAACCATAGCGTTTTTTTCCTTTGTTGTGTTTTATTGATTTGCTTTACACAAAGGCTTGTTGCTTCTGTGATGGCTGTTTTGATCACTCCCCATTGTTCCTCCACCCCTCCTTCTTGCCTATTTGCTAGTGCTTTTCTGAGGCACTCTCTCAGTTTCCCAAAGTCAGCCCTCCTAAAATCCAGTACTCTTGCTTTTGTATGCGTTGTATGGCTGTATTTATCGTGAACCACACTGTTTGGCGGTCACTTGTTCCCAGATGGCTACCCACTTCTAAATCTGAGATTCTTTCTCCATCCCCATTTGAGAGTACCAGGTCTAAGATTGCTCCCTCCCGAGTGGGTTCCAATACTAGCTGTCTGAGGCATGCCCCTGTAAGGCATCAAGAATGACCCTGCTCTTGGATGTGCCTGCAGCAAAGGTGCTCCAGTTAACATCTGGTATATTCAGGTCCCCATCAACAATATCTCCCTTTTTCTGCCATTCTAAAAAGCCTTCTATCATTTCCTTGTCCATTCCTCCCTGAGATGGGGGTCTGTATACAACCCCATGCGGATTGTGGTACCATTTCCTGTCTCCAGGGTACCCAAAGTGCCTCATCTGCTCCTGTTTACTCTTTAGCTCTGTTGCTTTGATCCCTTCCTTTACATGAGAGCTACTCCTCCTCCTCTTTTACCCTCCCTGTCCCTCCTGTAGATTGTGTATCCTGGTATGTTGACATCCCAGTCATGGTTCTCTGTGTACCATGTTTCTGTGACTGCCACAATATCCAGGCAACCCTCTTCCATCAAGGTCACTAGTTCAGGGAGCTTGTTACACAGACTACGGGCATTGGTACTCATCACCCTCCACTTTTTGATAGCCTTACCTCTTTTATCCCCATTTCTGCCCTTATTGCCTTTGCCTTTTTTTACATTTAAATCTGTTCTGCTCCCTAATAACTTCTGTACCTTGGTGTTTACCTCACTAATCACCATGTTTTGTGGGGGGAGGCTGGGTTTCCCTGCTCCTTTCATTGCCTCCCCTTGGCTGGTTTAAATGCTTGCCAATGAAGCATTTAAACCTCTCACCTAGGATCCTGGTTCCCCGGACAGATGCAGACCATCGCACCAGTATAGGTCTGCATCCCTCCAGATGGCTCCCAGTCCCCAATGAAGCCAAATCCCTGAGCTCCACACCAGTTTGCAACCACTCATTGAATTCCCTGGTGAGAAGTGCCCTAGCATCTCCTTGCCATAGACAGGCAGCACCATGCGATCGTGGTGCTACTTGTCTAAGGCCCCTTCCCAACTCCACAAACTCCTCTTGCACTGCTCTGATCCCATCCTAGCCAGGTCATTTGTCCCTAGGTGGACAATGACATCCAGCTCCCTCCCTCGTGCAGCTCCTCCCACAATCCTGAGGTTCACTTCCTGTCCCTCCAAGCAGTAGCGCCAGGAAGGCACTTACCTCCCTCTCCTTCCTCCCCATTTCTACCCCCTGATTGAGTCCCCACCAGGCGTTGTTTCCTTCCCCTGTGGGGTCCCATGCCACCCTCCTGTGGGTCTCCTTTGTGAAGGTTCCCAGCATCCTCCTTGGTCTCCACTGCAGGTGCCTCCATAGAGGAACCACTATTCACCAGAAGAGCGAATGAATTGTGGAGAGGTAGAGCTGGAGGGATGCAACTCTGTTCCACCAGTCTCTCCCTCCTTGAGCCCACCCTGGTCTAGCCTCTCCTCTTTCTTGGTAACCTCTGAGGTAGTGGCATTGGCCCTGGTGGTCTCTGGGTGGGGGAGGAGGTTTCACGAATCCTAGCCAGGTCAGCCTGGAGACGGGCAACCTCCTCTCTCAGACCAGAGAGGTGCCTGCAAATAGGTAGCATCGTAGCCTCCAGAATGTCTCCCGGAACACTGCCGCCCCACAGCCATTGCACTGCACCACTCCTATCATGTCTTATTTTGTGTCTTCTCTACTGTTTCTCTGGATGCTTACTTTCTCCTCTCCTTACAACTCTTACCCTTCCTGTTCTGGGACAGCAACTTCCTATCTTCTTCAGCAGCCTCTTTCTTCCTTGCTCAATATCAGACCACCAGCAGCTAGGGGGGAGAGTGAGCTACTTTTTTTCCTTTAGGGTTGACAAAACCAATGTTTCTCTATGATCCTTTCCTTCCTACTGCCAAACAGGAAGTTCCTGTTGACAGTCAAATCCAGTGGCTATAAAAGTCGAACTGGCTTTGGGTGGGGGGTTGGGATAAAGAGCAATTAGTAAGAAAAAAGGCTAGCAATAGGAAGTTGTAATTTGACTCATCTGCTTTTGTAGTCTCTCAACCACACCCCAGGTAAGCTCTCTTTCCTCCTACTGGTTTAGCAAAGTCAGCTGATACAGTACCCTTCCCAGCTAAGAACACACACTGACTTCCTTTCTTTTCTTTCTTTTTTTAACCCTAAATAAGACCCCTTCTACTTTTAATAAAGTTATCTGTCTACTTAATCTTAACAGACACTGACTCCTGCTGAGTTACAAGTTTTAAATTAATAAGAAAATGTAGCTTCTTTTAGTTAGCTTCTTTCTGCTCTACAAGCAAGGCTAGCAACAGGAAGTTGCAATTTGACTCACCTGCTTTTGTAGTGTCTAAACCACACCCCCAGGTAAGCTCTCTTTCCTCCTACTGGTTTAGCAAAGTCAGCTGATACAGTACCCTTCCCAGCTAAGAACACACACTGACTTTCTTTCTCTTTTTTAACCCTAAATAAGATCCCTTCTACTTTTAATAAAGTTATCTGTCTACTTAATCTTAACAGACACTGACTCCTGCTGAGTTTTAAGTTTTAAATTAATAAGAAAATGTAGCTTCTTTTAGTTAGCTGCTTTCTGCTCTACAAGCAAGGCTAGCAACAGCTACAGGCAATTGTCGAAGGAGCCCACCAGGGACAAGGCAGTTCTGGACCTTGTACTGACCGATGGGGACAGGGTTGCAGAAGTCTGGGTAGATGGTCACCTAGGGTCCAGTGACCACGCTATAGTGTGGTTCAAGAGAGACCCAGCATTACAGGTGAGCCACACAAAGGCAAGGGTCCTGGATTTCAAGAGGGTGGATTTAAAAAGGATGGGGAGAGAGATCAAAGAAGCCCTACAGAGAAAGGGGGGGGCAGGAGGAGGGATTGAGGAGCAGTGGGCGCACATAAAAGGAGCCATAGTGGAGGTGACAAACCCATGTATTAGGCTGAGAAAGAGCAAACCACTATGGTTCTCAAGGGAGGCGGCTGGGAAAGTTAAGGACAAAAAGATGGCTTTCAGAAAATACAAGGAGTCACAAAGGGAAGAGGATGGGGCGGTGTACCTACAGAGGCAGAGGGAAGCAGGAAAGGCAGTTAGGAGTGCAAAGGCAAAGACAGAGGAAAGATTGGCACAGACAATAAAGAAAGGGGACAAGGCTTTCTATAGATATATCCGCAAAAAGAAGGAAGGCCAGGGGAGGAATTGTAAGGCTCAAAGGGGAGGAAAGGTGTGTGTGCGTGTGTGGAGGGAAACCTAGATAAAGCAACTATACTGACTGAATACTTCTGCTCAGTAGTCACTGAGGAGGGGGAGAGACAGGGACCACAATGGAGCAGCAGAGACACTGGGAGAGGGAGGTAAACACCAGTCCATGAACAGAGGGGAGAGTCTTGGAGGAACTCACAAGACTGAGGGTGGATAAAGAGATGTGACCAGATGTTATTCATCCCAGGATACTAAGGGAACTTTGGAAGGAGCTAGCAGCACTGCTGGCAGCCCCATTTAGTGAGTCACTGAATACAGGGGTTGTTCCAGAGGACTGGAGACGGGCACACATAGTTCCTATTCGCAAATGGGGAAGCAGGGAACTATAGGCCTGTCAGCCTCACCTTAGTTGTGGGAAATATTGTGGAGGCACTGCTAAGGAGAGAATTGTGGAGCACTTAGAATCCAGCAGAGCACAGGATCCAAGGCAGTATCAATTCACAGCAGGAAGATCATGTCAAACAAACCTGATGGACTTGTTTGATTGGGTGATGAAGGAGGTGGATCGGGGTGAGCAGTGGATATTGCCTACCTCTATTTTAGCAAGACCTTCAGCACCGCTCCACACAGAAGACTAGTTGACAAGTTGGATAGCTTGGGGGTGGGCCACAAATTAGAGAAATGGGTTAGGGACTGGTTAAGGGACATAAAGCAGAGGGTGGTGGTAAAAGAAATCCAGTCTGAGGAAAGGGGGATGATTAGTGAGACGCCACAGGGATCGGTCCTTGGACCAGTCCACTTTAGTGTTTTTCATTAGTGAAATTGCTGAAGGAATGGAAGAGACAGTTTGTCTATCAACAGATGACACCAAGATCTGCAACAGGGTAGACACTCCGGGGGGTGGGGTAGATAAAATGAGGAGGGATCTAGGTAAACTGGAAAAATGGTCCAAAGTGTGGCAGTTGAAATTTAATGCCAAGAAGTGCAAAATCATGCACCTGGGGTGCAGAAACCCTGCATAGAGGTACATGATGGGGGTGGGGAAGTACTGATGATTCCCAGGGAAGGAAGGGATATAGGTATAATCATCTCAGATGACCTAAAGGTGGCCAAACAGTATACCAAGGCAGTGGGGTTGGGCAGTGGCATGTTGGGGTGAATGGGAAGGGCTGTCACTAGCAGAAGAAAGGAGGTGATGATGCCACTGTACAAAACGCTATGGCAGCTAGGATTCAATGCAAAGAAGTGCAAAATAATGCACCTGGGAAACAAGAACCCAGGGGAAGAATACACAATGGGTGGGGAGGTAGTAACAACAACAGAAAAGGAAAGGGACCTGGGAGTAATCATATCACATGACCTTAAGGTTAGCAAGCAATGTGAGAAGGCAGTAGAGAGGGCTGGGGGTATACTGGGATGTATAGGGAGAGGCATCAGCAGCAGAAAACAGGAAGTTGTTATCCCTCTGTACAGACAGTTGGTGAGACCCTATCTGGAGTACTGTGTCCGGTTCTGGAGACCCCATCTCCGCAAGGACATAGACAGGATAGAGGCAGTCCAGAGAAGGGCAACTAAAATGGTGCAGGGTCTGCAAGAGAAGCTATATGAGGAGAGACTAAAGGAGCTTAATATGTATACCCTTGAGGAAAGAAGGGGGGGGGGCATGATAGAAACTTTTAAGTACCTCAGTGGAATCAACAAAGTCCAAGAGGGTAGCATCTTTCAGAAAAAGAGACGTGCAAGAACAAGGGGACACAATTTAAAGATAGGAGGGCGGTTCAGGGGCAATGTGAAGAAGCATTATTTCACAGAGAGGGTAGTGGATGCATGGAACAGCCTTCCTGAGGAGGTTGTGGGGTCTAAAACTGTGGGAGAATTCAAGAATGCATGGGACAGACATAAGGCACTTCTTGTGGGGGGTAGGAAGAAATAGGCTGTTGGTTAACTAGGATCTGCAGCCTATCCTGTAGGTAGGGAAATGGGCAGACTAGATGGGCCAAGCGGTCCTTATCTGCCGACAAAGTCTATGTAACAGAGTCAGTTGTCTTCCACTTTCATTTGCTGGTAAACATTTTCATCTCTAACAGAATTTAGGCATTTTTACATGTTTTAAATTATTTTTTCCCTCAAGAAAAAAAGTATAGTCACTTCTTTGGCTTTGGAATAGTACTGTTGACAAAAAAGGAAATGGCGCCATAAAAATATATTAAGTACACTTTATAGGAAACAATTTCTTTAATATGTATTACTATATACTGTGTATACTGTTGTATGTTGTTTACAGTACTTCCCTTGTGTTCCCTAGATCATATCTGTAAATGAGATTCTTTTATCTCCATATGTTTGTCTGGTAAACCAATGTCGATCAATAAATACATACTGTACATAAGTAAATAGATAACTATGAAGAACTAAGGAAAGTAACTTTAACAGGTACAGTACAGTATCTTAACATTTTTGTTGAACTGCTGCTTTAAGTGTTGTCTTTTATGGATATATAAAAAATGGCTTTCTAGGAGGAGCATTGCATGATGAGTCATGAAGAGGGGTGGGGCTAGGAGTGCAGCTTAGGATCCGGTGTTTGCCTTATCCAGAGGTGGCAACCCTACTTGAGTAATTTTTTCCTTTTTTGTCAACTTTGCTTTCCTCGCTTCTCTTACATACGAACATACAAAGAAGCTAGCAGAAGAAGGCCATTTGGTCTACATAGTCTGCTTGCATCCTGATACACCTCGTTGTCCTCTTCCTCTCTGTCTCTTTGTACAGAACTTCCTATATACTACCCTTTTAGCTATTGCCATTTCAGCCACTTCTTTAGGAACCATAGCAATTTCTTTTTTATGTTGATTGCATGCAGCGCAAACAACATATTGCGGCAGCTTTCTCAGTAGCAGGCTGTGGAGGCATGGCACTGTTGTGGCCAATGCCCCCACAGCCTGCAAAGGCTTGTCCCGCTTCCCCCAATGCCGTTGCAGGCTGCTGGTGACAGTAGTTTGGAACATTCGCAACAACTACTGACAATTTTGCTGCTGCAATCAGGGGCTGCCTCGTCATTGCAGCGTCAGCCATCCGCTGCAACGAGGGAGCGACCCGTCATTGCAGGGCGGGATGTAAAAACCCTGATATTGTTTGTGAACACGGTGGCGGGTTGCCACCGTGTTCACAAACAGTATAACCCCCTCCACCATGTTTATGTGCCGACGGGGGCCCCAAAGCCCGTTGGCTTTGGTGCCCCATTGTTTGTGGTGCCGACGGGGGAGCCCACTCCCCACTGGCATTCTGTTACATCCCCCCTGCTTTTATTCCTGCCGACGGGGTGCCCAATCCCCGTCGGCATAATGAATCTCCCCTCTCCCCCTTGCACACTTTCCACACATCCTTGTATCTTCGAAGATTTGTAATATTGTCATGCCAGATTTTCAACTGTGGCATTTTTTCACACCTCCTTATGAGCAATACAGCTGTCATTTTTCACATCCTGACCGAAATGTGGTTTCACAGTTGCGGCACAGAATAACGCGGGTCGCTGTGGAAAATCAGTGTTCGGGACAGATTAAGAAAATGGCAGTGGCACTGTTCATGAGCAGAGGTCCTAAAAGCCCTATGTTGTAAATTTGGTGACAAAACTCCATAACATGACTGTGTTACAAGCGTGCGTTGAACTGTTTCCATGCACCCTTGTACCTTCGCACGTTTGTAATATTTTCAGACCACATTTTCAACAGTGGCACTTTTTCACACCTCCTTATGAACAGTACAGCTGTCATTTTTCACATCCTGGCTAAAATATGTTTTTGCACTCCTGCTGGAGAATAGCACAGTCACTGTGGGAAATCAGTGTTTGGGACAGACTAAGATCGAACGAGTGAGAGGGGGTGAGTGACCGAGCTCAACTGAGCTCTGTCGGGACTGCTGCGGATTTGTTTGTGTGTAGAAAAAGGCCCCAGCGCAAGAGCCCAGTACAAAAAGGTAGCCTGCAGCACTGGGAGAAACAGAACAAGAGAGCAAGTGAGGGAGGGAGAGTGAGCGAACTCACCAGAGCGCTGTCAGGACTGCTGCGGATTTCTTTGTGGGCAGAAAAAGGCGTCAAAGCAGGCAGGGGCCCAGTAGAAAAGGCCAGCCTGCAGCAGTGGGAGAAACAGTATGAGTGAGTGAGACAGGGGGACTAAGTGAGCTCAACGGAGCTCTATCAGGACTGTTGCTGATTTCTTTGTGGGCAGAAAAAGGCGCCAATGCAGGCAGGAGCCCTGTACAAAAGGGCTGCTTGCAGCACCAGGACAAACAGAATGAGCGCGTGACAGAGGGAGACTGAGCAACCTCAACAGAGCTCTGTTGGGACAGCTGTGGATTTATTTGTGGACAGACAAAGGTGCCAACGCAGCCAGGAGCCCCATACACAAGCGCAGCCTGCAGTGCCAAGAGAAACAGAACGAGTGAGTGACAGCGCGGTAATGAGTGAGCTCAACAGAGCTGTATTGTGACTGCTGCAGATTTCTTTGTGGGCAGAAAATGCGGCAATGCAGGCAGGAGCCCAGTACAAAAGGCCAGCTTGCAGTACTGGCAGAAACGGAATGAGTGAGTGAGAGAGGGGGAGTGAGCGAGCTCAGTAGAGCTGTGTCGGGACTGCTTCAGATTTCTTTCTGGCCAGACCAAACCACCAATGCAGGCAGGAGCACAGTACAAAAGGGCAGCCTGCAGCGGCAGGAGACACAGAATGAGTGAGTGAGGGAGGGGGAGTGAGTGAGTTCAACAGAGCTCTGTTGGGACTGCTGCAGATTTGTTTGTGGGCAGAAAAAGACAGCAATGCACGCAGGGGCCCAGTACAAAAGGGCAGCCTGCAGTGGCGGGAAAACTAGAATGAGCGAGTGAGAGATGGGGAGTGAGCGAGCTGAATGGAGCTCTATTGTAACTGCTGCAAATTTCTTTGTGGGCAGACGAAGGCGGCAACGCAGGCAGGAGCCCAATAGAAAAGCGCAGCCTGCAGCACCGGCAGAAACAGAATGAGCGAGTGAGAGAGGGGGAGTCAGCCGGCTCAACAGACCTGTGTCGGGACTGCTGCAGATTTCTTTGTGGGCAGAAAAAGCCACCAACAGAGGCAGGAGCCCAGTACAAAAGGGCAGCCTGCAGTGCCAGGAGAACCAGAATGAGCGAGTGAGAGAGGGGGAGTGAGCCACCTCAATGGAGCTCTGTTGGGACAGCTGCGAATTTCTTAGTGGGCAGAACAAGGTGCCAACACAGGCAGGAGTCCAGTACAAAACAGCAGCCTGCAGCATGGGGAGACACAGACTGAGCGAGTGACAGAGGGTCAGTGAGCGAGCGCAACACACCAACGCAATCAGCATTCGGCATTGATAAATGCTTGTTTTCTCTTGTTCTTGCTCATGTCCTTTGCACAGAGGTTTGTTGCCTTCACTGTGTCTTCCCTTCCATTAGCCCACTGTTCCTCCACCTCACCCCAGTCATCCCCCCTTTCCTGGGGCGTAGCTACAAGGGTGCAGGGGGTGCAGTGGCACCCGGTCCCATGAGGTTTGAGGGGCCCAAATCATAATTTTGATCTTTATTCAAAATTGGGGAGGGGCCCTGTAACATTGCCTTGCACCCCAGCCCTCTGGGAATTTGCTACGCTACTGCCCCTTTCTATGTTGTTTCTGAGGCATTTACCCATTTTTTTGAAATCTGTTCTTCTGATGTCCAGGACCCTCGTCATTGTGTGGTTGCTTCCACTGCTGTCTTTATGCTGAACTACTCTGTATGATGTTCACTGGTCTCCTGGTAATCTTCCACTTTGATGTCTGCAATGCTGTCTCAGTTTGTGAGCACCAGGTCCCATATTTCCCCATTTTGAGTGGGCTTCCTGACTAGCTGTCTGAGAAACACCCTCTGCAGGGAGTCTAGGATGTCCCTGTTTCTAGCTGAAGCTACAGCTGGGAAGCTCCAATTTACATCTGGCAGATAGAAGTCCCTCACCAGAAGCACCTCCACTTTCTCTGCCCTTGTGCTAATGGCTTCACCCAGTGCCTTAGCCAGTTTCTCCCCCTGTGTAGGAGGTCCACCTGTGTGTTGATCTCACTAATGTGAATAGTGACACTGGTTCTTGTCTCCAGAATGACCCACAGTCCCTCCATCCCCTCCATGCTCCCCTGGATTCCCTGTGTATGGGGTCCCCCTGTGTGTTGATCTCACTAATGTGGATAGTGACACTGGTTCTTGTCTCCAGAATGACCCGCAGTACCTCCATCCCCTCCATACTTCCCTGGATTCCCTGTGTAGGAGGTCTACCTGTGTGTTGATCTCACTAATGTGAATAGTGACACTGGTTCTTGTCTCCAGAATGACCCGCAGTACCTCCATTCCCTCCGTACTTCCCTGGATTCCCTGTGTCTCCATCACTTTGATCTCCTCTCTTACATGCAGCACCACTTGCCCTTACTCCCCACCCTCTCTTTCCTGAACTGAGTATAGCCTGGTATGTCCATGTCCCAGTCATGGTTTCCAAATGCACCATGACTCAGCAGTGGCCACAATATCCAGGTGGCCTCTGCCATGATGGCCTGTAGGTTTGAATTTTGTTTTTAGACTCCTTACATTTGTACACATAACCTTCGACACCTTGTTCCCACTCTGCCTGCTGCCTCCCTCTTTTCCCCATTGCCCTTCCTGTTTCCCCCCTCTTTTTATAACTCTTGCTCCTTTCCCCCTTGTTTTTTACCACACTGCTTTTCTCCTTAGTTTGCATCCTGGGGGACTTTCCTCCCTGTGGGTCCTCCCTTCTTTCTGCCTCAGTCTGTTGGGGGGGAGGGGGCGTAATTTATGCTTCCTTTTTTCCTTCCACCAACCCCCTAAGCTAGTTCAAATGTTCATCGGTGTAACATTTAAATAATTCATTAAGGACTACGGTTCTCCTCCCAGATGCATGCAGCCAATCACCCCTGTATAGGTCCTAATCCCTCTAGGTTGGTCCTCAGTCCCCAATGTAGCTAACCCTCTCTTCTCTACTCCATTCCTTCAACTACAAGTTGAAGTTCTTGGTGCTGAGAACTTTATCCCCCCCCCCCCGTCATAGACCTGCAGCAACTCCGCGAAAGCCAAGTAGTGCACTGCCTGCCTAAGATACCCATCCCACCTCCTAAAAATCCCCCTGAAAAAACAGCCCCATCCCTAGCCAGCTCATTAGCTCCCATGTGGAAAATGACATCTAGCTCCCCTTCTTGCCCCCACTCTAGCAATCCTTAGGATCTTCTTTCTAACTCTCTGAGCTGTGGCTTTAGGTAGGCACCTCAGTTCCCTCTTTCCCTTTCTTCCTGCTCCCAAATCTAACCCCTTAATGACGGAGTCCCCCACCAGAAGTTGCTTCTTCCTGTATTGTGGTCCTCTCTCTCTCTCTCTCTCTCTCTCCCACCTAGGGGTCTTCCCTATAGAGGAACATCACACCCTCCCTGGCCACTATTATCAGTACCTCCTCCCAGCTGTCTTGTCCTACCAGATTGACAAATTAGTTTTGTAGGGGCACAGGCAGAGGAAAGAGCCTCTGATCCCCCCCACTCCCACACTTCTAGAGCCAACTGCAATTCAGGTGACCCCCCCTTCTGGGCATTCTTTGGGACAGTATTGGTAGATTCTGTGACTACTGGGTGGTGTAAGACGTCCCATGAATCCTAGCCAGCTCAGCCTATAGTCCAGTGACCTCCTCCCTCAGCCCAGACAGGTGCCTGCAGATGGGGCAGCGCCTCAATCTCCAGAAGGTCTGTCTGAAAACTGCCACTCACAACTACGGCATCGCACCACTCCCAAAATTCCAATTTCTTCACTCACAACCTGAGACACTCCATGCCCTGTAGGAAAGTAGCAGTAAGGGCAAATACAATTTTGGGCTGTATTGCCAGGGGGATCAGCAGCAGGCGGGGGGGGGAGGTTATGCTGCCATTGTACAGGTCACTGGTTAAGCTGCATCTGGAATACTGTGTACAGTACTGCCTGGGAGGGGACCAGGTATCTGCATCAGAGGAGGAGAAGAATCAGGGAGTGATGATCACTAGTGACCTGAGACACTCGATGCATGGCAGGAAAGCAGCAGCAGCAAGGGCAAGTAAAAGGTTGGGCTGCATTGCTAGGGAGATCAGCAGCAGGCAGGGAGGTTATACTGCCATTGTACAGATCACTGGTTCAGCTGCATCTGGAGTACTGTGTACAGTACTGCTTGGGATGGGACCAGATATCTGCATCAGTGGAGGAGAAGAATCAGGGAGTGATGATCACTAGTGACCTGAGACACTCCATGCATGGCAGGAAAGCAGTAGTAAGGGCAAGTAAAAGGTTGGGCTGCATTGCTAGGGAGATCAGCAGTAGGTGGGGGGAGGCTATACTGCTATTGTACAGGTCATTGTTTAGGCTGCATTTGGAATACTGTGTACAGTACTGCCTGGGAGGGTTCCAGGTATCTGCATCAGAGGAGGAGAAGGATCAGGGAGTGATGATCACTAGTAACCTGAGACACTCCATGCATGGCAGGAAAGCAGTAGTAAGGGCAAGTAAAAGGTTGGGCTACATTGCTAGGGAGATCAGCAGCAGGCAAGGGAGAGGTTATACTGCCTTTGTACAGGTCACTAGTGAGGCTGCATCTGGAGTGTGGTGTACTGCACTGACGTCCATACCTCAAGAAAGATATTAAAAAAATAAAATGTACCTGCTGAAGACAGACCAAAGCAGTGCAACGAAGATGATCATGGGCCAGCTGGGTAAAATATTTGATGAGAGGTTGGGGACTCTGAAAATGTACTCCCTAGAGAAGAGGATGGACGGATATATATATCTATCCATGGCAAAAAACTGCATTTGATGCATCAGTTAGGGTTAAAGTGACAAAGGTCAGGAAATGAAATGTTAGGGTTGAGCCCCTAACCCCCCCACACACACAACGCACACACACATCCTCCATAGAGTGACAGACGCCAGGGTGTGCCATGGGGTCGTCAGGCCCAACTCTCACCCCATTCTATGTGTAAGCAGGTTGACATGCTATAGTAAAGGAGAATGGGGTAACAGTTAGGCCTCACAACCCCATGGCACACCCTGGCATCTGTCACTCTGTGGAGGATGTGTATGTGGGTTGTGAGTGGGGGGGTTGGGGCTCAACCCTAATGTTTCATTTCCTGACTTTTGTCATTTTAACCCTAACTGATGCATTAAACACAGATGTTTGCCATGAATTTCCTTACTTTTTGAAAAAGTGTAATATAACTAGTGAAAAAACATACATTGGTGGGAGCGAGGGGCCTGAAACCAAGTTGCCCATTTCTGCATAACAATATGCATCTGGGCCTGTGCTTCCACTTACGCATAGCTACAGAGCCATACAGCAGCCGAATAGGGCAAGGAACCCTTGTAACACAAATTTGACACCATCTCATTAACCATGCAACCTACGGAAAAAAATTCCACTGCTTGCTTTCTCTAGTTTAAAATCTTGTTCCAGTGGCATAGATCACCAAAAGGAGATCTATGCCACCAACAATGAAAACTCTGCATCTCGCTTCATTTTCAAAATGACAGCACCGAAAGGCGTGACAGACACTGCAATGTAATCCTATGGGGAAAAAGTCAAATTCATCATGGCATATCTATGCAACCACTGAATTCCCCAACACCTAAACAGCATAATTCATACCTGTGGGGCATCCCCTTAACACCCTGTAAATTTCAAGTAAAAAGACCAAACCATTAATGAACTATGCAGTTCTAAAGTCTTTACACCTTTAAAAATGTTTCAGTCGTGAGATAACAAACTCTTAGGCCGCAAGATAAATCCTAGTCCGCGGCCTAAGAAAATCCTACTCCACGAGGGGACATCTGGTCACATCAGTCTGGGCCATCTGGTCATGAAATTCCGGGTATCTGGTCATCCCTTCACGAACGAAGCTCACGGATTAGGATTGTCTCACAGACCAGGATTTTGCAGGCTCACAAAAGAAGATTGTTACCAAGTCAAGAAAGAATAATTTTTAATTTTCAAAAACCTATTTTTTGACAGAAATGAAGCAAACCAAAGGCATTGCTTTGTAGAGGGGGTCACCTTGAACAAGTCCCATGCCTCATTTAGCCCAAAAGTCATCCATGGAGAAAGCTACGACATTTTGAAAACTAAAAACAAGATGGCGGCTCACAAACTAAGAATGTTTCTGACAGACTAGGATTTTCCTTTGCGAGGTAGCAAAATCCTTGACTGTGAGGCAAGTCTTGGGTCGCAAAATATACATATAAATTTTGGAATGAACTGAGCATGCTTAGAACTCAGAAATTTAAAATTTAATAACATTTGAACAGATTAATATTTTTTTACCAAACCAATGCTGGATTGTTCCTTGACCTAAACATTTTCAACGTTACAAATTTCAGACCAAAAGACCTACACAGTGTGGTCGCAGCGCCATGGGCAAAAAATGCATCAAAACCAGCGACAAGTGCATTTTTTTGGCGATTTGCTGTGCAGAAACTATATGTCTGACTGAAACGCAACTTTATAAGTCAAGAGATTTATCATACCAAACCGTGCATTCCAAATTTCATGCAAATCCATTGAATGGTTGCAAAGTTATTAACACGCAAAATTTGAGGTTTAACATTAAAATGCCTACTCAACCCTAATTATAGGGGCACGACCACGCCCTATAATATATATGTATGTGTATGTATAACCCCCTTGTTCCCACTAGAATCCCACTTAGAATCAGTGGCAGGCAGGGAGAGGCAGCTTGTAGGATGCCAGTTAAGTGGATTTCACACTGTCACACTCTGGCTTCAATCTCAGCTGAGCTGGAGAATGATGTAATCATAGAACTGTTGCAGTAGCATAAGCCACATTGGAATGCTTGCTGCAGGGAGTGGGGTGGAATGTTGAGCTAGAGCTCAGTCAATCTGCAAGAGGAGTCTGAAGTGAGAGACTGTAGAGTGAGGAGTGCTGCAGTAGGCAGCTCCTCAGAGTTAGCTCTGAGACAGAGCTACCTTGGTAGATTGGGTAGTTTGTTCTCACTCTAGAAGAAGAACATAGAAGACCAGCAGAGTGAAGTAGTAGAGACCGTTCCTAGAGGGTTTTCCAGTGCCCCATCCCCGGAGGGATGGGGGGGGGGAATTCCAGGATTCAGGGGCAATCTCCTGGTTCAGCCTGGACTGTGTTGAAGCTGCCTAGATTCACCTGCTCTGTGAGTACCTGAGACTGTTTGTGGAAAAAGCCCTGGGGCACCTGCATTCCTGTGGTGAGTTGTTTCTCTGACAAAGGGACTCTCACTAATACTGTTTCTGTTAAAAGTGTCTGACTGCTATGGGGTCCAGAGAGAGACTAGCCAGGTACAGAACTTTTAGTTCATTCTGATTTAAAAGCATCTGCTAAAGTGGTGGTCTATTGTAAAGACATTGCCAATTACAGAACTTTTTAACTTCAGGACACCTCAGAGGTGTGAGAAAGTAGAATGTCAAACGTGAAAGACATTTCAAGATAGCATCTACAAAAGTTTTCTGAGAAAGGTGTTATTAACCAGATGAATGGCCGAGTGTAAATTTGGAAGCAAAAGGTAGGAGATCCCCCATCTGGAGTAACCATGTTTACCTCTCTGGATTCAGTTTGGGCACCTTTATTTTCTCTCAGTGCACTTGGCCAGTGCCTGAAGAAAATACCCAGACGTAGGATTTTGGATTTTCAGTGAGTCTGAGCGTGCTCTTTGCTGGTCAAGGGAGCCACCAGTAATTCCTCATGCAATATGGGAAAGTCTCCTAGTACTGGCCGAGGGTGCCAAGTCAAGGGGGAGTGTACCAGTTCTGGCCATGTGTGCCATTCCATTCAGAACCAGAGAGTGTTTGCTGTTTCCAGTTCATTCAGAACCTGAGGGTTTGCTGTGTGTGTGCTCTGTTCCTCAGTAATCTGCATCACCAGTGGGAGTAGCCCTGTGGGGGTCCATCTTCGCTTTGTTGTATTCTCTGTGTATGTGAATAAAAGCCACACTCTAGAATCCCAACCTGGTTTGGACAGTACAGTTATTGCTTCCAGTGTCTGGATTTACTTGGGTGCCCCTGACCAGAAGTACAAACCTAGCATAATTCTGAGCAAACTTTTTTTCCCCAGGGACCCAGGATGATGGCCATGCTAAATGGTCCCCCCAGGTGTGAGCCAAGTAGTTGCCACACTTGGTTTACCTGTCTGAGGATGGCAGGCTATGATGTAGAAGTAATGGTACACAGAACTGTTCGTAGTGACAACCCCCATCCCTCTTGTTGGTGCCATGTGAGAGAGGAGCAGCCCTGCTAATTGAACAAGGGGGGCCGGTAGGGAGAGGTTACATATATGTATGTATGTATATATAAAATAAATAGAGAGAGAATGATGAAGAAGAAGAAGAAGAATCTGTATTTATATAGCGCTTTTCATACATCCAAAGTGCTTTACAAGCAATGCTAGACTGGTAGTGAAGTGACTGAATGTGTGGTGGCGGCCATATCGCACATCATCACCCACTCACAACCTGGATAATTGCATGAACCAGTTTATGGGAAGGGGAATGTTGGCCAGGACACTGGGAATATTCCCTACTCTTTGCGAAGAGTGCCCTGGGTTCTTTTACTTCTACCTGGACACCCACCAGGACGTCACCAGGATGGGTAGAAGGGACCTCGGTTTAACGTCTCATCCGAAGGACGGCACACTCCAGCAGTACAGCACCCCCCAACACTGCACTCGGATGCCAGCGATTTTTAGGTGCAAGTCCAATCCCGGTGTGGGACGAGAACCCACGACCTTCTGGTCCAGAGGCGGATGTGCTACCAACTGAGCCATGCTGACACCTATGATGGCCTCTTTAAGCTCAGTGGCAACCACAACACAATGACACAGTCTTAAGATGGAGGGAGGAGGTTTAGGAGTGAGGCTAGGAAGCATTTATTCATGGAGAGCGTGTTGGCCTGCTGGAATGCACTGCTGGAAAAGGTGGTGTCATTAAAGATTGTGGGGAGCTTCAAGAGAGACTGGGATAGAGTCAAGGAGAAAATAGGGGTCAAGGGAGGGGCAGAGGGAAATGACTAGAGATTTGGGGAGGGGGCAGGGTCAGTATCTTAAGCTGAGGACCCTGCAGTATGAGTATACTGGCTAGACCAAATGGCCTTATTCTGCTGGCTTCTTCATATGTGTGTATAACCCTCCGGACCCCACATCCCAGGACCAAGGCATTCGTGCCAAACTTTAGGAGTGTGGATTTTTGAAGGATGGAGGGATTAAGGGGTATGGCAGTCAGATAGATAGGGAAGAAGCAAAATGGGAGGCAATTAAGAACACAGTATTGGATGTTTCCAGATGTTACATGAAAAAGGTGAGGAAAGGCAAGAGGCAAAGGAAACCTAGATGATTTGCCAAAGAGGTGAGGGAAGCTGTAGGTGGCTAAGAGGTCAGCTTTCTTTTTTTACAAAGTAGATCAGACAGACAAGTAGGGAAGTTTGCTAGAATAGGAGTGCAAGGGCAGCACGTCAAGCAGCGGTTGGATTTCGTCTGCGATGCGGCGACCAGTTAAAGGAGCGGACTCGGGTCACGGAGAGACTGGCTGGGAGGGAGAAGGATGGAGCATCCAGGGACAGCTCTCCTTCTCCGGGGAAGGGCAGGGGATGCACACTGGCGTAAGGCTGACTCCGGGCGGAGGCTGGGAGTGCAGCAGTACAACTGGGCTCAGTGTTCAAGGGGGAGTGACAGACGTCGGCATATGCCTTGATGTCAGGGCGTCACTCCCCACAGAAAAACAGAAAAGAAGCTGCCAGGTCTGCCGAATGATGGCTGCCAACTCCCTGCCGCCTCAGATGCCCCGACGCCCCGGAATCCACCTCAGCAGCACCCAGGGACTGATCGTAGAGTGCGCTGGTATCCGCCTCCTGGTGCCTTCCCCCTCGGAAGAGAGGGACCCATCCAGCAAAGGGTTACACTGGGCCACCCCTGGGGCGACTGCGATCTGAGGTGAGTAGGAAGGGGGTCGGGGCGAGGAGGTTGGAGGAGGTCATGTGCAGCCGGAAGGGGAGGCAGGCCAGGGGCAAGTAAGGTGGGGAAAAAAAAAGAACAGGGTAAGGGAAGCGGGATCAGTGGTAAAAAAGGCAAGCGCTCAAGACAGTGGAGGGCATAAAGGAAAATAAATCCTTGTTTTGACATATTGGACAAATGAGAGACTATGCTGTGTTTGGGCTACAAAAAGGAGGATTGTGGGAGGGCGAGGATGAGGGGAAGGCCAACCTACTGGAGGAATGCTTCATTCCAGAATTTATAGTACAGGAAGGGGAAAGTTGAGGGAGGAGAAGAGGCAGAAGTTGAAAATGGGGGTAAATTACAGGTGACATGGTACTCAAAAGGCTGAGGGGATTGAAGGTAAACAAGGCACTGAGGGCCAAATGTGCTTCCGCCACAGGGCACTGGCAGAGGTGTTAGTAGATCTTTTAAACTGCACTTTGTTGACAGCTGGTCCCAGAGGACTGGAAAGTGGCAGACGTGGCCATCCTTTATAAGGGAGAGAACAAGGGCGGACCTGTGAAACTACAGACCAGTCGGTTGACCTCTATCATGGTGAAGCTGCTTGTGCCTGTCATCAAGGAACAGATAGTGGAATTCATTGAAGCCAATAGCTTACATAATAAAAGGCAGCACAGCTTTGTTAAGGGGAGGTTGTGCTGGCAAAACTTATTGACAAATTCAACGTAGCAGGCAGTGGGGAAAGGACAGACTATGGGTGTTTTCTGTTTGACTTCAGCAGTGCCTTTGATCTGATGCTGGACCGGTGTCTTGTGAAGAAGCTGAGAGGGCTGGTATTGGTTGAGAACTTATCTGACTGGGTAAGCAATGAGCTGGGGGAGAGCACATAGAGGGTTCTGGTAAATGGAACTAATTCAGGGTTTAGGAAGGTGACAAGTGGAATGTCAGTGTCACAGAGTTCTGTACTTTAAGAAGTACTTTTCAGTGTATTCACCTGCAACATAAGAGAGGTCAGACAGGTACAGAGTAACTTATCCTTAAATGAAACAAAAACATGTAGCAGGGTGGACATGGAACAGGGGATTAGGTCTATGACAAAGGGACCTGTATGGGCTGGAAAATGTGCCCAAAGTCTTACAACTCAAATTCAGTGCAGAAATACGAGGTTATACATATTGGCAAAAACAACCCCACAATATAGTATCACATAGGAGGTTGTCACAGGTGGCTAAACAATGTAGGAAAGGGACCTTCGTGTAATCATTACTAGATATACTCACCACATTAACCAGAAGTAGCAAGGGATATGCTAAGGCCAGCAGAACAAATTGATAGATTCATTAGTAATATGGTGGAGCATGATCACATCTCTCTTCAGATCTCTGGGAAGACCAAGGCAACAAAAATGATGGGTGGAGCAGAATGCATGTCGTGTGGTAGGAGATTAGAAAGTCTGTTATTGTGTAGTCCACTCAGGAGAAGAATCTGAGGGGATTGCCTTCTGTTCTGTAACTCTCATAGGGACAATAATCAATTAAGGGACTTAAAGGGCAGATTGTTAGAACTGGAGGTCACCTGCCAGCCCCCAACACATATGGTAGCTTACCTTGCCCCAACACTAGAGTGCCACATAGTTTTTGTTATGTCCAGTCCATTTTTTTTTTATTTATAAAAACACTTGTAATTTCTGCCCTGGAGCTCAGCAGCCAAAACGGCCCAGCTTCCTGACTTGGTGACATGCCTCCATGCCAGCACATTTTGTGAGGTCAGTAAAGGATGAGCGCGGGGGTGCGCTCCATAGACTGTAATGGGACAGTGTTTAACCGTTGTTATTTTAACTTTATGGTTCTGAGTTTCACAAGTCCTGGCCACTGCTCAACTAACAAAGACCTTGTTAGTAGAGCAGTGGCTGGGATTTGTGAAACTCAGAACTGTAAAGTTAGAAAAATAAATGTTAAACACTGTCCCATTACAGTCTATGGAGCGCACCCCCGCGCTCATCTTTTACTGCCTTTACAAAATGTGCTAGTGTGGGAGCATGTCTCCAAGTCAGGAGGTCAATGAGTTTTGGCTGCTGGGCTCTGGGACCGAAATTACGAGTGTTTTTATTAAAAAAATGGCCTGGACATAAAAACTATTTGGCACACTAGCGTCGGGGCAAGGTAAGCTACCGTATGTATTGGGGGGACCTCCAATTTTAAAACCTGGTCTTTAAACATAGCATTTTGCTCAGAGGCACATCATATAAGAAGTCGTGTGAAACAAAAATACTAACATGAAAAAAAGTAATAGAAGATATTTTTCACACAATCCTAATATATGGCATTTATTACCAGAGGAAGTAATCACCAGAAGAAACATTCTTGATGCATTCATGAATAGGAGCTTTTCAAATGATTACTTAAATTCTGAGACAGAAACAAATGGTTGTTTACCTCTCCTTCTGCATCATACACAAATACTCCAAGTATAAACACCAAGTATAGGGTTATGTACAGACAGTAAGGTTGGTGAGAACAAGGTGTGCAGGAATATGTAAGTATGGAGAGAGAGAGAACAGGGTGTGTAGGAATATGTGATAATAGAAAGAACAGTGTGTGTGGAAATATACAAGTATGGAGAGAATATGTAGTACAGGATTATGTAAATGTGTGAGAAAATAGGGTTGCAGGAATATGTAAGTATGGAGAGACAGAACCGGGTGTGTAGAAATATATAACAAAAGAAAGAACAGTGGGTGGAAATATACAAGTATGGAGAGAATATGTAGTACGGGATTGTGTAAGTGTGTGAGAGAACAAGGTTGCAGAAATATTTTATTTATTTATGTCTTTGGTAACCAGGTTGGTGCACTGATCCAGAGGACCATTTTATGTCACGACCCGGGCCACAAGGTGGCAAAAAATAGGTGCAAGTACAGACAGTCAATTACTAGATACAGTACGTGCACGCCAAGCTGGTGGCAAGAGAACAGTGGTAATATCCTGCAGGGTAGACGGGTAATGCTATATCAGTATGTACATACAGTAAGCATAGCCAAAATACAGATGGTACAAGCCACAAGCAGTAATGGTATACAGGTAAATGGTCCAATTCAAGTAGAAGTGAGGAAAAAAAAAAACATTTGCTGTAATAAAAATTCAAATAGGAACACAATTACAGTTCATAACATTACAGGAGCAAGACACAAGGAAAGGGGAGGCAAGGGTAAGCTTAAGAGTGGGGGCAGAAAGGAGAGAGGTGGGGAAAAAGGGGCAGGCTAGTGGGGACAGGAGGGTGGTATAAATGCTGTAGGGCACCAGGTGAAAGTCTGAGTGCTATCAGAGCATAGTCGAGTTGTAGACCCTAGTTTTGCTAGTGCTGCTGTACTGAACAGTGACATATTGCAGCAGTGAGGAACCAGGTCTTCAGGTTATGTTTAAAAGCTAGGTGGGAGGTGGTTGCACAAACAGATGGGGGGGGGGGGCTTGTTCTATAGAGAGGGTGCTGTGACTGAGAAAGCTCGGGATTACATGGTGGTGGAGGCGCAGGGTCATTCTAGCAGGGAGATTGAGGATGCCCTGAGATTCCTATAGATCACTCCACCTGTCAAGAGAGGTGAGTAAGGAGACATATGTTGGTTCCTGAGGGGGTTGTCCATTAGACAGCCCATCGCATAGTCAAAGCGACCTTGTAGGGTGAGCCACCCAAGTGACTGGTACAGTGAGCAGTGGTGAGAGCGGTAAGGGGCTTGAAGGACAAATCAACAGAGTTATATGTTGAGTTTAGCTGCTTGTGCAGGGTGGTGGATAGGTGTGAGTAAACTGGGGAGCAGTAGTCAAGGAGGGGAAGTAGGTTGCCATGTGCAATGGCCAGGCAAGCTTCAGCAGATAGGTAATGTTTGTGGTAGTAAGCGGCGCCTAGCTTCTAGTGGATCCGGCGCACCATATGATTGACATGTTCTCAGAAAGAAAGGGAGGGATCAAGGGTAATGCCTAGATATTTGAAGGATGTGACAATTTCAAGGGTAGGACCAGCAGGGGTGAGAAGTAGGAGGGAGGAGTTGGCTTTGGATAGGAAGGGTTTGGAACCCTTCAGCATGGATTTAGTCTTTTTTTTTATTGACTGGGAGCTTGTTTGAAAGGAACCAATGATGGGCAGATGCATAGTTTTGTGTGAGGTTGGATGAGATTGAGTCAATAGATTTGTCGCTATGATAGATGACCAAATCGTTAGCATAGAGAAGAACTTTACAGTTGAGGCTGTCATTGGAGAGTGTATTAATAAACATTGGAAAAGAGCAGTGGTCCGAGAATGGAGCCCTGGGGAACTCCAGTGACTGCAGGATGGGGAGCAGAGGAAGCCTTGCCAATGATAACTGACTGAGTCCTGTTTGATGGATAGCTACGGAACCAGGCAGTAGGTCCTGGGAGCAGCCAAAGCGAAGCAGGGTTGAGTGGAGGAGGTGGTGGTCAACCAAGTTGAATGCTCATGATGGGTCAATGAAGACTATGCCTGTGGGTTTTCCCTGGTCATAGATACATAGACAGTGTCCGCAGATTAAGAGCCTGTGGCCTACCCAGTCTGCTCATTTGAGCTTGTAAGTTCAGTTTATGTTTTCCTAGAAGTCTGTTGCCCCTTACCCCTGACCTACAGAATTCTTTTATGTCTATCCCAAGCATTCTTAAATCTCGTGATTGTTTCAGCCCCCACCACTTCCTCTGACAGGATGTTCCACTTGTCTACCACCCGTTCTGTGAAGAAATTCTTTCTCATGTTTTCTCTGAATCGTCCTCCCTCCAACTTCATCCCATGCCCTCTAGTCTTGGATCATCTTTTTTGCTTAAAAATACTGTATTCCTGCACCCTGTTCCTCCCTGTAAGATACTTGTATGTCTCTATCATATCCCCTCTCTCCCTCCTCTCCTCCAGGGAGTACATATTCAGTTCCTTCAACCTGTCTTCATAGGACTTGTGATGCAATCCATGTACCATCTTTGTTGCCCTCCTCTGAACATTCTCTACCCTGTCTATGTCCTTACATAGGTAAGGTCTCCTGAACTGTACACTGTACTCCAGGTGGGGCCTCACTAGTGTCTTGTATAGTGGAATTATGACCTCCCTTATCCTGCTGGTGATGCCCCGCCTATGCATCCCAGCATCCTATTTGCTTTATCTGCTGCCTTGTCACACTGTTTCCCTACCTTGAGGTCATCAGAGATGATAACCCCAAGATCCCTTTCCTGCATGGTGCATGCTATATCCTCACCCACCAACTGATATATTGTGCCAGGATTTTTGTGCCCCATATGCATTATCTTGTACTTCTTTGCATTGAATTTCAACTGCCAAACCCCTGATCATTATTCAAGTTTCTGCAGGTCCCTTCTCATTCTGTCTACACCCTCTGGTGTGTCTACTCTGTTACAGAGCTTTGTGTCATCAGCGAACAGTGAAATTCTGCCTTCTAGGTCCTGCGCAATGTCACGATGAAGATGTTGAATAGGACCGGTCCCAGCACTGATCCTGTGATACCCCACTGGTCACTCTTCCCTCTGAGGAGTGACAGCCATTTCACCACCCTCTGTGTCCTGCCGCCCAGCCAGTTACCCACCCACCACACTACTGTCCTGCCCACACCCATATTCCCCAGTTTGTGTAATAGTCTTCTATGTGGCACAGTGTCAAAGGCCTTGCTGAAGTCCAGATAGGCCATGTCCACTGCCCTCCCCTGATCCACCTCCCTAGTCACCCAGTCAAAAAATTCAACGAGGTTGGTCTGACATGACCTCCCCTTGGTGAAACCATGCTGCCTTGGGTCCTGTAGTCCATTGACAACCAGATGTTCCACCAGTCTCTCCTTCAGTAGTGCTTCCATGATCTTCCCCATTATCGAGGTGAGGCTGACTGGTCTGTAGTTCCTCAATTCCTCTTTGTTCCCACTTTTGTATAAGGGGACTACATCTGCTGTCCTCCAGTCTTTGGGTACCTCCCCTGTTTCCAGTGATTAGCTAAACAGGATAGCCAGAGGTTCAGCCACCACCTCTCTTAGTTCTTTACGGACCCTGGGGTGCACCCCATCTGGCCCCATTGCTTTATCAACTCTTTTTACTTCCAGTTCCTTCAGGACCCTTTCTCGAGTAAAGGGACTTGTGTCCATTTCTGCACCATTCTCACCCCTTGTACTCCCTTCAGACCCATTACCCTCCTCTTCCTCAGTAAAGACTGAGCAGAAATACCTGTTCAGTATGTCAGCTTTACTGTTGTCATCCTCCACACGGCCCCTACCCTCCCCCTTCAGTCTCACTATCCCTCCCTTTGCCTTTCTTTTTTCACTTATGTACCTATAAAAGGTTTTGTCCCCTCTACCCACTGATTTTGCAGTGTGTTCTTCTGCCTGAGCTTTGTCTTCCCTTACTGACCTCCCTGCCTCCCTTTGCTTCTCCTGGTACTTCTCCCTATCCCCTTCTGCCTGTGTCCTTTTGTATTGCCTGAATGCAGTCTTTTTGGCTTTCACTTTCTTTGCTACCTCTTTGGAAAACCATAATGGTATCCTCTTCCTTTTCCTCTTGCTAACCTGCTTAATGCATAATTCTGTTGCTCTTGTAATCCCCATTTTAAATACTGCCCACTGTTCCTCAACCCCTGATTCCTGCCCCATTCCCCTTAATGCCGCTCAAGTATCCCCCATTTTCCCAAAGTCTGCCCCCCAAAATCCAGGATACATGTTTTGTGCGGTTTGGTTCTGCTCTTTCTGTGATTTCAAACCACAATGACTGGTGGTCACTGTTCCCCAAGTGCTCCCCACTGTTACCCCCATCACACTGTCCCTGTTTGTGAGCACAAGGTCCAGTATTGCCTTCTGCCGAGTTGGTTCCATGACCAGTTGCTTGAGGAAGGCACCCTGAAGGAGTCCAGGATAAATCTGCTCCTAGTTGATGCTGCTGCTGGGATGCTCCAGTCCACATCTGGAATATTGAAGTCTCCAACCAATTACTACCTCACTCTTGTCTGCCATCCTTTGGATGGCTAGCATCAGCTCCCTATCTGTTTCTTCCTCCTGGGCTGGTGGTCTATAGACCACACCTGTGCAGATGGCTGGCCCCGTTTTCCTTTCCAGCTTAACCCACAGTATCTCTCCATACTTCTTATTACATGATCGGAAAAGAAGCCAGGGCAGAGGCGGTACTATGTTGCTTATGGAAGCCATGTTGGAGGGGGCATAGGAGGCTGTACTTTTCCAGGTGCTCTGTTAGCTGATTGTGTATGGATTTTTCAAGCAGCTTGCTCAGGTGGGGGAGGAGGGAGATAGGTTGATAGTTGTCGGGGGAGAGAGGATTGCTTTCTTTGAAGATCAGTGCAACGTTAGCATGTTTCCAGGAGTCTGGTATAGCAGCAGTGAGTGGTAAGGGCAAGATTGAGGATGAAAGTGAATGGTTTTCTGATTGCAGGAGATATGAGTTTTAGAAACGCAGGGTACATACGATTTGCTGCTAGGGCTTCCTTTAGCTGGTAGGGATTCTAGTATCTTGGCAATGTCTGTATCCTTGATGGTCCTAAAGTGGAAAGGAGGGGGCAGAATGGTGGTTGAGGAGGTGGAGGGTGAGTTGTTTGTTTGGCAGTTTAGGGCAAGGGAGGACTGGATGGGGAGCTTGCTGAGATAGTGGGATAAGTCTGTGAATTTAATTTAAGTTGAAAGCATTTGTAATCTCAGTTGGGTCCAAGATGAGACCAGAGGGGAATAAGAGCTGCATTATCTGCCTGCTATTTTGGGGGTTTTGGAGAGAGCCAATGGAGGCCCAGAAATTTTGCAGGTTACCAAGGTTGTTGATTTAGATAATATTTACGCTTTAGCGACTAGGCTGTCTGGTTGCAGGAGTTGCACAGCTGTCTGTATACATTCCAGAGTTGGGGGGGAGGGAGATGCTTTATATTCCTTCCACTTATGGTCTCAGAATTCTTATGGAATATGTAAGTATGGAATCAAAAGTGTGTTGGAATATGTAGGTAAGAAGAGAATATGGGGTCCAGCAATATGAAATTATGGATAGTGATAATTTGACTTCAGAGGTGGCCAATTTTTATCCTTAATTTGTGGTGGAATACTGATATGGTTATGGACCACCATCTGTCCGTTTTCAAGTATGATGCAGCTGCAGGTGAAATTTAGACATTCCCTGAATTGTCATTTTTATCTGTTTCCAGCTCTGATTATAAATTACATTTATATTAATCAGTTTCTGCTCTTTGTAATACTCAGGATACAACATCCCAAAGGAGGAATTGCTGTTACTGTTTGTTCAGGATGCTGAATACCCATGTGATGATGTGAAGGGGGCATAAAGATGCACAGCTCAAGAAGCAGCTTGAAGACACTACTTGCAGTAAGTGGACAGCTAGATAACAAATTTATGTAATGCTGTATGCAGATGATGATGTCCTCTATAGACATTCTAGTGATCCCAACTGTCTCGATTCATAGATTGTTGGAGACCTCCTAGAACTGGAAAGCTGGTTCATGGTCAGTAAAATGACCCTCAGTGCAAAAAAGACCAAAGCAATTTTGTTTGGCCCTAGAAAGTTGCGTTTAACCAGACAGCTCACATGTCATCTCTCTACTTCTTCCGGAACACTTACAGAAGTAGTGGAGTCCACTAAATACAGTACCTTGGGGTTTATGTGGACCAGAGCATTTATTTTAGAAACTATATCGACTATGTAACTAAGACCCTTCTTCCGTCAAAAATTGGCCTACTTTACCACCTTGTCAATTTCATAACTAGGGATTCGCAGGTAGTCATTGCTGCCAGTACTTTTCTTCCCCTTATGCCGCCCCCATCTTGCAATCCCTAAGGCTCTCTGAGTTCAACAAGCTTGGAGTACTGTACAAAAATGTTGGTTGTTTTGACTCTGGAGCCACACCCAGGGAGTATTTATTTATTTTTTGAAATGTTCCACCATTAAGGCACACTGAACAGCAAGTTGCTCGTCTCCCTGTGCGACCTGAGAGAATCATTGTGATGTGTTGCATTTACTAAACTGGTCTTCATTGGAGGACTGATTAGCATACCCTCTCCTCTGCCTGACCTTTAAGTTTGTCAAGGGTCTCTCTCCTTTGCCTGTGTGACATTCCCCACAATTAAATCCTTCAGATGGGTCCTGTGTTCCTCCAGCAATACCCTATTAGAGATACCCAGAGTTCGATCCAGTGTGGGCAAGAGGTTCTTTGCGACCTCTGCCCTTAACCTCTGGAAATCCCTGCCTTCTACCCTTCCGGAATGTTCCTCACTGCGTGGATTTGAAGAAGGGCTCTAATGTTACCCTGCTGGACAGCCCTCTGTTCCTGTAATCAGTGACTCTTACTTGTGTTATCATAACTGCCTCTGCTTGCCTGGCCTTGTTCATTTTTTTATACTCCTATTGATCTATTTTCCCTGCCTTGGTTAGTCAAAGATTGTTATTAATACTTTGCTATGTACGGGTACTCTATGTTTTGCCATTTGTATTTCTTCTCTGATCTTGTATATTGACTATGTCATATCTGACTATTACCTGATCATGTAGTTTGACAGTGTACTTATCTGATTGCTACATCATTAGTTCCGGGTCACCCATGTGAAAGGAATTCCTATGTCTTAGTGGAACTATCCAGTTACCAAAATTAATAAATAAAGAGGATTTCTCTAACTGTCGTGGAGGAAGATGAAAAAAGAGTAGAGTTGGAGGAGAATGGTATATGGATTATGAGAAGGTAGTGATGTCAGAAAGACATAAATAAGTAAACATTTTTTTTTAATTCTTATGTTTTTCCACCTGGAGCCCTGGCAGGTGACTACGGCTCTCCTTGCGGAGGTACTCTCTTTCCAGTTCCGCTTGCTCCAGCTCCTGCTGATCACCAGCAGTTCCCCCATGGCTTGCTCCCCATGGCTGGGCCAGGGAGAAGTATGCTGGCTTCTCCCCCCCCCCCACCAAAAAACCCAATCCAGAAACCGTGAATGGTCCTCGGGACATGGTGGACCATCACAGAGCCTGCCAGGCTCTTTCTCACCATTTTCTCTCTGCCCCGCCTCCCTAACAACACAAGGGAGTTGTTACATGCCTCCTGACCCATACTGCCCCCTAGCCATTGCCAAAGGGCAGTCAGCGAGTGGGACAATAAACCCCTCCTTCCCCGAGAGAGGAGAGAAGTCCTCTGGATGCTCAGTCATCTCTCGCTCCCCCTGCTGACCCCCGTTGCCCCAGGCCCATTGCCGAACTCGGGTCACTGGCGTGGTGTGAGGCGTAGCGATCAGTGCCTCAAACTCTAGTACCACCAGGCCAGCAAGTTAATATGTTATTAAGGAGAGGATGTCCCACACAGACCTCATTGATTACTTTGACTCAGTGTCACAGGTAGTGGACAAAGGTCAGTTTGTGGATGACCACTGCTTGGACTTCAACAATATCTCTGACTTGGTGCTGCACAGGAGACTTGTGAAAAGAATGAGGGACCTGGAATTTGGCTAGACATTATCCAATTAGAAAAGCAATGGGCTAAAGGAGAGAACACATAGAGTTTGTGGTAAATAAAACTCATTCACGGTTTAGGAAGATGAGAACTGAGGTGACACATGGTTCGGTACTTGTTTAACTCCACTACTGCCCTGGAGTTAACAGTGGAAAATCTCACATGCAGCAACCCCTCCTCCTGTACTATCCTGCAGTGTTAGCAATAGAAGAGCCTACGTCTATGGTGTAAGGCAGCAACCATCCTCCACTACTGCCCTACAGTGCCAGCAAAGATCCCACATCTGTGGTGTAGGACATAACCCAAACATGCAATAGGGTAGCATCCCTCCTCCAACACTCCCCTATTGTGCCAGCAATGGAGAGACCCACACCTCTGGTCTAGGATTTAACCCAAATCTGCAATATGACACCAACTTTTCCCCAGTACTGCCCTGCAATGCCAGCAATGGAACAGCCCACATCTCTGATGTAGGAAGTAACTCCAACCTGCAATATAGCAGCCCCTCTGCTAGTACTACCTTGCAGTGCCAGCAAGGGAAGATCCCAAGCCACGGGTGTAGGACTTAACTCAAACCTGCAATAGAGCAGCAACCCGCCTCCTGTACTGCCTTGCAGTGCCAGCAAGGAAAGATTCTATGTTTCTGATGTAGGACTTAACCCAAACCTGCAATATAGTAGTAACCCCTCCTCCAGTACTGCCCTGCAGTGCCAGCAATGAAAGATCCCACATCTGTGGTGTAGGACTTAACCCAAACCTGCAGTGGGGCAGCATCCCTCCACCAGCATTCTCTACAGTGCCAGCAATGGAGAGCCCACCGGTCTTATCTAGGACTTAACCCAAACCTGCAACATGACACCAACTTTCCCCAGTGCTGCCCTGCAGTGGCAGCAATGGAACAGCCCACATCTCTGATGTAGGACGTACCCCAGCCTGCAATATAGCAGCAATCCCTCCTCCAGTACTGCCCTGCAGTGCCAGCAAAGGAAGATCCTACGCCACTGATGTAGCACCTAACCCAAACTTGCAGTAGAGCAGCAACCCTCCTCCAGTACTCCCCTACAGTGTCAGTAATGAAAGATCTCATGTCTCGGGTGTAGCACTTTACCCAAACCTGTCATAGAGCAGCAAACTTCCTCTAGTACTGCCCTGCAGTGCCAGTAGTGGAAGTTTCCATGTTTCTGAGGTAGGAATCCTCTCAAACCTGCAATAGGGCAGCAACTCTCCACCAGTACTGCTCTTCAGTGTCAGCAATGGAAGATCCCACATCTCTAGGGTGGGACTTAAACCCATCCTATCATAAGGCAGCAACCTTTCTTCCAGTACTGCCCTGCAGTGTCAGCAATGAAAGCTCCCACATCTCTGGTGTTCCAGTTAACACAAACCTGCTATAGGGCAGCAACCTTTCCTCCAGTATTGCCCTGTGGTGCCAGCAATGGAAGAGCCCACATCTCCAGTGTTGGACATAACCTACATTTGCAACAGGGTAGCAACCCTCCTCCAGTACTGCCATGCAGGGCCAGCAATTAAAGATCTCACATTTCAAGTGTAGGACTTAAGTCAAACCTGCATTAGAAAAGCAACCCTCCTCCAGTACTTCCCTGCAGTGCCAGCAAATGACGTTCCCTCTTCTCTGGTGTAGGACAACCCAAACCTGCAATAGGGTAGCAACCTTCCTCCAGTACTGTTCTGCAGTGCCAGCTATGCAAGAGCCCACATCTCCGATGTAGCACAACCCCAACTTGCAATAGGACAGCAACCATTCCCCTAGTACACTGCCAGCAACAGAAGATCCAGTGTCTCTTTTGTGTAACAATTATCCAAAACCTGCAATAGGGCAGCAATCCTCTGCCAGTACTGCCCTGCACTGTCAGTAATGGAAGATCCCACATCTCTGTTGTAGCACTTAACCCAAACCTGCAGTATAACAGCAACCTCTCCTCCAGTACTACCCTGCATTAGCAGCAATGGAAGAGCCCACGGCCCCACATCTCTGGTTTAGAACTTAACCCACACCTCCAATAGGGCAGCAACCCTCCTCCAGCACTACCCTGCATTACCAGCAATGGAAGAGTCCACATCCCTGCATCTCTGGTTTAGAACTTAACCCACACCTCCAATAGGGCAGCAACCCTCCTCCAGCACTGCCTTGCATTGCCAGCTGTGGGAGGTCCCACGTCTCTAGTGTATAACTTAACCCCAACCTTCAATAAGGCAGCAACCCCTCCTCCAGCACTACTCTACATTAGCAGCAGTGGAAGAGCCCACGTCCCCACATGTCTGGTGTAGGACTTAACCCAAACTTCCAATAGGGCAGCAACCCTCCTCCATTACTCTCCTGCAGTGCCTGCAATGGAAGACCTCATGTCTCTGGTGTAGCACTTTACCCACACCTCCAATAGGGAAGAAACTCTCTGCCACTACTGCCCTGCAGTGCCAGCAATGGAAGGTCCCACACCTCTGGTGTAGCACTTAACCCAAGCCTGCAGTATAGCAGCAACCCCTTCTCCAGTACTATCCTGCAGTGCCAGCAATGGAAGAGCCTATGTCTCCACATCTCGGGTGTAGGACTTTACCCAAACCTGCATTAGGGCTGCAACCCCACCTCCAATACTGTTCTGCAGAGCAAATAGTTAAAGATCCAATGTCTCTTGTGCAACACTTGCATAGATACACACATGCTGATGGCAGATAAAGGCCTACAGCCCACTAGTCTGCACATTTGCACACGTAACTTTGCTCCTTCAAGCTTCTTCAGAACTGAATTGTTCCCTTCCCCTGACTACCAGGATCCCCAATGCCTATCCCAAGTATTCTTATATCCTTTGATCATTTCAGCTCCCACCGCCTCCTCCGGCAAGGCATTCGATTTGTCCACCACTCTGTCTGTGAAGAAGTACTTCTTCACGTTTCCTCTGAGTCTTCCTCCCTCCAGTTTCATCCCATGTCATGTAGTCCTGGAGCTACTTTTTCAATGAAGAATTGTGTTTTCCTGCACCTTGTTCCTCCCTGTTAGGTACTTGTATGTCTCAATCACGTCCCCCCTCTCCCACCTCTCCTGCAGAGAGTATATATTCAAGTCTTTGAGCCTATCTTCATAGGTTTTGTGATGTAATCCTTGCACCTTCCTGGTTGCCTTCCTCTGAACTGCCGCCACCCTGTCTGTCTTTACATAGAAACATAGACATTGCTGGCAGATAAGAACCGCAAGGCCCATCCAGTCTGCAACATTTTTTCTACCTTATGAATGTGTCATTGGCCTTTACTCTGGCAATGATCTATTTGTTCATACTTATCTGTATTGCTCCCTTGTGCCTTTACCATGCCTGTTTGAAGCCCTAAACATAGAAACATAGAATTTGATGGCAGATAAGGACCACTTGGCCCACCCAGTCTGCCCATTTCCCTACCTAATGGATAAGCTGCAGATCCTAGTTAACCAACAGCCTACTTCTTCCTACCCCCACCCCCCTAGAATTGCCTTATGATTGCCCCATGCATTCTTGAATTCCACCACTGTTTCTGACTTCACAACCTCCTCCGGAAGGCGGTTCCATGCATCTACAACCTTCTCTGTGAAAAAATACTTCCTTACATTACCTCTAAGCCATACCCACTCTATCTTCAAATAGTGCCCCCTTGTTCTTGCACACTTCTTTTTCTGAAAGATGCTACCCTCTTGGACTTTGTTGATTCCCTTGAGGTACTTGAAAGTTTCTATCATGTCCCCCATCTCCCTCCTTTCCTTGAGGCTATACCTATTAAGCTCCTTAAGTCTCTCTTCATATGTCTTCTGGTGCAGACCCTGCACCATTTTAGTTGCCCTCCTCTGGACTGCCTCCATCCTGTTTATGTCTTTGCGGAGATTGGGTCTCCAGAACTGCACGCAGTACTCCAGATGGGGTCTCGCCAGCCATCTGTACAGAGGAATAACAACCTCCTGTTTTCTACTAGTGATGCCTCTCCCTATGCATCCCAGTATCCCCCCAGCCCTCCTTACTGCCCTCTCACATTGCTTGCCCACCTTTAGGTCATCTGATATGACTACCCCCAGGTCCCTTTCCATTTTTGTTGTTGTTAGTATCTCACCCCCCATTGTGTACTCTTCCCCTGGGTTTTTGTTTCCCAGATGCATTACCTTGCACTTCTTAGCATTGACACTAAGCTGCCATACATTTGACCATTCCTCCAACCTTGCCAAGTCCCTTCTCATCCTTTCCACCCCATCTTGTGTATCAATTCTGTTGCAGATCTTTGTGTCGTCTGCAAAGAGAATACTTTTCCTTCCTGTCCCTCTGTAATGTCCCTTATAAAGACATTGAAGAGGACCGGTCCTAGTACTGAACCCTGCGATACCCCACTAGTAACCCCCCTTTCTTCAGAGTGGACTCCGTTTGCTATTACCCTCTGTGTCCTGTTCTCCAGCCAATTCTTTACCCAGGCTACCATCTTGGGACCCACTCCCAGGCTGGCTAACTTGTATATTAATCTTTGTGGGACTGTCAAATGCCTTGCAAAGTCTAGGTAGGCCATGTCCACAGCCCCTCCCTGATCTACTACTTTGGTCACCCAGTCAAAGAAATCTATTAGATTCATCTGACATGACCTTCCTGCTGTGAATCCATGCTGCCTTGGGTCCTGTGCCCCTCTGGCCTCCGGGTATTCAACAATTCTTTCCTTCAGAAGTGATTCCATAATTTTCCCTATCACTGAGGTTAAACTAACAGGTCTGTAGTTCCTGCTTCTGCCCTGCTCCTACTTTTGTGAAGTGGAATAACATCCGACGTCCTCCAGTCCTCAGGTACCACCCCATCCTCCCATGATTTATTAAAGAGAGTAGTCAGTGATGTCAATAGTTCTACCCTTAGTTCTTTTAGAATTCTGGGATGAATCCCATCAGGCCCCGTTGCTTTGTCCACCTTCAGTTTTAAGAGTTATTTCAGAACCCTTTCTTCTGTGAATGGGCTGGTATCAACTCCTGCATCCAGAGTGTTTCTATTGTTTGGTTTAGGTACCTCCCCCTCTTCATTTGTGAATACTGAGCAAAAATATTTGTTTAGTATCTTTGCCTTTTCACAGTCACCCTCTACCCACACCCCTCCCCTTAATTAAGCCTCACTATCCCTCCCTTGGTCTTCCTACGCTCCCTGATGTACCTATAAAAGGTTTTATCCCCCTTCTTAACTGAGTTAGCTGTCTTTTCCTTGGTTTGGGCCTTTGCTGTTCTGACTGCCTTCCCAGCTTCCTTTTGCTTTGACTGATGCAATTTTCTGTCCTGCTCCTGCTATGATTCCTTGTACTTCCTGAATGCTTTCTTTTTCTCTCAAACCTTCCCTGCCACCTCCTTTGAGAACCATAGTGGTTTCGTACATTGTTTTTTTTGTTTATTTGCTTCACACAAAGGCTTGTTGCCTCTGTGATGGCAGTTTTGATTATTCCCCATTGTTCTTCCATCCCTCCTTCCTGATCATTTGCTAGTGCATTCTTTAGGCACTCACCCATTTTGGCAAAGTCAGCCCTCCTAAAGTCTAGTACCTTTGCCTTTGTATGACTTGACTCTACTGCTGTGTTTACCATGAACCATACTGTTCGATGGTCGTTAGTTCCCAGATGGCTACCCACTTCTACATCTGTGATCCTCTCTACATCTCCATTTAAGAGTACCAGGTCTAAGATTGCTCCCTCTCGAGTGGGTTCCAATACTAGTTGTCTAAGGCATGCCCCCTGTAGGGCATCTAGAATAACCCCACTCTTAGAAGTGGCTGCTGCAACTGCACTCCAGTTAACATCTGGCATATTCAGATCCCCCATCAGCAATATCTCCCCTTTTTCTGCCATTCTAAGGATACTTTCTATCATTCCCTTGTCCATTTCCTCCCCCTGAGATGGGGGTCTGTATACAATCCCTGTGCGGATTGTGGTGCCATTTCCTGTCTCCAAATTGACCCACAGTGCTTCCTTACCTCCCTGTTTACCCTTTTGTTCTGTTGCTTTGATTCCTTCCCTTGTGTAGAGAGCTACTCCTCCTCCTCTTTTACCTTCCCTGTCCCTCCTGTAGATAGTGTATCCTGGTATGTTTACGTCCCAGTCATGGTTCTGTGTGTACCATGTTTCTGTGACTGCCACGATATCCAGATGTTCCTCCTCCATTAAGACCACTGATTCAGGAAGCTTGTTACCCAGACTACCGGCATTGGTACTCATTGCTGTCCATTTTTTGATGGCTTTACCTCTTGTAGCAACATCCCTGTCCTCATTGACTTTGCTTTCTCTATTTACCCCTGTCCTGCTCCCCACTGACCTTTCTACCGTGGTCTTTTCCTCATTTATTACCCTGTTTTGTAGGGGAGGCTGGGAATTCCCTGCTGCTTATCAGTGCCTCCCCCCCTTGACTAGTTTAAAAGCTTGCCAATGAAGCATTTAAACCGATCGCCCAGAAGACTTGTTCCCTTCCTGGACAGATGCATACCATCCTGCCAGTATAGGCTGGTATCCCTCCAGGTGGAACCCCAGTCCCCAATTAAGCCAAACCCTTGTGCTCCACACTATTTTTTTTTCAACCATTCATTGAATTGCATGGTGCGAAGTACCTTCACCTCACCCATGCCATAGACAGGCAGCACCTCTGAGAAGGATACTGTGTGTGCTACTTGTCTTAGGCTCCTCCCCAACTCCTCAAACTCCTCCTGCACTGCTCTAATCTCATGTTGAGCCAGTTCATTCATTCCTAGGTGGACAATGATATCCAGCTCAGTCTTCCGTGCAGCTGTTTTCGTAATCCTAAGGATGCGCTTCCTGTCCCTCCAAGCCATGGCACCAGGCAGGCACCTTACTTCAGTTTTCCCTGCTCCCCCCAGTTCTATCCCCCTAATAAATGAGTCCTCTACCAGGAGCTGCTTCCTTTCCTAGTGGTGTCCTCTGCCTCCTTCCTGTGGGCCTCCCTTGCGACAGTTGCATCCATGGGGGAACTGTGTTCCACCAGAATGGTGTATGGATTGTGGAGTGGTACAACTGACTAGGTGTGCCTCTGTTCCATCACCCTTACCCTCCCTGAGCCCACTGTGGTGCAACTGCTGCGCTTTCTTGGCAATCTCTGAAGCAGTGGTGGTAGCCCTAGTGCTCCCTGGGTGGGGGAGGTTCCCTTACTACTGTCCAGTGTGGCATGAAGCCGGGCAACCTCCTCCCTCCAGGCAGAGAGTTGCCTGCAAATAGGGCAGCATCTGAGCCTCCAGAAAGACTCCCAGAAGACTGCTGCCCCACAGCCAGTACATTGCACTACTCCCCACTTGTCTGTCTATCTTCCTGTTTATCCTGTGCAACTTTTTTGTTTTTTTTTCTCCTTCCAGTTATTGTTTTGTTAACATAAATATATAATGTGTACACTACTGTTGTCAGTGCAGTGTGCTGGAAAAGATATGACAGTGGTATGCACCTTGCCCTTTTGAGGAAATGATGTCAGAACCCCTGGTATAAAGGAAATGGTACCGGGGGGTGGGGTGAGGTGAAGGGGGGATTTGGGCCCAAAGTGTGCCCTCTCGAAACAATCCACTAAAAGCTCTTACCCACCACTATGAGTGTTGACCTTCCTGTCAGCAAGACAACCTGCACAACAATTTAACAAAGAGATTATCCTGTTAAACAGAGAAAAATCAAACAGCTGAGTCAAACACAGGTAAACCTCCCCAGCCCCAGTACAGCCTGGTGATTTGCGCTCTGAAAGCAATCAGCCCCTAAACAAGTCAGCTGTGTACCGGGAAAGAAACAGTAAACAGTTATTTCAATCCCTCTGGGTTTAAACTCCCAATCTCCAAAGCAGTACTGAAAACTCCACCCAGAAACATTTGACTGACTAGTGTCATACCTGTGATGTAAGCAGGCCTTTTTATGAAGAAAGTCTGCTCTGTCTGGGTTGAATACACAATCCCTCCACTGAACCCAGGAATAATAATTAAATCAAACCTCAGCCAAGTACAGTTCTAAAAGGTGCAAAACTATCCTTACAAATTCTAGGTCTCTACTCCAGTAATCAAGCACAGTGAAAAGCAAATTCAGTAGTAGTTCATTCCCTCTGCTTATAAAATTAACACTCCTGAAATTGAATCCTGCAAGCCTCTTCTTAATTCAAATAAGCAAAAATAAGCAAAAATTAAAGTATCAGTAAAACTGTGTTTTAAACCTTCCTCACAGGTCCCAATCAATATTATGCCTTTCCCGGCTCCAAGTTCTGAAAAATGAGTATGATTGTGTTCCCTGCAGTATAGTAAAGTTCTCCAGCCTCCACCAAAAAGTCAAGGCTTGTCTGCACTGTATTCATATCCACCACTTCCTGAGGTAAGCCGTTCCATGCATCCACTACCCTTTCTGTGAAAAATAACTTATTCACATTACCCCTCACTCTGCCTCCCTCTAATCTCATGCTGTGTCCTCTTGTCCTGCTATTTTTCTTATATTGAAACATGTTAGACTCTTTCACCTTGTTAATGCCCTTAAGATGTTTGAATGTTTCGATCATATCACCTCTCTCCCTCCTTTGCTGTAGGGTATACATATTGAGCTCCGTTAATCTGTCCTCATATGTTTTCTGATGCAGTCCCTGCTCCATTTTGGTTGCCCTTCTCTGGACTGCTTCCATTTTGTTAATGTCCTTGTGCTGGTGCGGCCTCAGGTACTGCACGTAGTACTCCAGATGGGGCTTAACCAGTGTCTTTTAAAGAGGGATTATTACCTCCCTCTTACGACTTGTGATACCCCTACTAATATACCCCAACATCCCTCTAGCCTTATCTACTGCTTTAGTGGTCTGCTTGGATGATTTCAGGTCATCTGTGATGATGATGCCCAAGTCTCTTTCTTCCCTTGTGTTTGCCAGCAACGCCCCTCTTAACGTATAGGTAGTTTCAGGGTTTCTCTTCCCTATGTGCATGAACATACGTAAGGCCTCCTGAACTGGACACTACTTGAAGTGTGGCCGCACTAATGTCTTGTATAGTGGAATTATGACCTCCCTTTTCCTGCTGGTGATACTCCTGCCTATGCATCTCAACAAACTGTTTGCTTTACCTGACACCTTGTCGTATTGACTCCCTACCTTGAGGTCATCAGAGACGATAACCCCCCAGGACCCTTTCTTGCTTGGAACATTCTAAATCCTCTCCACCAGCTGATATGTTGTTCCAGGGCTTTTGTGCCCCATATGCATTATCTTGCATTTCTTTAAATTAAATCTCAACTGCCACTCCTTTGACCAGTCTTCCAGTTTCTGCAGATCTCACCTCCTTCTATCCATACCCTCCGGCATGTCCACCCTGTTACAGAGCTTTGTGTCATCAGCGAACAGGCAAATTCTCCCTTGTAGGCCTTCTGTAATGTCATAGAAACATAGAAATTGTCAGCAGATGAGGACTTTCAAGCCCATCTAATCTGCCCTAACCCTACACCAATTTGTGTCTGTTGACTCTTACTGGTCAATGGCTTCTCTCTTCTTCTCCACCTAGCATTCCCCTGTGCCTGTCACAGGCATGCTTAAAACCCTCTATTGTGCTTGCTCCCACCACCCACTGTGGCAGTCTGTTCCATGGGTCCACCACCCTCTCTGTGATGAAGAACTTTTTGCACATTTCCACTTAACCTTCCCCCTTCTAGTCTCATGTCATGCCCCCTTGTACGTGTACAATGCTTGTATTGAAAGATGTCTCTCATCTGCAACTTGTTTATACCCTTAAGGTATCTGAATGTTTCTATCTTGTCCTCCCGATTCCTCCTCTCCTCCAGTGAGCACATATTGAGGTCCTTGAGTCTCTCCTCATGTATTTTGTGTTGAAATCCCTGCACCATCTCAGTTGCTCTCCTCTGGACCGCCTCCAACCTGCCAGTGTCCTTTCTAAGGTGTGGCCTCCAGAAATTGCACACAATACTCCAGGTGAGACCTCACCAGTGTTTTATACAAAGGCATCACCTCCTCCCATCTTCTGCTAGAGATGCCTCTGCCTATACACCCCAGCATGCCACGGACCATCCCTGTGGCCTTTGAACTCTGCTTTGACACCTTCAGGTTGTCAGAAATGATGACTCCCAGGTCTCTTTCTTCCTTGCTGATCATCATCGACCCCTCCCCCATTTTGTAACTCACCTTAGAGTTTCCTCTCCCCAGGTGCATGATTTTGCACTTCTTGGAAACGAACCTCAGTTACCACACCTCAGACCATCTTTCAAGCTTTTCCAGGTCCCTTGTCATCATCCTCTTTACCCCGTTTAGAGTATCCACCCTGTTGCAAATCTTGATGTCATCTGCAAACAGGCAGATCTTTCCCTATAGCCCTGCTGCAGTGTCACTAATGAAGACATTGAAGAGGACTGGTCCCAGGACTGATCCCTGAGGTACCCCACTGGTCACACCCCTCTCACCTGACTTGATCCCATTTACCACCACCCTCTGCGTCCTGTCCATTAGCTGGTTTCTCACCCAGCTTGTCACCTTGTGCCCCATTCCCAGACTCCCCAACTTGTTTACCAGCCTATTGTGTGGGACAGTGTTGAAGGCTTTGCTAAAATTTAGGTAGGTGACATCTACGCCCCCCCACCCGATTAATCTCCTTTGTCACACAGTCAAAGAAATCTATCAGATATGTCTGACATGACCTTCCTGCCATAAATCCATGTTGTCTCTGATCCTGGGCCCCCCGGCTTCCAAGTGTGCCACTATTCTTATTTTAAGCAGTGCCTCCATGGTCTTACCCACAACTGAGGTGAGGCTGACTGGCCTATAGTTCCCTGCCTCCTCCTTACTCTCACTCTTGTGTAGAAGTACCACATGTGCCCGCCTCCAGTCCTCTGGAACTACTCTTGTATTCACTGACTCTGTCACAATGGCTGCCAGAGGTGCTCCAAGCTCCCCAATATCCTTGGGTATATGTCATCTGGTCATATTGCTTTGTCCACCTTCAGTTTTGTGAGCTCCTCCAGGACTCTCTCCACTAGTAATGGACTTGTGTCCGCCTCTCCCCCCCCCCCCGATTGTTACCAATATGTGGGTCCTGTCCCTTCCCTTCCCTTCTTCAGTGAATACTGAACAGAAGTATTTGTTCAATATTTCTGCCTTTTCCACATCTCCCTCCTCACACTCTCTTGTGTCTCCTTTTAGCCTCAATATCCCTTCCCTGGTCTTCCTCATCTCACTGATGTACCTATAAAATGTCTTGTCCCCCTTTTTTTTTTTTTTTTACTGTCTGCCCGAACCTTTCTTCAGGCTGTGCTTTTGCTCTCCTCACAGCCTTTCTTGCCTCCTTTAGATTCCTTAGGTACACCTCCCTGTCTTCCTCCCTTTGGGTCTTCTTATATTTCCTGAACCCCTCTCTGTTGCCCCCACTTTGCCTGCCACCTCCCTTGAGAACCAAAGTGTCCTCTTCTTTCTCTTACCCATGTTTACCACCCTGATATAGTGACTTGTCACCTCCCCAATGACATTCTTCAAGTGTTCCCACTACTCCTCCACTCCCCCTCCCATTACCACTCTTAATAGTATGTGAGTTTCTGAATAACTGTGATAGGCTTCCAAGGAGCAACTTTGTTAGTCCAGCAGCTTAAGCACTTTCTTCTTTTTGTAACATCTGTGTTGGTCCAATAAAAGGTATCAAGCATTTATTTCTGTGTCTGTGATGGACGAGCCAAAGGTTACACTGCAGGGCTTAAACACAACCTCCAATATTGCATAACCCCTCCCTAGTACCAACCTGCAGTGTCTGTGATGGATGAACCCAAGGTTATACCATGGTGCTTAAACACAACCTCCAATACTGCAGTAACACCTCCTCCGGTACTACCCTGCGGAATCTGTGACGGATGAGCCCAAGGTTACACTGCAGGGCTTAAACACCACCTCCAGTAGTGCAGTAACCCCCTCCCCCAGTACTGACCTGCAGTGTCTGTGATGGATAAGCCCAATGTTACACTGTGGGGCTTACAAGCAACCTCCAATAGTGCATAACCCCTCCTCCAATACTGCCATGTAGTGTCTGTGATGAGTGAGCCAAAGGTTACACTGTGGGGCTTAAATACAACCTCCCATAGTGCATAACCCCTCCAATGATACTGACCTGCAGTGTCTGTGATGGGTGAGCCCAAGGTTACACCGTGGGGCGCAAACACCACCTCCAGTAGTGCAGTACCCCTCCCCCAGTACTGCCCTGCAGTGTCTGTGATGGATAAGCCCAATGTTACAGTGTGGGGCTTACAAGCAACCTCCAATAGTGCATAACCCCTCCCTCAATACTGCCATGTAGTGTCTGTGATGAATGAGCCAAAGGTTACACTGTGGGGCTTAAACACAACCTCCCATAGTGCATAACCCCTCCAACGATACTGACCTGCAGTGTCTGTGATGGGTGAGCCCAAGGTTACACCATGGGGCGTAAACAACACCTCCAATAGTGCAGTAACACCTCCCCCAGTACTGACCTGCAGGGTCTGTGATGGATGAGCCCAAGGTTATACTGTAGGGCTTGAACATCACCTCTAATAGTGCAGTAACACTTCCCCCTGTACTGACCTGCAGGGTCTGTGATGGATGAGCCTAAGATTACACTGTGGGGCTTAAACACAACCTCCAATAGTGCAGTAACATAGTAATTGATGGCAGATAAGGACTGCTAGACCCATCCAGTCTGCCCGTATACTCTACCTTTTTTTGCGGCTGCTGACCCTACTTGGTCATCGAATTTGGCCTTTCCTTCCCACCTCTAGGGTTCCCTTGTGCCTATCCCATGCATGTTAAAATCCTCCCACTGTGCTTGCTTCCACCACTTGTTGGGGCAGGCTATTCCATGCATCCACCACCCTTTATGTGAAGAAAAACGTCCTCCTGTTTCCCCTTATCCTGCCCCTTCAAATCTCATATCATGCTCCCTCGCTGTAGTACATCTCTTATACTGAAAGATGTCGCCCACATGCACCTTGTTTATGCAGTCAGTATACCTGAAGGTTTCTACGATGTCTCCCCATTTCCATCTCTCTTCCAGTGTGTACATATTGAGGTATTTCAGTCTTTCCTCATATGTCTTCTGTTGCAAGCCCTATACCATCTTTGTCACCTTCTCTGAATTGCCTCCACCCTGTCTATGTCCGTACGAAGATGTGGCCTCCAGAAATGTACACAGTATTCCAGATGAGGCCTCACCAGTGTTTTGTATAGTGATATCACCACTACCCTTCTTCTACTGGTAGTACCCCTTCCTGTGCACCCCAACATGCCACTGGCCCTCCCAACAGCTTTTGTACTCTGCTTGGCCCACTTTAGGTCATCTGAGATGATAACCCCAAGATACCTTTCTTCCCTGGTGATTGACAGCAACCCCCCCCCCCCCGCAATATTCTGTAGCTCTCTCCTGGGTTTTCTGTGTCCCGGGTGCATGATTTTGCACTTCTTCACATTGAACCTCAGTTGCCACTCTTTGGACCATTTTCCAGCTTTCCTAGATCCCTACTCATTTTCTCCAGCCCATCTGGAGTGTCCACTCTGTTGCAGATCTTTGCGTCTTCTGCGAATAGGTAAACCTTGCCTTCCTGCCCTTCCGCAGTGTCACTAATGAAGACATTAAAAAGCACTGGCCAACTTCTGGTCGGAGCACTGAGGCATGTAGACATGAGAGACATCAGCTCCCACTAACCCCCTGGAAAAATCTAATCTTTTTACCCACTAATGATCAATAAATACTCCTTCATGATTGTGGTCAGCAGCAGCGGCGATGGCATCTAGGGGAAAATTGCGATTGGCGACGGGAGGGACTGTAAAACAACAAAAGCTTACTCTCACGCCCAAGGCCCTGACACGTGGAGAAACACTGGCAAGGCTGCCTAAAAACATGGAGCCTGAGACAGAGAGCAAGTCAGAAGAGGAGGGGGAAAATTTTACTATAACCTCCAGGAAGCTGTGCAGAGAACTTCAAAGACTGAGCAAATCCATGGAAGGATTCTGAGCAGAGGTGGGGGAAAATCGCTCTAAAATTAAGCAGCATAATGAACAGTTACAAATAACTGAGGAGCACCTCACCACCTGCACAGAAACGGTTGACTTGCACAGTGGGGCGTTACTTCAGCTGCATGACCGCTCGCAAGCCCTAATTGATAAAATAGAGGATCTTGAGAACAGATCCCGCCGTGTAAACCTATGACTACACAGCCTTCCTGAACATACTGAAATGGGGAACACAGCTTCATTTGTAGAAAAACTACTGAAAGAAGTACTTAATCTAGACAAGAACATTTCTTTAAATATCATTCGAGCCCACAGAGTGTTAGCAGCCCCCTCGAAATACCCGAAGGCCAGGCCGTGTTCAATCATTGTGGCCTTTCTGGATTACAGAACAAAGGAGATGGTTCTCTGTAAAGGCTGGGCCCAAAAACGGATCATATTTGGTGACACAAGGCTGTACCTTGAACCAGACTATGCTCCTACAACCATGGCATGGAGAAAGCTATGGTTCCTCATGGTAAAGATGCTGTGTAGCAAGGGACTGAAGGCCCAGGTGGATTTCCCAGCCAGACTCCATAACACCTCAGACAGGGGCATGAAAGTCTTCAACACATTACAAGAAGCAAAGAAATAGTTTCTATCACTGGAGATCATAATAGATGATCTGGTAAATCCAGGTGCCCTGCAAGAGGTAGAGAAAGGCCAATGGCAGCTGGCAGTTATGGAGTAAGGCGACCAACAGGGAAACATCCAACAACAAAGAAAACCAGCCCCTGGGCCAAGATGAAGAATCAGCCCAAGCTAGCATCCAAAAAATGGCTGAAGGATTCAGAGGCCGCTCAACTTCGCAGGGATTCAGCTCAAACACCAGCTTTGGAAGACCCAGAGGGAATAGTGGAAGATCTGGCCATCTAGCCCATTGTAAGTTATAAGAACCCATGCACCCTACATATTTGTTTTCTCTCTACACTGTCGCTGGAGATGGTAGATGGTAGTTCTAAAACTATAATGCAATGAAGGGACTGCACAATAATGGTGTGGGGGGGGTGGAGTCAGGAAATATCGATCTACTGTATGTCCTGGACTTAACAAAAGTATAAACACCGCCCATCATGCGCAACCATTATAGAGACTGCCTTTCTACTGGATTTATTTATGAGACTTGAAGCAGACTTTGGCATTTAAAGTTCATAAGGCACTAATCTTGGGTATAAAAAAAATAATAAAAGGGATACGTTGAACGCTTAAACTACAGAGCAAAGTCAAGTGAGCAAGGGAAAGGGGGGCAAGAATATGTGAAGGAGGAGAATTCATCACTTATTTATACAATGCTTTCATCATCTTTCAAAAAGTGAGTGGGTATCTATTAAGGGAGGGGGGGATTCCAGACCGGCCCAAGTAGGGCAGCTGTCCCTGAACCACCTACCTCCTATAAAGCTAAATGGAGGGAGGGAGCAGCGGGGGGGGGGGGATTTTGTACTACATGGTGTTATTTGGTCCACATTTGCTGTCTTCATCCAAAAGGATTTGGATGCAGTAGTGCAGTGCAGAGATTTCCTTTGCACACCCCACCATCACGAAGCAGCGAAAGTATGGTGGGCCAAATGTGACACCTTGGAAGTGTTATTGGCATCAAACATATTGTTCAGTTTTTACATGGGCTGTGTCCTGGCTGTGGTTACAGGAGTTTGAGTTAGTTAACTTCTTAATGTTCATGTTTGTTCTGATTGGTGTTAAATATATGACTATGGACTCCTGTGCTACCCCTTTGGGTTCTTGGCACAGAATTTGGGCCCAGTTAAGGGGTCTGAGGGCTGGTCAGACATTCAGATTGAAATTACAGTTAAGACCTAAATATGGGTGAATTAAACATATTCTCATACAACATCAGAGGGATAAGTAACCCTGCTAAGGGGTTGAGATACTGAAAGAACTGGTGAGAACAGACACTCCCGTGGCCCTATTACAAGAATCCCACCTTACCGATGTGGAACATGAGAAACTGCACCGGGGTGGGTAGGAGAGGTGTATGCATCATCGTAAATAGAGCACCTGCACAGACGGGGCATAGCAATAGTAATACACAAAGACTGCCCTCTCAGCATAGAAGGGGTAGTAACAGACCCAGAGGATGGTACGTTAAGTTAAGGACAACTTACAGAGGCATTCCTTGCACCATTTTAAATGTGTACACTCCTAATGAAGACAAGGAGGCATCCCAGTTTAAAAAAAAAATGCTCTTAGAGGTTCTAGAGTATACAGTGCATATTAGGGGGAGACTTCAACACAGTTTTATCTCCAAGTTTGGACAAAAGGGGCAGGGGAGGTGAGAACAAATGTGGGAACAGCAGGACCTACCCTAGGTCGACTTAGATAGTGGAGCTCCAGGATACTTGGAGATGGCTAAATGGAGACTGGAGAGATTATATACACTACTCTGACAGACACGGCGTCCACCGTAAAAGACTATTTGCACAATAATCTAGAGGGATCCACCTCACATGGGGTATGCTGGGATGCTCTGAAGGCAGGCTTAAGAGGGTCGTAATTAAATTTGCAGCAGATTCTAACAGAAAAGCAACACATACGTTGAAGGTTCTGGAATCAGAAATCGCGTATCTAGACTTCCAACACAAGCTTTCCTTAAATCCAGAGATTAAAAAGGCTTTAGCAGAGAAAAGGGCAGATTTGGATGCCTTAGTGACAGCTCAGCTAGAGGGAAAATATAGATGCATACGCCAGCAATATCATGAAGGGGGAAATCATGCAGGCAAACTTCTGGCAGCCGCACTCCATAAACAGCAGGCTAGCAGGTTGATCTTAAAACTAAGGGACCTTCAAAAAAGGGAGGTAATAACCAGCAACCCATAAGAACTTTCTAAGGTGTTTGCCAACTAATATAAAACCCCATATAGTCAGGAAGAAATACCAGAGTTTTCTGCTCTAGCAACCTCATCCTTTAAACATCTCGACCTCAGAACTTTCTTCACTTCTGACAGGGACCAGACAGAGACTGATATAAAATTGGCGAAGTTGAAGACCCAAATAACAGGGTTAAAAATAGTAAATCTCCGTGACTAGACAGTTTCACGCCAGAATTCTATAAGGAATTCACAGATCAGCTGCTCCCTGTGTTGTTGGCAGCTTGCCAGGAGATTCCGAGGTTCCCAGTGTTTTGGAGGTTAGCCCAAATTTTAGTTCTTTATTAAAAAGGGAAGGATCCCTTGGACTGTGGGTCCTACCGACCCATATCATTGCTAAATATTGACCCGAAACATTTTACATTAGCCCTGGCAAAAAGATTACAAAAAGCAGCTTCGTTATTGGTACATGATGATCAAATGGGTTTTATTTTGGGCAGATATCTGTCTGATAACATCCGCAGACTATTAAATATAAACTCATCCCAAAAAAACAAGTCCCATTTTCAAGTAGCAATTTCCATGAACACAGGAAAAGTGTTTGATAGGGAGAATTGGCGATTTCTAAAAGCGACCATGGAAAAATTGCAATTTGGACCCAAATTTCAACATATAATCTCTCAATTATACAATAGCCCGAGGGCATTGATGAGAGCCAATGGAATTGGCTCAAAATTATTTCCACTGTCCCGGGGATCAAGACAGGGGTTCCCTTTATCCCTCCTCTTGTTTGCCCTGAGTCTTGAGCCATTAGCAGCCAGGGTACATAGTAACCCTGAAATAAAGGGGAAGGGTGAAGGGAGCATAAACGCTGCTTGTATGCGAACAACTCATTTTTTTTTCCTGTCTTCCCCGGAGACTTCCTTACCGATCTTTGTCCAGACTCTGCCATCTTTTGGTACCATATCAGGATACAAATACAAAATCAGTTTTACTAAATCAGAAGCCCTGATGGTCAGTGGGAAGACACTGAAACAATTTAAACACTCTTTCCCTTTCCGTTGGGCTGCTAAAAACCAAATTAGATACCTAGGTATACAAATCACGGCTATTAAGTTCTAATTATGATAAATTGTGGGCAAATCCAGATGGTGGCTTTTACCCCTGTCCCTGATTGGCAGAATTGCCATGGTACGGATGAATGTACTGCTGTGTTTTTTGGTTTTATTCTAGTGCCTCCCCATAAAAGTGCACCCATTTTTTGGAATAAAGTACAGAAATAAATCTCTAAATTTGTGTGGAACAATAAAAAGCCTAGAATAGCCGTAACTGTGGAGGACAGTGGCTTAGCCCTTAATAACCTTCAATTGTATTATCTGGTGGCACAGGGCACACAGTTAATGACATGGGCCAAGCAGAGAACCTCATCACTGTGGTACACAATCAAAGATGCGGATGTGGGAGGTCAACCTTTGTTTTCTCTGATCCAGTTGCAGTAAGAACTCCCCCAGTACTGACATGCAGCGTCTGTGAAGGATGAGTTGGAGGTTCCACTGCACACACTCTAATGGTGCAGTAAGAACTCCCCCAGTACTGCCATGCAGCGTCTGTGAAGGATGAGTTGGAGGTTACACTGCACACACTCTAATGGTGCAGTAAGAACTCCCCCAGTACTGCCATGCAGCATCTGTGAAGGATGAGTTGGAGGTTACACTGCACACACTGTAATGGTGCAGTAAGAACTCCCCCAGTACTGCCATGCAGCGTCTGTGAAGGATGAGTTGGAGGTTACACTGCACACACTCTAATGGTGCAGTAAGAACTCCCCCAGTAGTGCCATGCAGCGTCTGTGAAGGATGAGTTGGAGGTTACACTGCACACACTCTAATAGTGCAGTAAGAACTCCCCCAGTAGTGCCATGCAGCGTCTATGAAGGATGAGTTGGAAGTTACACTGCACACACTCTAATAGTGCAGTAAGAACTCCCCCAGTACTGCCATGCAGCGTCTGTGAACGATGAGTTGGAGGTTACACTGCACACACTCTAATGGTGCAGTAAGAACTCCCCCAGTACTGCCATGCAGCGTCTGTGAGGGATGATTTGTAGGTTACACTGAACACACTCTAATGGTGCAGTAAGAACTCCGCCAGTACTGCCATGCAGCGTCTGTGAAGGATGAGTTGGAGGTTACACTGCACACACTCTAATAGTGCAGCTGTAATAGTGAACTACCTAGGTTTCTTGTAGAGTTAAAGAGGGTTCATTTTGGATACCTGGTTAGGTGCCCCTGGTGAAAGATTGTACTGCAGTCTCGAAGAGGGTACATATCGGAGCCTGTACATTGGGTATGCTAGCATAAGGTTCATAGTTTGAATCCCTCCAGAACTCAAGGCTAATAGGTGATTCAGACCCAAAGCAGACAGGAGGGTTACCCTGTCTGTTACCTGTTCACACTATTGCGCTCTGAGGTTGGCACTGTGAGAGCAAATGGCCTGACCTGCGGAGTGCATTTGTGACATTGATAACTGAGCAAAACTCCCGATCATCAGGTCACGCCTATTGGCTCTGGTGAGATACTTTAAGACTTGAGTTGGGGCTGCACAGATGAATGCTTACTGGTGAAGAGACAGAACTGTTGGGGCCTGCATTGTTGAAGGGCGAGTTATTTGTTCTGCAGTTCGAGGTTGGTTTCCCTGTCCCTTCCTTGTCGATCTCTTGTGTTTCTCATATTGGAAGCCTGACCAGGTTCCACGACAGTGAGCATCTTTCTTTAACTTTGCAGTTGGCGTGCTGGAAAGAACTTACTGTGAGAGTGCCCATTGCACATATCTGGAGTGACATCACAGACGTACCAAATGAATGGAACTTATTCATTCTAAGAGCCTTTGTTCCCCTCTCCCCTCTCCCCCTTTTTCTTTTTTTTTTTTTTTAGAGATGGAACCCCTGCCTAAGGCACCGCTTCTTTAGACTTACGTTTTCTTTCCCATTAACACTGTATTTGAAAGGGGACTTTAATTTGGCCTGTCTCTGCTTCAATTTTCATTAAGCAATAATGAACGAAGGGGGTTACATTAATGTTCTAGTTAATCACCCCCTGGGGATGTAATGTGGCACGAGGTGTAACCGAGTGCCATATTGACCACAGGGTGTGATTAACTTGAACATTAACATAATCCCCGGAGTTCATTATTGCTATTATAATTGAGTTACCTGTTACTGTAGTTTGAATTATTTTTTTTTTAATATTCTTTGCTAATTTTGTGTAAAAGTGACATAAAATAGTCCCTCCACCATACTAAATTAAGTGCCATTCTTTACATTTGAGATAGTTTTCATTGTAAAAAATAACTGTTGGGCTTGTCACTTTTGTAATACATTTGGTCTATCTGTGAAAACAAAGCAACAACACTGACACAGTGACAATGTTAGATGTTACCTCGATTTTATTTTTTTACGGCCGTTGTAAAACCTAAATGTCTACTTCAGCCTAACTCAACCCCAAACTTACATGGACTGTTGCCTGGCCTGAAAACATCTTCCTGCAAAATTTGGGTCAGGTAAGGGGTTCTTCTACGTGTGGTGTGTGAGTTACTGTAAATATGTATGAAGCCCTATAAGTTATTAGTAAACTGTCACTTTTTTTCCCTGTGCCATTTTTTGGCCCGTTCTTCACTGCTGAAATGTTATTGCAATGCCACTGCATGTTTCAGTAGAAAGCAGTAGCATTACAGAAAGTGCTCATGCTAATGGATTTTTTTAAACACTATTAAGATGTTACATTATTTTGCTTAAAAATGTACATTATTCCCGGACGGTGCTTCTGAAATGTTGCTGTGTGCCTTCACAAGCAGAAACAGCGCCGGCCACGAGTGAGGTGTTTTGGGGTCACATAAATGAAAATCATGGATCTATTCAATGTTATTTCTGTACAAAAATGAGTGCTCTATACTGTTTTATTTCATTTTTAAACTTGAAACTGTGCTTTCGAGCATGCGCACTGGAGCTGACTCCAATGCACATACTCGGAAGCACGTCTTGAAGTTTTAAAAACAAAATACAATGGGATAGAGCACTCATTTTTGTACAGCAATCACATTGAATAGATCCCTGTGTTCACGGTAGGATGTTCTGTTATGTGACCCCAAAACACCAACTCATTCACGAACGAGTTTACCTGCGGCCGCGAAGTTCCTGCTTGTGGAGGTGCACAGCATGCATTTTCAGGTGGGATGGTGATAATGTGCTGCTTATCCATTTCTCATTCCTATATATTTATGCATGCTATAGTGCAGAAAGCTCTAAAGCTACCACAAGATCTAGCACTTCACCATGGAAGTGAGGACATGGGTGACAGAAGTCACTGGTGCCTAGACGAAGTGGGAACACTATCTGATATACAATTAGATACAGAGAATTCGGTGTTGTGTATCTTTGCTGTTTTTTTTACAAAAGCCAGCTTTATTCTACTGTGAAAACAAAAAGAAGTGAAACAGTGGCTGCTTTTGTGTGTGTGTGTGTGTCTGTGTGTGTGTGGGGGGGGGTTACAATACAGTACTGATTACAACTGGCTTAATGATGCTTGCCACTGTCAGCATTACTGTAATGGCGGACCTAAGTTCCACACACAGAATGCTGACATGACAAGAAGGACCTTGCCTTGTGGATCAGTGCGCATGTAATCAGGCTGCACAAGTACATTAATAAGGAGATTAACATAAGGGTCTCAGAATGCTGACAACCAATCAGATTGATACATTTCTGAGACCTGTATAATAATGATGCTTTAGGGTCTGCATATCAAGGCTTGGCTGGGGTATGACTTTCTCTTTACCCAAATGGATGCACGCATATAAGTCAGATGTATGATTTGGGTTAGAATAGATCTGATTGTTTATATATATATGTGTGTGTATTTTGCTCTCCTTTGGGGTTACTTAGGGCATTGCAAAGCCAGTCTGTGTAATGCAAATTCAGGATCTTGCTTTAACAGTTAATGATAATTTTTGTGCATAAGTTCTAGGCTCATATTGCAACTGTATTTGCTGAGATGTTATGAGTTGAACTAATACTAAGATAGTGGGAGAAGGGGGGAGCAGGGAGTTTTTTTTTTTAGCGATTTCAGACTTGCGCAAAAACATCACCTGACGGTGTGTTTGAGGTAGTGCAGTTGGCTAGAACTGGGGGTTGTTTTTCTTTGGGAAGGAGGGTTAACTAAGTTAGGAATGTTATTTCAAGTGGGACAAGTGGGGAGGGGGTTTTGGGATAAGGGAAGATATGTCTGACCCCTTTTACACCACCTGTCTGGTTGGGAGGGTGATGTCGAGTGCGATAGTTCCAAACTCCTGGGATGGCCCAAAGTTACTATACAAAAGTGTATTCAGCAGCCTGAGAGCAGACCTCTGATTTTTCCTTGAGCTAGCTATCATGAGTGGTCCTTACATTGTAGTGAGTTGGAATGTGAGGGGAGCACAGGACAGATGCAAACAACAAGTAATACTCTGACACTTTTTGCATTTAAAAGTAGGGATTGCCTGTCTACAAGAGACACATCTTTGGAGAAAAGATGTTTCCCTGATGTGCAGGAGCTGGGTAAAGCAGGCCTTTGGATCAGGTTTATCTAAGAACCGGGGGGAGTAGCCATTTTGATTGCTAAAAGAGTCCCCTTTCAATTGGAGCAGGAAGTCTGGGATCCCAGTGGTCGCTACATTCTGCTTCACGTGACACTGGAGTCTCAACGTGTTCTGGGTACGATTTATGGCCAGAACACAGACTCCTCCCAATTTTTTGCACAACTTTTGGGACTTACAGTTACTAATCCACCCAAACTAATTATTTTAGGAGGGGACTGGAATGTAACTCTGCAAATAAACCTAGACGGGTCTGACTCTAGAAGATGTGGTCTGTCTCAGACCCAGAGAGCCCTGACAGAACTCATGCATGGAGTAGACCTTATAGGTGTCTGGAGGGTGTTGAATCCTAATGAATGCCAGTATACCTTCTTTTCTCCTCTCCATAAATCCCATTCTAGAATCAATTATATTCTAGTTAGTTCCTTGGCTTTACCGTGTATAGTAGACTTGGCTATACAAGCAAGAGTCGTATCTGACCATTCACCCTTCTCCATTACCAATTTATTGGGTCCTGGACTCAGAAGAGGTGCCTTGTGGCATTTGAATAACCAGCTACTCCAAAAATTGGATTCCCTTTCACATGTCAAAGACTTTGTTTCCCACTTTTTGGAGGACCATAAAGGATCTGTGCCTAGAATAGATATCGTTTGGGCGGCTATGAAATGCGACTTAAGGGGAGAATGTCTTTGTCTAGCAGCTACAAAGTTCTGCCAATCCTAAAGGCAAATGGAAAATTTGCTCAGCTCAATTTGAACCCTCGAACATACCCTTAGCCGCCAGTCCCCAGAGGGGGACTGGGCTAAGCTACATAATTTGCAGAATTTAACTTCCTAAAGACTCTCATTACTCTCATCCCTAAACAGGAATGGGACCTTCAATATCCCAAAAATTATAGACCCATTTCATTGCTTAATTCTAATGTGAAAATTCTTGCAAAAGTCTTATCCAACAGATTAGGGCCCCTCATGCATAGTCTACTTGATAGGGAACAGGTGGGATTTATGGCCAGAAGGTCCTCGGGAGACCATGTGTGTAAGCTATTATATCTTCTCTCAGTATCAAGGGGCTTGGATTTACCAGCTGTTCTCACATCCCTGGATGCTGAGAAGGCTTTCAGTCGGGTCTCCTGGGACTTTCTCTTTTCTATTATGGCCCACTTTGGTTTCCCTGAGGAATTCATTAAGTGGGTCAAGGGGGGGAGGTGCTGATAGGAAACAGGAAAGTTCAAGCCTCCCCCCGCAAAGCATGGCAGGTAATAGGGTAAACACTGAGGTACAGAGCTTGACAGAGGGCAGGACAGGAGTAAATGGAAAAATGGACAAGGGCAATAAGAGCAGGGATGGGGTAAAAAAGGATAAAGCCAACATTAAATGGAGGGCAATGAGTACCAATGCCCGTAGTCTGGGAAACAAGCTACCAGAGCTAGTAGCCCTGATGGAAGTGGAACACTTGGATATTGTGGCAGTCACAGAAACATGGTACACGGAGAACCATGACTGGGATGTCAACATACCAGGGTACACAATCTACAGAAGGGACAGGAGGGTAAAAGAGGAGGTGGAGTAGCTCTCTACATAAGGGAAGGGATCAAAGTAACAGAACTAAAAGGTAAAGGGGAGGACAAGAGGAACTCTGGGTCACATTGGAGACAGGGAATGGCATCACAATCCGCACAGGGGTTGTATACAGACCCCGTCTCAGAGGAAATCGACAAGAAAATGATAGGGCATTCTCAAAATGGCTGAAAAAGGGAGATACTGTTGATGGGGACCTGAATATGCCAGATGTTAACTGGGCAACATGGATGCAGCCACATCCAAGAGCAGGGTCATTCGATGCCCTACAGGGAGCATGCCTTAGACAGCTAGTGGTGGAACCCACTCAGGAGGAGCAATATTAGACCTGGTACTCTCAAATGGAGAGAGGATCACAAACTTAGAAGTCAGTAGACACCTGGGAACAAGCGACCACTGCACAGTGTGCTTCACAATAAACACAACCATGGAGACAAGCCATACAAATACAAGGATACTGGACTTTAGAAGGGCTGACTTTGGCAAAATGGGTGAATACCTGAGGAATGCATTAGCAAATGGCCAGAAAGGAGGGGTGGAAGAACAATGGAGAAAAATCAAAACTGCCATCATGGAGGCAACAAGCCTTTGTGTGAAACAAATAAAGAAAACAAAGCGAATAAAAAACCACTATGGCTCTCAAAAGAAGTGTCAGGAAGGTTAAGGAGAAAAGGCTGCATTCAAAAGTATAAGGAATCACAGACAGAGCACGACAGGGAACTGTATCAATTAAAGCAGAAAGAAGTGGGAAGGCAGTCAGAAAGCAAAGGCCCAAACCGAGGAAAGGATAGCCAACTCAATTAAGAAGGGGATAAAACCTTTTATAGGTACATTAGGGAACATAGAAAGGTTAAGGAGGCATAGGGAAGATTAATAAAGAGAGGGAGGTGGGCAGAGGAGACAGTGAAAAGGCAGAGATAATGAATGAATACTTTGCTCAGTATTCACAAAGAAGAAGAGGAGGAGTTACCTAAACCAAACAGTAGAAGCACTCTGGATAGTGGGGTTGATACCAGTCCATTTAAAGAAGAAAGAGTACTGAAAGAACTTTAAAACTCAAGGTGGACAAAGCAGTGGGGCCTGGCGGATTCACCTAGAATCCTAAAAGAGCTAAGGGAGGACCTAGTGACACCACTAACCACACTTTTTAACAAATCATGGGAAGATGGGGTGGTACCTGAGGACTGGAGGAGGGCAGATGTGATTCCCCTTCACAAAAGTGGGAGCAAGGCAGAAGCAGGAAACCACAGACCTGTTAGTTTGACCTCAGTGGTGGGGAAAATGATGGAATCACTTCTGAAAGAAAGAATTGTTGAGTACCTAGAGGCCAGCAGGGCACTGGACCCAAAGCAGCATGGATTCACAGCAGGAAGGTCATGTCAGACAAATCTAATTGATTTCTTTGACTGGGTAACCAAAGTAATAGACCAGGGAGGGCTGTGGATATGGCCTACCTAGACTTTAGCAAGGGCATTGACACAGTCTCGCTAAAGATTAATAATCAGTAGCCAGCCTGGGAGTGGGTCCCAAGGTGGTAGCTTGGGTAGAAAACTGGCTGCACAACAGGACACAGAAGGTAATAGTGAATGGAACACATTCTGAAGAAAGGTGGGTTACTAATGGAGTACCTCAGGGCTCAGTACTGGGTCCAGTCCTCTTTAACATCTTTATAGGTGACATTGCAGAGGGTCTGGAAGGAAAGGTATGCCTCTTTGCGGATGACACAAAGATCTGTAACAGAGTTGATACACAAGGGGGGGTAGAAAGGATGAGAAGGGACTTGGCAAGGTTGGAGGAATGGTCAGACATATGGCAACTTAGATTCAATGCAAAGAAGTGCAAAGTAATGCACCTGGGAAATAAAAATCCAGGAGAAAGAGTACACAATAGCAGGGAGGTACTAACAACAACAATAATGGAAAGGGATCTGGGTGTAGTCATATCAGATGACCTAAAGGTGGGTAAGCAATGTGAGAAGTCAGTAAGGAAAGCCAGGGGATACTGGGATGCATAGGGAGGGGCATCACAAGTAGAAAAAGGGAAGTGGTTATCCCTCTATACAGACAGTTGGTGAGACCCCATCTGGAGTACTGCGTGCAGTTTTGGAGACCTCATCTACTCAAGGACATAGACAGGATGGAAGCAGTCCAGAGGAGGGCAACTAAAATGGTGGAGGGTCTACATCAGAAACCATATGAAGAGAGACTGAGAGAGCTTAATATGTATACCCTTGATGAAAGGAGGGACAGGGGACATGATAGAAACTTTTAAGTACCTCAAGGGAATCAACAGAGTCCAGGAGGGTAGCATCTTTCAGAAAAAGAGATGTGTAAGAACAAGGGGGCACAATTTAAAGTTAGAGGGGGGACGGCTCAGGGGTAATGTGAGGAAATTCTTTTTCACGGAGAGAGTAGGGGACGCATGGAACCGCCTTCCTGGAGAGGTTGTGGGGTCTAAAACAGTGGAGGGATTCAAACATGCATGGGACAGACATAAGGCAATTATAGTGGGGGGTTGCAGGAAATAGGCTGTTGGTTAACTAGAATCTGCAGCTTATCCAGTAGGTAGGGAAATGGGCAGACTGGGTGGGCCAAGTGGTCCTTATCTGCCGTCAAAGTCTATGTTTCTATGTGGGTCTAAATGTTATACACCTCTCCATTGGCCCAAATCTGGTGCAACAGTATCCTTTCTGACCCCTTTCCTCTTTGCCATGGCACCAGACAGGGCTGCCCATTGTCTCCTCTCCTTTTTAATTTGTACTTGGAGTCCCTGATTAGAAGACTGGTATCTTCCCTAGAACTAAAAGGGGTTAAGGTGGGAAAGTATTGCTATGCCCTCTCAACCTACGCCGGTGATTTGTTATTCCACTTGGAAGAACCACTGATGGGCATTCCATCTCTCTTGGCTGTGGTAGAAGCCTTTTCTAAAGTATCCTATTATAAGCTTAACCTCTTGAAGACTAAAATATTTCCAGTGAATAATAGAATTACTCAGGCAGAGCTGACCCAATATAACCTGTCATGGGAAGCAAGGTCTTTGACATATTTGGGCATCAAGGTGGCCAGAGATACACCCACAATGATCAAGGCAAATTTTCAATTATTGAGCACGTAAAAGCAGATCTGGGCAGATGGGGTGCTCTTCCCCTATTTTTGTGGGGGAGAATCAACATTGTAAAGATGAACGTGCTGCCTCGTCTCCTATATCCAGTGGGCATGCTTGGAATTTTCTTCCCCAAAACTTGGTTCTCCAAACTTAAAAAAATGCTCAATGGCTTTATGTGGAAGGGGAAAGGAGTCAAATGAGCCTACTTTAAACTCACAGCTCCAAAACACCAGGGTGGGCTTGCAACCCCTTCCTTTTTCACATACTGAGGTGCGCACCATATTAGCAAACTGGCTCACTGGGTCCGTGGAGAAGGTGCAGAAGGTTCTCTGGTCTATACATCCCTTTGGTTAGACATAGAGAGGTTCCTGGCTGCAAAGAATCATTGCGCACTCTCATCTGTGGTATACACGATTCCTAGACTTCTCCCCAAGTCTCTGAGTGACACTCCAATTGGATGGTCCCTCAGAGCACTACATCAAGTACAAACTCACCTTACTCTTAACTGGCACTTGTCCCCTGACCAACCAATATTAGGTAACTCCCACTTTAAAATTGAGCATAAGCTTATTTCATCCTTGTTCTGAGTCTCCTTAGTGGGGAAAAAACATTTTGATCTTTGTCCCAGTGGAGAAATAATCTCCTTCCCTAATTTTCAGCATCAATTTAAAGTGCAGGACAGGTTCTTCTGTAAATATATGCAACTCAAGGAGCCTACCACTTCCTTTATGGGGAACATGTCGGGGACACCCCCCTAAAAGTCGAATTGTCTTCACTTCTGCAGGTGGTGAACCAACCCCACACAGTTTTTAAAGTATATAAAGAATTACAGTCCATGGATCCCCATCTGCCTCAAGGTGTCTGTTACTGCTGGACCCAAGAGTTGCCCCTTGCAGCTGAGGTAGATACCTGGAAAAAGATATGGCAAATCATATATGTTTGTTAAACAGGATAGGCTGCACCTAGTTCAATTTAACATCATGCACAATTTATGCTTTATGCCAGTGAAGCTTTACAAAATGGGTAGCTCTCCTCCCCTGACTGCCCGTGGTGTTCTGGATCTGAAGGGACCCTGTACCACATGTTGTGGACTTGCTCAAAAGCGCAGATCTTCTGGCAGTCAGTCAGAAGAACAGTGGACCCAATTCTGGGGCTTGACCCGCTATTCATCCCTGAGGCCTGCTTGATGAATAGTTTCCCCGTGCAGCTCCCAAAACCAGGAAAGCACACATGGCCCTAATTTCAGCCATGGCCAAGCTAATGATTATGAGGCATTGGAAGGAGGAATCACTACCTCCGGTGATAGAGTGGCACAAAGAAATTTTGTTGGCTCTCCAACTGGAAAAGCGCATTGCATCAATGCGTAACAGACCTAATTCTTATCAGGACAATTGGGGATCGTTAGACACCTTACCTACCATATGGAAGCCTTAACTGAATTCAGTTTGAACATCCTAGGATTAGATAAACTCCAGACCACTTGACTGATGATTGCACTTGACATGGGGTGGGATAGGGAAGCATGTGGGGGAGGAGGGTACTTTTCTGTCTTAGCATAGTATAATATGGTCTGTATTAGTATAGGTTTGTTTTGTTTTGATGGGTAAAGCCTTTGGACATGTGATTGTTTCTCTGTATACCCATGATTGTTGTTAAAGTTATAATAATAATAAAGTATATTGAATGAAAAAAAATCCACAGTCAGATGGCACCATCACCCCTGGATTACATCTGATCTTCTAGCCTTTTGCAGTTCCAGGGACACAACATGGCTACAGTATACATCGTCCTCATCCCCAGCTGACCTGCAACTCTATAAAACACTTGGAAACAAATTCACCAAAGCCATTCGCCTCTCCAAGTTCAATTACTTCAAATCCCATCCACTGCTTGAACATCTCACTCCTGCTCCATTCTGGAAAGTTATTCACTCCCTTTTTGGTCCTCCTATACAACTTTCCTCACTAGTCCTCACAATTGATGGCTGTCCCATCTCAGACCCCTCCACAGTAGCAGAGATGTTCAACAAATTTTTCACCACCTGCACTCTATCTGATTATCCCTCCACTATAACCTCCTGCCACTCCCTCCACTCCTGATGACTTCCACCTCCCCTGTCTCCCCCTCATGAAGTCCTCACTGCCCTCATTCCTCTTGACCCAGGCAAAACTAGCCTTGATGGCCTCCACCCAAGGCTCCTTATCATATCTGCCCTGACCATTACTTCCCCTTTGGCCCACATCCTCAACCTATCCCTCTCAACCTCATCCATCCCAAAAGCCTGGAAATTTGTGAATGTGCTTCTCCTCCACAAAGGCAGTGACCCCTCCACTCCTGGTGGGAATTATAGGCCCATCTCACTCCTTCCTATCCAAGTTTCAGGAGTCCCTTATCCACGCAAGGCTCTCTAAGTACCTTTCTGCCAATTACATTCTCTTCCCTGTACAGCATGACTTCAGAAAGCAGCATTCCACTATCTCCTCCTTGTTACGGGTTACAGACTCCATTTTCTTAGCTATGGACCAGAGCCACATAACTGCTGATATATTCATACACTTGGCCAAGGCCTTTGATTCTGTTTCTCACCCCCTCCTCCTGCACAAACTGAGCCTTGCTGGTTTAGCAGCCTCAACAGTTAACTGGTTCCACTCCTATCTACAAGTTGGGCAGCATTCGGTCAAAATAGGTGATGTACTGTCCACCCCTATTCATATCATATCCGGAGTCCCTCAAGGCTCTATACCTGGCCCCGTCCTATTCTCTCTCTTTATTAATGACCTCCCCTCCACATGCAATTCCTCCCACATACACATGTACACTGACAATACTGTCATCTTCACATCTGGTCCCTCATCTGTCAGTGAACAGTCCCCCCCTTCAACAGGACTGCGCTAGTGTGCAGTCTTGGTTCCAGTCTTACTAGTTAAAACTTAATGCAAAAAACTGTTACCATGACTTTTGACATCAGGCAAAAATTGTCTTCCCTCCAGTTTTCACTACTCTGGATGGAGCACCCCTACAGTCCATCACAGCCTTTAAGTACCTAGGATTCTGGCTGGATAACCACCTAGTCTTCTCTATGCACAGTGACATGACCTGCTGTAAGCTCCACCTAAAACTTGCAGTCTTATACCGGAATAAGGATAGTCTCTCACTCCTCACCGGTTAGGAGCTTGTAACTAAAATGATCATGCTGGTACTTGATTATGAAGCTCAGCCCTGGTCACATCCCTCTCTAAACTTGAGTCTGTCCTTAATTCATTCTGCCGGTTTGCTAGTGCTGCCCCGCCCACTCACCACTGCCTCCTGCTTTCTGCCCTCTCACTCGCCTCACTACCCGACAGAAGTAGGGTTCACTGCGCCTCCCATATCGACAAATTCTGATTTGGGACTCTTCTCCCCCACCTCTCTTCCCATCTCTCCCAAGCTCCCACCTCTGCATACTTCCTACAGCACAGAGACCCACTCACCTTTGCTATCCCACACCCCCTATTGGCAGTGAGACCAGTCTGCCTTCTCCTACAGTGTGCCCTTACTGTGGAATAAACTTCCTGCCAACCTTCATCAATCCTCAAACTGCTCAAGAAAAGAAACTCAAGCTACCTAGAGACCAATGGTCTTATGGACCGGTGGCAACATGGTTTCACTGAGGGAAAGTCATGCCAAATAAACTTAATAGAGTTCTTTGACTGGATCACCAGGGTACTGGATTGGGGGATCTATAGACATTGTGTATCTCTACTTCAATAAGGCGTTTGATTCTGTGCTATAGAGGAGACTACTGCACAGTATTAGATGACTTGGGCTGGGGCCACTAGTGGTTAGGTGGATGCAAAATTGGCTGGGGGCAGAAGGCAGAAGGTAATTCTTATGTAACCCCTACACCCCTGCCTTTTTGCAAAATGACAGGTGGTATGCTGTTGAAGCTGACAGCAGTACCAGGTGGGGGAATGGGTTCAGGGAGGACTAGGTTACCGGCACAAGGGCTAGGTTTGGCTACTCTGCACAGGGGCACCCAAGTAAATCCGAACATAGGAAGCAATAACTGTAATGTCCAATACCAGGAATGGGATTCTAAAGTGTGGCTTTTATTTACATCCAAACTGAACAAAAAAAGCATAGATGGACCCCCACGGGGCTACATTCCTGGTAATACAGATAAGAGAAACAGAACATTTCCTCAACACTTCAGCCCTCAGGCTCTAGACCCACCAGGCACACAGCCCGGACTAGCACGCTGCTTTGGGTACACAGCCCGACTTGTGCACTATTGGTGTTTTTCCTGGCTCGGCTCCCCTGCCAGTCACTCAAACACCTTCCATGCGACATGGACGCATTTTCCTGTGGCTCCCTAAACCACCTTAGCGCCTTCGACTCCATAAGGGAAATTTCCTTTCAATCCCACGTCTGGGTACTTCCCTCAGCACTGGCCAAGTGCCTGAGGCAAAGTAAAAGGGCCACAGAGCAAATCCGTAGAGGTGAACCTGGTTTCTAATGATGAGCTGTCTCCCACCACTAGTTTCCACAATCCATACCCAGCCATTTCTCTGGACATTAAACAACTCTTTCTGAAAAACTTGGCAATGTAGATTAACGGGTAAATGCATAGCACATTTCCTCTACATGTCTTGACTTTCCCCTTGTACTAGACTCGAACATACTTAAACATCTCTTTCTGAAAAGCTTGGCAGTGTAGTTTAAAGGGTAAATGCATAGCACATTTCCTCTACATGTCTTGGCTTTCCCCTTGTGCTGGACTTGAACATACTTTTACTTTGGCTTAGCCTATTCCTCTAGGCCTCCCACTGAGTAAGCAGTCCAGTCCCCACTTTACAACAGTTCAGGTGAAACATAGGCCCCATGTAAGAGCAGAACTCACCCTTTGGTTGCAGGTGCCCCACAGGCGATTCTTGACAACTTCTGGTACTGCAACACAACTTAGGAAAATAAGGCAGCTGCTTCCCTAGCTGGAACCAGGAGATTGCCCCTGGAATAACAGGCAAACCTTTTACCCCATCCCCTCAGGGATGGGGCACAGAGACACGTAAAAGCGGTCTCCACCACTTCACGAATAGCTGACTGTGTTCCTCTTTTGACGGAAACACACACCTCTCCCTAAAAGTAGCTCTATTTCAGAGCTTTAGGCTCCAAGAGCCTGTGCACAGACTGCTGTGCTCCTCTCTTCAAGACTGCTCACACACAACTGTTGCTGCTCACTGTTCAAAAACTCCCAACTGTAGATTCCAATGTGGCTCATGCAGCTGCAATAGTTCTATGGTAATGTCATCCCTCAGTCTCATCTGAGACCGAGAACAGAGTGAGACAGTGTAAAATCCATTTAACTGGAGTTTCACAAGCTGCCTTCCCTGCCTACCACTAGGTCTTACTGGGATTCTAGTAAGCCCGGGTAACGAGGGTTACACTTAATAGGGTACAAAATTGGCTGGAGGGGGCAGAAGGTAATTCTTAATAGGCTACCGTCAAGGGAAGGTATGGTCATCAGTGGGGTACCACAGGGGTCAGAACTGGAGCCACTCCTTTTCAGTATGTTTATGAGAGACATAGTGGAGGGTCTAGAGGGAAGAGTGTGTCTATTTGCAGATGACACGAAGGTCTGCAGTAGAGTAGATGCACTTGAGAGGGTTGAGAGCATGAGCAGGGATCTGGATAAACTGGAGGAATGGTAATTAACCTTCAGCCCCCACCTTCCCCCAAAAAATAATGTACTTAGGCAAAAATAATCAGGGCACAAAATACAGCATGGGAGTGCAAGCCCTAGATGTTACTGAGCTGGAAAGAGACCTTGGCATAAGCATTTCACAGGACCTGAAAGTGGCAAAGCAATGTGAAAAGGCGGTGGCAAGGGCCAGTAGGATGCTGAGTTGTATCGGCAGGGGAATGACAAGCAGGAGGAGGGAGGACATAATACCTTTGTACAGGCAGCATGTCAGGCCACACCTTGAATAAAGAGGCCCATTCTGGAGGCTATACCTTAGGAAGGATGTGGAAAGGGTGGAGTGTGTCCAGAGATGGGTGACAAAAATGGTTATGGGACTCTGGCATGTGTCATACAAGGAACGGCTGAAGGACCTCAACATGTACTCCCTCGAACAGAGGAGGGAAAGGGGGGACATGATTGAGACCTTCAAGTTTATCAAGATTTTCAACAAGGTACCTGCAGGGGATATCTTCCAGCTAAAGGAAAAATCAAAAACAAAGGGACACAATATGCAGCTAGCAGGGGGAGGGGAGATTCAGGGGGACTATCAGAAGATTCTGCTTTACAAAGAGGGTGGTGGACAGCTGGAACAGACTCCCAGGAGAAGTGGTAGAGGCAGGAACTGTGGGGGGTTTCAAGAGAGCGTGGGACAGACACAAGCAACTGGTAGTTCCAGGGAGGGGGTGGGAGAAAGGGAAGTCCTTGCAGTTTGCTAGGAATACTTGGCAGACTGGGTGGGTCTGGCGGTCCTTTTCTGCCGCCAAGTTCTATGTTTTAAGTCAAAAGACTCCTCAGACTCCTTTCATCTCCCCAATGTGCGCATTGCACATAAACAACCTGAGCTGAGCTCTCTCAAGCCTAGGTTAAGGATTCACGGAATTACTTTAACTAGCCCGATCCCTGCTGTGACTCGCTTACTATTTCTATTACCTTCCATAGGTATTAATTTAGAATTGCCTTTTTTTTCCATTTTTGTGGTTTTGTATACTGTGTGTAGGCTGTGATTATGCCAACTGTGCTTCAATCTTAATACACAAATGTATGGCCCTTTTTCCTGTCTTGCATATAATTATTACAGTATACTCTCCTGTGTTCCCTCTGTCCTGGTCACACCTGGAAACGAGCCTTGGTTCAGCATGCCTTTCCTGTTCACCAAGTTTTAAACACAAATAAATAAATAAATACCAGGGTGAGAAATCTTACAACATTCTCAAACTCAAGGCTTCCAGCTGGTAGTGTAATGGGGTTATGTTCATATCATTGGTATCTCTGGGGGAAACCAGAGTCTATTCTCAAACTAGGATCTCCCAGGTGGCAGTACTGAGGGTTACGTTTAAATCATTGGTATCACTGGGGAAACCAGAGTCTGTTCTCAAACTAGGATCTCTCAGGTGGCAGTACTGAGGGTTATGTTTATATCATTGGTACCACTGGGGGAAACCGGAGTCTATTCTCAAACTCGGATCTCTTAGGTGACAGTACTGTGGGTTATGTTTATATCATTAATACCACTGGGGGAAACCAGAGTCTATTCTCAAACTCGGGTCTCTGAGGTGGCAGTACTGAGGGTTTTGGTATCACTGAGGGAAACCAGAGTCTATTCTCAAACTCGGATCTCTTAGGTGACAGTACTGTGGGTTATGTTTATATCATTAGTACCACTGGGGGAAACCAGAGTCTATTCTCAAACTCGGATCTCTCAGGTGGCAGTACTGAGGGTTATGTTTACATCAATTGTATCCCAGGAGGAAACCAGAGTCTGTTATCAAACTCTGATCTTCCCGGTTGCAGTGCACAGGGTTATGTCTGTATCACAGGGCTAATGCCAGTGGCTGTGCCCTTATCTCTGATTTACCTTTCTTGTCAAGCAGAATTTCCAGTCTTAAAAAATGATGCCACATTATTTGTGAAAGATGAAGATCCTTCAGTACTGGAGTCAAGGAACAGGAATGAGACCATACACCAGCATTCTCCTTCAGAAAGCACCAAAAACAGTATGTAGATAGCTCGGTAAATGTTATATGTAGGATAGATGCTGAGAAGCCTGGATGATCCCAGAGAGAGAAACTTAAATCTGTTCTCAAAACTGGGACACCAGGTGATTGTGCAGGGTGTGATAGCTGTATAAGTTTAGAAAATGAGTGAAGAGTATTCTTGTTTCTGATTGGCTGCAAGAGCCAACCTGCTGGTCCGGTATCAGACAACAGAGACTGGGAAATAACTAGTCCCAGTCTATGTTGCCTCATATAGTTCTAAAGCTCTGGGCAAGTAGAACGCTCAGAAAGGCGGTAGTACCGCCATGTTGCTGTGTCGCTTTAGCGAGAGTCCCCTCTTAACCAGTTGATACAGTCAAGAGTGCAAAAAAAAAAATTACATAACACAAGCGTTTTTTTTTGCCTTGTAACAGTCCCATCCAAGATCAGATTTCTCAGAAATCAGCAACATTTGGGCACATTTTACCTGCTCTCCAAATACAGTCACGCTAAAATTCAAACTGCCAACCACCAGATTTCAGTATACCCTGCCTGGCACTTCTGAGTTCGGCAAACTGCACCTTGCATGTCAGATTTCAGTAAACCCCACGTCGCATGTCCTGTTCGTATACACGGGCGGGCGATAAGAACCCAAAACCTTTTTTTTCTTCTCTGGGACATTACATAATTGCAGTAATGCAAGTAATCATGGCTTACCTCACTAGTTTCTTCTCCGTCCCGTTGCAGTAAGGCAAGCACTTGTGGCTTAATTTACTTTCTGCCTGCCACTAGTCAGGATTTTTACCAGTTCTCAGCACAAGGAAAGCGTACACTCCTGACTTACAACAAATAGACAAAGTGAAACCTGTAGGAGCATTTGTAATCTTTTCAGCAGCCACTTAAGTTACACTCGCAGTCAAGTAAGCGCCTGCTTTTCAATCGCAGCAATGCTGCCTCCTCCTCAACTGCAGCCCCCATACCGTACAGCCGATTCCTCACAGAAATAAATAAAAATGGAAAACTGCACATCAATGATTTAACAGCTTACACTCCTAACTGCTCTGCTTTGCACGCTCTTTATGCAGACGATAGTCGCCCTTCTGCTCTGCACTTAATTCACAAACTGTGAAATGCTTTATTTAAAAAGAAAAGCTACCTGGCAGAGTACTGAACACCTCATTCTCTCGCCAGTACTCGTGACTATGAACTCGGTCTCCCACTGCTCAGTATCCTATATGTCATGCCATCCCATTACTCAGTTTTGCAGGAACAGCAGCATGAAGATGCCAAGAAACTGCTGGGAGTGACAACGACTCCATATCCAAAGGTAGGTGGGGGGAGTGACTAGGACAGAATGGCTCTGGGGAGGGCAACAGCAGACAGAACAGCACAGAAAACAGAGAGGACTACTTCACAAGGAAAACACTTTAAACTTCATTGTTACTCATTTATTTTTGTTTTTCTAAAATTTTTTAAAATCCCATCTAAAAATGCCACCGGTAGCTCATTTTCTAAGCGCAATAATACCCTCCAGGGTGGGCGGTATTGGGCAATACCGAACCTTCCAGGGGCTATAAGGCCCTCCGCCTGCGGCGTTGGGCCTCATTACGCCCCTGGGCGGTCCGGTATTGCCCAATACTGCCCACCCTGTTGGGTATTATTGCTTACGTAATGCCCAGTGGGGAGGGCCTTAATCCATTCTCAAACCCGGACTCCAAAGTGGCAGTACAAGGGTTACATGAGTAACAGTAATACTAAACAGAGTCCACGCTGAAGAAAAGGGGGTTACTAGCGGGGTACCACAAGGTTCGCTATTGGGAATGGTCCTCTTTAATGTCTTTATAGGTAACATTGTGGAGAGACTGGAAGGAAATGTATGCCTCTTTGCAGACGACACAAAGATCTGCAATAGGGTTGATATACAAGGGGGGGTGGAAAGGATGAGAAGGGACTAGGCAAGGTTGGAGGCATGGTCAGAAGTATGGCAGCTTAGATTCAGCGCAAAGAAGTGCAAAGTCATGCATCTGGGAAACAAAAACCCAAGGGAAGAGTACACAATGGGGGGGGGTACTAACAACAGCAACAATGGAAAGGGACCTGGAGGTGGTCATACCAGATGATCTAAAGGTAGGCAGGCAATGTGAGAAGGCAGTAAGGAGGGCTGAGGGGATACTGGGATGCATAGGGAGAGGAATCACCAGTAGAAAACAGGAAGTTGGTGAGACCCCGTCTGGAGTACTGCATGCAGTTCTGGAGACTCCATCTCTGCAAGGACATAGACAGGATGGAGGCAGTCCAGAGGAGGGCAACTAAAATGGTGCAGCGTCTGCACCAGATGCCAGACAAAGAGAGACTAAAGGAGCTTAATATGTATACGCTCGAAGAAAGGGGGGGGGACATGATAGAAACTTTAAAGTACCTACAGGGACTCAACAAAGTCCAAGACGGTAGCATAATTCATTTTGCTAGGATTTACTTTTAAGAGTATCTCATTTGGCCCAGTGGTGCTGAGATTTGAGGCGCTAGATGCCACACCTCACGCCACATGGTGGCCTGGGTTGGGGAACTGACTTGGGCTGCCAGGAGCTGGCAGGGGAGAGGGAGGATTGAGCATTTTACAACAGCTCTCCTTCCTCTGGGGTGGGTGGGTGCAACACATCGTGCTGCAGCCATGACTGGCGGAGGCCAGGCACACTACAGTTGCGTGCCGAAACGGGGGGGGGTGCAGTGGGCATCAGCACGGTCGTGCATCTGACGCCATTGCACATCCAGCTCCCATGGGACAAAAAGGTAATGGCAGAAAATAGTGGGGTGATCTTGGCAGCTAATGGCCGCACCCTGTGCCCCCGGACAAGAGAGAGGCACCTAACCAGGGTGTGGAGCGATAATGGCCGGCCCTGTGTGTGCGAGCGTGTGGGTTCGCACGCATGACCTGGACCGCGGGTGCTAGTTTCACGTGCCAGAGATCACAGGGGTACGCTCCACAGGGGCCAAAAATAGAGGTAAAAAAAAAAGAGTATCTCATTTTGTGGAGGAAGAGGGGAATCGGTTAAATCTCCTCCTTCCCCCATCACTTAACTGCTAACAGCTACTGCCGAGGCGTGGTATTAGTACTACCCACCCTCACAGGTTCTTTCTGCATTTATAGAAGCCCAAGGGAACTTCCTGCAGGGCTCCAAAAAGGAAGACACCAGTGAGAACAGGAAGAGAGGACAGAGAAGAAGCAGTGAAGTGAGAAAGAAACAATGACACCTACAGGTCAGGAGGAAAACAGACATGGACATCCAGATCTGCCAGAGCTGCAGACGGCTGGTAGCAAGACTGACACTCTGGAAACTGGGGTACCCCTTCTGCAGGACAGTTGTGGAACTGTGAAGGGAGCTATGGCAGGCAAGAGAAGAGATCACAAGGCTGCAGAGGAGACTGGATTGGGGATGTCCTTCACACCCTCTTACCCACGGACTCCCCCAAAGGCCCATGGGTCTTGAGGGATAGAGGGTGGTGGAAGGGGCCGGGGGACACCTAGAACTAAGATGGGGCACCGCCAGCTACACGCTATCCACATGCAGAATCGCCTCCCCCCAGCCAGGGGATAGAAACCAGGTAAGGATGAAGGAAGAACCAAGCAGGACAAACCTGATACAAGAAAGCAGGAAGGAGGTACAAGGAAGGAATGGAAGAATACACGGAGCAACAGGAGGATTCTGGTCATGGGAGAATGTATGTTGTGAGAAGTGGAGGCACAGAAGTCGCATCAATGCGAAGGGAACCGAAACCACGGTGAAATGCATGCCAGAAGCATCTGCAAGGAAAGTTAAGGACAGAAAGGATGACTGGTGAGAAGAGATCAGGATTTCATGAGGATCATTGTCCACCTTGGGACAAATGACACAGCAGATAGGACTGTGGAAGAAGCCAAGGCAGACATGAAGACCCTAGGGGAGATCCTAAAGGAGTACACAACACATCTGGCTTTCTCAGAGGTGTTGCCAGTTTGGAGGAAGGGCAGAAATGAGGACAAGATTAGGAATGAAGAGATCAGGGAATTCAAACAGTGACTCCAGGGTTGGTGCACAGACAGTGAGATGCACTACACTGGAAACTGGGGGACCTTCTGGGACAGGAAGCTCCTCAAGCATGATGTCCGCATCTCACTGGAGAAGGAGCGAGAATGCTAAGGCAGAAGTTGGAGGTTTTCTTGGAGGATTTAAACTGTGAGTTCTCCTGCACAGAGAACAAGACCTAAATGAGGATGCAGCAGAAAGATACAAAGGTAAGGGGATCGGCAAATGGAAGGGAATCCCTTAATATCAGACTAAAGTAAACAGGTATGGCCATGAGCAAAGAGTGGCCATAGGTAAAACAAGGAGGGCACACATGTAAAGTACAGGAGGAGCAGACACAGAAAAGGGGGAATGGTACTGGGGTTATTGCAGAGAGGGGAGGCCATGATTGGAAGGCTATGTACACCAGTGCCCATAGCCTGGATAACAAAATCCTGGAACTTATGGCATTAATGGCCTCCAAGGACCTAGATATCATGGCAGTCACAGAGACATGGTGCAGTAGCAAACATGCTTGGGAGCTAGTCATTCCAGGGTACACGCTGCACAGATGGGACAGGGAAGGCAAGAAGGGGGAGGAGAGGCACCAGGGAAGGGATAAAGGCGACAGTCCCACAAGACAAGGGGGAGAAGCAGAGGCGCTGTGTGTAACCCTGGAGGTGGGGACGGGAACAGTACTTAGAATGAGAGTGATATACAGTACAAGCCCCAGGGCAAGCGGAGGATGTAGACAGGGAACTGCTGGAGACTATGGAGAACGTGGTAACAAAGGGTGAGTTGCTGCCGATGGGTGACTTTAAATTGCCGGATGTGGAGTGGAGCATACCAGCAGTAGCCTCAGCCAGGAGTAAGGGATTCCTGCAATCCCTGCAAGGGGTGGGTCTCACACAGCTAGTGAGGGAGCCCACAAGGGAGAATGCAATTCTGGATCCTGTCCTAAGCAATGGGGACAAGATAAAGGAAGTCACAGTGGGCGAGAGCCTAGGAACTAGTGACCATCAAGCTGTAGGGTTCACCATAAGGACGCTGCAGGAGGCTGGCCACACAAATACTAGGATCCTGGATTTCAGGAGGATAGACTTTGGTAAGATGAAGAGCGAATTCAGGAAGGCTATGCAGGAATACAGTGACATAAGGGGAGTGGTGGAACAGTGGGATAAGATAAGGGAAGCCCTGCACTTAATAGCAAACTATTGCACCATGCTCTGCAGCAAGAGCAAAAGAAAGTGGAAGCCACTGTGATTCTCGAGAGGAGTAGCAGAACTAGTAAGAGGAAAAAAGATGGCATTTCTGAGGTACAAGGCAACACAAAGCAAGGAGAACAGGCAAGAATACTTGGAAAAACCGTAGGGAAGCGAACAAGGCAGTAAGAGTAGCAAAGGCCAAAACTGAGGAAAAGTTAGCTAAATCAATGAAGGAAGGAGAGAGGGAAGGCACTCTTTAGGTATATTAGTGAGAGGAGGAAGACATGTGGGGGGATTGTGAGACTTGGGGAAGTAGGGAGGCAAGGTAGTGTAGAAAGACATTGACAAGGCGACTGTCCTCAACAAATACTTCTACTCCCTATTCATGGACGAAAGTGAGACAGTGCTAGTGAGCCTGATGGAGTTAGAGTTATGATCCTGAAAGAGCTCCAGGAGGAACTACAAACCTCTGGCTAAGCTGGAGTTTAGCCAGTTCCTCCTGGAGCCTTTTAGGATCCTTGAGTGTATCCCATCGGGCCCCATAGTACTGTCTACATTGTCTTCGTCCATGAATACGGAGTAGAAGTAGGGAGGTCATGCCAGACCAACCTGATTGATTTATTTGAGTGTGTGGAAATAGACCAGGGCAAAGTGGTAGATGTGGCCTAGCTTGACTTCAGGAAGGCCTTCAACACAGTCTCACACAAGAATAACCCACAGGCTGGCAAATCTGGGGATGGGGACAGAGGCGGTCACGTGGGGTTACAAACTAGTTGAGTAACAGAACACAAAGAGTGGTGGTAAATGGGGTTAGCTCACATAAGGGATGGGTAACAAGTGGCATATCCCAGGGATCAGTGCTGGGACCAGTGCTCTTCGATGTTTTCATAAGCGATATTGCAGAGGGTCTAGAAGAGAGGGTTAGCCTGTTTGCAGATGATGCAAAGCTATGTAACAGGGTAGATATACATGAAGGTGTAGAAAAAATGAGGATGGATCTAGAGAGGCTAGAAAACTGGTCCAAGGAATGACAGTTGGGTTTCAGTGCAAAAAAGTGCAAGATTATGCACCTAGGGAGAGGGAATCCTAGGGTTGAGTATGAACTAGACGGGGTAACACTGGAGGCCACCACAGAGGTAAGGGATCTAGGGGTAGTCTTAGAAGACAACCTCAAAGTGGCTAAACAGTGCAGCAAAGCAGTCGGAAAGGCTAACAGAATACTGGGGTGCGTAGGGAGCAGTATAATAAGTAGAAGGTGGGGAGTGGTGGCACCATTGTACAGCTCCCTAGTAAGGCCTCACCTGGAGTACTGCGTTCAGTTCTGGAGGATCCATCTCCAAAAAGACATAAACTGGATGGAGATGGTACAGAGAAGGGTGACTAAAATGGTCAGGGATGCAGCGTAAGTCATATGAGGAGAGACTCAGAGCTCTCAGTATGTACTCCCTGGAGGAAAAGAGTGGGGGGGGGGACACGATAGCGACCTTTAAGTATCTAAAGGGGATCAACAGGGTACCAGGGGGAGCATCTTTCACATGAAAGGAAATAGCAGGACAAGGGGGCACAGCATGAGACTAAAAAAGGGGAAACTTAGAGGGAACTTGAGAAAATTCTATTTCATTGAAAGGGTGGTAAGGAGATGGAACAGTCTTCCCCCAGGAAGTGGTGGGGGTGGCCGTGATTCAGGGATTCAAGAATGCGTGGGATAGGCACATGGGAATTATCAAACTAGGGCGAGGGGGGACTTGTAGCATCTGGGGCACCATAAGCATTAGAAAGAAGGATAGGGCAGACTGGATGGGCCACAAGACACTTATCTGCCAACAACATCTATTTACATATCTACATATCTAAAGAGATGTGCAAGAACAGGCAGGCACGATGGCTGACGACTCGGGTAACGTAAGGAAATATATTTCCTGTAGAGGGTGGTGGACAGCTGAAATGGCCTTCCTGAGGAGGTTGTGAGGTCAAAACAGTGGTGAAATTTAAGAATGCATAGGGCAGACATAAGCCAGTTCTAGTGGGAGGTACAAGGAAGTAGGCCATTGGCAAAACTATGATCTGCAGCTTATCCAATAGGTAGAGAAATGGGCAGACTGGGTGGGTCAAGCAGTCCTTATCTGCTGTTAAAAGTCTATGTTTCTGTGTTTCTATCTTTGGCATAATACCAGAGCGGGAAACCTGAGTCCATTCTCAAACCCAGGACTCCCATGTGGAAGTGTAGGGAGTATTGGTTGCAGTGAAGGGAGTTATGGGTTCCATGTCATGTTAGTGACTGTTAAACAGCGCTGAACGTAACAGTAAGTGCAAGTCAATGAAAATCGCAATGGCGACTTGCACAATGATGAGCATGACAACAGCTAGGATTGGCCGCGTATAAAACACTAAAGAAGTACAGCACACGTGTTTTTACTCCCACTGATAATATAATCAACTCCGGTGGGGGTCTGACACAGGGGAAAAGTTAATTAAAATAGCAAAAGTTCTGTCAGCCCAAAAGCTGTGAACCCAGTGCCTTCTGTGCTAGTGGTATACACCCCACCACTGCACTAGGCAGACAGCTTGATTTTTTCCTGCCACTCTAACTCCCATATCATGTACCTCCCTCCTGCCATCTCAAACTCGCCGTATTTCTAGACTCACTATTCATGCTTCCAACCCTTGCTGCCTACCCACTAGGTGATGTTTCACAGTCACTTTTCTTACGGGCAGTGAAACTGAGTCGCTGATATTGAGTCGCTCAATTTGACTTGCCATTATCACTGGATACCAGGTTATGTGTGTCTCATTGGTATAATATCAGGGTGGTAAAACTGATTCTTTTGTCAAACATGGGACTTCTAGCTGGCCTGGTGGCACTGAGGTTTGAGACACTGGATACCACACCTCCTGCTACGCTGGTGACCTGGGTTCGGGAACGGACTCGGGCCACCAGGGGTCAAATAAGGGGAGGAGGATTGAGCATCATAGAAACATAGAATTTGATGGCAGATAAGGACCGCTTGGCCCACCCAGTCTGCCCATTTCCCTACCTAATGGATAAGCTGCAGATCCTAGTTAACCAGCAGCCTACTTCTTCCTACCCCCACCCCCTAGAATTGCCTTATGACTGTCCCATGCATGCTTGAATTCCACCACTGTTTTTGACTCCACAACCTCCTCCGGAAGGCTGTTCCATGCATCCACAACCTCTCTGTGAAAAAATACTTCCTTAAATTATCTCTGAGCCGCCCTCCCCCATCTTCAGATTGTGCCCCCTTGTTCTTGCACACCTCTTTTTTTGAAAGATGCCACCCTCTTGGACTTTCATTCTTTGAGGTACTTGAAAGTTTCTATCATGTCTCCTCTCCTCCTTTCCTCGAGGCTATACATATTAAGCTCCTTAAGCCTCTCTTCATACGCCTTCCGTGCAGACCCTACACCATTTTAGTTGCCCTCCTCTGGACAGCTTCCATTCTGTCTGTCTTTATGGAGATTGGATCTCCAGAACTGCACGCAGTACTCCAGATGGGGTCTCACCAGCTGTCTGTATAGAGGGATAATAACTTCCTGTTTTCTTCTGGTGATGCCTCTCCCTATGCATCCCAGTATCCCCCCAGCCCTCCTTGCTGCCCTCTCACATTGCTTGCCCAACTTTAGGTCATCTGATATGACTACCCCCAGGTCCCTTTCCATTTTTGTTGTTGCTAGTATCTCACCCCCGCATTGTGTACTCTTCCCCAGGGTTTTTGTTTCCCAGATGCATTGCCTTGCACTTCTTAGCATTGAATCTAAGCTGCCATACATTTGACCATTCCTCTAACCTTGCCAAGTCCCTTCTCATCCTTCCCACCCCACCTTGTGCATCAAATCTGTTGCAGATCTTTGTGTCATCTGCAAAGAGACATACTTTTCCTTCCAGTCCCTCTGCAGTGTCGCTTATAAAGACATTGAAGAGGACCGGTCCTCCACAACGGATGTTCCCATCCTCCTGGGGTGGGTTACCAGGTAGCACAAAGCACCCATAGCTCTTCTGCCTGTGGAGGCGTGCATAGTAGTGGCACACAGCTCTCTGGCATTGGGGGAGGGAGGATGCTGTTGGGCGGTTGATGACTGCATGTGTCAAGTACGTCATTGGTCTGGACAAATGTTCTCTGCGCTTGCATCCTCAGGAGAATTGGGAGAAAAATACATACACCCCTGGCCCAACGAGCAAAATGAAACTGGTGGGTGGAAGCCTTGGTAGGGCCTGCCAGATGGAGTAGGAGGGGGTACAAGGCCCCCTTTGAAGCCAAGGAGCTGGGCAAGTAAAACAGAAAAAAAATGTGACTTCCAGGTAGCAAAGCAGGTAATTATGTCTGCATCATTGGCATAATAGTGGAGTGGGAAACCAGAGCCCGTTATCAGACTGGGGACTCCCAGCTGGCAGGGTAGGGGGTTATGGTTATGTCTGTATCACTAGTAAATTTGCAGTGTGTGTAACAGGAATTCATTTTCAGACTCTGATGTACCCAGGTGGCAGAGCAGGGGGTTATGTCTGTATCATTGGTATAATATCAGGGTGGGAAACCTGAGTCAAGTCTCAATCCTAGGACTCCCATGTGGCAGTGCAGGTGGTATGTCTGCATCTTTGGTATAATACCTAGGTGGGAAACCGGAATCTATTCTCAAACTCTGATCCCCCCAATTGCAGTGCAGGGGGTTATGTCTGTATCACATGACTAATGCCAATAGTTGTGCCCTGACCTCTCATTAACCTTTCACCTCAGAATATCCATTCCCAGAAAACTATGTGACCGAAATTGTGAAAGATGGAGAACTCTCTGTATCAGAGTCGGAGAACAGGAATGAGACCATATGTAAGCTGTCTCCTGAAGAAAGCACAGTCAACAGTAAGTAGATGGCTTGGTAAATTTTACATTGTAAGATAAATGCTGAGAAGCCCTGATGATCCCTGAGTGGGAAGCCTGAGTTAGTTCCCAGAACTGGGACTCCCAGGTGACAGTGCGGGGGTTATAGCTGTATCACTGGTATAATACCAGGGTGGGAAACCTGAGTCCGTACTTAGTCTTGGGAAACCCAGGTGGAAGTGCAGGGGACTGTGTGTATCATTATTATACTACATGGTTTGAAACCAGAACCTATTCTGAGACCCAGGGCTCCTAGGTGGCAGTGCATGAGGTCATGTGTGTATCATTGGTATCTTATCAGGGTGGGTAGCCTGAGTCCATCCTAAAACCTGGGACTCCCAGGTGGCAGTACTGTGGGTTATGTTTGTATCATTGGTATTATTGTGGGAAACCAGAGTCGATTCCAAACTCTGATCTCCCCGGTTTCAGCACATGGGGTTATGTCTATATCAAAGGGCTAATTCCAGTGGTTGTGCCTTGATCTCTGATTTACCTTTGTTCTCTTAACAGTAGCAGAATTTCCAGTCCCAGAAAATGACATGACATTGATTGTGAAAGATGATGTGCCCTCAGTACTGGAGTCAGTGAACAAGGATGGGACCGTACGTCAGCAGTCTCCTGAAGACATCACCATCAACTGTAAGTAGGTGGGCTGGTAAATGTAACATTTTGCACAGATGTTGAGAAGCCATGGCAGTGTCAAAGTGGGAAGCCTGATCCTGTTCTGTCCCAAATCTCTGAGGTCTCACTGCAGGGGGTTATGTCTAGGATTGTGCGAATCCCACCGAAGTTCAACTGCATGAACGTTGATGGTTGAACCATGTAAAGTTCACCAGACCGCACACAAGTTTGCCTTGATTTGCCAAACACTGTTGTCATTTGGACATCAGGGAAACCAAGGTTAATCAAAAAGGACAGCAGATGCTGCAGAAACATCAGATCTGGGCTTTTGGCATTACAGTAAAATGTTTAAGTAGAAGCATCTGTTTCAGTTTCAAGCTCTTCAGATAATATCTTTCTTAGTCTCCAACCCATAAGTCAGATAGGCCACACTATATCTGCAGGTGATATCAGTGATCAATACATGACTCTGTTCATGTTGTGAGACTTCAGTAAATCCAGTGGTGGAGCACTCAGCTTGGGGTGGCAAAGCCAGCTGTTTACCATCTGGTGGACAGACTCCTACCACAGGTTACTCGGGCACAGGCATTGCAGTAGGTAACTCATTCTGCCAGGCATCTCAGATCATGGCATGGATATGAAGGCTTAGTTTATTTTCTGAAAGATCCACACTGACTGTCTTGTCGCCAAGCCACCTGCCACCATCTCTCACACACCGGGAAGCTTCCAGCATGTTGGGTATGCTAATGAGGACTACCAGCACTGCCGTATATTCACAAGGAAAGGTGATGCATCTCATCCCCATTTCAGAAGCAGAAAATAAGCCTCCTATAAAATCCATGTCTCAGGGGAAGATGTCTGGGTTAGATGGTTTCACAAACAAATTTTGCTCCACTTTTGTAGACAGCATTGTGCCTTAGTTACAGTTATGTTTAGCTCTATTAGAAGAAAAGGAACACCAAATTCACTTTAAAAGGCATTATTTCTCTTATACCAAAACTGAAAAAGGATCATAAAAAGGTAGAAAATGACAAATCTATTGCTATGTAACCTTGGCACCGTGTTCTAAAGAGGGCTGCTACCACTACCTTACGTACACAGTCAAGGTTGAGGGCTGGGCTCTATTCAGTATAGTTTGGGAGTTGGTTTCTAAATGATTGCATAAATAAGTGTGGTGCCTTCACCCAGAGTAAGGATTTGTTGGCCAGAATGGTAAATTGAGTACAACCCCTTGGGATGCTGTACCTACCCGCCTCCCTTCACAAAGGTATGTGCTACGATTAGTGACACCAACACAGTGACCTACACACCTGTCAATAAAATCAACAGTTCGCTGACAGATCGCTGTGTTGGTGTGCCTGACACAGGGGGCACACTGTCTCCCAGTCCTGCAGCCCATCCCCGAAGCAACTCTGACTCTGAGTTGATAATCTAGAGTATGGGGGGTGTGGAGGGCAGAGCTCCCCGCATGAGGGGTTCAGGGGCAAAGCCCCCCGATGAAAACACAGACCTGGAGACAGTCGGGATTTATGTCGACCGCAATTTGCGGTCAACATAAATTCAGTCGCTGCGATGCCGGTCGACGAAAGTGTTGTCAAACCGGCATTGTAGAGCCCTTCCCAAACAACACCCCACACACAGAACTACACTTTACCATGCACTTCAATAACCACCATATAATTAGAGGAGATCTATAATAATATGCTCACAGACACACCTGTAGGGAAAAAGAATAAAACCAGTTTTATTTATCATTATGGTAGGAATAGGGAATAGGGAGGGAATACCTAGAACAGGGGAGGTACACAAATGTAACATTTTATTGTTTGTCAGAAAACAAAGCTGTGTGCAGTGAAACAGCAAAAACATTTAAACTGTGAACAATGCAGACTCCTTCACGTGGTACCAGATGCCCTAGTCCTTTGCTGAGGTACCACAGACTGGTGCAGGCCCGTGGTTGCCATAGGTTGGCTAGTGTTGATGCTCTTAAAAAATAAATAGCTGTACCTTGAACTTGTAAATCAACTTGTAACAGTTCTCACAATCTTTGGCAGGAAAGCCCTGCATACTCACAGGATTGTAGAACACTCTGGCTGACACAAACAGGCTGGAGCTGAGACTTTGCTGGTACTGGTCTCGACAGCACCATGAGTTTTAGATGGTAGTTGGTGGTGCACCACATCAGCAGGCGGCAGGACGCAGGAAGCAGGAAACTGCAGTGTGGGTTGCAGGGGATGAAGGATGCTGGTCTTCACCTGTCAAGCCTTTCCAGTCTTCACCTTTGACGGCCATTGTAAACAGCATTCACTTGACAGGCCTGTATCTTCTTCTCTCCAATAGTCCCCAGAAATAGTTGGGGGGAGGTGACAGGCAGCTTCAGTCACCCTACTGGTTTCCACAAAAACTTCAGTCACCTTATTGGCCAGTAGCAGAAGCCAAAGGGTGGAAAAGGCTGAGTGTTCTCCACAGCGAAAACAGTTTCAGGCTTTCTTTTTAGTCAAAAGTCCCCGGAACACCCCTGCTGGCAGGCTGAACACTTCTGGTGATGATCCTCAAAAGGCAGGGAACACCAAGGTAGAGTGATCCCCTAAGGAACAAAGAGTTTCTGGTGGACTATTCTGTCAGAATCTGCTGAGATTTACTTCACAGACTGGTTTAGCTGACAAACCTGTCAAAACAGCAAACATGCTGGATTTATCTTTTCTTCATGGTGGGTAAAACCTTTTCTTTCTGAGAAAATTGCTTTTCTGGGCTGGAGATCAGACAGGACCCCCTCTGACTAGCTTGAAGGCTCCACTTCAGCTGTCACAGAACTATCCTTTACTTCAAACTCTCAAGGAGGACAGCCTCGAGTTGTAACATTCTTTTTTTTCCCTCCTGTCTGAACAGTTCACAGCCTCCGATTGGTCTGTCCATATGGATACTAGGCACTTGATTGTTTCTAGGATGGGCGCCCAGCACATTGAACACTCCCCTCTTCCAGAAGCCATCTCTAAGTCCTCCAAGGCTTCTGCAGGAACTGAGTGGCTGAAAAAGGGTCACAAGGTCTCTCTAAGATGGCTGCTGGCAAAAACAGTTTATAGCAGTCTCTGCTTTACAAGTCTCTTGCAGCCAAGCTAGGTTGCTGTACTTTCCATTATTGATAGGGCTTGGTAGCCCATTCTGTGCCCTTTCATGAGTTGGCAGACTTGTGGAGGTAGGGACCGGCATTCAGCCATCACATCCTCCATTTGATATCCCCCCTAGGTGCATGCAGGCTTTATTAGAGTCTGAACTACATTTCATATTAATGGTGCTTAGAAGCACTTTCAGAAATAAACATAATTGCACCTCCTAGGACCCTGGGGCACCTTCATTGTGTCTCTGGACCTTGATTTGCTTATTCGGGGGTCCAGGATCACAGGGGAAACCTCTATTTCACTGCAGAACCGCTGTTTACAAAATGCATCGTGCATGCGCAAATTCGCCAGCTCACACTTTCACATGCAGCCACCTAGCAGGTCACGTCTTTGCTCCCCCGGCCCCACTTTTTGCAGGAAAACACATGCAGGGGTCAGCAGGTGACATGGAGGACACTGCAGGACTTTGTGCTGGCAACAGAGGCAGTAGGGAGTCCCCGGGTTGGCAACAAGGTAAGCCCCTCACTTTGGGGAGGGGGTTACACTCTTCCATGCCTTAAAATCTTGGTGATCCCGCCAAGCCCTTAATCAGGTCCTGGCACAATTAACCACTATTATTACATATTTACAGGATGACTCTATCTAGACAAATACAATTTATCGATTACGTACAACAAACAGGCTAGGCTAAACAATTGATTCCTAGTCCAAATAGCAGACAGACATACAATAAAGAAAATACTAAATATCTTTAGATTTAAAAACACTTTAAAAATTAGTACCAGCTGGCTTTTCTGTTTTTCATCATTAATTGCTATAGCATGAAATCAACAATTGTTAGAACTCTAAATCATTAACCCTTTTACATTTGCATCCCATCTTAAAAGGCTTTTCTACCTCCCTTTGTAACCTTTGGGGTTGCACCTGGCCTGAGGGGTTTAACTTCTGGAGGGTATAAGACAATTCTTGGTAAAGATCTGAGTGTAACATAAATCCCTTTGTGCACCACAAACAATGGCAGATCAGTGGGTTCTCCTGGGGGCTCATATGTGAGTTTTAGAACAGGTTTGTGGCTTTGTTCAGAGTGTCACACTGGCACCATCTCTTCTTCTTTGGCTTCAAGAGGTGTCCTCCTTGTCTCATCAATCAGCAATGAGCTATCCAGAGTTGAAAAAGTTTCCAGTACCTCCTCTGGGAGTTCTATGAATTGTTCAGATTCAGTGACTTCTTCATCACTTGTATCATTTGCCACTTCAGTTGTAGGCTTTTCTTCTGGGATTTCAATTTCAGACAGTTCAGGAATAACATTTGTTGGGTTTAGCTCTGCTGCCAGGTGCAAGGTTTGCATGATCAATTAAACCAGGGCCTTTAAGAGGCTGGGGAGCAGGGGATAATTCCTGGGACCCAGCACCAAAAGGGGCCCACACCAACCAGCATACTGTATGTGGCAAAGGTGCTGTAAGCTGATGGGGCCCCAGAGTTTGAACTTTTCTTGGGGCCTGGAAGTTCTTTTAAGGGGCCTGAATGAAGCTCATTACATTAAAACATTTGGGCACGCTCTAGAGCAGGATAATAAATGTCCATTTCAGTATCTGAGTCAGAATTGTCTTGTTCTGCAGCTTTCTCTAATGATTCGGGATCTGATTTAGGGAGTTGCTCTTGACTGTCTTTCAGACGTCTGCATGTGGCAAGCTGGGTAATACTCCAGCCTTTATTTTTGCAATTTTTCTGTGCCGCCCCCGCTGCATTCCACCTCACTGTTCTTTGGCAATCTGCCCAAGTTCATTATGTCATTTGCTGTTCCCAGGTCCCACTATTATTTAACTGTCGTACTGCCATCTCTTGTTATTGTAATTCTCTTGCTGTACTTTATTGTACTGTGTTATTATTCTCATACTGTATTATTTGGTATTGTATTGTTGTCTATTGTTATCCTCATGCTGTACAGTATTGTATTTGTGCTCAGTTATTCTCTGTTTACATGTACTTTACACTGGACGTTTGTGAAAATGGTATTTTTGCTCACATACCTTTCCAGTACATAAATAAATTTGATTGAAAAATGACATAAATAAATAAGGTTCAGCTACATCACTTTTGGGTATTGTCATTTGCCCAATAGGAAGTAAGTGATTGGATGAATAACCCACTGTCTATTCTTGGTTCCTTTTTGCTCAATTCTGTACACTGGCATCTCTTGCATTTTCTCTAACATGACATAAGGGGTACTGGACCATCTGTCGGATATCTTATGCTCGCCGGGGATGCCCACGTTTCATAGGAGCACACAGTCTCATGGACAGAGTTCTTGCACTTTAACGTTTTTATCATATCTGTCTTTGTTGAGTTTGTTGTGCTTAGCAGCAATCTCTGTAGCCAACTTGTATGCAGTATTAAGCTGATCTTGCAGTCTCTGAATATAATGTAGATATGTCTCTGGCCTAGACCCATTGGCTGAGACACCAAAAGTCAGGTCAACAGGTAATCTGGCTTCCCTGCTGAACATAAGGCTGTAGAGTGAGAGCCTAGTGGGATCAGTTCGAGTACAGTTGTACGCATGGACCAGGGCACTAGTCAAATTTCAAGTTTATTGATCGGCAAGGTTGCCATTACAAATAAAAGATAAGTAACACTTTTTAAAAACATTTAAATATTTAAAAGTTCCATTTACAAATTTTGTGAGGGCTTATTACACAATAAAAATAAATACTGAAATATTATTTTACAAAATACAAAATTAGTCTTAATAAACCAGAAAATAATTTATACATAATATAATATACATAGGTTAAGTTAATGAATTGTACTGAATAATGTGGTTAATCGGTTGAAAGGGCTCTTGGTCCATATTAGCATTCATGGTAAAATCATAAATAAACATCATACAGATTAGTCTAAAACTTGTTAAAAATTATTATCTGGAATTGCATTCAGGGGCTGATCAATTCAGTATTCATCCCAAAGCTATCCAGTTAAATGGAGCCCTTTTAGATCAATTATGTTGAGGAATGAGACCACAGAACTCAAGATTGTGAGGTAGGCTGTTGTGAAAAGGTGTATATCAATAGTTGCATAGGCTGGTAAGATTGTGTGCTTAATATGTTTCCCAACCAAAAAGTCCTGTGTTTCTCTTATAGTGGGCATAAAATCACTAGGTGCAATAGGTTATCTTCACCCAAGCCACATTTACACATGTAATTCTTATTTTTTTCCCCTAAATATATTCCTGTTTTCTTATTGCTCTTGAAAACCTCAAAACGAAATCTGGTTAGAAGAGACCTCTGATGGGGAGAAGGTAGGATGTGAAGATATCTTTCGAATTTGTGTTCCCTTTTGTTTTTCGCCAGCCACAAACATGCTTTGGATAATCGGCAGGTCTCTAAGTCTTTTTGAATGAAGTTATCCATTATTTTGTTATTAGTTATTAATTTAATGTAGTCAGTAGGGAGCCTTAAGCAGTCAGCAACTAGATATAGGAGCCCATACGGTTTGATAAGTTCATCCAAAACCTTCATGCTCGGGGAAAATAGTATTAGAATGGGAGTACAGAATAGCCTCTTCTAAGCACAAATGTGGAAATCTATCAGAGGGCATCCTAAAAGTCCTGATTTGTCTCTGCACACAGGCACACTCTATAGATAGCTCTCCAGTCTCAGCCGTGACCAGGGCAGAGGGGGCACTGTTCGGGAGTCCTTATATCTTTTTGTAGAATTTGTTTAATCTAAAATCCATGGACCCTTTTAATTCCCAGCCTCATAATTCAGTTCCATAGAGAATCTGACTTTTGATTTTGGCTCTTGCAACTCTTAGTATCCCATCGACTGATTGCCCCCCCATGTTATGTGAAAATGCTAAGATGATTGGGAGAAAACCCTCCAACTTAATTTTAATGCTTTTTAGATGGGCTTTTCCAGGTTCCAGCTTGGCTCACCATAAGTCCTAGGTAACAGAAATACTTTATCATCTCAGTCTTGGCGGCGTTCAAATAGTAATTATGGCCTCTCTTATTACCCCCCAAACACAAGAACCTTAGTTTTATCATGATTAACTGATGAATCAGCATTTTTACATTCAAGATGGAATTTCTTAATACTTCTGCACATGCCCAAATGACTAAGTGAAAGAAGTACAATGTCATCTGCGTATGCTAAAAATGAGACCATTCTCGACACGATTTTTGGTAGGTGAAAATCAGGATTATACATTTCTTTTAGGATGGTACCAAAGTAAAGATTAAACAGTAATGGGGATAATGTACAGCCTTGTTTAACCCCAATATTATTTACAAACCAAGGGCTTAATTCCCCAAAGTCTCCATATCTGATACTGATGTGGTTGTCTTGATGCATAAGTCTGATCATCTTGAGTAGAGATGAATCAACCCCCAAATCATCAAGTCTATCCCACAGTAGTGGTCTGTGGACCCTATCGAGGTCTATAAAGGTGCAGAATATTTTTTGTTTTTTCACAATTCTATATTTATGGATCAGGTGAGTTAAAACAAAAATGTGGTCATTTGTAGAGCAATTTCTACGAAATCCTGCCTGGGCTTCATCTATTATCATATTTCTCTCTGCCCATGGCATCAATATATTATTCAAGATTTTAGTGAAGACCTTTCCTAGAGTATCCAAAAGGCTGATGAGTCTATAGCAGCTGGGGTACTTTTTATCACCCTTCTTAAAGATTGGTATGGTGATGTTTAATTTCCAACTTTTGGGGATGTCCCCTGATATCCAGATGTAACTAAAGAATTTAAGTCAAAAAGGAATCCAAAATAATTTAGTTCTGGCTATTAAGTCCAGTGGGACCCCATCTGGCCCTGGTGCTTTTCTTTTATGAAATGAATCTAGGGCTCCCTCTAGCTCAAATAGTGTGATGTCAACATTTGGGCAGTATTTCCTGCCATCATATTTGGATTCTGTCAAACCAGAGAGGTAGTCAGGATCTTCCCTGTAAAACAGATATTTATAATGTTTTACCCAAATGTCCGGTTCAATGTGTGTATTAATTCGGGAGCGATGACCCATTCCAGTGCTTACGATGTCCCAGAAGGCTTTGTTGTCTCTATTGTGGACCTCATTATGGAGTTCCTTCCATAATTGCTTAGTGTATTTCTATTTGTTTTTATCTAGGATCACCCTATACTCTTTTCTGACTTTGTTCATTAATTTGTTATTACTTTTACTTGAAAACTGTTTTAAAGTTCTGAATGTTTTGTTTAATGATTTCCTTGCGGCCTGGCAATCCTTATTATACCATTTTTGGCCCTTGAGTTTTTTTATGACTGTCTGTTTTGTTATTATATTAGCTATAATATTTATGCTAGAGTTAAATTCAGGGATTGATGAAGGGTCCATGGGTTGGTCGGCCAATAAAGCTAATTTTGACAGCAACCCTGTACTCTGTAATAGATCCGTAAAATTTTCACTCATAATTGAGCTCCATTCAGTACCTCTTCTCTTAGATATCACTTGAGGGGCCTTGGTTCCTTTATCGGTATTGAAGTCCCCATGTCCAATTTCAAGTTCCAAGGCCATGTGCTCACTTTCTGTTCTAGATACTAATTTAAAAGACATACTCATGTTAAGTAAGTTATAGTTTATCCACATGTAATCAATTAAAGATGACTCCTTCACACCTATAAAGGAGTATTCACCTTCGGAATCATTAATTGACCAACCACTCAGGAGCAACATGTTATTCCTACACATTATTCTGTGTAGTGCTACACCTCTTTTGTTGGTAATTCGGTCTCTAGATTTCCATTTTAGATTCAGGTATGAATGAGGGAGAGTCGTCAGGGCCTCCGACAAGTCTTCCGAGCAGCCATTCAGTGAGCCTAACCTTGAATTGGAATTTCCAAAAGTCACTATATTGGCTGTGGGGTAATCTGTTTGAATGTCATCGATTAATTTTTCTAATGCACATAGATAATTGGGGTTTCCATATTGGCTTCCTAAAAGGTGAGAATAAATATTTATCATAAACCATGTCTGTTTGGAAGATTGTCCTGTTACTTTCACTGCCAAAATACTACAGCTGGGGGTAATGATTTCTTCTGTTGTGATGTTCTTGTTTAACCTTATAAATATGGCCAATCCTCCAGTTCCCCTCCCAAATATTTTATTTGTTATTGCTTTTTTTACAGTATGACATGTAACCACTCAGGAGGAGATATCCAAGTGTCCAGGTTTCCTGAATACCAATTATGTGAAATTGGTTTAAATAGTTACATGTTTCTGGGTCTCCTATTTTTGGATCCAAGCCGAGGAATTCCACAATAATATTTTAAATAGATTGTTGTCCAATATTATTACTTTAGCATGGCTATCATAAGGGTTTCCATCCCTAGCAGCCTTCTGAGTCCTATCATGAGTCTGTGTCTCCCCACTATCCAGCTTGGGCTGTCATTGGTCTAGAGTGGCTAAAAGCTAAACTTTGTTTGATGTCTCAGTCAGAGATTCCCAGGACTTTGAGTTTGTGTACACTCTGTTGTGGTTTGTCTGGACAAAAACATCCTCATTTTCTATAACAAAATGAATGCAAAGGTTATCTAATGTGCTCTGTTTCTTCACTAGCTCCTTGATTATAAAGGTTTCATTGACATAAAACATGATTTGTCCTTCGGGCTCCAGTCTTATTGTTTTCCCTATATTATGGGTACTTATGCTAGTATCCAAGCATATGTTAAGAAAGTCAATCAATTTGCCCTTTAGATTAGATCTGGAGTCTCTTAATGGAAAATTTCAACCGAAAGACTGAAATTGCTAAGTCCTTTTTACTATCCCCTAGGCAGTTTTGATTTTGATTTTTGTAGAATTCGGGGAAAAGGTCCCTTAATGTGGTGGCTTCACCCACCATGATACCCATACCCTCTAGGTTTGTTGTTGCTTTAAGTAAATATGGCTTTTAGAATGTAAAATTGATCGGTCACCACCAAAACCAGCTCAGTTTTCAGCAGAGGTCTTATAATACTGATTGAATCTTTCAGGATGCTACAACCTTTCAATAAAGAAGGTAATAGTGCAGATATTGTTTCTGTTAGGTTTTCTTGCGATTCATTTGGCATACAGGATACCCCGAAGAGGGGCAAGACAAAATCAGAGCTCGGAGTTTTTAACAAGAAAGGTTCAAAGTTTACATTATGCCTAAGTGGGTTGTCTTCATTCTTAGGGCCATCACTTTTTGTAAAACCTGCCGCCATCTTTGGATCAGTGCCAGTACTACTCTCCTTTAAATTCTTTGAATCCACTGATTCTGAATTATTATGTTTTTGTGTCAGGTTATCTGTGTTTGCCCTTCTTGATGCGTCCTCTAATTTTTGTTTATCTGAGTTGGCTAAATCTTTGGACTTATTTCCCTTTGAGTTTCTACTCTTATTAATCTTTTTCCCTGTTTTCCTCTGCTTTATGATGGAGTATCTTGTTTTAGATTTGGTTTTCATGTTGAAGAGATTCCTGCTCTCATCTAATGATACCTCATTAATCAGTCTGCTTTTGGTCTTTTTATTTCTGTCATTTTTTTCTATTAAGGGGTATCTGAAACCTTATCCGATCAGATGTTTCCCATTTTCTGTGGCCTTTTTGGAGTGCCTGTCTCCCTGGGATTTTTATCCTCACTTTCAAATGTTTCCTGAAGTTTTCCCTTATGCCGCAAATATGAGTGTTTGATTGCTAATTCTCTACAGGTGCTGCTATCTCTCAGTTCAACTGCTGGGAACATAATGCATTCAGTTTCACTGCTAATGCTGCAGTGATCTGCTCCGAGTAAGTCCCCTGGGGCTATCACTTCATGTTCCATATATTTTGATGGGCAATTCCATTTGCTCTCCTCCCTGTTAGGCTGTATAATACAGGAGTCATTAGAGGCCTTTACGGTATTGCCAAAACAACTATATTAGCTATCTAGTTCCTTATTTAATATGTCTGTTCTATGGTCTCTGTTTTCCAATTTGTTCTCAATTAACTCCAGTTTCGGCCTGTTCTCTAATCACACCCCTTTGATAAATGAAACACTATGCTTGAGTTCCAATAATTGTTTAAACAGCAAGACATTGGCATTAACTGGGTCTCTTAGTGCTACTAAGAGCTCCCTTGAGTTCCCCTCAGTGTCTGTGCAAGGTGAATTTTCCTGACCCTCTGGGCTCATTGTCCAAGAACTAGTACTATAATTTCTGGATAGTAGCCCATGTGAAATATTCCTTGACTTCTTGTAATTTGACTTGGAACTACCCCTACTGTGGGGGCTATTTTTGTCACCAGGGTTATGATTATAGTTTGGATTTGATTTGGGGTGAGTGCTTTTATTATGACTAGAGTTGCCTCATAGAGCTCAGACTCAACCAAGGATTTGGCTGTTTTATAGGGTAATGGGATAGCAATTCCCGGGTTTTCTTTAATAGCCTCTTCAGTTTGGAGAGATTCTCTCAAGCATTGAACCTCCAGATCCAACACTGAGAGGTTATGAAATATTTGTGAGAAGTCTATTTTTGCATCCCTAATATCTCCTTCATTATATCCTTTCAATCCATACAATTCAATTCTTTCTTTCTTTCGTGCATGAGCTATAGGGCTGAAAAAATTTCTAATGTCACCCCCGTTGTTAGTGTCCAGGTTAAGTGTAGAAATCAGCAGTAAATCTTTGTTTTCAGTGACCAATTCATTTATTAGATATTTGTCAGTCTTTTTTAGCCGGTGACCCTTTTTATTCAGTCTTTTTTGATTTTTGCCCAGTTGTTTCATAGCCAGGGACTTTAGAAAGAGGAGCCCTTTTGACTCCCCCCCACCCACTCTGCAATCAGCAGTGCTCAGGTCCTTTCTGCCAGTAGAAATAGTAGGGCCTACGTTCTTGCTACGGGTTGTTGCTGGCATGTTCGAGCGATATTATATATTATAGTATATAAAAAAAAAAAAAAAGCAATTTGGGAGAAACAGATAGCAAATCCGTTAGTTTACCACAGAGGGTAAGACTCTATCAGTTTAGACTTTGCCTTTGCCTTATAATACCTCAGTTTACAAGTATTATAGTTTCTAGTTTCTTGTACGTTGGCAAAGGGGAATTCTTGAAGATACCATAAGAAAATAGAGGTTAACATACGGCCTTAAGTACAGCGGGAAAAAACAGGGTCACCACGAAATGGTCGCTGTAGTCTTAATAGCTAACAGATTAATCTCACAGTTTCCGCTAAAATGTACAAAATACAGCGGGTCAGCTAAGATATGTATTGTCTAACAACATAAAAACCTCAATTAACTATTGGGTTTTGTGCGTTTTAACATGCAGATTTTACTATGCAAAATTTTACTGATGCCTCTATCCCCTCTGTCTCTTTAGATAAATAAGTGAGTGAGAAAAGGGGAATGCTTACATATGCACTTTCTTATTTCTGTTGCTTGATTAATGCACCATAAATTCACCTTTAATTCACAATTTTTTAGTACAAGCCTACACCATTGACTTACTGCTGAGATCAAGATCGGGGAGCCTTTTTACTTTACTTTACTTTAAGGCAACCCAGCATGAGCAGTATTACAGGAAAATAAGTTTTAAAGCTAACCCAACCAGCTAGCATTCTAACAGTTATTGGCAAGCAGAAACAATCATAAAGGAACATCAGGATCTATGCCGAAAAGACGATTAGACAGTTTAATAAGCTAGCAGTGCGCACTCGCCAACTGGATAGACTAGATAAACCAACTGTCGTTCACAGCTAAAGAACATCAGATTCTGTCCAGTTTCTATGGCACAATGAAAACAAAATAATCTGGTGAGCTTGCAGTACTCACTTGGTAAACTAAAAGCTGATACTGACGCTGCCTAATGCTGACTAGCGCTGGCTTCGGACCTTACCCCATCAGACCAACAAACTTATTACAGGAATGCATACTTATTAAATGTTGCCCAAACACTTAGTAGCTTATGGTATGTTAAGAAAGGAATGGTAAAAAACTGATTGAACAGACCGACAATATTGCCGTTTTTTTTTAAACTCTGCTAGCTATAATGAGTAAATATATAAATGTGCAAATGCGTAATAAGAACAAGGGCAAACAGAAATGAATAACACCTTAGAAAGACAGAACTAACTGTACGGGAATGCTAAAACTTAAGTAAAAAAGGTATAAAAGCATAAGGCATGAAAGTGCATAAATAGTAGAGGTCCACAGACTTCATAAAATCCAAGTGTAGTCCATTGAGGCGTTTTGCGGAGAAGAGCCCCTCAATCAGTCAGTACAGTCATACTATAAACTTCCTCAGGAGAGCTCCAGCTCCAGAAGCTGCGAGGGTTTCTTACAGCGTTTCCACAACTCCACAGCCCTCCGCAGGGCGGCTCACCCACCTCAGGTACCAGGGCTCCCTGCCCACCACTGGGACTCCTCTCCGGTTCTTCCTGTGATAAAACAAGCAAAAGAAGGGGGAAACGCTGGGAACCGGATAGCACAAGAAAGCCTGGAAAGTGCAGAGAGTGTAAAACCTATTGAGGTAACAGTGGCATTTACTTTACTAAAATACATGAAAGCTTCTCTCTGCTCCTCCTTGCAAGACTCCTCCACAATCTCTTAGCGTGCAGCCATCTTGATTCCTCTACTCCTTCTCCCAGAATCCTCCGCCATGACAGTTTCCAAGAAAAGAAGCCGACCAGGGCACTAACTCACTGGCCCCACTGATGTTAATCTTTCAGGTGGTCTAACATTCTCAACATATCAAGGAGAGTCTGATTGAACCATTCTGGTTGAGGGTCACATTGAGGATGGTAAGGAGTTGTTCTGGACTTGCAAATGCCCCACAATGACAGTAACTCTATCAGTTGGGTCTCAAAATCTCTCCCCTGATCAGAGTGACTCCATTGCAGAGCTCCATAATGATTAAAAAACTTTTCTACCAGCACTTTTGCCACCAAGGAAGCACAGTCTGTAAACAAAGGGGATAAGGCATTTTATAGGTACATCGGTGAGCGAAGAAAAAATGGGAGGGGGGAATGTGAGTCTCAAAGGGGAGAAGGGAGAGTGTAAGGAGGGGGATCTGGACAAGGTAGTAATACTGAACAAATACTTCTGCTCATTATTCACTAAGGAGGGGGAAGGTCAAGGACTACAGTTGGGTTGCAGAAGCAATGGGGGGAAGGGTGAACACCAGTCCATTCACAGTGGAGAGAGTTCCGGAAGGACTTGCAAAGCTGAAAGTGGATAAGGCCATGGGGTCAGATGGCACACACCCAAGGATATTAAGGGAGCTGCAAAGGGAACTAGCAGCACCTCTTGACGGTCCTGTTCACAGAGTCACTCAACACGGGTGTCATTCCAGAGGACTGGAGGAGGGCACATGTAGTCCCACTGCACAAAAGCGGCAGCAGGGAGGAGGTGGGGAACTACAGGCCAGTCAGGCTCACCTCAGTGGTGGGAAAGATGGAGACACTGCTGAAAGAAAGGATAGTGGCATATATGGAATCCTCATCATCAGAGGCAACATGGATTCACAATAGGAAGGTCATGTCAAATGAATCTAATAGTTGTTTTTGATTAGGTGACTAGGGAACTTAATCAGGGAGGGGCAGTAGACATTACCTACCTAGATTTCAGCAAAACCTTCAACACCATCCCACGTAGAAGGCTGATTAACAAGATGGGCACTCTGGGCACGGGAGACAAGGTGGTGAACTGGGTTAGAAACTGGTTAACAGACAGAAGACAGATAGTGGTGGTAAATGGGGTACAATCTAGGGAGAAGGGGGTGACCAGTGGCGTACCACAGGTATCAGTACTAGGACCAGTCCTGTTCAGTGTCTTCATTAGTGACATTGCAGAGGGGCTGGAAGGAAAGGTCTGCCTGTTTGCAGATGACGCGAAGATCTGCAACAGGATGGATACTCCAGAACGGGTGCAGAAAATGAAGAGGGACCTGGAGAAGCTTGAAAGATGGTCGGAGATGTGGCAACTGAGGGACAATGCAAATAAGTGCAAAATAATGCACCTGGGTGGAGGGAACCTTGGGGAGAGCTATAGGTTGGGGGAGGGAGTTGACTGTCATTAAAGAGGAAAGGGACCTAGGGGTTATCATCTCTGATTACCTAAAGGTATCAAAGTAGTGTACAGAGGTGGCAGGGAGGGCCAGTGGCATGCTGGGGTCTATAGGCAGGGGTATCACTAGCAGGAGGTGTTTATGCCATTGTATAAAAGATTGGTAAGACCTCATCTGGAGTACTGTGTACAGTTCTGGAAACCACACCTGCGTAAGGACATAGATAAGATGGAGACTATCCAAAGAAGGGCAACAAATATGGTGCAGGGCTTACACCACAAAACATAGGAGAGACTAAGGGACCTCAATATGTACTCACTGGAGGAGAGGAGACAGCGGGGGGACATGATTGAAACTTTCAGGTACCTCAAGGGCAAAAACAAGGTGCAGGAAGGGGACCTTTTCCAGTGTAGAAAAAGTACTATAACATGGGGGCATGATATGAAATTGGAAGGGGGTAGATTAAGAGGTAATGTGAGGAAGTTTTTCTACACAGAAAGGGTAGTCAACACCTGGAATAGTCTGCCACAGAAGGTAGTGGGGGCAAGCACAGTAGAGGGGTTTAAGCATGCTTGGGACAGGCACAAGGGAAGTCTAAGAGGGGAAGGAGTGATGAAAAGTCATTGCTCACGTAGGGTCAGTGGCCACATACAATGTATAGGGCCTACGGGCAGACTGGATGGGCCTAGTGGTCCTTATCTGCCAACAATTTTTATGTTTCTGTGTTTAGTGGGATACACTTGTGTATAGCGAGTGTCACAGCGTGTGGGAATACACTTCTGACGAGGCAAATTAACAGGTTTAAAACACACCGTAGTGTGATATTTATTTTCCAGAAGTTAGAAAATAATAAATGAAAACAAAAAAATTGCAAAGGCAACCACTACTTAACATCAGTAGTTTCTCACGTAATACAGTCTTGGATCTTAGAGCTCCTAAGACCCTTCTCATCTGCATTCAACAGCTTGTCTACAGTAGCACCTCCCTCCTTCACTCTCAAGACTGAACTCAGTGAAGAGGTTTTATATCTATTGGTGGGAGTCACCTGACTAAGCCCTCTCTATTTTCACGTCTGAACATAGAGATTAATGGATAGTTACCTGTCGGTAACAAGCTGGTTAGGTCTTCGAGAGGTTGCCATGGTGACCACATTAACCCTGAGAGCAAAGCTCAAGAGGTTAGGTCACCATTGGTAACCTCTATATGAACTAACACAGCTTGTTACCGAGAGGTGACTATCCATTGTTTTTTATAGTGTAGGATGCCCCCACAAGCAGTAAAAGTAATCAGTCCTACTTTTTTTCTCCCTCAGTGCCACTTTCCTTCCATCTACTTTTTGCTGCGGCCATTTCCTGGAAGTGTAACACGCCTGCATTAGTGTGTTCCATATTGTTATACTGTGGTGGCTACGTAGCTAGTGCAGTATAACAGTTACGATGACGTAGCCACTACAGCATAACAATGTCTTGAATGGTACTGATTTTTATCAGTAACAACGTTCCATCATACATTATATGCTGTTACATGTCTGGACATGCTGTTTTAAAACCAAGGGAATTTGTTTGTTCCAGGGGACTTCCTGGTTCATTGAAAGGTACAGTGTATATCTCCACAGATATTGACTCTGTAGCTCCAATAGATAATGACTAAGCATTCTTATAAAGCATACCACAGTTTTTGTGTTTCGCTTCGTACAATAACAGGTTTATAATATGAATTTATGAAAATACCTTAAGTATTTCTTATAACTGTACTAATCATGAAATTATTATTGTTTTATATGGCTTCTGAATCCTTTTAGTTAAAAAGGCTTTATTAACTATATGTATTCCTATTTAAAATAGTCTTCATGTTTTTTTGTACACACAGTGCACTTATACACTTTACACAACACCTTTCTGGGTGCTTGGCATCATTCAAGGGACTGAATGGATGGAAATGGAAAAAGAATGAAAAGAGAGAACTAGTAATAAATAGTAGGGATAGTAAAGAGCTACGCTAGGTGGCCAAACTAGGATAGGGGGGAAAAAGAAGAAAAACCAAAAGAAGGTGCAACAGAAGTTTTGGTAGCTAGGAAATAAGGAGATAGAAAAGTGGTCCATCAATCACAGCTGAGGGTGTAGCCTAACTCCGCCACACACCTCCCTCCTTAAGAAAAAAATAGTTCCGAAACTAGACTGGTTTTTCAAGAACCCCCTCTCAGTCATAAATATTCTACCAAATGGGGGTTGGTTGAAACTTTCTCTAACCCACTATGAGAGCTTCACCCCAGGGTCCTGTAATTCAGCTATTTTTAGTGTTGTACACCATACCAAGTTACTGCAATATGACAATACTGTCACAACATCACCCTGGGGCTGTCATACAGTTCAGCACAGTACCCATCTGTGCTCTCAGAGGACTTCAGTCTGTAGTGACTGTCTACCACCTGTTTCACTCTGATTACTATAACTCAGACATTTCGTATGTAATATCAGGCACCCATCAATAGGCACTGTTTCAGCACCCATCACTTGGCATTGTTTCAGCCCTGTGCACCCACTATCTTACCTTCATCAGTACATTAAAAAAGATGAAGTAATACACAACAGTTTTGTGCTGACTTCAAGCTTCCTCCATACCCATCACCCAGCATAATTTCAGTCCTGTGCACCCACTATCATACCTTCATCATTACATTAAAAAAGATAAAGTAATACACAGCAGTTTTATGCTGACTTCTAGCTTCTTCCATCTAGCTATCAGGGTGGCCGTACAGGCCTATACCACAGCTTTCTCTGGAATGAGTGGTACCCAGCTCTAACCCCAGTCTAACACATTGTTTCCACTCAGGGGGCCCAATCATAGGTTCCACCCCATACCTAGATCCTCCATGACCCTAGGTTCCTCTTATTATATCATACAGTATAGACATTTCATGTTATACATTTCTTGCTATGATTTCATACATTTAATTTATCCATTTCCCATTCATATATTTTCTGGTAGGCAAGGAACCTTCTCATGCTGAACATCAACCAGACAGTTCCTAACTCCAAAACCTTTAGGGTTTCCTTTCAACTCTTATTTGTAACATACCAGGGGTTTCCTTTCAACCCTTACACTGTTCTGGTAACCTTAGTTGACTGTACTGATTACCCTTGAAAACGGAGACTACAAATGAGCGATGGCAAATTAGCGACTAAAAAATCGCTACTGCTCTATCAGCGACCAGCACAATTGAGCGAATATACAATTTGGGTGACCGCGCGTTGCAAGTTATTTGTCATAATAGCGATTACCCAAATTCAGCGACTCGGGAGATCACGGGAGGCATGTCACTGTATTACCAGGATTCAGCGACTGACGGTTTAAAGTGCGGGAGGCATGTCATAATAGCGACTGACAAATAAAATTTAAAAAAATGTTATTCACTAAACAAATCAATTAAAAAAAGCCAAATCAAGGAAACAGACCAATTCAAAAAAGCCAAATCAAGGAAACAAACCAATTCAAAAAGCCAATTAATGTGCCAGGTGCTCTTAGGTGCATTCACACCTGAAATTGAAAGTTGTAAGCGAGACCCCGGAGATAATCGTACAAGCTTCTTGTTCCATAAGAAGCCACTGTAGCTGCAATGCGAGCATTGCTGTCCTTGTATTTTTTTTTCCAGTCGCTGTATATGCCTCAGACACAAATTGTTCTAATCTAATTTCAGTGAGCCTCTGTTCTTCTTTAAGCGATTGAATCAACTTCCAGATGCTGGGATGACAGGCACCTAATCTGGAATTGAATCCCCTGTGCCAGCCCTCTACAGCGTTATTTGTTCGTGCAATTCCCAACATTGTAGCACTGTGGCAACTCCACTGATGAGGGGGGAGTGCTGCCCTCCTACGTCCAGAATGGCTCCATTGCCTTCCGACCCAAGTGGTCTCGAAATAGTCAAGTAAGGGCAACAGTAGTTCATCATGGTGTTCAAAAAATTCAAACTGACGCATATCGTTAAATGCATTAGCTATATCATCTGGTGGTATAAAAGCAAGTGATAAAAGCATGCGAATGTGTAAAGCAAAATCAGGGTCTGCACTATAATGTTCATGTATATCTGGTAACTTCTGAATCTTTCTCCAGATACATTGTGCTAGATGGAAAAAGCACCCACGCAGGTCTGCAGATAGAAAAGCATTGGCGAATGCTTTCCATGCAGACTTCTCAAAGTCAAGAATAGCTGTAAGCGGTGTTAGGTTTGGCAACAGTGATTTAAGTTGGGAATATACCCTCGCATATGTTGCAGTTCTGCGTGAACACGAGTACAAAAATAGCAGTGACAACTGTTCCTGACTTAACACCATGTATGGTGTACAGTTGGCCAGATAGCATGGGACACGATTTGAATGTGCCATCCATCATCCAATCAGTGCACTCACTGAGAAATCTTACATTTGCACTGGTTGCAAACATTAGAATCCTGTCCTGCTCCTTGCCACTATCGAACAGCAGGAAATTTTCACCACCTTCAGTGACTGTAAATTCAGGTGGAATGACCAATTCCTGCACTGTGCTGAGTGTAGAGGGGCAACCACGTTCTACCTGATGTATCCTTTGCACAGTTCTTTTAATTAACTGTACATCTGGCAATCGACCAGCAACTGAGTGAGGTGCAGTAGAAGTGCATTGCACTACAACCTGTGAAGTGCTCTCTAAACAACCTCTTGCACGCTCTCTTACAGTAGCCATGACATTACGTACACCAACTCCCCCAGCATCCACAACATGAGTATGTTCTCTCAGTTGGGCAGTTACCTTGCCTTCTGTTGTGTGGATGCGTGCAAGGCAGTTGAAGCAGTGTGCATCCATACATCGCCAATACACCTTTCCTTCTTTTTCTTTGTCACGGCGATAAAGGAAACCAGAAAATAAGGCTAGTGGCTTTCCCTTCTGGCTTGCGATAAACTCCACGTCCATGGTAACCTCGATCTCGGTACCGACATGGTATTGGTACTTTTAAGAGTTAGGCTAATGCATTATGGGATCCACGAAACAGGAAGTAATACAAATCCTAATATATCACAACTATCAGAAGAGCAGCTTACTACACAGCTTACTACACACAGACTCCGTAAATAGTAAGTAAACACCAAGAAAACCATGACTGAATGCAGAGCGCTATTATTACATGGTAGCTGAGATTGTGGGGCGCTGAAATTTGAGAGCGCTATTAATGCAGTCACTGAAAAGGAGGCGCTCAAATTGTAGTCGCGGTTTTATAATCGCGATTTTCACATGGAACCGACTGTACTCAGCACCAGCCTTAAAAACTATATTCATTTTAAACATTACATGTCTCATACATTTCGTCCCATATCACAGGAGGTTCAAAACATGGGAAAGTCCCTTTAGCCACCATGGTGTCTTCCATGTTGCTTGAAGTCTTTGCCCCAGTATGCATATGTCCTGAAACAGTCTTACCAGAGACTTTTTTCTCATCATCCTCCAAGTAGCAGCAGCCCAGAAAAATGGGATCTCAAAAGTGGCTAGCAACAAAGGTTCCATCAGGGGGTCCTCCTCTAGAACCCATGGATCCTGGTCCACTGCCTCTGCCATGAAATCCTCCAGTTGGGAACCCTCCATCAGCACCTGGCAGTGGTGCTCCACTTCTCTTCGGCGCTGGTCCGCCTCCGCGTTCCTTCGAACTCTAATCCAGGCAATAGCTCCTCTCCAGTTCTCCTCACCTGGGCTCTGGTATGCACACCGGTAAACCCCTCTCCTTCAACAGATCCTTGACATCCATGAGATCCAGGAGGTACACCTTCCTGCTCTTTGTCCCCATGTCTGGATACCAGGGCTGGTATCTGGATACTGGCCTCCCCCTTGTTTTTTTCTGGACAACCAGCACTATCCCAGTTCTCACACCAAGTTTGTCAGAGCATGTAGGAATAAGCTCTTTCTATTTTCATGTCTGGACATGCTGTTTTAAAACCAAGGGAGTTTATTTGTTCCAGGGGACTTCCTGGTTCAATTAAAGGTACAGTATATGTCTTTACAGATATTCACTCTATATCTCTGATTCATAATGTCTAAGCATTTTTATAAAGTATACCATAGTTGTTTTTTTTGTTTAGCTTCATACAGTAACAGGTTTATAATGTGAATTTATGAAAATACCTTAAGGATTTCTTATAACTGTACTAATCATTAAATAATTATTTTGTTTTATATGGCTTCTGAATCCTTTTATTTAAAAAGGCTTTATTAACTGTAAATATTCCTATTTAAAATAGCCTTCATCTTTGTTTGTACACAAAATGCAGTTATGCACTTTACACAACACCTTTCGGGGTGTTTGGCATCATTCCAGGGACTGGATGGATGGATAGAAATGGAAAAAGAACGAAAAGAGAGAACTAGTAGGAAGTTTAGTAGGGGTAGAAAAAAGCTACACTAGGTGGCCAACCTACGGTAGGGGGGGAAAAGAAGTAAAGCAAAAAGAAAAACGTAAAGTGTTGTGCAGCAGTAGTTTTGATAGCTAGGAAATAAGGAGATAGAAAAGTGGTCCATCAGTCACAGCTGAGGGTGTAGCCTAACTCCACCACAGTAAGAAAAATGATCTGTGACCACTAAAATATTTGCAACATATTCTGAGTCAGGTTCTAGACTGAAAAAGTCTATGCACACCAGCTCCATGGGAGCACTTGTAGATACAGTAACTAGAGGGGCGTCCCTCTGTGGTTGCGCTTTCCTCTGTACACATTGACTACAGGTCTTGCAATACTTTTCTATATCACTTTTCATGTGAGGCAAATAGCAACGTGATCTGGCTAGGTCTAGTGTTCAGTCATCGCCAAGATGCCACATTTCATCAAGACAGTTTCTGTTTAAACTTTGAGGGTAAGGCAAGCTGTGACTTAGTGAAACCTTTATTTATTTATGTCTTTGATAACCAGGTGGGTGCACTGATCTAAAGGATCATTTTCAGGCATGACCTGAGCCACAGCATGGCACGTTAACTCATTTGCTCCCGGTGGCCATTTTGGGTCGGATCTAGCAATGGATGGTTCCGATGCCATATGGCATCTATGGGAACAAATGTGTTAAGCAGTACAGGTGTGGAGAACAACAGTAAACACAGGCCTCAACATGAGGTGCAGGAAATTACAGAACAAGGGGTAATTACATAAAGTGCAATTACTAAGGATAGAAGGTGTCAAAGAAGGCCAGCATACAGGTCAAAAATATATAGTCACAGGCCAGGCAATAGACTGAAATATAAGTCACAAAACACAGAGACCAAACATAAGTCTCAGCTATGATGCATAAAGTGTGAAATACAATCAGGTACACTAATAGTACACTAGTCAACAAGCAGATTGGAACTCTGAAGTCTAGTACACTTCCCCCTTAGCAAATGATGATGGGACTTAGAATAGGGAGGCAACAGAAGAAGCCCCAAAAAGTGGAGGAAGAGAACAGGAGCAGTAGTGGTGAGTGTAGCAAGGATGAGACATTGCTAATAGGTGTGGGGGGATGACAGGGGAGAGGGGATGCCAGAGATTACTCAGGAGAGCAGTGGCAATTGGCTTCAGACAGTAACCACTCTTTGAAATTGTTTTTGAAGGAGAGATGGGAAGTGGAAGAGTGGAGGGATGTAGGGTGTCTGTTCCATAGGGAGAGGGAAGAGACAGAAAAGGCTTTACTACCCATTGTAGAGGAGATTTGTGGAACTACCGGGGGGGGGGGTGGATGATTCGCAGAGGCTCCTAGCTGCCACTCTGTCTGTGAGGAGGGAAGAGTATGGGGACAGGTGTCTGCCTCTCAGAGTATTGTCAGCTAAGCAACCAAGGGCATAGCTGAACTGTCCTTGTAGTGAGAGCCAACCAAGTGACTGGTACAATACACAATGATGGGTAGAAAAGGGGGGCATGGAGGACAAGTGACAGATACTGTTGTAGACTGAGTTCAGTCTACAGCACAGAGCTGAGAATATGAGGGAATAGACAGGAGAGCAGTATTCAAGGAGCAGTAGAAGAGTTCCTTGTGAAATTGCTAGGCGCACCTCATAAGAAAGGAATTGGTTTAGGCGGTAGGCGGCACCTAGCTTCTGATTAACTCTGTGCACAGAATTATTGACATGGTCGGTGGACGTAAGGGAGGGATCCAAATTGACACCTAAGTATTTAAAAACAGGGACATTTTCAAGGGGGACCACCAGGTGTGGGTACAAGGAGGGAGGAGTTTGTCTTGGAGATCTTTGTGAGGAATGGTTTGGCTCCAGATAGCATTACTTTTGTTTTCTTTTCATTTACCAAGAGTCTGTTGGAAAGAAACTAATTATGGGCAGCACTATAGTTAAGTGTAAGAGCAGACAAGATGTTTGCAATAGACTTTTCGCTATGGTAAAGGACAAGATCATCCGCATAGAGGAGAGCCTCACAGGTAAGGCTTTCAGCTGGGAGTGTGTTAATAAAAATGGAAATAAGTAGGGGGCCAAGGTTGGAGCCTTGGAGGGAACTCCTGTGGATACTGGTAGGGTAGGGTAGGGAGGAGGCTGTACCAGTTGCAACAGACTGGGACCTGCCTTTGAGGTAGCTTCTAAACCATGCAGTTGCCTCGGCAGAGCAGCCAAGGTGTAGGAGGGTGGAGTGGAAGAGTGAGTGGTCGACGAGGTCAAAGGCTTTAGTCAGATCCACATATACAATACCAGTGGCCTTACCCGCAGCCATGTTTCTGAGTACATGGTTAGAACAATGGACTAAGGCTGCTGTGATGCTTACAGAAGCTGTGCTGCCGAGGGCAGAGCAGATTATACTTTCCAAGATGCTCCAAGAGTTGGAAGTACATTATTTTTTCCAGTAGCTTGCTCAGGTGGGGGAGGAGGGAGATAGGCCTATAATTACCAGGATAAAGGGGACTGCCTGATTTAAAAAGAGGCACAATGTTAGCATGTTTCCAAGAGTCTAACACTGTGGATGAGGAGAGGGCAAGGTTAAATATGAAAGTGAGGTGTTCAATGATAGCTGGAGAGATGAGCCTAAGGAACAAGGGAAAAAGCCCATCACTGCCAGGGCTACCCCTGACAGGGAGGGAATTCAGGAGCTTGGTGATAACACCTGGGCCAATGGCTCTAGAGTAGAAGGGTGGAGTGTCAGAGTGGGTGGTGATAGAGGGGGTTAGTTATCCTAACTACCAGGGCTGGTGGGTGGCTGGGAGAGTAGTTTGTCAAGATAGGCGGAGAGGTCAGAAAATACTTTGTAAAAATCTGTGCAGTCTCAGAGGGATCAGTCAAGGGGCCTGAGGGGAGGCGAGCTGAGTAACTTGGCTATGAGTCTTGGGGTTGAGCAAGGACCCAGTTGAGCCCCAGAAGTGACAGGGATCACCAAGGTTGTTCCTTTGAAGGTTTAGGTAGAAATTGCATTTTAGCAATTTGGCAGTTTGCTTACATGAGTTGAGGACCTTGTATTTCTCTATACAAAAATTGATTTGTTATTTTCAGTTTGGACCATTCTCGTAACACCAGTCTTCCATCTGAATGATTAGTCGCTGCTTGATTTGCATCACCTTTGTTCTCTAAATTATAGAGGATATCTTTGATGATTGCATCTGCCCTTGGCACTCATTGCAGTAAGTTTGTAAGCTGTGGCAGCAAGCTAATATCACTTGCAGCAAAGTAGCAGTAGTTGATGGGCAAACATTCTGCTGAGGCACCAAGGTCATCAGTTAGTCAGTTTGAGTTAGTTATGGAGGGTTGCTCATCAGTGTCAAACTTCTTATAAAGAGCTTCCACAGTCTGTTCAGGGATACTGACCCAAGTTACATTGTTCTGAGAGGTTGTCAGTCTTCTAAGTAATGCATCTGCAGCAACATGGTTCGGCCTAGGTTGGTACTCAGCACTATAAACATAAGTAGACAAGGCAGATTACCACCGGTGCCTGGCTGTGTCTACCTTTGCAGTGGTCTGTACATATGTCAGGGAGTTATTTTCTGTCTTGATGGTGATTTTGGCTCTGTAGAGATACTCATGGAACTGGTCCACTATCACCTACTTTAGTGCCAAGAACTCTATCTCATGAACAGGGTACTTCACTTCTGCACTGTTCAGGCTTCTGCTGGCAAAAGCCATGGGTCCTAACCCTTCAGGAAATCTTTGGTAGAGCACAGCACCCAGCCCACTGAAACCTGTGTCGGTGTGGAGTGTGTACGGTTTCTCTGGATCAGCATGTCAGGACAAGGTTTCATCTTGACTGGTGGGTTCTTTCCTTTTCTGGTGGGTGGATAGCCTTGCATGAGGTTTAACAAAGGTCTGACTACTCGGGTGTAGTCCTTCATGAATCTTCTATAGTAACCACAGAACTCAAAAAAACACTGCAGTCCTTTCAGAGTGGATGGTCTGGGCCATGTTGGCAATGCCTCCACCTTATTTGGATCAGTCTGTATTCCATCTGCAGATACAATCTGGCCAATGAACTTAACTGAGATCTTGAAGAACTGGCACTTATCTATCGAGAGCTTTAATCCGTACTGTTCTAGACAATTTAGAAGGTGGGGATAGGAGGGTGGCATGGGATCACACAGGGGAAGGAAGCAACTCCTGGTGAGGGACTCAATCATTAGGGGGGTAGAACTGGGGGAGGAAGAGGAGAGGAAGGTAAGGTGCCTGCCTGGCACCATGACATGGAAGGATAGGAAGCAAATCCTCAGGATCACAGCAGCTGGGAATGGGGTCAGAGCTGTGCAGGGTCAGAGCTGTGCAGGAAGAGTTTGTGGAGTTGGGGAGGGGCCTTAGACAAGCAGCATGCATGGTGACCTTCTCGGAGGTGCTACCTGTCTATGGCATTTGTGAGGCTAGGGTACTCTGCACCCTGGTATGCGATGAACAGTGGAAAAACTGGTGCAGAGCACAGGGTTTTAGCATCATTGGGGACTGGGGGTCCACTTGGAGGGATACAGGCTTATACTGGCACGGTGGTCTGCATCTGTCCAGGAGGGGAACCAAGATCCTAGGTGGTAGACTTAAATGCTTCATTGGCATGCTTTTAAACTAGCCAAGGGGGGGCACTGAAAAGGAGTAGGGAATTCCCAGCCCCCTCCACAAAACAGGGTAGTTAGCAAGGTCAGCACCAAGGTAGAGAGGTCAATAGGGGGCCGGGCATGGGTAAATGGAGAAAAAGACAAAGGCAGTAAGTACAGGGATGGGGATAAAAGGGATGAGGCCATCAGAAAATGGAGGGTGATGAGAACCAATGCCCACAGTCAGGGTAACAAGCTTCCTGAACTAGTGACCTTAATGGAAGAGGGATGCCTGGATATGGTGGCAGCCACAGAAACCCGGTACACAGAGAACCACGACTGGGATGTCAGCATTCTGGGCTACACAGTCTACAGGAGGGACAGGGAGGGTAAAAGAGGAGGAGGAGCTCTCTACTTATGGGAAGGGATCAAAGCAACGGATCAAAGCAACGAAACTAAAGGGTAAACAGGGAGGAGAGGGGCCACTGTGGGTCACCTTGGAGACAGGAAAGGGCATCACAATCCCCATGGGTTGTATACAGACCCCAGTTTCAGGGGAGGAAAAGGACAAGGAAATAAGAGGCATCCTTAGAATGGCAAAAAAAGAAGAGATATTAATGATGGGAGACCTCAGCATGCCAGATGTTAACTGAAGCACATTTGCTGCAGCCACATCCAAGAGCAGAGTCATTCACAGTGCCCTACAGGGGGGCATGCCTCAGGCATCTAGTGTTGAAACCCACTCGGGAGGGAGCAGTCTTAGACCTGATACTCTCAAATGAGGACAGTGAGTGGATCTCAGATTTTAAAGTGGGTAGCCATGTGGGAACAAGCAACCACCAGACAGTGTGGTTCACAATAAACACAGCCAAAGAGTCAAGCCATTCAAAAGCAAGAGTACTGGACTTTTAGAGGGCTAGCTTCAGCAGAATGAGAGTGCCTAAGGAATACACTAGCGAAAGGGCAGGAATGAGGGCTGGAGTAACAATGGGGAAATATCAAAACTGCCATCACAGAGGCAACAAGCCTTTGTGTGAAGCAAATAAAACAAAACAAAGGAAAAAAACACTATGGTTCTCAGAAGAGGTGGCAGGGAAGGTTAGGGAGAAAAAAGATAGCATTCAGAAAGTATAAGGAATCACAGAAGGAGCAGGGTAGAGAACTCTACCAGTTAAACCAGAAGGAAGCAGGAGAGGCAGTCAGAGTAGCAAAGGCCCAAACTGAGGAAAAGATGGTCAACTCAGTTAAGAAGGGGATACAACCTTTTATAGGTACATTAGTGAGCAAAGAAAGACCAAGGGAGGGATAGTGAGGCTTAATAAAGTATGTGTGTTGGGGGGGGGCAGAGGGTGACAGTGAAAAGGCAGAGATACTGAACAAATACTTTTGTTTAGTATTCACAAAAGTACAGGAGGGGGACGTACCTAAACCAAACAGTAGAAGCATTTTGGATAGTGGGGTTGATACCAGTCTATTCACAGAACAAAGGGTCCTGAAAGAACTCCTAAAACTCAAGGTGGACAAGACAATGGGGCCTAATGGGATTCACCCCAGAATTATAAAAGAACTAAGGGGAGAACTAGTAACTCCACTGACTACCCTTTTTAACAAATCGTGGAAGGATGGTGTGGTACTTGAGGGCTGGGGGAAGGTGGATGTGATTTCCCCTTCAAAAAAGTGGGAGCAAGGCAGAGACAGGAAAGTGTAGACCTGTTAGTTTAACCTCAGTGGTAGGGAAAATGATGGAATCACTTCTGAAGGAAAGAATTTTTGAGTACCTGGAGGCCAGCGGGGTACAGGACCCAAGGCAGTATGGAGTCACAGCAGGTAGGTCATGTCATATGAATCTAATAGATTTCTTCGACTGGCCGACCAAAGTAGTAGACCAGGGAGGGGCTGTGGACATGGCCTTCCTAGACCTTAACAAGGCATTTGACACATTCCCACACAAAAGATTAATAAACAAGTTAACCAGCCTTGGAGTGGGTCACAGGGTGGTAGCCTGGGTAAAAAAAACTGGCTGGACAACAGGATGCAGAGGGTAATAGTAAACAGAGCTCACTCTGAAGAAAGTGGGTTACTAGCAGGGCACCACAGGGTTCAGTACTGGGACCGATCCTCTTTAATGTCTTTATAAGTGACATTGCAGAGGGACTGGAAGGAAAAGTATGCTTTTTGCTGATGACACATAGATCTGCAACTGGGTTGATACACAAGATGGAGTGGAAAGGATGAGAAGGGACTTGGCAAGGTTGGAGGAGTGGTCAGAAGTATAGCAGCTTAGATTCAATGTAAAGAAGTGCAAAGTAATGCACCTGGGAAACAAAAAACATGGAGAAGAGTGCACAATGGGGGTAGTAACAACAAAAATGGAAAGGGACCTGCTGGTAGTCATACCAGACCATCTAAAGGTAGACAGGCAATGTGAGAAGGCAGTAAGGAGGGCTGGGGGAATGCTGGGATGCATAGGGAGAGACTTTACCAGTAGAAAACAGGAAGTTGACATCCCTCTATACAGACAGGTGGTGAGACCCCATCTGGGAGTGCAGTTATGGAGATCCCATCTCTGCAAGGACATAGACAGGATGGAGGTAGTCCAGAGGATAACAAATTAAATGGTGCAGGGTCTGTACCAGAAACAATACAAAAAGAGACTAAAGAAGCTGAATATGTATGCTCTCGAGGAAAGGAGGGAGGGATGGACATGATAGAAACTTTCAAGCACTTTAGGGGAATCAACAAAGTCCAAGAGGGTAGCATCTTTCAGTAAAAGTGATGCGCAAGAACAGGGGACACAGTTTGAAGAGAGAGGGGGGATGACTCGGGGGCAACGTGAGGAAGTATTTTTTCACAGAGAGGGTGATTGATGCATGGAACGGAGGAGGTAGTGAGGTCAAAAACAGTGGGGGAATTCGAGAAAGCGTGGGACAGACATAAAGCAATTCTAGTGGGGGGTAGGAGGCCTCCTGAACCATAGCCAGCTTGGCCTGCAGACCAGCAACCTTCCTCCCTCAACCTAGAGAGGTGCCTGCAGATGGGGCAGCACTGCAGTCTCCAGAACATCTCCCTAAAGACTGCCACCCCACAGCCACTGCAGTGCACCACTCCCAACATGACTATTGTTGACTTTCTCTCCACTCTTTACCCTGCCTTAATGCAAGTGCGCAGTTCCAAAGGTGTCTAACTTGTTGTTGTAATTCAGCTGTACCTCTACCTTTCTGTCCTGAAGCAGGAAGTTGAATTCAGTATACCAGATATTTGCTTGTAAAGGAAGACTAGCTGGGGGGAGGTGGGATGGGAGAGGACAGGGCGGGGCTAATCCCCAGGGAAAAGCTGTGGAAAAAGCAATCATTATACCTGGTTGTGTGACATTCAAACTGAAATGCAAATCACTGTAAGTAGAGAAGTTGTTTGTCCCATTTAAAATTATTTACAGTTCAAGTGCTCTGTAAAACCACATCCTGTAGAGTTTACCCTGTAAACCAAAAAGCAGATGTTAAAAAAAGCAAACCAGTCTTTTATTTTACCCTGTGTGTTCTTCCCCAAAGAAAAGTGTGTTTATGTTTAGCCCGAGGTTGTGGTACCGATTGTGCTGCTTTCCCCTCTCAGCTCACTCCGTGTTAGCCGCTTTTCCAGCTAAGCTTACCGCTGCAATGTAGATTATAATATGCCTATAAAAAATCCAATAATCTGATTGGCTCAGGAGCTCGTACTCTGATTGGCTCAGGAGCTTGGAACCCAGTGCTGATATCCCATAACAACAGCACCAGAATATGGTCCAGTAGCCTCTTCACAGTAAAATCAGTTGTACCAGCCATTCCTGACTGCCATCACACATGTGGCTGTCACCTTCACTCACTAAAAATCTTCAACTAGGCCCTAAAAATAAAACTCTTAAATGTATAAACATACGCATTAAATGTTATTTGCCCTCATAATACTCTTGTTGCACACACATGCATAACTTAACAAGCATTTGTCAATGCCGAATGTTGTCTTGCTGACATTGGCATTGGTAGCGCAGGAACTGGAGAGATGCATAACAGGAATGGCAGTGAAATATGGAAGTGATGCCAACCCCACACCTCTCTGAAGAGACTGACAGGCACTCAGGTGCGCCTTTGGGTGTTGGCCATAACGCTCATGCCATTTCACTTCACCCTGCCCTGCAGAGTCCGACAGGTAATGCGTTCTGCCTTGGGGTCCTCTGGCCTTACACTCAGGAGTAGCCAGAATTTTCCATTTTGTACACAATCTCCAACAGTTACACCCCCCCAATTAAAAAATTTACACATCCTTTCCAAATGGCACCCCCTTCCAAACAAGTCAGATTGTTGCCAGATGACTCCTCTACTCTCTAAAGAGGTTATACATGTATTGGACACTCCTCAGTGGCCTACACTAATCCAAATACTACAGATTAGAATGATAATATTAACAGAGTAGCTTATGGTTTGTGACAGGCACTCAACAAAACTGTACACAAATGTGTACAGTGAGTATGCCTGTCTACACCCTTGTGGGTTACACTCACCCCATTTCCATATGGAAATATGTTGATCTGGGTGCAGTATAGGAGAATGGGGTAAAGTTTGGGGCCAAAGAGTGCAAGGGACACTTTGCTGCCTGTCAATGGCTATAGAGTGGGGGTTGGGGTGGAATGGCATGAGCATTAGAACTGACTATCTAAAGTCACACCTCTGGCGCTGGTTAGTCTCTACAGGGTGGGACATTATGGTTAGAAACCCTAACGCCCCAGATGTTTGTTGGTATTTGCACTCCAAATTTTCAGTCAGTGGTTGAAAAACTGGTGCAGAGCTCAGGGATTTGGCTTCATTGGGGACTGGGGGTCCACTTGGAGTGATGCAAACCTATACTGGCATGATGGGCTGCATCTGTCCAGGAGGGGAACCAGGATCCTAGGTGATAGGTTTAAATGCTTCATTGGCAAGTATTTAAACTAGCCAAGGGGGGAGGCACTGAAAAGGAGCAGGGAAATCCTAGCCCCACCCAAAAAGTCACGGTAGTAAGTGCAGTAAACACCAACATAGAGATGTCGATAGGGAGAAGGGCAGGGGTAAATGGAGAAAGTGACAAAAGCAAGAAGGACAGGGATGGGGCAAAAAGGAGTAAGGCCATCAGGAAATGGAGGATAATGAGTACCAATGCCCGTAGCCTGGGCAACAAGCTCCCTGAACTGGTGGCCTTGATGGAAGACGGATGCCTGGATATCGTAGCAGTCACAGAAACATGGTACACAGAGAACCATGACTGGGATGTTAATACACCAGGGTACGTAACCTATAGGAGAGACAGGGAGGGGAGAAGAGGGGGAGAAGTAGCTCTCTATGTAAAGGAAGGGATAAAAGCAACTGAACAAAAGAGTAAATGGAGGAGAGGAGGCACTGTGGGTCACCTTGGAGACTGGAAGTGGCACCACAATCCACACAGGGGTTGTATACAGACCCCCAGGTCAGGGGGAGGGAATGGACAAGGATGTGATAGAAGGCATTCATAGGATGGCAGAGAAAGAGGAGATACTGTTGATGGGAGATCTGAATATGCCAACTGGAGCACACTTGCTGCAGCCACATCCAAGAGCAGGGCCATTCTCGATGCCCTACAGGTGGCATGCCTCAGACAGCTAGTTTCGGAACCCACTCGTGAGGGAGCAATCTTAGACCTCATACTCTCAAATGGGGACAGTGAGAGGATCTCAGATCTATAAGTGGGTTGCCATCTGGGAACTAGTGACCATCAAACAGTGTGGTTCACGTTAACTCAGCTACAGAGTCAAGCCATACAGAAGTGAGGGTACTGGACTTCAGGAGGGCTGACTTTGGCAAGATGGGAGAGTGCCTCAGAAAAGCACTAGCAAACAGGCTAGAAGGAGGGGTGGAGGAACAATGGGGAATCATCAAAATTGCCATCACAGAGGCAACAAGCCTTTGTGTGAAGCAAATAAACAAATCAAAATAAAAGAAAATGTCACTATGGTTCTCAAAAGAGGTGGCGGGGAAAGTCAGGGAGAAAAAGATAGCATTGAGGAAGTATAAAGAAACACAGAAGGAGCAGGACAGAGAGCTGTACCAGTTAAGGCAGAAGGAAGCAGGGAAGGAAGTCAGAATAGCAAAGGCCCAAACTGAGGAAAGGATACCCAACTCGGTTAAGAAGAGGGATAAAACCTTTTATAGGTACATCAGGGAGCGTAGAAAGACAAAAGGAGGGACAGTGAGGCTGAATATAATGAACGGTGGGTGGGCAGAGGGGGATAGTGAAAAAGCAGGGATACTGAACGAATACTTCTGCTCAGTATTTACAAAAGAGGAGGAGGGGGAGGTGCCTAATCCAATTAACAGAAGCACTCTGGATAGTGGGGTCGATCCCAGTCCTTTCACAGAAGAAAGGGTTCTGAAAGAACTCCTAAAACTGAAGGTGGACAAAGCAATGGGGCCTGATGGAATTCACCCCAGAATTCTAAAAGAATTAAGGGGAGAACTAGTGAAACCACTGACTACCCTTTTTAACAAATCATGGGAGGATGGTGTGGTACCTGAGGACTGGAGGAAGGTGGATGTGATTCCCCTTCACAAAAGTGGGACCAAGACAGAGGCAGGAAACTACAGACCTGTCAGTTTGACCTCTGTGGTAGGGAAAGTGATGGAATCACTTCTGAAGGAAAGAATTGTTGAGTACCTAGAGGCCAGTGGGGCACAGGACCCAAGGTAGCATGGGTTCACAGCGGGAAGGTCATGTCAGACGAATCTAATTGATTTCTTTGACTGGGTGACCAAAGTAGTAGACCAGGGAGGGGCTGTGGACATGGCCTACCTAGACTTTAGCAAGGCATTTGACACAGTCCCACACAAAAGATTAATAGTCAAATTAACCATCCTGGGAGTGGGTCCCAGGGTGGTAGCCTGGGTAAAACATTGGCTGGACAACAGGACACAGAAGATAATTGTAAATGGAGTCCACTCTGAAGAAAGAGGGGTTACAAGTGGGGTACTGCAGGGTTCAGTACTGGGTCCAGTCCTTTTTAATGTCTTTGTAAGTGACATTGCAGAGGGACTGGAAGGAAAAGTATGCCTCTTTGCAGATGACATAATGATCTGCAACAGGGTTGATAGACAAGGAGGCGTGGAAAGGATGAGAAGGGTCTTGGCATGGTTGGAGGTATGGTCGGAACTATGGCAGCTAGGATTCAGTGCAAAGAAGTGCAAAGTAATGCACCTGGGAAACAAAAACCCAGGGGAAGATTACACAATGGGGGGGAGGTAGTAACAAAAACCAAAAAGGAAAGGGACCAGGGGTAATCATATCAGATGACCTTAAGGTTAGCAAGCAATGTGAGAAAGCAGTAGGGAGAGCTGGGGGATACTGGGATGCATAGGGAGAGGCATCACCAGCAGAAAACAGGAAGTTGTTATCCCTCTGTACAGACAGTTGGTGAGACCCCATCTGGAGTACTGCGCCCAGTTCTGGAGACCCCATCTCCGCAAGGACATAGACAGGATAGAGGCAGTCCAGAGGAGGGCAACTAAAATGGTGCAGGGTCTGCAAGAGAAGCCATACGAGGAGAGACTAAAAGAGCTTAATATGTGTACCCTTGAGGAAAGGAGGGAGAGGGGGGACATGATAGAAATGTTTAAGTAGCTCAGTGGAATCAACAAAGTCAAAGAGGGTAGCATCTTTCAGAAATAGAGACATGCAAGAACAAGGGGACACAATTTAAAGATAGGAGGGGGTGGTTCTGGGGCAATGTGAGGAAGTATTTTTTCACAGAGAGGGTGGTGGATGCATGGAACAGCCTTACTGAGGAGGTTGTGGAGTCTAAAACTGCGGGAGAATTCAAGAATACATGGGACAGACATAAGGCAATTCTTGTGGGGAATAGGAAGAAATAGGCTGTTGGTTAACTAGGATCTGCAGCTTATCCTGTAGGTAGGGAAATGGGCAGACTAGGTGGGCCAAGCGGTCCTTATCTGCCGTCAAAGTCTATGTTTCTATGTAGGCATTTTGGGACCTCCACTCATGAACACTGTCACAGTGATTTTCTTAATCTGTCCCAAACATTGATTTTCCACACCGACCGCACCATTGTGCATCGGATGTGCAAAACCACATTTCAGGCAGCATGTGAAAAATCACAACTGTACTGTTCTTAAGGAGGTGTGCAAAAATGGCAATGTTGAAAATCTGGAGTGAAAATATTAACAGTTCTTGAACTTATGAGTGTGCATGGAAACTGCGCAGCGCACATTCATAAAATCGTCATTTTGTGGAATTTTGTCTCCAGATTTTCAACATAGGCATTTTGGGACCGCCACTCATGAACAGCGTCACTGTGATTTTCTTAATCTGACCAGAACATTGATTTCGCACACCAACCGTGCCATTTCGCACCTTATGTGTGAAAACACATTTCGGGCTAGATGTGAAAAATTACAGCTGTACTTTTCATAAGGAGGTGTGGTAAAATGGCAATGTTGAAAATCTGGAGTGAAAATATTAAAAATTCTTGAAGTTACGAGCGTGCGTAGGAACTGCGCAATGCACGCTTGTAACACTGGACTGGCAGTATAGCCTAGAGGTTAGAGGAATGAAGTGTGAACAAGCTTGGTACATCCAGCAGACCAGACCTGAGTTTGATTCTCACAACCTCCACTCGCATACTGTGCAACTCTGAGCAAGTCACTTAACTGCCCAGTGCTCCCAGGTCACCCCTGAAAACAGGCAATTGTGCCTAGTGGGCCTTACCCGGTTACCAAAGACTAAAATAAAAATAAATAAATAAATAAAATAAACACAGAACATTGTTGGGATTTTTCACTAAATTTTCAACATAGGATTTTTAGAGCCTACCTCATGAACTGTAATATTATCGCTTTCAAAATCTGTCCCGAAGGTGGTCTTACAGTGACCGTGAAATCACCTTTCGGGACCGAATAACAAAATGACAGTGACTGAGTTCATGAGGTGGGGTCCCAAGAACCTCATGTTGAAAATTTGGTGAATAAATTCCCAAAAATGGCCAATATATCTACCCAAGTTGGAAAAAACCCTGTTTATGCCATTGTACAGCTTGCCGGCATTTCTTCAGTTCGCAGTCAGCTTTGAAGAGTGTTTACGTGTTCCCGCCCCACCAAAGATCATCACGCTAGACTCCAGAGGTAGGTATGGGGTGGGAGTGTGTAAGGAGGTGGGGTGCACAGAGGGTGGGCATGGGTTGGTGGAGGGGGCACGAGAGACCGTGAGGGACTGTTTTCTGTTTTTACAGGTTAGAAGAAAAAACAAAGCAATGTGGGACACTTTGGGTATGCTGGGGTGGGCTCCCAGCATACTGGCACACCTGGGTGTTTCTTTGGGGGGGGGTCTGGAGCCGAGAGGGATTTGCCACCCCATTGGCCATACAGTGTGCTGGGGGGGGCATGAGCATGCTGGGGTGGGTTCCCAGCGTGCCACCTGGCTTTTTTTGGGGGGGAGCTATAGCCGATGGGGCTTGGGGGGCAGCGTGAGTCGAGGGGGATTGGGCACCCCCATGGCACACAACAAATGGGGGGGCATTTTGCTGACAGGGATTGGGCTACCGCGTTGGCAAACGAACTGGAGAGGGGACATGCTGATGGGGATTGGGCACCCCCGACATCGGCTGTTATGGGGACTGTGAGAGGCGGACGGCTCCGCCATGTTTTATTGAAATGTTACGCGAGGCAAGGCACGCCCTGCAATGAGGGGGCGCTCCCTCATTGCAGTGGCTAAATCATTTCAGGTTGGTGGCATGCTTTTGCACTGCTGTCATAGACAGCGTGCAGTCTAATTCGTGCCATGGAGCCCAGCCCCAAAGCAGTGGTGCCACTAGTCACAACACGACCACGCCTCCAAAACCTGCTATTCCAAAGTTACTGCAACATGTTTCTTGCGCATGCGTAAGACAACATAAAAAATGAATTACTAAGGTACCCAGAATTGTGATTGATGGTGTTTCTTTGCTGACCATGAAAAATTCCCTTCCTATCCTCACCTGCTTACTAGGGAAATCTGTGTTGTTTAAGCTGTTACAGATAAAACAAAAGCCCTGGTTCCATCTGAGGCCTTCTGTTGTGTGCTAGTGGGAGTAAACATTCTGCCAGCAGAACTGAGCTGGGGTTTGAATTCTTGCATTCTGTCTGTAGTAAACATTTTAGCTGTTGAATGTTGACAAGATAGAAAATAAACAAGACAGAGAAAAGGGAAGGAATACTATAAAGAAGAAGAAAGAAAGGTGAGGGAATGGGTAAAAGGGTCTGGGTTGGGGAAACTAGAGAGTTTAAGAGTTAAATAAAAATACACAAACTTTGCTATACATAATTTTTAAACCTGATATGGCATCTCAGTGCTGGAATGTTTTAAAAAAGTCATAAAAATGTTTCTTTTTTGATTTGGTGCATTACTTCACCACCCCCCCCAAAAAAAAAACAAAATTTTGGACCCGTTTTATAATCATAGTAAGACACTCCAGGGTGTACATTGTAGTGGGTTAATGGCACTTCTCAAATGGTTGAAGTGGAGGCACTCAGTGATGCCTCATGGCTCATGACACACCCAAGGTGTGCCGTTATCCAACCACAGTGCATACCTGGACATGTTTTATTGCTTAATTTTTTTGTTTTTCTGTTTGTTAGGACAGTCTTCACTGCTTTTAAAAAAACAAGGAGAAACAGAAAATAACAAGGAAATGGAAATTAACCTTACGGATACCTCTGCTGCAGCACAGTTCTCTATAGGGACACTAAATGGGACTGTCAATATTAATGTGTTCAATTCTGCAAAGTGAAAAAATTAGATAAAGGCAGGAGAATAAAAAATATTGTTAAGCTCAAAGTAATAAAATTGGCTATAAAATAGTGTAAGCAATATGGAGGGATGCAGCAAGGCTCTTGAAGGGACTGTTTTATCTCTATTTTATGTTTAAATAAATTATAATAAAGTTGTAACTTCTGATTGTTTCTTCTGTTTATTGCTTAATCATTAAAGTCTTGTCATATTTTTATAGCCATATTATAAATGCAATAAGGCACTCCAGGGTGTGCATCAACCCTCAGTAACGTCACACCTAGAGTGGCAGAAGCACTTGGCCTGCGGCCCTGTGCTTTGACCCACACTAGATGTGATGTTATTCAGAGATGATGATGCACACCCTGTCATGCCTTATTGCTTAAATGAAGTTAGCCCTGTGTGCAGGAGTTGCCAATCCTGGTCTCTGACATTTTCCCCGCTCTGGCTGCTGTAACAATGAACAAGCTGTGGTAAGAAGGCACAGCCGAGTCCTCTGATCCCATTTTCATTCCTGTGGTCAGTTAGGATGAGAGTGCTTGCACTGTCTGCATAATTTGGTCCCCACCCCCCAGTGTCCCCCATGCCTGATGCATGTTCCAACTCCAAAAGCCCAGTATTTTCACTGTTGTTTTTTTTTGTTACCTTGCGCCCTTGGCGGTACCCCTGTTCAGACTGCAGCCCCACTGCAGATGCCACCTAGTTGGACACCACTCTCCTGTTTCGTGGCACTCATGCATCAGAGTTGCTCATACAAGGGGTCACTTGGCCCCCTGGGAAATATACAGTGACTCTGGCCACCCTATTGGCCTTGCTGTTTCAGTTTCTGTTTTTATCACATCTCTATGTTAGCACCTGCTGCGGCGCCTACTGGTGGGGGCATCCAGCTGCCGGCCCTGCCCATGGGGAGAGCAGCAGGTTCACTTCGCATGATGGGGGGGCCTGCAAGGCCACAGCCCATCCCCTGGAGGGCTCCCTGTCCCTTGCCAGCTGCACCCCCCCAGCGCAATTTCATGACAGTCCTCCCCGCGGTGCAGGACACGGCCATCAAGCTGCTTGGTCTCGCCCAGCCCATTTTCCAGTTTTTCTCCCAATGGGAGCATGGACGTGCAGTGACGTCCATGCACAATGTGCAGACATCCGCCGTGCTCCCTCCCCTTAGACATGCGCATGTCTGCAGTGCCACCAGGCGTCCCCAGGGACCACTGGAGCGCGACGTGATTCCACCCCATTCCCCAGGACTAGGAGAGCAGTCGTAAGATGCTCAATCCTAGTCCTCCCCTGCTGACCCCCGACGGCCTGGTCTTGTTCCCGAACCTGGGTCGCCAGTGTGGAGTGAGGTGCGACGTCCAGCACCTCAACCCTCCGCGCCACCGGGCCAGCTCTGTTTCAGTTTCAGTTTATTTTTAGACTGGAAAGACATGTCAGTAAAATTGGCTATCTTCACAAGTGTTTAGTTACAGAAAGAGTAACAACACAGAACAAGGTGTGCAAAATTGCCAGTTTACACAAGCGTCCAGCCAAAGAAACAATAACGATATAGCACAAGGTGTACAAGCAAAGGAAAACAAACTCTACAGAGATCCCATCGGGAGAGAGTATGTGCCTCATAAGTACTAAAGCAACAGGAATAAACAGATGTAAAAGAATATACATAGTAACAAAGCAGAGATCAGTAGCGAAGGGTAAGCTAAAACTAACATGCAAATATGAGTTAGGTGTGTTTACAAAGGTTAGAACTGGCCTGGAGACAATTTAGGTTGTACTTGCATGAAGCAATCGAGGAACACTGTACATGAGACTGGGGAAGCTAGTTTTACACCATTGTAGGAGAGGGTTTTCTGCCCCTGAGTGGTATGGCAAAAGGGGAGAGAGAATGTGAGTGGAGGAAAGTCTGGTAGATCTGGAGGGGACAGACCTAGGGAAAATGGAGGCAATGCTGCCGGATAAATGCCTCCAGAGAAGTTTGTAGAAGAAGGTTAGGATGTTATGGTCCATCCTGTCCTCCAAATGGGGCCAGTTACCTGTCTTAAATAGATGGCAAAGATGGGTCAATCGTGTGAGGCTGGTGGCAAACTCAATAGCATTATGATAAGCGGCCCTTGGCCTACTGAGGCTTTTTTGTGTGGGGGGGTAGTAAATTATGGTGCCATAGTCAAGGATGGGGAGGAGGAAGTTACTGATAAGAGGGCCTTGGTTACAGGGATGAGGAACTGTTTAACTCTGCAGAGCATTCCAAGTCTTTGGTGGGCTTTTTTTAAAAAAAGCTGATCAGTGTGGGGTTTGAATGAGAGATGGCAGGCGAGGAGGAGGCCAAAGTATTTGAACTCTGATACTCTTTCAATTAGGTTGCCATCATTATGAGAATAAAGTCAAAAGAAGCGTTTTTCTGGGATATGGAGAAAACCATAGACTTTTTATTTTGCCTTGAGAACGAATTCCCTGGAGGAGAACCAGGTGTGGAGCCTGGAGAAATCTTGTTGTAGGTTGAAACAGAGGGAAGTGGGATTTTTGCTCTTTGCAGAAAAGTGCGTCATCATCATCCATGTAAAGGACGAGCTCTGTGTTTCTGCATATTTCAGGGAAGGAGTTGACTACGAGGGAAAAGAGATGGGATCCCAGAATGGAGCATTGGGGAAAACCATACTTAATGGGGCAGATGTTGAGGGAAGCACCAGCTGCAACAGTTTTGTGGGATATGAGGATGAGATAATTAGCAAATCAGTCGATCACATCTATGGAGAAATAAAGCTGCGCATGGGTGGAGAGGAGAACCGCGTGGTCAACAAGGTCAAAGGCCTTTGTGAGGTCCACAAACTCAGAGCATCACAGTGTAAAGACCTTCATCATTAGCCCTTTCAATAAAGTTAGTGAACTTAATAAGTGCAGTCTCAGTGTTGTGGCCAGCCATGAATCTGTGCTGGGAGTCTGACTGTAAATGGTATATGCCTAAAAATTCCAGGGTTTGGGCAAGCACGAATTTCTCTATTATTGTGGGCAGAGGTGCCAGGAGGTAGAATGGCCATAGTTGGCTACATCATGTTTGGAGCCAGATTTGTGTAGGGGTTTTAAAGTGGCACATTTCCACTTTAGAAGAAAAGCACCATTGCAAAGGGAGAAGCTGAAGATATTAGTAAGGGGGTGGGCAATAGGTTCGCACACCAGTTTAAGGATACGGTAGCAAATGTTGTTGAGGCCCAGGCTTGGCCAGAGGTCATTCTTTTTGACAAGTTTAATCACTTCATTGGGTGAAAGATAGAGGAAATGGAAATTAGGATGGCAGGTTGTAAGGGGCTGGGCGTGGTGGTGCAGTTTACTAGAGTATTAGTGGCCTCATATTTGTCGAGGTCCCCTAACTAGGAGTTGACGTGGTTGGAAATGGTTAATGGCTAGGTGGTGGGTTGGCCATCGATGGAGAGGCAAATTTGTGCCTTAGATTTGCCCCTCCAGAGAAGTTTGTTTAGTGACCTCTATGTAAGGTTGGAGTTGCCCATAGAGTTAAGCTATTGTTCTCCAAGAACATTTTTTTTTGGCTGTGTGGACAACAGATTTACAGCTATTACAAAGGGTTTTATACTGCTGTAGTAAGTCAGAGAGTTTGGGCTTTCTATAATTGGTTCAGACCCTGTCTCTGTTTCTCATGAGTTATGTGACCTGCTGAGTCATGTAGCCTCTGTTTTACGTGAGTTTAAAGATTCCTTTCTCAAGCTCCTCTTTCAGTGTCCTCCTACCACCCAGTCCCTGCAAATCCCCACAACACAAGTAAATTAGTCGCACATAGGTTTCTGCACGGGTGCATGACAATTCACTCCTGCTAATTCGTCCCGCGACAATTCGCTCCTGACAATTCATCTTCCTACACATTCATTCCTTAGCAATCCGCTCCTTACATACCCACTCCCTGGTTTTTCTCCCAAACAAACTGTGCTGGTAAAATTATTAGTTCATGTTCTGCGCTCGCTCTGCTAAGAATCACTTGCTAGCTAACTGACATGCCTGCATTGATTTAAAAACTTACTGTGCTGGTAAAAGATGCTTAGGTCCTGCACTTGCTCAGCTGACAATATTCGCTCGTAGCCCACTGGCCTTCTTAAGCCTGCAGTGCTGGGAAAATAACAAAATATATTTGTCTTATCTTCTGAAGTTCCTGAGGTCTTGACTTAGCTGAACGCACTCAGCGAATTTAAAGAATTTAAAATGATATCTTTATTAAAAATGTGTCACTAAAAATGATAAATGATAAAATCATAGAGTTCCAACTGTTATGATCAGTATTCGAAAGTATGCCCCACACCTCTAAGAAATTCCTCTGTTATTCTTTCGTTATACTTAGCAACAATGTCCTGTAAGCGGCTGGCGGTTTCTTTGTATACCCTCCTTGAGGCATTTGGCACATGTCCTGCTATAAGCTGTTCTATTTTGGAATCTCTTTTCTGCTGTATTCCCCTTATTCCATCCACAAAGCACCATACAGTCAGATGTGCCATTGACAGAATACTTTGCATCCCCCATGGAATGCCTCAACTGCATTATTGGCCTTTGCACGCCTCTCCAACACAGTGTCATAGTGATTCCACATGATGATTGTGTACTGCGGGGGTCTTCTACCAGTGCCTCTCCTGTTCCTCTCCCGATCCAGGTATCTTCGAAGTAACTTATTACTGGCTCCAGGTCTGGAGGAAATATATTATTGCTGTCATCCGTAATCTCCTCAAACCTGGATATTACTTGATCTTGAGCATAAAAAGCCAATGCAGGAAGGTACCTGCACTTTAAAGCGAAGTCTGCATCGTGTGCATATTTGATGCCCAGGCCCTCAGACTGAATCTTTCTGTAGACACACTGGCTAAACTGGGGAAAGCAGCCCACCTGGCGTGCATTCGGAAACACAGATTTAAGTTCTTGTACGGCTGGCTTTTCAAAGTCAGTCATCACAACACTTGGATCTAGTCGGGGATTTAGTTCCTTCAGAGCCCTCAGCAGACGTTCGTATACATTTCTGCGCTTACCAGGGAGAAGGACATATATATATAGCCAGCTGCAGGTTGTTCAAACGCTCACCAAGCACAACGTACATCTGGTGAAATAAGAGGGGGGCAACACAGAAAGTACCATCTGCAAACCAGGTTTTAGTGTGTTCCAGGAAAACTAGGCTAAACTGTTACTTAGCTGCTCTGATCTCCTTTTTCCATCTTTCCCTCTCAGCTGTGCCACACACTCTCTGGAACTAATAAAATAGCACCTCCTTATACAGTATTGACTCCAGTCAACCTATTGGTGACAAGTCACTACTGTAGTAGGCCAATAGGATGCTGGGGTGCACTGGAAAGGGGATTTCTAGCAGGAGGGAGGTGGTGTTGCCATGGTATGACTCACTAGTGAGGCCACACTAATGCAAGGACATTAACAAGGTGGAAGCAGTACACAGAGGGCAACTAGAATGGTGTGAGGGTTGCATAAGAAGCCATATGTGGAAAGGGTGTAGGAACACAACATGTACTCACTGGAGTAGAGGAGAGGGAGAAGGAACACTATTGAAACCTTAAAGTGCCTCACAGGAGTGAACAAGGTGCTGGTGGAGGGTCTATAAAAAAAAAAAAAAAAAGAAGACACCAGAACATGGGGCCATGCAGTGAAACAAAGAGGAAAGTTTAGGAGGGATATGAGGAAATAGCTTCTTCACAGAAAGGGTGGAGGATGACTGGAACAGCTTGCCACGGAAAATAGTGAGGGCAGAGACTGTGGGGAGCTTCAAACATGAGTGGGTTATGCACAGGGGACATATTAGGTAAAGAAGTGGGGGAGGGCAGGACACCAGTGACCACATATAGCCAGTGGTATCAGAACAGGCAGGGAAAAGGGGCAGACTAGATAAGCCTACCTGTCCTATTCTTCCAACAAAGGCATGTTTCTGTGATGTAGACTTTCACTCTTGTAGAGTTCCATAACCATCTAGGCTGACCCCCAGTCTCCAATGTAGCTGAAACCCTCTTCCCTGCACCATTTCTTCAACCAGTTGTTGAATGTTCTGGTGCAGTGTCCTATTTTCCCCTTCACCATACACAGATAGCACCTCAGTCAATACCATAGGAAATGTAGAAATTGTTGTGGTAGGACAGCTAGGCCCATCCAGTGTGCCTCTAAGCCCTATAGTTGTATGCAGCTCAGACCCTACCTGGTCAATGGCTTTTGCCTCTCCTATCCACCTCTAAGGTTCTCTTATGCCTGTCCCAGGCATCTTTAAAGCCCTCCACATCCTATGGCAAGCTATTCCATGCATCCACTACCCTCTCCATGAAGAAAACTTCCTCATGCTTCCCCTCAACTTGCACCCTTCTAATTTCATATCGTGCCCTTTTGTTCTTGTACTCTGCCTACAATGGATGATGTCACCCCCCGCATCTTGTATATGTCCATAAGGTACTTGAATGTCTCTATCATGTCCCCCTGATCCCGCCACTCCTCCAGGGAGTACATATTGAGTTCCTTTAATCACTCATGTTTTTTGATACAGGCACTGCACCATCTTTGTTGCCCTTCTCTGGACTGCCTCCACCCTGTTGATCTCCTTTTGAAGGTGCAGCCTTCAGAACTCCACATAGTATTCCAGTTGAGACCTCAGCAGTGATCTTATTTCGAGGATAGCTCCTGCAATAGGCAACACTGGTAGGACTAAGTTACCAGGTGCTAGGACCCCACAGAAAACTTCTAGCAAGCTGTATACTGCTTACTGCCCCTGAGATTGGCCCTCTCCTGATGTCAGCCTATGGTATATAAGGGGTGGTTGCCCAGCCTTACCTCAGTTCGTTTCCCGCCGACAACCCATGCACATCAGCTTCACAGATGCCTCCTGCTTACAGTTGACCTCCATTTTACTGTTACCTGTTTTTTTTTTTGTTTGTTTTTACTTTCTTTCAATGTTAGCTGTTCCTGTTTGATTTCCTCATCTTCATCATCTCCAGAGCGGCAGACAAACAAGCATGCCTGCGGCTAGCAAATCCCTCACTCTGACAGCTATTCAGTCTGCCTGTTCTGCCTGGGGCCCAGCCAGGCTACAGAGGCCTGCCAGCACTGCTGTAGCTTCAATTGGAGGACTAAGGTTCACTGCCTGAAGACTCTCTAGAGCTTTTTCCTGGAGCAACAATTGGCCAACATAAAATCTTCTAGACCCACTGGGATATCATCCCCTTGAAGCACCCACCAGGAGAAGAAGTCCCACGGAAAGCATTCTCACAAAGATAAGGACAAAGAGAGGTCCCAGTCGAACTCCCATCCTCAGTACCCGCACCACTCTGCGAACAACCTGAGTTCTTCCTTCCACAGGAGGTTGGACTTCACACCCTGGCAGTCCTCATTCACACCAGGTTGCCATTGGTTAGGCCCCATCCCTGGTGCTGATGTCCAGTGGGGTGCCTTTGGAGCCAAGGTCTTCTATGGACCTCACAGCCCTGTGCCTTGGGTTCTATGTCCACCCTACTGAACCTAAGCCAGGAGGTGCAGCCAGTGTTTCCACTACAGGTGCCAGCTCCCCTACCTGCTGCCTGCCTGACTGGTGCTGACTCCATTGGACCATACATCAGGGTCTGATGACAGTCCTCAGTGCCAGGAGTGGGACCACTGGTCAGACATCTGCTTCTCTAGGTGGACATTGCAGCAGCTACTGCCAGATGGTACTCTGGCCCAGGCCCATGCCCAGCAGCCTCTTAATAGTTGAACTCTGGCCTTTACGGAATGAAACCAAGTGACTCCTGAGTCGCCTAATCCTTAGTCTTTGCCAGCCAGTCCTTCAGCCTCTACAGAGCCTGCATCCAAGGACCAGCCACCTCCATACCTGACATCAGGTGGCCGGACACTCACCAATTCGATGCCTGACACCCCCAACACCCGGCAACCCATCATTAAGCGACTTGAGGCTGGACAACCAGACTCTGGGCACCCCAGCACCTAACCCTTCAGGGCCCCGTAGTCCTGCAGCCGCCTTGTAACCCGATGCTGGGTCCATCCAGGAATGTTCCTCAGGATCCATGGACCACCTAGGTCCCCTTGTCGGAATTGGAGTCCCTCTTTACTTCATGGTGGAACACCATCAAGGGGGACTTGCTGACTCATGGGCTCAAAATACCCCCTAAGGAGCCTCAGACAAGGGTTACTACTCCTCCACCTAGGTAACCAACCCCACCCCAGGAGCCCTCTCTTCCACCGGAGCCCAACCAGCCTAGGTCCCTTAGGGGGTTTAGGTCCAACTCCAGATGCCACCATAGCTCCCGTGATGGTCAGCAGCATAGGTCCTCTTCCTGGTCCTTGGACTCTGGGAGCTATAGTGGAAACTCCCAGTATGACTCTGAATCTTCAATGGATGGATTTTCTCCTGCTGTAGTCCACCCTCAGTATACACCTCGATCACCTCCAGTTTCATGGACGCCATGAGGCACATACAGGCACTCAATGGCTGAGACACTGAAGACCTCAATCCCGAGTGGCACCAGCTGGATAAACATTAAGAGTTACATGATCCCAAGCCAGTGGTCCTGCCTCCTCTGATGTTACCATGTTGGCATGGAAGCACCTTTCTTCAGCTTCTGCTGTCCCGAGGAAGGCCGACTGGCTCTATAAGGCCCCTAAGAATAAACCTTTCTTGGCAGAGCAGCCCAGGGCTGACTCCATGATTCTCACTGCAGCCCATGGGATGTCCGAACAACCCAAGCATCTTAGTTCCCAGTCCCCCGGACAAGGAGCCCAAGCAACTGGATCAGCTAGGTTGCAAAGCTTACTCCTCGGCCACATGCAGCATTTGTTCACTTAACTTCTTGGCCCACATGGTGAATAACAGAACACCCTGTGGAAGAAAGCCTTAGAATGGCCAAGGTTCAGCCTGAGCCCCCCATACTATGGTGCTATTTTTTATTTATTGAAATGTTTCACCAGGAAGGCACACTGAGCAACAAGTTGCTTGTCTCCAGGTGTGACCTGGATATCCTCCAGTTGGGGGCGGATATAGGTAAGCATCTCCTCTGTTGTCCTTATGATACCACTGACACTTTTCAGCTTGGGCTGCTGCTACGGATATCTGTTTGCACTGTTACTTATGGCTCAGGGTCCCTGGCTTCCGGCAGGATCTTTAGAATTAAATTTTGGATGCTCCCTTCCAGTGCCCAGTACTTTTTGGAGAACCCACAGAAAAGATCATCCTGGAGCTCCAGCATTCTGGAAAAGCAGTCCAATCTGTATACAGAATGTACCACTCGGAGCTGGCCCCCAATAAGTGTCAACCTTTTTGTCTCTTCAAGGCCAGCAATTTTGTGTACCTTTAGGAGGAAGGCGACCTCTCAACCAGGAGGAGGTTCCTGTGCAAGAACCTCTAAGACCCCCCAGCCTTACCTCCACAACCTCGGTGCCTCTGCCTGACTCATTGCCTGCCCCCCCCCTCCACTGGCAAATCATCTGGGGGAGTTGGTGGGGGGGGCTCACTTCTCCCTTCACCTCACCGAGTGGAGAAGCATTACATCAGATCAGTGGGTCCTACATCTAATCAAACAGGGCCATATTCTGGAATTTACTGAGGTCCCTCTGAACAACTCCCTCTCCCCCACTGCCCTTTCATTACCCTCCCTTTCATATTCACTTGATTTGATGTAGGTCCAGTCTCTGCTATCAAAACAGGCCTTAGGACTTGTACCTCCCGACCAAAGGGGAATGGGCTACTTCTCTCACTTCTTCCTTGTCCCCAAGAAAACAGGGAACCTCTGGCCCATCCTAGACCTGAGTCAGCTGAACCAGCATGTAGAGTACAAACTGTTCAGAATGGTCACTCTGCCAGGCCTGATCCCCCTCCTCCATCAGGGGGACTGGCTTTGTTCTCTGGACATGCAGGATAGATATCTGCACATTCCAGTCTTTCAGACCCACAGGAGGTTCCTATAGTTCCGCTTTCAGGAGGCCCATTATCAGTTCTGAGCCCTCACCTTTGGCTTGTCCTCTGCTCCTTGCATTTTGCCAAGTGCCTCGCCATGGTGGCTGCGGTCCTGAGAAGGAACAGACACTATGTCTTTCCTTACCTTGACAACTAGCTCCTAGCAGCTCCCACCAAGGATCAGCTTCTGAGGACTCTGGCAAATACCTTCACAGCAAAAAAATCCAAAGAGCGGGCTACAAAACAGCAGTTGAAAGGAAGGCAATTGTCCATGCAATAGGACACTATAAAAAGCTGATTTTATTATTAAAATGACAGCAAAGGGTCAAATGCCCTCAGTGCACTTTGTGGCAGCACTCCCCTCAAAACAAACCTTCACCATCTTCCAGTCTGTGGGTACCACCTTGAATCTTCCCAAGTCCTCTCCATGGCCCAGTCACAGACTTTAATACATAGGAGCCATTCTGGACACAAAGCAGGGAAAGGTCTTTCTGTTGGAGTACAGGTCAGAAAGGCTCCACTCCTTAGTCCACCGATTCTCTTCATCTCACCGAATTCCAGCTCAGACATACCTCAAACACCTGGGTCACATGGTGACTGCCGTACCTATGGTCTCTCTGGCAGACCTTCATATGAGAGTGCCCCAATAGACCCTTTGGGTGCAGTGGGACCAGCAATCAGACGACCTGGATCAGCAAGCACTTGTCTCACAAGCAGTCCAAAGGACACTCGGGTGGTGGCTCAACTTGCCCAGTTTGCTGCAGGGAGTTCTTTTCTGCAAGGACCCACCTACTCATAGCCTGACCTCGAGGTGCCTCCAACCATGGCTGGAGAGCCCAGCTAACCAACAAGCAGACTCCGGGGACTTGGTCTTCACTAGAGCAAGACCTCCACATTAACGTGCTGGAAATAACAGCGATCCTCTCTGCCATGCAGGCCTTCCAGTTAGAATTCCTTTCAGTCCCTTTGCTAATTCAGACAGACATGTTCATAGTCTTTAACATTAACAAACGGGGGCACCCATTCATATCCCCCTTTGCAGAGAGGCCACGAGGGTTTGGTATTGGGCCATAGTTCGCGATCTGAAACTAACAGCCATCCATGTTCCAGGCATCCAAATCACTTTGGCTGATAGCCTAAGCAGGTCTCTGTCCAAGGTCCATGAATGGAAACTTCTGCAGACGGTTGCAGATGACCTGTTTGACAGGTGGGGATGCCCAGAGTTGGACCTGTTTTGCATTTTCCACTCAATGCCAAACTGCCTAATTTCTGCTTGCTCGATCCAGGGCCTGGTGTTTTCTGGTGAAATGCATTGTCCCTCTGCCGGACAGTGAGGTTTCTTTATGCCTTCCCTCCCTTCGCTCTGTTGCAGAGGGTTCTTCTGAAGCTTCAGGTGGAGGGAGAAGACTTGATCCCATTGCTCCTTACTGGCCTCAGCAGATTTGGTTTCCTTTGCTCCAGCAACTAGCAGTGGAATCTCCAGTCCCTCTGCCCCTTAGTTTGTTCTTGCTGTCCCAAGACCAGGACACCGTAATCTATCCAGACCTCAAGTCTCTGCATTTGCACGCATGGCTCCTGCAGACCTAGATGTCTCCCAGTTCAGAGTCTTCCCTAGGGTGGCAGAGGGCCTGATGGCTGCCAGAAAAGTTTTCCACTCAAGCCACCTATGCTTTGAAGTGGAAACGGTTCTGCCTGTGAGCTTCTGCCTGTTCCTTCAAACCTTTCACCTGTACGGTGACCTCAGTTTTGCAGTACCTTCTTCCCCTACCTGATTTTGGCCTGGGCTGCTCCTCTATTACGATGCATTTGTCAGCCATCTCTGCATACTAAGCACCTCCTGATGGCAAAACCCTTGCCCAGCTAGACCTGTCTCATACTTTTTTAAGGGGCATTCTGCACCTCAAACTTCCTATTTGGAAAATGCCCTTCCCTGTGACCTTTTGCCTCCCTTTGAGCCTGCTGCAGATTGCGAGCGACGCTTTCTGTCATGAAAAGCGCTATTTTTAGTTGCCATCACTTATGCTTGGAGGATTTCCGAGCTCCAGTCTCTGATGCATAAAGAGCTCAATTTCATTTTTTTTACAAGGAAAGGGTGTCCTTGCTGACTAGTCCTAAGTTTCTACCAAAGGTGGTGTCCGAATTTACCATGGACCAGGACATCCGCTTGCCTGTCTATTACTCCGAGTATTCGAATAGTGAGGCCTTACTTCATACTCTGTATGTTCATAGAGTGCTCCATTGTTATCAGAATTGCACCCCTCCTATCAGAAAATCTGATCAGTTGTTTGTCTCCTACACCCCAAAGACCTTAGGGGGCTCTGGTTTCTAAGCAGACATTACCTAAATAGTTGGTTAACTGCATTGTGCTCTGCTACCAGAAATATGAAAAGCCTTTACCAGGCCTGGTTAAAGGTTATTCTACATGCAGAATGTCTACCTCCTTTGCTTCACTGCGGAAGGTCTCAGCTGCAGATATTTGTGCAGCTGCCACTTGGAGTTCCTTCCGCGCTTTCATCAAGCACTACAGTTTGGACATTGCTTCCAGACGCAGGGCAGGATTTGACCTTGCAGTCCTGCAGGGTCCCCTTTCCTGATGGACTGATACCTCTGTTCCTTTCTGCCTCCCTTTGGATGGGGTTTGTTTCAGGTACTGCTTGGGACTTAGTCCTACCACTGTTGCCTGCTGAAGGAGCTATCCTCAAAGTAAGAGAGTACAGTTACTTAAGAACTTACTGTAACAGTAGATCTTCGAGGGAAGCTCATGCGGCAGGCGCTGCTTTCCCTCCCTCCTTCCCCCATGCTTGCTCATTCCTAGGCCCCTCATCGATCTCCTGTCTGTGCTTGCCAGGTCTCCAGCGGGAGAACTGAAGTAGGGCTGGGGGACCATCCCCTATATATCATAGGCCGATGTCGGGGTGGAACGATGTCAGGGGGCAGTCCCCCGCTATATACTGCTAGCTAGATGTTTTATATGTGGTCCTAGCACCTAACAGCTTAGTCCTACCAGTGTTGCATGCTGCAGGAGCTTCTCTTGATGATCTACTGTTAGGGTAAGTTTTTATAGAACTGTACTTGTTGTAAAATGGCATCACCACTTCCCACTTTCTGCTTGTGATGCTTCTGTACCCCAGAATGCCACTGGCCCTCCCCGCTGCCTTTGTACTCTGCTTAGACACCTTTAGGTTGTCTGAAATCATCACTCCCAGGTCCCTTTCTTCCTTGGTGATAGTCAACAATTCCCCCCGGGTTCCCTCTTCCCAGGTGCATTATTTTGCTCTTCTTTGACTTGAACATCAGTTGCCACACTTTTGACCATGTTTTCAAACTTCCCAAGGTCTCTCCTCATTTTTTCCACCCCGTCTGGTGTATCCACCCTTTTGTAGATCTTGGTGATATCTGCAAACATAGAAACATAGACTTTGATGGCAGATAAGGCCCGCTTGGCCCACCTAGTCTGCCCATTCCCTATGTATTGGATAAACTGCAGATTCTAGTTAACCAACAGCCTACTTCCTCCTACCCCCACTATAATTGCCTTATGTCTGTCCCCATGTATTCTTGAATTTCCCAACTATTTTTGACCCCACAACCTCCTCAGGAAGGTGGTTCCATGCGTCCATCACACTCTCTGTGAAAAAATACTTTTTGAAGTTGCCCCTGATCCGTCCTTCCTCTATCTTCAAACGGTGTCTCCTTGTTCTTGTACATCTTTTTCTCTCAAACAGGCAGCGCTTTCTGTCCAGCACTTTTGCAGTGTCACTAATGAACACATTAAATAAGACAGGCCCCAGGACTGATCCCTGAGGTAAACTTCTAGTCATTCCCCTCTCCCCTATTGCATCCCACTTACCACCACCCTCTGCTTTCTGTCCATTAGCCAGTTTCTAACCCAATTTACTACCTTTTGCCCCATGCCCTGGCTACCCATCTTGTTAACCAGCCTTTTGTGTGGTACAGTGCAACTGTATACACTACGTTCTTAAGACCTCTATCCAGCTGCCAGAAATAACCATACACTACTCCTCCTACTCCATCCCTTGCCATGTCATTTATCCCTAGGTGGACTACGACATGTAGCAAAACTCAACTGCACATACCACAGTAATGTACAGCTACCTTGTGTGCCTCCTCTCAGCTGTCCTGTCCCACCAATATGGTGAATGAATATTTTTCTGGCACAGACTGAGGATTGTGTCCTCTATCCATCCCCCCACCCTTCCAGGGCCTGCAATTGTCCAGCACTGATGCTTTTGCCTGGATATCATCTGATGTAGTGGTGGCATCATTACTGGCCCCTGGGTGGAGCAAAGGGTCCTCTATGTCCTTGTCAGCTTGTCTGGGAGTCCAGCAGCCTCTGCCTTCAACTCAGAGAAGTGAGTGCAAATGGGGCAGTACCGCAGCCTCCAGAAGATGTCCTTAAAGACTATGGCTCCACATCTGTTGCCTTGGGCCACTCCCACATTATTGTCTGCTTAACCCTTTTTATGACTGCAGTAGGCAGAGCCTGCAGCTGTCTTGCTGTAGCTGTACTAAATGGGATACTGAAGCACAAGAATTTGGGGTTGCAGTATGATCCCTCCATTATCTAAAATCACTATGCTGGGGGGGGATGTTTCTTTCCTACATGTAGCATACTCGTGCCAGCTCAAATTACTATCAGTGGATACACTCAATGTAAATGGCACAGGCAGCTTGTTAAAGTCAAGTTCAGCTTTATTTATATAAAGATGCTTTTCATAAACCAATCCAATTAAAATTCTAATCCAAACTGTTACATAAAATTGACAATAAAATTCAAAATGGGTCAGGGTACACCAGCTCAAATAAATATGTCTTTAACGAAGACTTGAAGGATTCCATGGACAGGCATTCTGTCACCCGACGAGGTAGAGGGTTCCACAGGATTGGGGCCACGAGTGCGAAAGCTCTGGCCCCAGAAGTCTTCAAACAGACCCTGGGAACCTCCAGCAATCCCTCGAAGGTGCAATTACAAATAGTGCAGTCCCTGTTTATGTAGGGCCTTAATTGGTCAGCAAAGTGACCTTGAAGGTGATTCTCCACTGCACCGTCAGCCAGTGCAGTCCATGGCACACAGGCATAATATGACTGGCTGTTGATGAGCCAGTCAATAGCCCGGCTGCCATGTTCTGCACCAGCTGCAGGCAGTGGATCTCCATCCCAGAAGCGCTATATAGAGAGCATTGCAATAGTCACGGTAGGAAGACACAAAGGCGTGGACCAGTATAGGAAGGTCATCAGGCGGAACAAGGTGTTTCACCCAGGTGAGATTTATAAATAAGCATCATCTCTTGGCTGTTACCTTTGGGTTACTGAGACATGGCTGCCTGAGCACCTGCAACCATGAAACAAACTATGTGGATTTAAATCAAGTCTTTAGTGAAGAAAAAACTTCATTATGTGCATTTTATAAATCTATATGAAAAATCTTGCAATGCAGCATGTCAATCCACATTGTTTTAGAAAGAACAAAGAAGGACTGATGAACTTTCACTGTGCTATGCTTTTCATTTCAACCTATTGTTGCCCTTGGGTTAGCTAGCCCCTGTCTGCACCCATACAGTCAGTCCTAAAGTGGAGGAGCATTCTGCCAGGAAACATCAGCAAATTGTGACACATTTGTGCTTTTCAGTTTACATCCAGAAAAGAAAACGGAGGAATAGCTTTTTTTCTCTGATAGTCAGCAGCTGTATTTCCTCCTGTTAACTGTATTGGTTAACTGATCCATATGTACTGCAAAGCAAAACCTGATCAAGGTATACAAAGTACAGTTGCCAGGTGCTCAGTTGCTACATTATGTACACACCATCGGTGGCCACTAAAGTATCGTTAAGTAGCCTTATGGCTACTGCATTTGGAGTACTTACACTTTACACCTGCATGAAAATGCCTGCCATCGTAGGACTTCTGGCCATTTAACATATGTTTAGGCAGCCTGTGCCACTGGGGGAATCGCCTGTGACAACCAGTTTTGCACCATCCTTGCAATGGCTGCACAGGTGCACCATGAGGGAAGGGGGCTTGTGCCATGGCGTGGCTGGGCCATCCTGTTTGGGATTTTGAAAGCCCCCCCAGTAGGTGCATCAACCCTGCCATTAGGTCAGCCTGAAATGAGTCTAACTGGCTCAGTGCCACTGCTTGAGCCCTTGCCAGGTGACCCTGTGCCCCACTGGGGGAAGGCACCCATACAGCGCCTGATACCTGGCAGATGAACACTGGAACAGTCAGTGGTACTTGGCAGGTCAGAGCCCAAACCCCCCTTCCCCATGGTGGCTCAGGTCCAGCTGCCCTCAACATGGGCCCACAGCATCCCTATAGTTGCCAAGTCAGGGGCAGTTGCCACACCCTCCCCCGATCCTAACCTGTCCCACCCCCTCAAGAACCTGGGCGTACCCCTGATGATCTGCCAGTCACCAGGTTTACATCGCTATCACTGGCTGCTGCTGCAGCAACCTGTCCAGCAGATTGTGACATTCCCTCTGGTCACCATTTCATTGGCACAACCATCAGCATGCAGCACATCTGGGGAGTTTTCACCTGGACCCTGCTTTTTCTAAAATTGGGCATAGGGTCCTGCCACACTATGGTGTGTCACAGGTGGCAGTTCAGCACAGCATGTTCCAATCTAACCACTGTATCTAAAATTGAGCCCTATCTGTTTTATCCCTCTTATTATTTTATTGATTTATTTAAAGATTCGGAAAATACATTTGAGCATGGGCTCTTTTACAAAAGTTCCACATCAGGTTACAAGGCTAACAGACATGTAACAACACAAATTCAGGATAAGTGGAGAACATACATTAGTTACAGCATTACACAATCATTTCTAGAACTAGAGCTTAGTACAGCATCAAAGCAATTATAACAGCAATAGTGAATTTAGGAGAGAAAGGAGGGAGAGAGCCCCCACTTTAGTGGATGGGAGACTTAAGGAAAATGAAGGGCAGGGGAGTCCATTCCCAGGGGGAATAAAAAAAATCATTACCTGATGCCACAGGAACCATTCTGAAGTCATGCACAGTTCTGTGAATAATCCTTCCTCTGAATGCTAAATACCCAGCATGTCATTTCCATCTGCTAAAATGACTGCTCCCCCCAAAATATATTAAACTTCCCTTACTGACCAGTCTGGTGTTAACATCTTTTTCCTTCTCTACGAAGGCACCTATGATTAAGAATGCAATGCAAGGCAATTCTAAAACTAAGCGTACCGATCTGTTTTTCGGCAAAAGAAACCTCATGACTGACAGCAAGCCTCTGACAAGGAAACATCTGCACAACCTGTGGATAACTCTGATGCTTTAAAGCCACTGCAAACTAGCATCTGCTGTGTAATCCGCATTTGTGGTCCCCACAGTTCCAAAGACATCAGATCCTTGGTTGCCTGAAAAAGCAATACGAGACTCAGGCTGGAAACAAGTGCCTGATGGGTCGTTGTTCCCCGATCCAGCTTGGAACATCTCAGCACTTAACTCAAAACTTGCCAGAGTGGAATCCAGCAAAAGAAAACAAGGTATTGTCCCCTCTTACAGAGGCTGTTACTGCAGCTGTATTAACGAGCAAAAGAAATCGAATGTGCACAAAAGGGTGGCAAATATGTTGCTCCTATAATTTCTGCTGCTCAAATTGAATCTGTTAAGGGATCACAAAATATTGTGTTACCACACCGTACCTCTAATGACACCCCAGTATCTCAGCAGGGAGTAGAGTTAGTAACCCCCCACACCCTCCACAGAGGTGGATAAGGAAAGAAAAATCAAGGGTCTGAACAACCCAATCCCCAGGCAAATGAAAATATTGAACCAACCACTCGACCTTTACTTAATAATAATAATAATAATCTTAATTTAAATTAAGCACCTTTCAAATGTCAAGGTGCTGTACATAAAAAATTAAGAAATAATGACAAAAATAGCAGTATAAAATGATATAAAACAATGTGTAGAGATCCTCCTGGCCCAATTAGATGCAACAGGACTGTCGCCGACCCACTGTGCTGGTTCCGGAGTTACCTCACAGGACGTGTACAACTGGTAAAAATAAGCAACACACTCTCAGATTCCCAGCAAGTGTCCACTGGTGTTCCCCAATAATCCATCCTGGGCCCCCTACTGTTTAGCCTTTTTCTAAATAACCTTCTGCTAGCCTCTCAACACAATATACTTCTCTATGCAGATGATGCGGTTGTCTACTCCAGCCACACTAACCCTGCCACCCTAGAACAACGCCTACAGCAGGACTTTAACAATGTGGAAGACTGGTTCATGAAAGCCAAGCTACTTGTTGACCATAAAAAAACCAAGACCATGCTTTTTGCCCCAGCCCATACAGTAGCTGCCACAAGACATCTACAATAGATATTCATACCAAACAAAATGTAGCCATTGAAATGGTCCATAGCTTCAAGTACCTAGGGCTCACGTTAGACCGCTCTCTCTCCTTCTCTTCTTACATAGACCACGTTGCCACAGCAGCCAACAGGAAGATCGGTCTACTATACAAACACCGCAGCTGCCTCACTGATGAAGCCCTTCAGCTAGCCATCACCAGCTCTATCTTCTCAACCATTGACTATGGTCTTGCCATTTATAGTGCAGCACCTGACAGCACCCTCAAACGGCTTGCCACCACACTTAATAAAGCCTGCAGACTAGCCCTAGGAGCCCAGCGTCTCACTCATACCTGTAATCTCTATCAGCAAACGGGATAGCTAAATTTTAGTGACAGGGCTCGCTACCAAGTCTGTCTACTAGCCAAAAAAGCAGTCCTCGGCCTGCTGCTCCCTGCAGCCAGTTCTGTCATGCATCAGGCTGAATCTGCTAGGACTACGAGGGCATCTAACAAACTCTCCATCAAGGTTCCCTTCCGGTGCACCTCTCAAGGGCAGCGTTCCTTTGAATACTGAGCCCCACTCTGGCTTGGCTCACTCCCACCTGAGTTAGTCTCCATCAGTAAAATCGGCCCTTTCAAATCCGCACTCAGATCTCACCTGTCCAGCCAAGTGAAATACTCCAGCTGGCCCTGACAACCTCCTCCTGTAACAGATACTGTTTACCCAAACTTATGCTCTTCGCTATGGCCCCACTAGCTACTTAACCACCCATTTCCCGCTGCCCCTACAACCCCCACTTCTGACCCACCCCTCTTTTTTTTTCCTCTGGGTTCACTGCCCTCCCCTTCTACTAAGTCCCTACCTTCTGTCCTGTCCCCTTTTCCTCCTCTAGCCACCACCAGACAAGGTTACCCCAAGCCTGAGGTTACTGCTAACCATCACCACTACCCCTTCCTGTCCCCTCCTCTCACCCAATCCTAGTCTACTCACCCACCACCTGCTCTCTCTATTCCTCTAAACCTGTGATTAGCTCCAACTTAGCTCAGTAACTGTAAAACTTGCCAATCCTATGTTTAATCATATCCCTACTGTTTCCCTGTTAATGGACCTGTAATTGCTTGTGGTTTTGCTCCTGTATATGCCTTTGATTTTTTGTAATTGTAAGTGTTTTTTTGTTTCCTTCATTCCCGACATGGAACCTTCATAAATGAGCTAGCAGCTCAAAGGTTGTAATCCAAGAATTTAATAGACAAAATAAATAAATAAGATTAATTAGAAAAGGCCTGGTGCAATAAAAAAGTTTTAAGCACCCCCGTGGTCGAGCACTCCTGCAGCTGCGAGATAGAGAATTCCAGAGGGCTGGGGCCGCATAGATGAATGCACAGGCCCCTGAGCATTTTAAAGATACCCTCAGAATCTCCAGCAACCCCTCGTCAACCAAGCAGAGCTGTCGCTTGAGGCAGTAAGGTACCAAAAGCTCTTTCGGGTAGTCAGGGCTGAGTCCGTGTAGGGCTTTATACGTCAGTAATCCGACATTGAAGGTGATCCGCCACCGAATCAGCAGCCAGTGCAGTTCACGCAACACCGGTGTAATGTGAGATGACCGAAAGGTCCCCGTCAACAACCAGGCTGTGATGTTCTGCACTAGCTGCAGGAGGCAGATATCAACCCCCGTTAGCCCGACATAAAAGGAGTTGCAATAATCAAGGCGCAAGGTCATGAAGGTGTGGATCAGCATGGGAAGGTCACCAGATGGAAGAAGATGCTTGATCCTAGAGATGTTCCTAAGATAGTAAAAGGAAAACTTGATGACTGCCGACACCTGGGATCACAGCGTCAGCCCGTCATCAAGCACCACCCCCAGGTCCCGCACCCGTTCAGAGGTAAGGAGCTGGGAGTCCCCCAGAAAGAGTCCCGAAGGCTGGCCAGCCCCCGACCCCTCTATCTGGCAACCCAGATCCACAGCCATCACCTCAGTCTTTCCTGCGTTCAACTTCAGTCAGCTGGAATTCATCCAATCATGGATTTCAATGAGGCAGTTATTAAATATTGAGAGAGCACTATCCTGGTCAGGTGCAAAAGACAGATAGAGCTGGGTGTCATCAGCATAGCAGTGAAGCCTCAACCCATGCCATCTTACAAGGTCTCCAAGGGGCAGCATGTACATCACAAGCAACATGAGGGACAGCACAGAGCCCTAAGGGACCCCACATGACAGAGAAGGTCAGAGGAATAAATCCTGGACACCACTCTGAGTTCTGCCAGTGAGGAAAGATTTCAACCACCTGAGAACTGTACTAGTACAGATGAGCCTCAGGCACTCAAGCTGCACCCCATGGTCCACGGTGTCAAAGGCTGAAGAGAGATTGAGGCACACCAAGATAGAACAGCTTCTCCGATCTCTAGCCATCAGGAGTTCATTGCGCACCCAAACCAGTGCATTCTCGGTACTGTGCCTCTTTCGAAAACCAGATTGGAGAGCCTCGCAGATGTTATGCATGGTCAAGTGGTTCTCCAGCTGTACTGCCGATACCTTCTTAATTACCTTCCCTACAAAGGGGAGGTTTGAGATTGGTCTATAGTTAGTCAGAGAGTCTGGCTCCAAAGAAGCCTTCTTCAGGAGGGGTGTCACCACTGTAACATATACTTAATGTTACTAACAACTTAATATAATTACCCAATGAGACCAACGGAGAATCAAAAAGAACTTATTTAGCAGTGGTATTATAGTGCCAGCTGCACTTAGCCTTAGCTGTTACATGATTCCACTTGATGTTATACGTGCGCAGCTTATATACACAATTTGAAAGTTACACCCCAAACAGGACTAATGTTATGATTTTTGCCCTAGCAACTTCTATTACTTACGGCGGTCATTTACTGTGTGTTGGTGATACACTGCCTGGAACTGGCTACCTGACCTTAGTCATGGACATGTCTGAAGAGCCCAGTTTGATACACTGCCTGGAACTGGCTACCTGACCTTAGTCAGTTGCACCATACTACAGTGCTTTATTTACAGCATAAATACCTTTTATTTACAGCACAAATACCTTTGACAGGGCACCGCCTGTCACGTTCTGCTTTCCCTGCCTTACTTGTTTACTGCCTAGTGCATTTTATGACAGACTCTGCCTATGCTCATTGTGTGATTTGTATTTTGTATGTTTTTTTGCTTAACTCAGTTTGGGCATTGAGCCACACATTTCAGTCACAATTGTGGCCATTTAGCTTTTGCCCTTACGACCACTGCCTCCTTCAGGGAGCTGGGAACCTCACCTGAATCAAGGGAGCACCAGACTATCTGTGCCAGGATTGGGCCGATGGTGTCACAACAACCCATAATCAGGGAAGTTGAACCCGGGTCCAAACTACAGCACGTAGGGGGCATACCCTGGACAATCCGCAAGCTCCAACTGGTCAAAGGTACTCCAGGAAAAGAGAGGGACAGTGACCTAGCACCGATCAGTAGCATCTCCCATAGAGCGAATCAAGTGGATCTCCTCCCTGATGTCAGCCACCTTATTCGCAAAGAACCGAGTAAGCTCATCACACTCCAATTGCAAAAAGGCTCTGAAACTGCAGGCAGGCTGAGTTGTACCGCCTGTCCACAGTTCAAAAGAGCTGGTCCAGTCGTTTCTATGTAGCAGCAATCTCCCCGGACAAGAACTCTGCCTTCTTACAAGAGATCGTTGATTGATAGACTTGATAATGTTCTATCAATCTAAGATGGTCAGCCTCCAGGGAGGATTTCCTCCAGCGCCGCTCTAACCTACATCCTAGTCGCCGCAACTCCTTCATGGTCCCATCAAACCAAGGGGACTGAGGGTGGAGGGAGAGAGGACGAACACGGACAGGAGAGATAGAATCCAGCACTATGGAGATGACCTTATTATAGGTCAAAACCAGAGCATCTGGGTTTCCGCTTGTTACAGGAAACTCCAAGAGGTCAAGTACTGCTGCTAGGCCTTCATGGCTCACATCTCGTAAAGAGCGGTAACTGACCGTCTCCACAGTTTGAGCATTGAGCCACACATTTCAGTCACAATTGTGGCCATTTAGCTTTTCCCTTACAATCCCCCTTTGGGACTGAAATTGGGTGTGGTTTTCCCAGACGGAACATGAGTGGGTAAGGCTGGAGACCTCCGATTGGGACCCCGCTCCCGGGTTCTCTGGATGACTTGTTGCCCTGTCCACCTTGCCTGCCTTATTAATAGAAGCCACCACTAACCAAGGGCACGTTGTTACAACATTTGACATGTGGCTGCTGACATTTTGAGCATAAACATATCATGATGCAGGTTGCGTATTAGGCAGCGCAAATAACATGTACTGACTAACAAAATAAACACTAATACCAAGTGTAGCATCAACAACACTTTGAACGACAATACGCCCCAAGATCTTCCCAGGTTGGCATATATTAAGTGTTCCTTATCTGTATCATCTAACAGCACATCAATGTCTAGTTTTATTTTACAGGCAGAGTTTTGAATTTGAATAAGATGTGTGTCTTTGCAGTCTAATAACCTTTGCACATCTAATGTTAGGGGAGGTATAGGCACTCCGAAAGCAGGTGCATATTCATTAATTTCAGTTGCTTGACTGGGTACCAAAGTGTTAATTCGTGACATCCTTGGGGTATACTGTATAATAGGATGGAAGGTGTGCCCTCCAATTTGCACATCTCCTTTAGGGATAAAGCAAAAGTTTGGCTGGGTTATCGCACACCTTTTCCCCTTGATGAGTCATTTATTCGTTCATTGGTAACTATACAGTACTGTGTGGTGGAATTGTACACAAACACTACCTTAGGCACTGTCCACCTTTGCAGTTGAACCAGACACCAAAGTGAGGTGTTAAGGGCTTCTTGTATAGGTTCCTCCCCACAAACAGGCTGGTCCTGGGCCATAACATCACACTGGCATACCCACTGCGCACTTATCTGCTCACAGCAGTGTAGATTGGGGACCACCCAGGACCCGTTTTTGTTAGCTACTAAAAATGTCAGGTGGGCTTATTCTATATGCATAATAGTCACCTATTAATTTTCCTACCGAATGTACCTTAACAATGTGTGTGTACTCCTCCTCCTCATAATTTACCTGAGGTAATTTAACTGTAAATGACACCATCATTGTTTGACCTAGGGTGCTGTTTTTATTAAAACAACATGGTCGTATGTATACCTTTGCTACCCATGCTATTGCTGGTGCCCTTTGTTGCGCGCATGAGTTTAGGCACTTCCTATCAGTAGTACCATTACACATTGGGCAGTACCATAGTTTGATTTGTGCATCTGGTACCATATCGGGGTAGCCTTTGTTTGTCTAATTGATTTAGCAGTTTACTTACAGTGGTTAAAACATAGGACCCATAGGCTGCACATATTATGGACCGTCCAATAGTGTGATTTGTGACTTGAACATTATGGTCTGTGATAATTTCATTGATTTTGCCTTGAACTTGTTTTAACAATTTGGCAACATCATGCATATTGTATACTGTCAAACGTTCCTCTTATGCCAAACCCACTTGATTTACAGCAAGGGGCAGTAACACTCTTCCTTCTATTTCTTGATTTACAATATTTTGGTGCTCTTCTATAGCATCTAAATCTGCTCTATTCCATATACTCATCCCGGATCCAAACAGGCCGGTTATGTCCCCTAATAGGTCTGTCTTGCGTCACCTATTAGAGGTATTGTTATGGTTACTACCTTTGTGGGGACTGGGATGCATCCCCCTTGCTTGGCCTGGAATATAGTAACCATATCTAATAACATAGATGCATAAAATTTAGAAACATTAGTATTGGCGCATTGACCAGTGCTGTTTAGATCCCAACTCGAAAAGTTGAAAATGACTGGTAATCTTATATACTGTACGTTATTTACAAGAGTCTGGTCCATTGGTGTGGAAGTTAGTCCACTAGGTGGCCCTTGTGTTACATTGGGGCACTGTGGTGATCTTACTGTTAAAGTTATATTTCTACTGGTGTGATTGGCGTAACAATTATTATCGTCATATGTCCCATTTCCAGCGGTGCCCATTTTACAAGTGCATCCTCCGATAACATTATTCGAATTTCTAGTACAGTAGAAAACAGTTACTTGATATGTACCAGAGTCCTTTGGTGTGGGTTTCTCCATTATTAGTGATCCGTCTTCAGGGTACACATACCCTCTGTGTGTTGAGTTGTACTGGGATGAGCAAAACTGTGGACTGGCCTTCTAATCAGCCATATAGCACCACTGTGTGGTAGTTACAATTAAATCAATATTTGTCCATACTGTTTGCCACTGACGTACAGTAGCATCTGCTTCTCCCTCATCCCAACTCCATGTGATTGGTAGGACCACGGGTTGTTTATAATCCCTGGTGACATGCGAGGTGCTGGTGTTTAGATGTAGAGCCCCTGTACAACTCATTAATTTCCCCAACAGGGCCATGTACAGTGTATACTTCCACATCCTTTACCTGTAAGAACAAGGGCAGTATCAGTCGTCGTCGTCAATACTCTGATACATTTTACATGGCAGTTTTTTTCCAAAGTTTTTTTTTTTCACATGTTTGTTTATGACCAGATCTTTTTGTATTATGCACTATGGCTATATTTGTCACTGCCATGTGTTCTATCATTACTCTTTGCTCGACACATCAGGATTACTTGATACGGGGTGAGACCAGTGCTGGCTTGAACAGTCCCCTGTACTGCCCTTAATATTGCTGATAGGAACATCAAGCACAACCCTCCCGGGCTTATGCAATTTAAACTTTTTTCTTAAACAATTTACACTGATCTATATGTACCCATGCTAGTGGTCTGTTTCCCTTTCCTAGCCTAGTAATGTGTATAGCGGTGGTACCGAGACATTGATCCATCACGTAGGGTCCCATCCCATTTGCATCCCACGAACTTTTTATCAAAGTTTTTTATCGTTACCTGGTCACCAATTGTGTACACAAGTTGTTCCAGTGTATTTTTATTTCAATACATTATGTTTTTACAGTGTGCTTGCGCCATATCGCTGGCAGCAAATTTTAAATATTTTTCCAATTGATTCTGTACTTGCTGTAGGAATACGTCTGTGTTGGCGCTATCTCTTACACTTGCACTCACTTCGGAGTCTGTGGGATAGCTCAATCGCATGTCCTGTCCAGTCATAAGCTGATGAGGAGTAATCCCTGTACTGGTGTGTACAGTACCTCTCACTGCCATGAGGATTCCAGGTAGATGGTTCACCCATCCCTTTCCAGTATCCAACACTGCCTTTTTTTAAACTAATTTTAGGGTCCGGTTCAGCCTTTCTACCATTCCAGAAGACTGAGGGTGATACGGTAAATGGAATTTCTGCTGTATTCCAAACAACCCACACATATCCTGCATGATTTGCCTGATAAAGTGTGTTCCTCTGTCTGATTCCAATATCCTGGGAAATCCCCATCGAGAAAACACTTGTTCCCACAAAACTTTGGCTATCGCTTTGGCAGTGTTAGTGGTGAGGGGGAAAGCCTCCACCCATTTAGAGAAAACATACAAACATAGACTTTGACAGCAGATAAGGACCACTTGGCCCACACAGCCTGCCCATTTCCCTACCTATTGGATAAACTGCAGATTCTAGTTAACCAACAGCCTACTTCCTGCAACCCCCCACTATAATTGCCTTATGTCTGTCCCATGCATGTTTGAATTCCCCCACTGTTTTAGACCCCACAACCTCTCCAGGAAGGCGGTTCCATGCATCCACCACTCTTTCCATGAAAAAGAATTTCCTCACATTAGCCCTTAGCCATCCCCCCTCTAACTGAGCTGGACGTAATTGTCCACCTAGGGACAAATGACTTGGCTCATCATGAGATTAGAGCAGTGCAGGAGGACATTGCAGAGTTGGGAAGGGACCTAAGATAAGTAGCACACACAGTATCCTTCTCAGAGGTGCTGCCTGTCAAAGGCATGGGGGAGGTGAGAGTAATTGGCACCATGCAGTTTAATGAATGGTTGAAAAAATGGTGCGGAGCACAGGGGTTAGGCTTCATTGGGGACTGGGGTTCCACCTGGAGGGACACCAGCCTATACTGGCAGGATGGTCTGCATCTGTCCAGGAAGGGAACAAGTCTTTTGAGCAATTGGCTTAAATGCTTCATTTGCAAGCTTTTAAACTAGTCAGAGGGGGAGGCACTGACAAGCAGCAGGAAAATCCCAGCCTCTCCCTACAAAACAGGGTACTAAATGAGAAAAAGACCAAGGTAGAACGGTCAGTGGAGGATGCTGCAACAGAAGGTAAAGCCATCAAAAAATGGAGAGCAATGAATACCAATGCCCGTAGTCTGGGTAACAAGCTTCCTGAATTAGTGGCCTTGATGGAGGAGGAACATCTGGATATCGTGGCAGTCACAGAAACATGGTACACACAAAACCATGACTGGGACATAAACATACCAGGATACACTGTCTACAGGAGGGACAGGAGGGTAAAAGAGGAGGAGGAGGAGTTCTTTACGTGGGAAGGAATAAAAGCAACAGAACAAAAGGGTAAACAGGGAGGAGAAGAAGCACTGTGGGTAAATTTGGAGGCAGGCAATGGCACCACAATACGCACAGGGGTTAGACAGACCTCTTCTCAGGGGAGGAAATGGACAGGAAAATGATAGAAAGTATACTTAGAATGACAGAAAAGGGGAGATATTGCTGATGGTGATCTGAATATGCCAGATGTTAACTGGAGTGCAGTTGCAGCTGCCACTTCGAAGAGTGCAGTTATTCTAGATGCCCTACAGGGGGCATGCCTTAGACAACTAATACTGGAGCCCACTCGAGAGGGAGCAATATTAGACTTGATTCTCTCAAATGAAGATGGAGAGAGGATCACAGATGTAGAAGTGGGTAGTCATCTGGGAACTAGCAGCCATCGAACAGTATGGTTCACAATAAACACAGCAATAGAGTCAAGCCATACAAAGACAAAAGTACTGGACTTTAGGAGGGCTGACTTTGCCTAAATGGGTGAGTGCCTAAGGAATGCACTAGCAAATGGGCAGGAAGGAGGGGTGGAAGAACAATGGGGAATAATAAAAACTGCCATCACAGAGGTAACGAGCCTTTGTGTGAAGCAAATAAACAAAACAAGACAATGTAAGAAACCACTATGGTTCTCAAAGGAAGTGGCAGTGAAGGTTCAAGAGAAAAAGAAAGCATTCAGGAAGTACAAGGAATCGCAGAAGGAGCAGGACAGAGAACTGTATCAGTTAAAGCAAAAGGAGGCTGGGAAGGCAGTCAGAACAGCAAAGGCCCAAACCAAGGAAAAGATAGCCAACTCAGTTAAGAAGGGGGATAAAACCTTTTATAGGTACATCAGGGAGCAAAGGAAGACCAAGGGAGGGATAGTGAGGCTTAATAAAGGGGAGGCAGGGTGGGCAGAGGGAGACTGAAAAGGCAGAGATACTAAACAAATACTTTTACTCAGTATTTACAAATGAAGAGGGGGAGGTACATAAAACAAACAGTAGTAACACTCTGGATACAGAAGTTGATACCAGCCCATTTACAGAAGAAAGGGTTCTGAAAGAACTCTTAAAACTGAAGGTGGACAAAGCAATGGGGCCTGATGGGATTCATCCCAGAATTCTAAAAGAGCTAAGGGTAGAACTAGTGACACCACTGACTACCCTTTTTAACAAATCATGGGAGGATGGGGTGGTACCCGAGGACTGGAGGAGGGCAGATGTGATTCCCTTTCACAAAGGTGGGAGCAAGGCAGAAGCAGGAAACTACAGACCTGTTAGTTTAACCTCAGTGATAGGGAAAATGATGGAATCACTTGAAGGAAAGAATTGTCGAGTATCTAGAGGCCAGAGGGGCACAGGACCCTAGGCAGCATGGATTCAGAGCGGGAAGGTCATGCCAGACAAATCTGATAAATTTCTTTGACTGGGTGACCAAAGTAGTAGATCAGGGAGGGGCTGTGGACATGGCCTACATAGACTTTAGCAAGGCATTTGACACAGTCCCACACAAAAGATTAATATACAAGTTAGCCAGCCTGGGAGTGGGTCCCAAGATGACAGCCTGTGTAAAGAATTGGCTGGAGAATAGGACACAGAGAGTAATAGTAAATGGAGTCCACTTAGAAGAAAGGAGGGTTACTAGTGGGGTACCGCAGGGTTCAGTATTAGGGACTGTCCTCTTCAATGTCTTTATGTTTACATTATGGAAGGACTGGAAGGAAAAGTATGTCTCTTTTGCAGATGACACTAAGATCTGCAACAGAGTTGATGCACAGGGTGGGGTGGAAAGGATGAGAAGGACTTGGCAAGGTTAGAGGAATGGTCAAATGTATGGCAGCTTAGATTCAATGCTAAGAAGTGCAAGGTAATGCACCTGGGAAACAAAACCCAGGGAAGAGTACACAATGGGGTGAGATACTAACAACAACAAAATGGAAAGGGACCTGGGGTAGTCATATCAGATGACCTAAAGGTGGGCAAGCAATGTGAGAGGGCAGCAAGGAGGGCTGGGGGATCCTGGGATGCATAGGAGAGGCATCACCAGTAGAAAACAGGAAGTTATTATCCCTCTGTACAGACAGCTGGTGAGACCCCATCTGGAGTACTGTGTGCAGTTCTGGAGACCCAATCTCCGAAAAGACATAGGCAGGATGGAAGCTGTCCAGAGGAGGGCAACTAAAATGGTGCAGGGTCTGCACCGGAAGACATATGAAGAGAGACTTAAGGAGCTTAATATGTATAGCCTCGAGGAAAGGAGGGAGAGGGGGGACATGATAGAAACTTTCAAGTACCTCAAGGGAATCAACAAAGTCCAAGAGGGTAGCATCTTTCAAAAAAAGAGGTGTGCAAGAACAAGAGGGCACAATTTGAAGATGGGGGGCAGCTCAGAGGTAATTTAAGGAAGTATTTTTTCACAGAGAGGGTTGTGGATGCATGGAACGGCCTTCCGGAGGAGGCTGTGGAGTCAAAATCAGTGGTGGAATTCAAGCATGCATGGGACAGTCATAAGGCAATTCTGGGGGGTTGGGGAAAGAAGAAGTAGGCTGCTGGTTGACTAGGATCTGCAGCTTATCCAGTAGGTAGGGAAATGGGCAGACTGGGTGGGCCAAGCGGTCCTTATCTGCCATCAAATTCTATGTTTCTATGTTTGTATCTCTTTTTCTGAAAGATGCTACCCTCCTGGACTTTGTTGATTCCCTTGAGGTACTTAAAAGTTTCTATCATGTCCCCCCGTCCCTCCTTTCATCAAGGGATACATATTAAGCTCTCTCAGTCTCTCTTCATATGGTTTCTGATGTAGACCCTGCACCATTTTAGTTGCCCTCCTCTGGACTGCTTCCATCCTGTCTATGTCCTTGCATAGATGAGGTCTCCAAACTGCACACAGTACTCCAGATGGGGTCTCACCAACTGTCTGTACAGAGGGATAACCACTTCCTTTTCTACTTGTGATGCCCCTCCCTATGCATCCCAGTATCCCCCTGGCTCTCCTTACTGACTTCTCACATTGCTTACCCACCTTTAGGTCATCTAATATGACTACACCTAGATCCCTTTCCATTATTGTTGTTGTTAGTACCTGCTCTCCTACTGTGTACTCTTCTCCTGGATTTTTATTTCCCAGGTGCATCACTTTGCATGTCTTTGCATTGAATCTAAGTTGCCATATGTCTGACCATTCCTCCAACCTTGCCAAGTCCCTTCTCATCCTTTCTACCTTCCCTTGTGTATCAACTCTGTTACAGATCTTTGTGTCATCTGCAAAGAGGCATACCTTTCCTTCCAGACCCTCTGCAATGTCACCTATAAAGACGTTAAAGAGGACTGGACCCAGTACTGAGCCCTGAGGTACTCCACTAGTAACCCCCCTTTCTTCAGAATGTGTTCCATTCACTATTACCTTCTGTGTTCTGTTGTACAGCCAGTTTGCTACCCAGGCTACCACCCTGGGACCCATTCCCAGGCTGGCTAACTTGATTATTAATCTTTTCTGCGGGACTGTGTCAAATGCCTTGCTAAAGTCTAGGTAGGCCATATCCACAGCCCCTTCCTGGTCTGTAGTGCAGCATGAGAGAGGTGCTGCACTTCTGAGGTGCCGTCTTTCGGATGAGACGTTAAACCGAGGTCCCATCTGCCTGGATTGGTGGTAGTTCAGGTGGATGTTAAAGATCCCATGGCACTTATCGAAAAGAGTAGGGGAATTTCCCTCATTCACTAAAAATACCACCAACAGCTTAATCTGGTTCAAGGTCAGTTGGCATTCATCTGTATCCCCCTCCCCCGGGTCGTGCCTGAAAATAGGCAGGATTTGTCTAGTGCACTTACCCGGTCAACAAAAGCTAAATAAATAAATAAATATTACTTTGGTCACCCAGTCAAAGAAATCGATTAGATTCATCTGACATGACCTTCCTGCTGTGAATCCATGCTGCTTTGGGTCCTGTGCCCCGCTGGCTTCTAGGTACTGAACAATTCTTTCTTTCAGAAGTGATTCCATCATTTTCCCCACCACTGAGGTCAAACTAACAGGTCTGTAGTTTCCTGCTTCTGCCTTGCTCCCACTTTTGTGAAGGGGAATCGCATCTGCCCTCCTCCAGTCCTCAAGTACCACCCCATCCTCCCATGATTTGTTAAAAAGTGTGGTCAGTGGTGTCACTAGGTCCTCCCTTAGTTCTTTTAGGATTCTAGGGTGAATCCTGTCAGGTCCAATTGCTTTGTCTACCTTGAGTTTTAGGAGTTCTTTCAGGACTCTTTCTTCTGTAAATGGACTGGCGTCAACCCCACTACCCAGAGTGCTTCTATTGTTTGGTTTAGGTAACTCCTCCTCCTTTTCTTCTTTTGTGAATACTGAGCAAAAGTATTCATTCAGTATCTCTGCCTTTTCACTGTCTCCCTCTGCCCACCTCCCCTCTCCTTTATTAATCTTCACTATCCCTCCCTTAACCTTTCTATGCTCCCTAATGTACCTATAAAAGGTTTTATCCCTCTTCTTAACTGAGTTGGCTGTCTTTTCCTCGGTTTGGGCTTTTGCTTTTCTGACTGACTTCCCCACTTCTTTCTGCTTTAATTGATACAGTTCCCTGTCGTGCTCCTTCTGTGATTCCTTATACTTTTTGAATGCAGCCTTTTTCTCCTTAACCTTCCCTGACACCTCTTTTGAGAACCATAGTATTTTTTTATTCCGCTTTGTTTTCTTTGTTTCACACAAAGGCTTGTTGCCTCCATGACAGCAGTTTTGATTTTTCTCCATTGTTCTTCCACCCCTCCTTTCTGGCCATTTGCTAATGCATTCCTCAGGTATTCACCCATTATGCCAAAGTCAGCCCTTCTAAAATCCAGTATCCTTGTCTTTGTATGGCTTGTCTCCATGGTTTTGTTTATTGTGAAACACACTGTGCAGTGGTCGCTTGTTCCCAGATGTCTACTGACTTCTAAATTTGTGATCCTCTCTCCATTTGAGAGTACCAGGTCTAATATTACTCCCTTCCGAGTGGGTTCCACCACTAGCTGTCTAAGGCATGCCCCCTGTAGGGCATCGAGAATGACCCTGCTCTTGGATGTGGCTGCAGTCCATGTCGTCCAGTTAGCATCTGGCATATTCTGGTCCCCCATCAACAGTATCTCCCCTTTTTCAGCCATTTTGAGAATGCCCTCTATCATTTTCTTTTCCATTTCCTCCCCTTGAGACGGGGGTCTGTATACAACCCCTGTGCAGATTGTGATGCCATTCCCTGTCTCCAAGGTGACCCAGAGTGCCTCTTGTCCTCCCCCTTTACTTTTTAGTTCTGTAGCTTTGATCCCTTCCCTTATGTAGAGAGCTACTCCACCTCCTCTTTTACCCTCCCTGTCCCTTCTGTAGATTGTGTACCCTGGTATGTTGACATCCCAGTCATGGCTCTCTGTGTACCATGTTTCTGTGACTGCCACAATATCCAAGTGTTCCTCTTTCATCAGGGCTACTAGCTCTGGAAGCTTGTTTCCCAGACTACGGGCATTGGTACTCATTGCCCTCCATTTAATGTTGGCTTTATCCGTTTTACCCCATCCCTGCTCTTATTGCCTTTGTCTGTTTTTCCATTTACCCCTGTCCTGCCCTCTGTCAAGCTCTGTACCTCAGTGTTTACCCTACTACCTGCCATGTTTTGTGTGGGGAGGCTTGAACTTTCCTGTTTCCTATCAGCACCTCCCCCCTTGGCTAGTTTAAAAGCTTGCCAAGGAAGCATCTATTACTACTAACAGATATCTAAAACCTCCCTTGGCAGTGGGCAAGGGACCTACATAATCAATCTGCAAAGCCTGCCACAGCCCTTCAGCCACCAACACGCATTGCAATGGTGCTCGTTTTGCCTGGGGACTAGGCTGGTTTATCTGTGCACAGATTAGACATGACTCCAGACATGTCTTTACATCCTTGTCGACCTTTGGCCACCAATATTTAGTTGTGACCGTTTGACAAGTCTTATGGAGACCACAATGTCCTCCAATCCTATGGTTCTCCATGATAATTTGTTTCCTGAGATCAGACGGCGGGACCCACTTTAACTGGCTATAGCATTCCCAAAAAAGCATGTCTTCCTGTACTGTCAGGTTTTTGCAGCTACATTGCCCCGATTCTCTCCATTTTTGTTTTTGTTGCGATAGCCAGGGATCCATCATCTGAAGTTATACCAAATTAACTACTGGATTTTTAACTTGGACGGCTGCCATGGAGGAGCCCCCGAAAGGATCTCTCCATGGTTCTCCATCTCTGGCTGCATCTTTGGCTAGTTGGTTCTCCACCTGATTTTCTATTTCACGAGCCATGGGGCTTTTGGTGTGGGCGCGGACCTTACAAATAGCAATTCTGCCTGGGGTGGCATTTGCCAAGGCCAGCAAGTGTCGTAACACCTCTCTGTGCTGGATATGTTCCCCAAATGCATTAATCATCCCCCTCGATTCCTGCAAATGAACCCATTCAGTGAGGGACATAACAGCAAACTGGGAGTCTGAGAAGATGGTGATTTTTCCCTCAGGATATCTAAGGACTGCCTCTCAGATGGCTTCTAACTTAGCTCTTTGGGCAGAGAAGTTCACCGGCAGTTTTATTTTGATGCTTTGCTGTTGTGAGGGGATCCATACCGCAGCCCCAGTGTGGAACTGGCCATTATTCCACTGTCGGGACCCATCAACATAGATCTCCAGGGAGGCATCTAGGTGGCCTTCCACAAAAGGAGACGACACAACCGTCCCGCGGTCTATGGTCCCACAGTTGTGTGACTCCCCTTCTTGCCCCAGCTGGGATGCTATACCTCCATCGCTTACCTTTTTAACTTCAATGTTTTTTTCCTTAAGTCTAGCATCCACCTCATTAGTCGTTGATCAGGAACCCCTCTAGGTGACCCTTGTAAAAGATATTTTATCAGGTATGCGGGGTTTCCAATACAATTCAATTAAAACCCACAATGTGCTTGGTGGCTTGTACTGCCCAATAGACTGCCAATAGGTGCTTCTCACAAGCCCCATATCCATTCTCCACAGGAGTCAATACCTGTGAGAAGTATCCTACCGGTCTCATTTTTTTCTGTTTTTCTTGCAGCAACACCGCCACCAGAGCATTTGGGCCAGCAGTGTTCTGCAGTACAAAGTCCTTTTTTATGTTTGGGGCTATCAATACGGGGCAGTTAATAAGACTTGTTTTATACAGCTTACAATGCTCTGTATGCACCCATAATGGAATCTTCATTTTGCCTTTTTGTTTATCCCAAGAAACTTTAACCACCCTGGGTCCCAATTTGTCCAAGACCTGATAGGGGCCAGTCCAATTTGCCTTCCACAGTCTAGCTTGTCCAAAATTTTTAACCATTACCTGTTCACCAATTTGTAATTCTTTACATGGGAGCAGTCCCAGATATCTGGTTTGATTATTCGCATGACCTAGAGAGGGTACAGAGGAGGGCAACAAAGATGATACGAGGGCTAGGGGGATTTGACGTATGAGGACAGACTTAAGGAGCTCTGCCTGTTTTCACTGGAGGAGAGGAGAGACAGGGGGGACATGATTGAGGTCTTCAAGTACCTCAAGGGAATACATAGGGTAAACATGGAGGGGATCTTTAGACTAAAGCAGGGAGGTATCACCAGAGGGCATGGTTTGAAGTTGGAAGTTGGAAGGGTGAGGGGGGAAAAGAGGAGGAGGTTTTTCACTGAGAGGGTGGTGGACCCTTGGAATGCACTGCCTGGTGAGCTAGTTCAGAGATCCACAGTGGAGGGCTTCAAGAGAGGATGGGACAGACACAGAAAATGGATGTATCAGATGATGGCCTGTCCCAGGGGGGGTGGGGATGGATGATATGTGTTTCTGGAGCACAAGGGATGGGAGGGTCTTGGCACCCAACTAAGGATCTAAAGTTCGAGCAGACTCGATAGACCATAAGGCCTAATCTGCTGGCAAATAGTATGTTAATATGACTCTGTGCCATATTTCTAGCTGCACGTAGGTACTGATCCACTTATTTTTGTACCTGAGCTAGGAATACATCTGCCTGAATACTGTCCTTTACAGGAGTGCTGAGATCAGGATCAGAGGGGTAATACACTATAATGTCTCTTCCTGTTACCAGCAGGTATGGGGTGTACCCTGTACTCTTACTCTGCGTGCTCCTGATTGACAGTAAGATTCCTGTGAGATGAGCTACCCAGACTTTTCCTGCTTCTAATGCTAACTTTTTGAACCCTTGTGTAAGGGTATGGTTCATTCATTCTACCATACCTGATGATTGGGGTTGATAGGGAACTTGTAATCTTTGCTCTATCCCCAATAAGGCACACAAGTCTTTCATCATTTCTGCAGTAAAATGAGTGCCTCTATCACTCTCTAAGGTTTTTGGGAAACCCCATCTTGAGAAAATCTGTTCCCACAAGACCTTAGCTACCTGAAGATGATAATCATTATAATTAGTCTTCTTAGTAAACAGTGTAAAAGAAGAACTAATGTTCACAGACCCAGAAAGCAAACCGGTTAGGCTAGCTAGGGGACAGCAGAGACTAATTGCATCCTGTATGTAGCCCAAAATACAGGCATGCTACTGAGCTGTTGCAACAAATACATGTATTCCTTTAGCTAATTAACCAAGATTACATCATTGCCTTAGGTAGGAATACATGTGAAGCATTTTGTGAAGGAGTTACCCTGTGACATCACCAAGACTAACTTGAAAAGTGAATGACACATTTTTTTTTATTGCTCTAGATTAAAAGAAACCTTCACTGATAAAACATTTAAGGCACATACCTCCAATTTATGTGGCTTAATTACAGCATGTTTCTTGTTGTAAACCAGAGTGCTTTTCACTAACAGACAAAAGGCAAACATTTCCTTTTTTATGACACAATTAACTTTGCTCAACTTTTAAATGAAGCAATGTATGCAGTTTGCACTGTAACAAACTTTGCATTTAATACTAATTTAAAACAAAAGCTATCAAGCAGCATTAAGACATACTTTTTATGCAAACCAAAGGTAGTTTACGTTCTTTTATTTGGTGGGTTTGGATGACTTCGCTCTAGTCTCTTTTCTTTAAGGTTAGAAAACCTTTCTATAACATTTGATTTTGCAACAGGTAGCATTTCTAACAAATAGTAAATACATAACACCAAGTCAATACACTTTTTGATTTACTTTACTGCTTTAAGCCATGCATGCAACTTATTGCATAGCTGGGGATGCGCGTGGGGGGGGGATAGATAGGTCTGGCATGCTGCAATTCTATTGTTTTTGATTTTCAGCATGCCAGTGTGTACCTGTTATTGTCTAACCATTATCAGCATGCTGTTGCATTTTTACTTTCAAGTGAGCTACCTCCTTTTGGAGCTGTTCTATTTGCTGTCCCTTTATTTTTAGTTCAAAGTAATACTTTTCCTTCCATTTACTCATTTCTAAAGTTAGGGTACTGCATTCCCCTGCTTTCTCACCATACTTCCATTCCTGTTCTGTTTGCTTTCCCTGGAGATCCTCTTCAAGTCTATCAATCTTATCCTGTAGCTCCTGACTGTTTTTTTGGTGTCTCAGAACCAGGGAGTTAATACCCAACAAAGCTGCTACACTGTTAGCTACTTTTTCCTTTTCATTCTTACATGTCTTATTTCTCTCACAGCACTGAGTTTCATAGTGACAGCGGATGTCTTGCCTATCCGTGGGACTTCATATAAGCCTTTTCTTAGAGGTTTTTCTAACCGTTTCCTAATAATTGTCTCCATACTTATGTTATTGCTGTTGATAGCCTTGCTTGTAGAGCAGAAAGCAGCTAGCTAAAAGAAGCTACATTTTCTTATTAATTTAACACTTATATCTCAGCAGGAGTCAGTGTCTGTTGAGATTAAGCAGACAGATACTTTATTATTTATTTATTTAGTTTTTGTTAACCGGGTAGGTGCACTAGCCAGCAAGTGACTATTTTCAGGCACGACCCGGGAGGTACAATTACAATACAAGTAGAACAGTGCAGGTTATACAGTACAAGTAGAGGTACATAGATACAAGCATACAATTTTTATAAGTAAGCAGAGGGCACTGGAAGAAGGACAGATTTTGGATTAGATTTGGGGAAACTGATGGGGGGGATGTGGGCAGGGAAGGGTGAGTGCACAGCTCAAGGTAGTAGGGAGGTGGTGGGGCTGGAACCAAGGTAAGAGAACTCTGCCAACTGATTTGGCTGAGAATCTTAGGAGAGTGTAAGGAGCAGGCAGGAGAGGAAAGGTAGGGTAGGACAGCGAAAAGGATTACAGCTTTTGCAGCGGGAGGCAAGAGTCTATAACCAGGCTCATGGAACCGATTCCCGGTATGAGAGGCACAGGTGGGGGGGGCGGACAGGGGTAGAAAAGGTAAGAGGCTGGCCGGCGATGGGTAGGAAAGGAAAGCGTATAGACCACAGGGGCTGGAGACAGGGAAGGGGTAGGGTTACGTATGGGGCTGTGCTGAGAATGGCAAGAGCAGGCATGAGTATGGCTGATGCGGGGAAAACATGGGACAGCAATCGGACTCACTGGAACCATTGAGTCGGAATGAAGGACAGTGGCTCAGCTGGAGGGTGCTCAAGCTGGGCAGGGGCTGGCATCCTGGACGAGCGAGGGGTTCCAGGACTAGACAGGTTTAATCACGGGCGAGGTGACCCGCGAGGAGGTCGATATAGGGGGGAAGGCAGAAAACCAGCGTCAAGGAAAAGGATCAGGGAAGCGGGAAGATGCAGCATTAGCGGTAGAAAGCTGCAGTCGGCGTCCGGTCTTATGGAACCGTAAGCTGGCAGGGAAAGTAGGGGGACTCGGTCACTGGGGGGAGAGTTACGGCAGCATACGGCTTTAGCAAGAAAAGGTGCGGGAGCGACCCAGTGCTGCGGAACTGATAGCCGGCAAGAAATACCAGGTGTAGTCGGTGTGCGGGAGGGGGGGAGGTAAGAAGATGAGGAGAGACCGGTACCAGTTTTCAATAAATACGTCAAAAGATTAGTGCAAACAGCAGGATGTTTTCAATAAATACGTCAACAAGATTAGTGCAAACAGCAGGATGGGAAAGCAGGTACCACAATCGAAGGTAATTGTTAATTGTTATACACAACGTTTGTAACAATAAGGTGACTGAATACATTTGTAATACATAACACAGTAAGTAAAAACAGCAATTTGTCATAACACAAGGTTGATAAAGGTAAAGTGATAGAGGCATATATAATACACCTGACAGTAGAGCCATATAAGTTTCTTTATAATCATAAAAAGGAAAGTGCAAGCAGTCCAAATAACCAGTATGCAAGGCATCAAATAGGGTGAAAGTAGACGAGTGGGCATATATAAGGGAAAAGGAGGTGGACGTAGATGGGGGAAGGAGAGGTAACATGAAGAGAAGATTTAGGTAGGATCAAAACAGGCACATTGGTCCATAGAAGTAAGGTGATTCCGTAGTCTTCGCTTGAAAGCAAGGTATGAGGAAGTACGTCTTAGGGCAATAGGTAGTGAGTTCCACGCTTGGGGGGCAGCATGCCCAAATGCACCAGAGCCCTTGGAAGTGCTGCAGAGGGGAACTTTTAGGAAAGACTTTTCAGATGATCTCAGCTCACGCGTGGGGATAGCAGGCTGAAGCAGTTCAGATAGTGTAGCAGGTCTAGACACTCTGATTATGGAGTCTGAGAGGCAGCAGAGGTAGTACTGTCTAGTGGATGAGGGGGAAAGCCAGCCTAGGTCCATAAAGTTGGCAGTGATGTTTAAGATGGAGGCCTTTTGATGCATATCGCAAATGTGGGGAGGTATCCACTTGAAGTGCAGTTTGTCATAGTGATGGCTGCTAGTAGGATAGAGTTGTAGGTTTACCTCAGGCCAGCAGTTTGTGTGAGCATGTAGTTAGTTCTGTAGGCAGCCCCAGTTTGTACCAACTGCTTGCAGGTATTTCTGATGCTGGTTCAGGTCAAGGGTTTGATCGGTTAGTATGCCCAGATAGCGGAAAGTACTTACAGTCTCGAGAGGGGTTCCGTTTAGGTCAGGTATATTCAGGGGAGATGAGCAGGATCTAAGTTTATGGGTTGTTCCCAGTAACATGGCTTTTGTTTTGCTAGCATTAAGTATGAGGCGATGAGCGTTTAGCCAGTGTTGATCCGAGTGGAAGGCAGATGTCAGAGTGGCATTGAGATGGTTAATACAGCCTGAATGAGCATAGATAACCAGGTCATCAGCATACAGTAGCGAGGCACCAGATGTTATACTGCTGGGAAGATTATTTATGAACAGTGAAAAGAGGGCCTAGTATTGAGCCCTGCGGTACTCCAATGTTGATTGTGGCACTGTCAGAGATAGCAGAGTTGAGTTTCACCGCTTGTGTCCTGTTTGTTAGGTAGCTACTGAACCAGTTTGTTACAGGGGATGAGAAGCCAAGATTTTTAAGGGTAGTCAGCAGAAAGGGGTGATCCACAAGGTCGAAAGCCTTGGTGAGGTCAATGAACACAGCCCCAGTTAGATGACCTTCATCCATGTTTATAAGAGTATCAGAGGTAACTTCGCTAACGCTGTTGTGGTACTGTGATGTTTCCTGAAACCATGTTGTGCTTCACAGAGTGAGTTTGAGGAGTCGAGGAATTTGATGGCCTGGGTGGCTACTATTTTCTCTAGAATTTTACTGAGGACCGAGAGAATGGCAATGGGTCTGTAGTTCGATATTTCGTTTTTGTTCCCCCTTTTGAAAATGGGGGTAATTCGAGCGGCCTTTCATATCTCTGGGACTGTGCCCATGGAGAGGGACAGTGTGAAAATCCTGGCTAATGGATATGAGATGAGATGGGCAGCAGCTTTCAGTAGTCGGGGTTCTAGTGTACCAGACCCAGGGCTGGTGTTATCAGATATGGCATTTAGGAGTTTAAGAACTTGTTTTCTAGTCACAGCCTCGAAATAAAAAGGTTTTGTTGCTGCTTGTTGAGGGTCACTTGTCGATGCATAAGTTATCCCTTTTGTAGAGAGCAGCTGAGGGGCAGCAGGTGCAGCATTTAGGGTGGACGTATAGGAAGTTAGGTCGGAGAACTGTTGATTGAAGGTGTTGGCTATGGTAAGGGAGTCATTGCAGTGGATACCATGAAGAATCATTTCCGAGGGGGTGACAGATTGCGGGGTGCCAAGGAAGGTTTTGATGTGACTCCAGAATTTGCGTGGGTTATTTGAGGAGCTGGTCAATAGATTCTGGCAGTACTTGCTTTTTGCAAGCCTGATTTGTTTTTTGCAGACACTTCTATGCTGTTTGTAGATAAGATGATCCTTGGGTAGGCCAGTAGTCTTGTATTGTTTCCAGAGCTTGTCCCGGGCTTTGAGTTTGTGGAGTAGATCTTTATCTAGCTATCGTGTTTGTTGACCTCTGACCCTTCTCTTTGTTTTCGGTACATGCCGCCTTTGAACATCACCAAACCTGGTTAGAAACACGTCTAGGGCAACCTCAGCACTTGTCGCAAGGAAGATTTCAGATCAGTCTGTGTTGGCAGTGTCGAGGAGAAAGGCTTGTAGATCAAGTTTTGCAAAGTTAGTGAAAGTGACCAGGCGGGATCGAGGAGCAGGTGGTGGGCAGGAACGCCAGTGGCAGATCGTGGGCGAGTGGTCTGTTATAGAGTCAGCCAGGACGGCTACCTTTGTTACGTGGTCAGGTCTATTTGTGAGAATCCAGTCTAACAGTGTTCTTGATAGGGAGTTGGTCATTCTCGTGTTCTCAGTTATTAACTGATGGAAGTTGTGCCTTTGGACTAGTGGTGCCAGGGTGCTATGATTTGGTCCCAGCCAGTTCAGATTGACATCACCTAGCAGGGTGGTCTCATTCATGTTCACGATTTGTGATGAATGTTGAAATAGTTTCTGAAGACTTTCCAGTCCTCCAGTGGGTGGATTGTATAGACATACAATGTGTAGGTACTTCGCACCTAGGGCCAGTATTGCATGCAGTGATTCGCAGCGCATCTGGGGACTAGTGATAGGGGCAGCTTTTAGCATAAGGTGACTTTTGTAGTAGATGGCGACACCCCCACCCCGCTTAGAACCAGTTCTATCCTGTCGGAGGATAACATATCCAGGCAGGGTACATTGTGCATCCAGAATGCTAGGTTTTAGCCATGTCTCAGTGAGGCATAAGATGTTAGGATTAACCAATTGTGTCCAGGCCTCAAGCTCAGTTAAGTGACCTAGAAGACTTCTGATGTTCATATGAGCAATTACAAGGCCTTTATTTGGTTTGGTAATGGGCGGTAATGGGGTGTTGCTCGGGTGCGGGCCTGGGTTGGGTTCAACGTCACCAGCTAGCAGTAGTAGCCTCTGAGCTAGGAACTCAAGCAGCGCCTTGAGGAGCATGTTATGATTTTTCTGTTTTGATTACGCAGACTGTTGAGATTAAGCAGACAGATACTTTATTAGAAGTAGAAGGGGTCTTATTTAGGGTTAAAAAAAAGAAAAGAAAGAAAGTCAGTGTGTGTTCTGTGCTGTGAAGGGTACTGCATCAACTTACTTTGCTAAACCAGTAGGAGGAGAGAGAGCGCTTAATTGGGGGTGTGGCTTAGACACTATAAAAGCAGGTGACTCAAATTACAACTTCCTGTTGCTAGCCTTTTTTCTTACTAATTGCCCTCCATCCCACCCATCCTGAGCCAGTTCTACTTTTATAGCCAGTGGATTTGACTGTCAACAAGAACTTCCTGTTTGGCAGTAGGAAGGGAAGAATCATAGAGAAACATTGATTTTGTCAACCCTAAAGGAAAAAAAGTAGCTCACTCTCCACCCCAGCTGGTGGTGGTCTGACACTGAGCAAGGAAGGTGAGGCTACTGAAGAATATAGGAAGTTGCTGTCCCAGAACAGAAAGGGTGGGAGTTGTAAGGAGAGGAGAGAGTAAGCATACAGAGAAACAGGAGAGGGGACACAAAATAAGACATGATAGGAGTGGTGCAATGTAATGGCTGTGGGGCCGCAGTGTTCCGGGAGATATTCTGGAGGCTGCGATGCTGCCCTATTTGCAGGCACCTCTCTGGTCTGAGGGAGGATGTTACCCATCTCCAGGCTGACCTGGCTAGGATTCGTGAAACCTCCTCCCCCACCCAGGGACCACCAGGGCCAATGTCACTACCTCTGAGGTTGCCATGAAAAAGGAGAGGCTGGACCAGGGTGGGCTCAGGGAGGTAGAGGGTGGTGGAACAGAGTTGCATCCCTCCAGCTGTACCTCTCCACAATTCATTCACTCTTCTGGTGGATAGTGGTTCCTCTATGGAGGCACCTGCAGTGGAGACCAAGGAGGATGCTGGGAACCTTCACAAAGGAGACCCACAGGAGGGTGGCATGGGACCCCACATTGGAAGGAAACAACTCCTGGTGGACTCAATCATTAGGGGGTAGAAATGGGGGAGGAAGGGGGGAGGGAGGTAAGGTGCCTGCCTGGCGCCATGGCTTGGAGGGACAGGAAGCAAATCCTCAGGCTCGTGGGAGCAGCTGCATGAGGGAGGGAGCTGGATGTCATAAATGACCTGGCTAGGAATGGGATCAGAGCAGTGCAATAGGAGTTTGTAGAGTTGGGGAGGGGCCTTAGACAAGTAGCGCATATGGTAACCTTCTCGGAGGTGTTGCCTATCTATGGCAATGGTGATGCTAAGGTACTCCTCACCAGGGAATTCAATAAATGGTTGAAAAACTGGTGTGGAGCTCAGAGTTTTGGCTTCACTGGGGAGCCACCTGGAGGGATGCAGACCTATACTGGTGCGATGGTCTGCATCTGTCTGGGGGGCAGGAACCAGGATCCTAGATGAGAGGTTTAAATGCTTCATTGGCAAGCATGTAAACTAGCCAAGGGGGGAGGCACTGAAAAGGAGCAGGGGAAATCCCAGCCTCCCCCCACAAAACACGGTAATTAGTGAGGTAAACACCAAGGTAGAGAAGTCATTAGGGAGAAGGACAGAGGTAAATGTAAAAAAAGGCAAAGGCAGTAAGGACAGGAATGGGGCTAAAAGGGGTAAGGCCATCAAAAGGTGGAGGGTGATGAGTACCAATGCCCGTAGTCTGTGTAACAAGCTCCCTGAACTAGTCGCCTTGATGGAAGAGGGTTGCCTGGATGTTGTGGCAGTCACAGAAACATGGTACACAGAGAACCATGACTGGGATGTCAACATACCAGGATACATAATCTACAGGAGGGACAGGGAGGGTAAAAGAGGAGTAGGAGTAGCTCTCTATATAAAGGAAGGGATCAAAGCAACAGAACTAAAGAGTTAACAGGGAGCAGATGAGGCAGTCTGGGTCACCCTGGAGACAGGAAATGGCACGACAATCTGCATGGGGGTTGCATACAGACCCCTATCTCGGGGAGGGAATGGACAAGGAAATTATAGAAGGCTTCCTTAGAACGGTAGAAAAAGGGGAGATATTGTTGATGGGGGACCTGAATATGTCAGATGTTAACTGGAGCACCTTTGCTGCAGCCACATCCAAGAGCATGGTCATTTTTGATGCCCTACAGGGGGCATGCGTCAGACAGCTAGTGTTGGAACCCACTCAGGAGGGAGCAGTCTTAGACTTGGTACTCTCAAATGGGGATGGAGAAAGAATCTCAGATTTAGAAGTGGGTAGCCATCTGGGAACAAGTGACCACCAAACAGAGTGGTTCACAATAAACAGCCATACAATCAAGCCGTACAAAAGCAAGAGTATTGGACTTTAGGAGGGCTTACTTTGGGAAAATGAGAGAGTGCCTCAGAAAAGCACTGGCAAACAGGCAAGAAAGAGGGGTGGAGGAAGAATGGGGTGTAATCAAAACAGCCATCACAGAGGCAACAAGCCTTTGTGTAAAGCAAATCAACAAAACACAACAAAGGAAAAAATGCTATGGTTCTCAAAAGAGATGGCAGGGAAGGTTAAGGAGAAAAGGATAGCATTCAGGAAATATAAGGAAACACAGAAGGAGCAGGACAGAGTACTTTATCAGTTAAAGCAGAAAGAGGCTGGGAAGGCAGTCAGAATAGCAAAGGCCCAAACTGAGGAAAGGATAGCCAAGTCTGTTAAGAAGGGGGATAAGACCTTTTATAGGTACATTAGAGAGTGAAGAAAGACCAAAGGAGGGATACTGAGGCTTAATAAAGTGGTGGGAATGTGGGTAGAGGGTGACAGTGAAAAAGCGGGGATACTGAACGAATATTTCTGCTCAGTTTTCACAAAGGAAGAGGAGGGGAGGTACCTAAACCAAACAAGAGAAACACTGTGAAGATGGGGGTCGATACCAGTCTATTTACAGAAGAAAGGGTTCTGAAGGAACTAATAAAATTGATGGTGGACAAAGCAATGGGGCCTGATGGAATTCACCCAAGAATTCTAAAGGAACTAAGGGTAGAACTAGTGACACCGCTGACTACTCTCTTTAACAAATCATGGGAGGATGGGGTGGTACCTGAGGACTGGAGGAGGGCGGATGTGATTCCTCTTCACAAAAGTGGGAGCAGGACAGATGCAGGGAACTACAGACCAGTTAGTTTGACCTCAGTGGTAGGGAAAATGATGGAATCACTTCTGAAGGAAATAATTGTTGAGTACCTAGAGGCCAGCGGGGCACAGGACCCGAGGCAGCATGGATGCATAATGGGAAGGTCATGTCAGATGAATCTAATAGATTTCTTTGACTGGGTGACCAAAGTAGTAGACCAGGGAGGGGCTGTGGACATGGCCTACCTAGATTTTAGCAAGGCATTTGATACAGTCCCCACCAAAAAATTAATACACAAGTTAGCCAGCCTTGGAGTGGGTCCCAAGGTGGTAGCCTGGATACAAAATTGGCTAGACAACAGGATACAAAGGGGTAGTAGTAAATGGAGTTCACAGTGAAGAAAAGAGGGTTACTAGCGGGGTACCGCAGGGTTCAGTACTAGGACCAGTCATTTTTAATGTCTTTATAAGTGACATTGCAGAGGAACTGGAAGGAAAAGTATGTCTCTTTGCAAACGACACAAAGATCTGTAACAGGGTTGATACACAAGATGGAGTGGAAAGGATGAGAAGGGACTTGGCAAGGTTGGAGGAATGGTCAGATGTATGGCAGCTCAGATTCAATGCAAAGAAGAGCAAGGTAATGCATCTAGGAAACAAAAACCTAGGGGAAGAGTACACAATGGGGGGTGAGATACTGACAACAGTAAAAATGGAAAGGGACCTGGGGTAATTATATCAGATGACCTAAAGGTGGGCAAGCAATGTGAGAAGGCAATAAGGAAGGCTGGGGGATACTGGGATGCATAGAGAGGCATCAATAGTAGAAAACAGGAAGTTGTTATCCCTCTGTACAGACAGTTGGTGAGACCCCATCTGGAGTACTGTGTGCAGTTCTGGAGACCCCATCTCTGCAAAGACATAGACAGAGTGGAGGCTGTCCAGAGGAGAGCAACTCAAATGGTGCAGGTCTGCACCAGAAGACATACAAAGAAAGACTAAAGGAGCTTAATATGTATACCCTGAGGAAAGAAGGGAGAGAGGGGACATGATAGAAACTTTCAAGTACCTCAAAGGAATCAACAAAGTCAAAGAGGGTAGCATCTTTCAGAAAAAGAGATGTGCAAAACAAGGGGGCACAATTTGAAGATAGAGGGGGGACGGCTCAGAGGTAATGTGAGGAAGTATTTTTCACAGAGAGGGTTGTGGATGCATGGAACAGCCTCCCTGAGGAGGTCGTGGAGTCAAGAACACTGGGGGAATTCAAGAATGCATGGGACAGACATAAGGCAGTCCTAGTGGGGGGTGGGAGGAAGTAAGCTGTTGGTTAACTCATTGCCTCCACAGGAGCATTCTGAAGTTGCAGTACTTGTCTTCTGTATACTGTTAACAGTTAATCCTGGGCCTTTCTAAGCAAAATCAAGCCATAATTGGCATGCCGCAAACAAATGCTAATAGCACAAAAACCGTAAGTGCTAAACATATAGTATGAGTGGCAAAATTTTTCAGCATAAAATTACCTTTCCAATGGTGGTAGGCAGGGAATAGCAGGTAATTTAGTTTTATTTCTGTGCTGGTCGAAACAGCAAAACAAAATATTTTTTCCACTAAAAAATGCACCATAAGTCTTTTTTTGTTGGGAAATATGTAACGTATCAACACCAAATTAAGCATCCAGACATTAGATGTAATTTTAACAATTTGTTTATAAAACAAACCACTATTTCTGTAGTATTAAACATAATTTTTCCCCATATGAGTCAAGATGTGTTAGTGAGGTTTGAGGGACAAATCTGAACCATACACACCATACCATAAACAAATGCATATAACTCCTAAAGTATACATAACACACACACTGTGTCAGTGGCAAAGTTGTTCCACACAAAATTGCCTTTCCAACGGTTCTATGCAATCAACTGTACTCAATTCAGTTTTTGTTTTATACGGGCTGAGATACCCAGAATATGTGTTTTCTTCAAAGTGCTTAGGTGGTTCTAGATGGACAAAATGTCTTAAACAAATATGAATAACTCCTAAAGTGAACATGATACACACAAAGTGTCAGTGGCAGAGTTGTTCAGCACAACATTACCTTTCTAAAGGTACTATGCAGTCTATTCTAATTAATTCTGGCTGGCAAGTAATATTGAATCATGTGAGTGACTTCTCCAGACATTTCTAGGGCATACAGGAAGTCTGTAGGTGACTTCTGTAGGCGTTCTGGGACACACTGCAGTTTGATTTGCTGACGCCTACAGGCGTTTCTAGGAGGCAGTGAGTTAACTAAGATCTGCAGCTTATCTGTTAGGTAGGAAAATGGGCAGACTAGGTGGGCCAAGCGGTCCTTATCTGACATCACATTCTATGTTTCTGTGTTTATTCTTCTGACTCAGTCATCCACGTCTGGTTTCTTTTGAGTCAGACCGAGCCTTTGCCCTCTCCCCGCCAGAGGTGATCAGTCTCCTGGCAAGCGAGACCTCTTTCCCACTGCTCTCTTGTCGTCGGTCCGCGGTGACCTCGGTTCGATTTTGCACACTCGAATGAGTATCTATACTCTACATGCTGAGTATCCGAGTCACGGCACCAAAAATGTAACGTATACTTAATGTTACTAACAACTTAATATAATTACCCAACAAGACTGACGGAGAATCAAAAAGAATTTATTTATTAGTGGTATTATAGTACCAGTTGCACTTAGCCTTAGATGTTACATGATTCCACTTGATGTTATACATGCACAGCTTATATACACAATTTGAAAGTTACACCCCAAACAGGACTAATGTTATGATTTGCTCCTAGCAATCCTATTATGTAATATGCTCATTTACTGTGTGTTGGTGATACACTGCCTGGAACAGGCTACATGACCTTAGTCACAGATATGTCTGAAGAGCCCAGTTTGATACACTGCCTGGAACTGGCTACCTGACCTTAGTCAGTTGCACCATACTACAATGCTTTATTTACAGCATAAATACCTTTTATTTATAGCACAGATACCTTTGACAGGGCACCGCCTGTCAAATTCTGCTTTCCCTGCCTTACTTATTTACTGCCTAGTGCATTTTATGACAGACTCTGCCTATGCTCATTGTGTGATTTGTATTTTGTATGGGTTTTTTGCTTAACTCAGTTTGAGCATTGAGCCACACATTTCAGTCACAACTGTGGCCATTTAGGTTTTGCCCTTACAACCACTACCTCCTTCAGTGAGCTGGGAAACTCACCTGAGTGAAGTGAGCACCAGACTATCTGTGCCAGGACGGGGCCGATGGTGTCACAACAACCCATAATCAGGGAAGTTGAGCCCGGGTCCAAACTACAGCACATAGGGTGCATACCCTGGACAATCCTCAAGCTCCAACTGGTCAAAGGTACTCCAGAAAAAGAGAGGGACAGTGGCCAAGCACCGATCAGTAGCATCTCCCATAGAGTGAATCAAGCGGATCTCCTCCCTGATGTCAGTCACCTTATTCGCAAAGAACTGAGTAAGCTCATCACACTCCAATTGCAAAAAGGCTCTGAAATTGCAGGCAGGCTGGGTTGCACCGCCTGTCCACAGTTCGAAAGAGCTGGGACAGTCGTTTCTAAGTAGCAGCAATCTCCCTGGACAAAAACTCTGCCTTCTTACAGGAGATCGTTGTTTGATAGACTTGATAATGTTCTATCACTCTAAGGTTGTCAGCCTCCAGGGAGGATTTCCTCCAGCACCGCTCAAACCTACATCCTAGTCACCGCAACTTCCTCATGGTCCCATCAAACCAAGGGGACTGAGGGTGGAGAGGGAGAGAGAGGATGAATACGGACAGGAGAAATAGAATCCAGCGCTGTGGAGATGACCTTATTATAGGTCAAAACCAGAGCATCTGGGTTTCCGCTTGTTACAGGAAACTTTAAGAGGTAAGGACTGCTACTAGGCCTTCATGGCTCACATCCCATAAAGGGCGGTAACTGACCATCTCCACAGGGGTAGGCCTACGAAGAGGGGTGCAAAAATTTAACCTCACGTTGTGGTGATTGGACTAACTGACAGGTTCCATCCCCAAATCAGAGGCTTTGATCTCCAGGAGAAAAAACAAAACAAGGGAGTAACCATGTTTGTGAGTAGCAGAAGTAACAATCTGTGAAAGGCCCAGTGATGACATCAACTGGAGGAAGTGTTGTCCAAATTGAGAGAGTTTGTCATCGACGCAGGCATTGAAGTCGTCCAGGACTATCAGTCTGGGCGACTCAAATGCCATGTCGATCACAAAATCCACTACTTCCTGAAGGAATCACTTCTCATCCCAGAGTGGATGGTAGATGAGGGCTATCCTACAACTTACAACTGCTACTACAGTACATGCAAATGACTCAGACTCCTTGACTGGTACACTCGTGAGGCCCAGTTCAGTCTTGAACCAGACCGCAGCCCCCCTCCACGTGGTCCAGACTCGAGCAGTGTATCACCGAGTACCTGCCCAGAATTGCAGCCTCCAACATGGGGCCAGCATTTTCATCCAGCCAGATCTCAGTGATGCAAGCCAGATCAGCTGTTCTGACAAGATCTGCAATAATTGCAGTCTTATTCTTAAGTGATCTGGCATTGCATAACACCGCTCAAGTTGGATGGGTCTCCAGGATCGCACCGACTACTTGCCCACCAGAAATGGTGGTGCCCTTGGGTGTGGGGACCAGACATGAGGGACCATGTTCCAGACTCCATTTTGCTCCAGGGTGTCTTCTGGATCTAACTACCCTAATGTGAGGGCCCCACTCATTTGTCCTCTGATGTCCACACCCCCCCCTCCTACGGGCAGTACCCAGCGGTCTACAATGCTGGTAAGTTGGAAATATCAATGGGGGGAATGGGCGAAGGGTGTGGAGAGCAGAGGAGGGCCTACAACACATTCCACAGTCTTAATGTAATCAGAGTGCACCATGCCCATAAAGAAAACAAAACCCCCTAACAAACCTAGAACAACACAATACCCTACCCTAAAGCTCACACTACAAAAACTATAAATATAAATGACACAAAAATAAAACAACCCCAATACTAGACATTTAAAATTAAACCCGTCTATTTGAAGCCCTCTCTCTCTCACTCACAGAGGAGAGAGGTTCAGATAGAACTAATATACTCACCCAACATAGACAGTAAACAATAACGAAATACCCCAATATAAACAATAAACAATGATAAAAATCCCCCCCAACACTAAGTACTAAAAACAAAAGTTAGATTAAAATGAACCCATGTCTAGAACTGCTCGGGAGTTTCAGTCCAGCACACAGTCTCAAATAGGCGAAATCAGTCTGAGTGAGCAGTACAAAATCAAGAAAGGTGGAAACCTAATCAGCGGAGAGATTCCCACTTTAGAGACTGCAAATCAAAAAACAAAACTAACACCAGAAAATATGAAGTAAAAATAAAAGTAATAATAACACTCCGGTAACCTCCTCTCTCTGGGTATACAGGAGCCAGACAGCACAGTCTAGTGAAGTTTAGCCCCCCCCCAGGCCCTCTCGCAGCCTGATAGTACAGATAGACAAGGCACTCTCGCTGCCCAAATAAAACTCTGGCAATCCCCCTCTCACTGGGCATACTGGAGGCAGTAAATTAAAAGTTAATAAAGTTCAGACACCCAGGCCCTCTCACTGCCGGGGAGTATCAATGAACAAAATACTCTCGCTATCAAAATAAAAGAAAGAAAAGTTTGAGATCTGACCGTATTTGTGCAGCATGAATGGGGACCTCCTGAAGAGACAAAATCCAGCACAGTCTAGAATCCAAGCCTGAGAACCCTACCTGTGAAGGCCGGCCACAGGAAATAACTGCTTCACTACCATGGCTCCCCAATTAGGTCAGCCCACCAGCTGGCCTAGCAGAGGGCCTAGTCAAACCGTGTGCCCACCAGCCGGCTCCCTGACCCATCCAGACCAGGTCTGCCTGAGCAGGGCAGATTCCAGCAGTCAGGATGACCACAAATGTAGGGTCCACAGTCTGAGCAGGTGAAGATCCAGTTACTCCCTTGGAATCACTCCACGCGGGCACATATCCAGTCAGCAGTCACCTCTGGTGGCAAGGGAATCCTTGGCTGTTCAGCTGGGCAAGCTGACATTCAAAAGTATCATCCCCGCAGACTCCACACCACAACGTGGGTCCAATAAGCTGAAAATACTCCCCCTAGGGAGTCCATCCACTTTGTTGTTATTCACACAGTTCACCTCTGCTCCACACCAGCTCCAAACCAGTACTTCTTCTCCCAGCTACATCACTGCCATAAAAACATATAATACAGGACTGGAAAGCTCATCCCCTTTTCAAATTTGTGGCAAGATCCCAAGGGTTCTCTCTAGCAGTCGGAGCAGAAACGGGGCAAGTTTGACAACCCCAGTGCACACTACAAGTCCATCAGCGGTGGCCCCGGTAATGCTCAGAAACACAGACTTAGCTCACTCACTGCCCAGCCCTATCTAATTAAAACCGACCGATTCAAAAATCGATTTGGGATGGGGAATACATGAAAATAACAGACAAACGATAAAACAAATGCAGAAAAATGTAAGGCAAAGCACTGAGATGCACAAAGCAGAGAAATTTGTGGCGCTTCACTTCACAGCGTGCCCAGCACAGTGGCCATCTTTCCTCCTACTTTCAGAATTATTTGCAAAAAATGAAAAGGAAGCAGCCCCTCATAGAAATTCAGTACAGGGGCAGTCTTGACCAAAGACCTAACAGAAGATATGTTGGCTAAACCTTGTTAAAAGATTCTCTTCGCTTCTCCCCTGCAGTGGTATTCACTTTTATTAATGTATCTGGAGAGGATAATTATGATAGTTTCAGGACCTATTGCCTTCCCTACAACCTAGTCACCTCTAGGCAGATTTTTTTTAGGAGGATATTTTAACTATTGGTTTCACAGTGCAACCATGGCTAATTTGGGGAAAAAACGGTATTGTGATTCCATCGCTCTGGAGAAATGTATTCAGACAAGTGACCTTTTAAACATTACTGAATTTCAGAAATCAGGGCCTCAGTTTACCTATAAAAGAGGTAAATACACATTTTTAATCAGTCACATTTTTACATCCCAAAATTTGCTGATTATATCCCTTGCCATTGTACCCTCTAAATTTTCTGACCATATAATGTTGACCTTACAAATACAGTCTCCATTTCTAGTAAAAAGCAAAAATCATTGAAGACTTAACACTTCAGTATTAACTGACCCTTTTGTAATTGCTGAAATTACTAAATTATTATGGGTCAGAACATTACTATTTGACCTATATGAGGAAGTGGGGACTTGGTGGACAGATACAAAAAAATACATCAAAGGTTGGTTCCAAAATTTTGGCAAAAACAAAGTGAGGAACACATTTTTTTCATTATCTAAAATTGAGCACACAGCTGCAATATTTAATTTATTTTATTTTATTTGGATTTTGGTAACCGGGTAAACCCACTGAGACCAGAAGTCCCTTTTTCAGGGTCAACCCGGAATTAATTACAGAAAAAAGACACACAATAGCAATTATTTACAGTAATTGCAATAGTTACAATAGGTTCACAGATTTACATTAGCGACAGTTTACAGGGGTAACAACAAGCTCTCATTCAGGCTCTTATATGCAATACAAGATGTCAAGTAGTGCACCAGTTAGAAGGGAATAGAGACAACAGTAGTAAATGACATCCTTGTTTAGGAGATTCATCAGGGATGAAGGTGGGTTTAGCAGAGTGACGGCAATGGGACCTGGACTAGGGAGCTAACGGTTGCAGCCACAGAGGCCGAGTTCGAGGAGATATACTTTGAGTCTAGTCTTAAACTGGTTAAGTGAGGGTGAGTCAATCAAGCTAGCTGGGAGGGAGTTCCATAGGTAGGAGGCAGCATATTTGAAGGAGCGCTTACCTTGGTTTGAGGGGATCTGAGGGATGTCTAGGGGGTGATTTGCAGAGGATCGCAGGGTTCAGCTTTGTACTTTGTGGGAGAGAAGTCCACTTAGGTGGGGAGGGGGAACAAGGGTAGAGAATTTGAAGGCAAGGCAGGCAGTAGGGTAGGCTAGTTTGTGCCGCAGAGTGGGCCATTTCAGGTCCTTAAGTGCCTCACAGTGATGCCTCCTAGGGGAGGAGTTAGTAGCAAAGCAAGCCACTTGGTTGTAGAGTACGGTAAGTTTATTGAGTTCCATCTCCCAGAGGAACTGCAATAGGGGAGCCCCATATAGGATGGTGGGGAGGAGATTGCAGCAGGCAATTGCACGACGTGCAACACTGGAAAGGGAATTCCCCAGATGGTAGAGGAGGCCAAGCCTTTGGTGGATGGACCGGGTTATAGAGTCAGTATGAGGTCTGTAGGTCATCTCTTGGTCAAGATGAACTCCAGGATATTTGAAACTGGTCGGGACCTCAACTCTTTTTCCTAGGATTGTGCTGATCTGAAGCAGCTCGCTTCTATCAGAGCCCAGACACATTGAGCCAAACAGTACGGCTTTGGTTTTTTTCTTCATTGAGCTTCTGGGAGTTTGAGGATACCAGGCCTCAAGAGTTGAGAGACTGTCCTGCAGTTTAGTGGAGATGACACTAGGTTGTGGGTCACTGCAGTATATGACAGTGTCATCCGCATAAAGAATGAGTTTGCTAAGTGTGCAGTTAGCCTCAATATTATTGAGGAGGAGGGAAAAAAGCAGGGGGCCCAGGATAGAGCCCTGGGGTACCCCAGTGGTAACGGGTCTTGGTCCAGACTGGGTACCCCTCCAGCAGACTTTTTGGGTACAGTCATTTAGGTAGCTCTCAAACCATGAAAGTGAGTGGTCATCAAGTCCAAGGAGTCGGAGTTTGGAGAAAAGGAGATTATGGTCGACCAGGTCAAAGGCCTTGGATAGGTCAATGAAGAGGGCGCCTGTTGGGGAGCCGTGGTCCATGGCAGCAAGGATGTCCACTGTGAGCTGGATGAGCGCGCGATGTCAGTACCATGGCCCTTCCTGAAACCATGCTTCACATCAGCCATGAGAAGGTGTTGCTTTAGGTAGTCCTGTAGCTGGTTAGAAACTAGTCGTTCCTGTATTTTTCCAAGAGGACTGAGAAGGGTCTGTAGTTTCCCAGTTTGTCTTGGGGCCCGCTTTTTTAGACGGGGACAATGGTCACTACCTTCCACATTGAAGGGACTATTCCTTCAAGAAGTGACCTATTTATGAGGAGGGTGATAGGAAGGGCAATAGCCGGGGCAGCAGCCCTCAGCAGGCGAGGTTCAAGTTGGTCATGGCCCGTGGAGGAAGTAGGGTTAATTTTACGTAGGAGAGGTAGCACCTCAGCCTGATTGACCAGCTTCAGGTGGAATTGAGGTCTAGGATGCACCCATACCTCATTAGAGTAAGTGGTAGACCTGGGGTAGACAGGGAGAGGGGGCCCATTTGGGATAGAGAAAGAGGCACAGAAAGCATCAGCAACTACAGAAGGAACATTGGTGAGAGAGTCCCCTACCAGGAAGGAGTCAGTTTGACTGCTTGTGGAACCCTTGAGGAGTAAATTTATGTGGCCCCAGAATTCTTTTGGGTCACGTAGGTGACTTGCTTGGATGTCTTTTAGGTACTGAGATTTAGCCTGTTTCGAGGATTTTTTTACACTGTTTTCTCAGCTCTCTGTACTTCTCCCAGTCTGATGTGTTGCCAGAGGATTTGAAGGTGCCCCAAGCTCTGTCCTGGAGGAGCATGGAATGCTTGAGGCTCGGGCTCAGCCATTTATGGCATTTTCCCTGTACCCTGAGCTTTTTTATTGGGGTGTGCCTATTAGATGCAGACAAGAAGGCCTGGGTGAAATGTTCAAGAGCCTCGTCTAGTGTAGTGAGGGAGACAATAGGGGCCCAGTCGAGTTTCCTCAGGTCGGAACAGAAATCGACTGGTGCAAACCTACTATAGTTCCTCGCTTCAATGACCTTAGCAGGGATTTTAGGAGGCTTGTTGGACCAGGTGCAAAAGACAGGCGAGTGGTCACTCAATGAGTCAGACATAATCCTCGCCGGCAAAATACGGCCCGGACAGGAGACAAGGACCCAGTCAATGAGAGAGTGGTTTCCAGTCTTAGGGTTATGTCTTATGGGGAGGTCAATGACCTGAGTAAAAGGGGAGCCAAGTATTGGGTTCTTAGTAGAAGAGGAGACTAGGGATGGCCAGATACAATTACACAGACCAAATTAATAACATTAAAGATAAGACGAAGAAGTACCAATATGACAGGACCCGTACAATTAATGCTGAACTAAATTATGGTACCCAAAAATCTCCCATAGGAGATCCATATGAAACCTGTAAACACAGAAAAGAAGCTACTGCTTTCTTATGTTTATCTGACAATGAGGGTAATTTGGTCCATGCCTCAAATCAATTACACACCATCATTACTGAACGTCTGAATAACTTAGCTGTAAACCACCCTCCTTCAGACTTGGAAATGAATACTTATTTAAATCATATTAAATCTACTCTCCCTTCATGTAATTTTACAGAGCTAGAAGCTCCTGTCTCAGCACTTGAGATTGCAGTAGCTTTCCAAAAACAGAAAATAGGCACATCCCCAGGAATTGATGGGCTACCATATGAATTTTATAAAACCTTTTCAGAAATTCTATCCATCTGCCGGGAAAAAGTGTTTAACTCCATTCTCAGACATGAACACCCTCCTGAGAATATTTTCACTGACCTAATAACCTTCTTTTATATATCAGGGGACAAACATCAAATTTCTAATTGGAGGCCAGTCAGTATTCTAAATATAGACCACAATACTTTAACACAACTATTAAATCTCTGTTTAAGATTGATCACTAACATTCTCATACATCCACACCAGTATGGCAACCTACCTGATAGCAAAATTTGGTTTCCACTTATGATTATTAGAGCGATTATTGAATATTATAATTCCAAACATAAAATAGGGTTACTTCTGTCTTTAGACCAAAGCAAGTCATTTGATAGAGTCAGTCATTCTTTTTTTACCGAACACCCTTCAGGCCTATGGCATCTCCCCTAGATTTATAAGATGGTTATACATCCTCCATTCTTCTGCAGTATTACAGCTGATTGTTATTGGTCAACTTACACAAAAGGTTTAATTTACTGTAAGAGTTAGACAGGGCTGTCCGCTTAGCCTCCTTCTTTCTAATTGTCTCCCTAGACCCTTTGATATGATCCTTGGTAAACAACCAGGCCTTGATAGAGTACTTTCTTATGCAGATGGCTTATGCCTTATGTTATTTTTACATTAGCTGTTTTACTCAAAACAGCCATTTATTATAAATTAGCATAGTTTGACGCATGTTAGTATCTTTTCTGAAATTGCCATCAGCATAACCCTCTTGTCCTTGCTGCCTAGTAACATGTATTCTCATGATTATACCAATTCTTGATAGGTCCACATACTTTCATATAGAAAAGCCAAGTACAAGATAATTTTGGAAATTCTGTTATAGTAAGCTGACATTTAGAAAATGCAGAAGTTGTCTACGTGATAAACATTAGATCTTACAGACTACTCAACAACATAATATTAGAAATATACTGTATAAGCAGTTTTGCAAGAATCATGGGACAAGGCAGCTATCTTTAGGAACAAGTCCCTGAGACATGCCTTCACCCAAGATCTTAGATACATAGACAGTGTCGGCAGATAAGGGCCTATGGCCCACCCAGTCTGCCCATTTGAGCTTGTAAGTTCAATTTATGTTTTCCTAGAAGTCTGTTGCCCCTTACCCCTGACCTCCAGAATTCCTTTATGTCTATCCCATGCATTCTTAAATCCTGTGATTGTTTCAGCCCCCACCACATCCTCTGGCAGGGTGTTCCACTTGTCCACCACCTGTTCTTTGAAGAAATTCTTCCTCACGTTTCCTCTGAATCGTCCTCCCTCCAACTTCATCCCATGCCCTCTAGTCCTGGAACATCTTTTTCGCTTAAAAATAGTGTATTTCTGCACCCTGTTCCTCCCTGTAAGATACATGTATGTCTAATCATATCCTCTCTCTCCCTCCTCTCCTCCAGGGAGTACATATTCAGTTCCTTCAACCTGTCCTCATAGGACTTGTGATGCAATCCATGTACCTTCTTTGTTGCCCTCCTCTGAACCTTCTCTACCCTGTCTATGTCCTTACATAGGTAAGGTCTCCAGAACTGTACACTGCACTCCAGGTGGGGCCTCACTAGTGTCTTGTATAGTGGAATTATGACCTCCCGTTTCCTGCTGGTGATGCCCCTGCCTATGCATCCCAGCATCCTATTTACTTTACCTGCTGCCTTGTCACACTGTTTTCCTACCTTGAGGTCATCAGAGAGGATAACCCCAAGATCCCTTTCCTGCTTGGTGCATGCTGTATCCTCACCCCCCCCCAACTGATATATTGTGCCAGGGTTTTTGTGCCCCATATGCACTATCTTGCATTTCTTTGCATTGAATTTCAACTGCCAAACCCCTGACCATTCTTCAAGCTTCTGCAGGTCCCTTCTTATTCTATCTACACCCTCTGGTGTGTCTACTCTGTTACAGAGCTTTGTGTCATCAGCGAACAGTGAAATTCTGCCTTATAGATCCTGCGCAATGTCACTGATAAAGATGTTGAATAGGACCTGTCCCAGCACTGATCCCTGTGGTACCCCACTGGTCACTCTTCCCTCTGTGGAGTGACAGCCATTTACCACCACCCTCTGTGTCCTGCTGCCCAGCCAGTTACCTACCCACCACACTACTGTCCTGCCCACACCCATATTCTCCAGTTTGTGTAATAGTCTTCTATGTGGCATAGTGTCAGAGTCCTTGCTGAAGTCCAGATAGGCCATGTCCACTGCCCTCCCCTGATCCACCTCCCTAGTCACCCAGTCAAAAAATTCAACGAGATTGGTCTTGCATGACCTCCCCCTGGTGAAACCATGCTGCCTTGGGTCCTGTAGTCCATTGACAACCAGATGTTCCACCAATCTCTCCTTCAGTAGTGCTTCCATGATCTTCCCCACTACCGAAGTGAGGCTGACTGGTCTGTAGTTCCCCGCTTCCTCTTTGTTCCCACTTTTGTATAAGGGGACTGCATCTGCTGTCCTCCAGTCTTTGAGTACCTCCCCTGTTTCCAGTGATCGGCTAAACAGGATAGCCAGAGGTTCAGCCACCACTTCTCTTGGTTCTTTAAGGACCCTGGGGTGCACCCCATCTGGCCTCATTGCTTTATCAACTCTTATTACTTCCAGTTCCTTCAGGACCCTTTCTCATGTAAAGGGACTTGTGTCCATTTTTGTACCATTCTCACCCCTTGTACTCCCTTCAGACCCATTACCCTCCTCTTCCTCAGTAAAGACTGAGCAGAAATACCTGTTCAATATGTCAGCTTTACTGTTGTCATCCTCCACGGGCCCCCAGCCTCCCTTCAGTCTCATTACCCTCCTTTGCCTTTTTTTTCACTTATGTACCTGTAAAGGTTTTGTCCCTCTACCCACTGATTTTGCAATGTGTTCTTCTGTCTGAGCTTTGCTTCCTTACTGACCTCCCTGCCTCCCTTTGCTTCTCCTGGTACTTCTCCCTATCCTTCTGCCTGTGTCTTTTTGTATTGCCTGAATGCAATCTTTTGGCTTTCACTTTCTTTGCTACCTCTTTGGAAACCATAATGGTCTCTCTTCCTTTTCTCTTGCTAACCTGCTTAATGCATAATTCTGTTGCTCTTTGTAATCCCCATTTTAAATACTGCCCACTGTTCCTCAACCCGATTCCTGTCCCATCTCTTAATGCTCTTTCAAATATCTCCCATTTTCCGAAGTCTGTCCCCTAAAATCCAGGATACGTGTTTTTGTGTGGTTTGGTTCTGCTGTTTCTGTGATTTCAAACCACAATGACTGGTGGTCACTGTTACCCAGGTGCTCCCCACTGTTACCCCCATCACACTGTCCTGTTTCAGAGCACAAGGTCCAGTATTGCCTTCTGCCGAGTTGGTTCCATGACCAGTTGCTTGAGGAAGGCACCCTGATGGGAGTCCAGGATAAATCTGCTCCTAGTTGATGCTGCTGCTGGGATGCTCCAGTCCACATCTGGAATACTGAAGTCTCCAACCGGTACTACCTCACCCTTGTCTGCCATCCTTTGGATGGCTAGCATCAGCTCCCTATCTGTTTCTTCTTCTTGGGCTGGTGGTCTATAGACCACACCTGTGCGGATGGCTGGCCCCATTTTCCTTTCCAGCTTAACCCACAGTATCTCTTCCCCCATTTTGTTCCTCCTGGATCTCTGTGGCCCTTATGTCATTTTTCACATACAGTGCCACTCCTCCTCCCTTCCTACCTGCCCTGTCTCTTCTTAGTAGGTTGTAGCCAGGTATGGCCATCTCCCAGTCCTGGTTATCATTACACCAGGTTTCAGTGATGGCCACAATGTCCAGGTCTGACTGTACCATGACAGCCTCCAGATCTTCCATCTTGTTGCTAAGGCTCCTGGCATTGGCATACATGGCTTTCCATAATATGACCTTCCTAGACTGTTTCGCTGTTCTACTCCAGCCCCTTCCTTGGTTGTCCTTTATCCCTGGTTCTCCTTGCTGTCTGCCCTTCTGCTGAATTTTGCCCCGTTCTGCCTTCTTATGACTTATTGTTAGACCTACACAATAGACATACTGATGGGCTATCCAATATTTTAACAGTTCTTCCCATTAAACCTCATATTTGCCGACTATGGATGATGTGTCCATCTACTTGCTGAGGTTACAGTGCCTCTCTTCCCAACAAAGCTTACTGCTCGTGTTTCATACCGTGACATGTTCACTTATACACCCATAACTTATATAATCAGGCTATATGATTTGGTTTAGTGGTGCTCTACCTATGTAAAACATATTTTGATAGCCTGTTTTAGTCACATAAGTTTTATTACTTGTTACAGGGACACATACACTGTGCTCCTCAGAAACATAAGGTCAGCATCTCAGTATTGATTCACTAAGAGGGAAACAGGCACTGTGCTCCTCAGAAACATAAAGTCAGCATCTCAGTATTGATTCACTAAGAGGGACACATACTCTGTTGCCCTTAGAAACGTAAAGTCTGCATCTCAGTACTGATTCACTCACAGGGACACATACACTGTGATCCTCAGAAAAATAAAGTCAGCATCTCAGTACTGATTCACTCACAGGGACACATACACTGTGCTCCTCAGAAACATAAAATCAGCATCTCAGTACTGATTCACTCACAGGGACACATACACTGTGATCCTCACAAATATAAAGTCAGCATCTCAGTACTGATTCATTCACAGGGACACATACACTGTGATCCTCAGAAACATAAAGTCAGTATCTCAGTACTGATTCACTAAGAGGGACACATAGTCTGTGGTAATCAGAAACATAGTCAGCATCTCAATACTGATTCACTAAAAGGGACACATACACTGTGGTCCTCAGAAATATAAAGTCAGCATCTCAGTACTGATTCACTGAAGGGACACATACACTGTGGTCCTCAGAAATATAAAGTCAGCATCTCAATACTGATTCACTAAAGGGACACATACACTGTGGTCCTCAGAAATATAAAGTCAGCATCTCAGTACTGATTCACTAAAGGGACATGTACACTGTGGTCCTCAGAAACATAAAGTCAGCATCTTGATACTGATTCACTAAAAGGGACACATACACTGTGGTACTCAGAAATATTAGGTCAGCATCTCAGTACTGATTCACTAAAGGGACACATACACTGTGGTCCTCAGAAACATAAAGTCAGCATCTCAATACTGATTCATTAAAAGGGACACATACACTGTGGTCCTCAGAAATATAAAGTCAGCATCTCAGTACTGATTCGCTAAGAGGGACATATACTCTGTGGTCCTCAGAAACATAAGGTCAGCATCTCAATAATGATTCAGTAAGAGGAACACATATACTGTGGTTCTCAGAAACATAAAAAAAAAAAGTCAACATTCCAATTCAGGTTTAATGACAGGCACACATGTGGTGCAGCCCACATCCACATCCACATCAGCCATTGGCTCAGGTTGTGGTACCGTTCTTGTACTCCTCCAACCCAACCCTATACTTTTACACCCCAATATGTGTCAGGGATTTATTGTTTTTCAGTTTACCAATTTCTGAGCTTTCCTGGAGGTCCAATGGCCCACGTCCCTCTTCCTATCCCTTAAGGTATACCCAGTGTACAGTCAATGCCCCCCTCCATAGCCCAACTCTTACATTTTGTTATGACTGTAGTGGGTGGATCCTGCAGCCATGTTGTAATGAGCTCTAAAAACTACTGACTGGATTCTGACTGCAACACAAAGTTAGAGCTGCAGCACTATCTGGTCAGTGAAAGTACTCTGCTCATCTTGCATACTCACTTAGCACATGACTGTTCTCCCTTCTTTGGGTGGGATCGGGGGATAGTGCTGCTCTTGGGCAGCCCCTAACGTTAGATGGGTGCAGTGTGGGAAAAGGCAGTGTTTAGAACAGTGTGGCTGTGGAACTGCATCAGATGACACTTCTGACATCATTGCATGTCCGAATTCTGCAGGGGAAACGAGCAACAAAAAATTCCCCACAGACCAGGAAAGCAATAAAGGCTCCAGTGGCTGGCCTCACATTCACAATGCCAGGCCATATCCCCAACAGCATGGCTGAGCCCCCCCACCGGACGGACCCTCTAAACACAGAAAGACTGCCAGGTAGGAGAGGCAGACCCTCCCCCAAGGGGTGATCAGGGACTGGAATGTCCAGGTGGGTGGGGGCTGGATGGGAGAAGGCTTCAGGTGTGGAGTAGAGGCGTTGAGCTAAGGGGGCACCTCAGAGAGATGCCTTGGTCAGTGAGTGCCAGAAACATAATTGACAAAAAAACAAAAATATAGACAGCATTGTAGGGTAGACTCTTTCCACCCTCAGAATATTAGAGCAAAATTCCAAACCCTCTAGGCTATTTAACAGGTTTTTCCACATTTTGCATTATCTGGATCTTGTAATCTGCACATCTGATTGGAAAGAGACCCTGCCTCCCAGATTGTGCATGCAAACCTTTGTGCAATTCCATGGGAGGAGGGGAAGCTATTACAGTGCACAACTAAAGGTATGACATTAAACAACCTGCTGAACCCTAACTATAGTAGCAGAAACATGCCACTGAAATTCAAGACAGCTAAAGAATTGGTGCTTATGGGGGAATGTGCATACATGCTGATTCACCCATAATGTGCATACAAATGACTGTTAGATCTTTGCATGCCCAGTGGTCTCATTAGCATATTAGAGCTGAATGTGATCCACAGGAACCCTGACACTACCCTGTGTGGGCTGAATTATCTTTATCAAGCTCCTAGAGGCCATATTCAGTCTGGGGCTGTATCAGCACAGTGTATAGTCATGATGCTGTGTGCTGACCTAGGCCCATATTCAAACAGTTAGTGTGTTATCTGTGAAGTGCACACTTGTCTGAATATTTACCCGAACTGGCTGTGCACTAATTGCTACCAAGTGCTCCCATCAGCACACACATACAGCTAGATCTGAATATGTGGACCTATGCAGCTTAGCTTTGTGGCTACTGGAACTAACAACATCATGTAAACAAACATGTTCAGTATTGATAAATGCTTGTTTTGTGTTTTTAGTTTATTGTTCGGTCATTGATGATTACAAAATTAGTAGTAATACATCAGTGAAAACATACACATTACATAAGTGTGAACTTCCATGTTTGGAAAGACAAAAACAAAAATGTATACAATTAAAAATAGTGCTTTGTATACATGTAAAGTCCTAAATATAACAAATCTATTTCTATGGCTCCTTTTCCCTTTAAGAATTCAGTTTTTTTTTTTTTATAATTTATCAGTTTTTTATAATATTTTATTCTTATTAGTGAAATATCATTTAAATAAGAAGCAACCAGATTTATTATATACTCATCCTGAGTTGTGAACATAATATTCATCAATAATATGTGGACCTCAGTCTGGATTGAATTCCAGATAGGTAACAACCACTGTTTTCTCTGTTTTTTGTACCATGAAGAATTGAACAGTACATGATTCAGATCTTCTGGTTTGGAGCAGGAGCAATTGCAGAATGTATCCTCTGGTTTCAATGCTTTAGAATAACAAGCTTCTAATATTTTAATATAGAATAAACCAAAATGATATTTTGTATATATCTTTCTTTTTTCATGTTCTGTAATGACATCTAAATAACATCTATATTCATGATTTAGGTCTTGTGCCACCAACCAATGGGGACATTTTTAGCTTGGATGCTTTTGTCAAATCATTTTCTTTGTGGAAGTTTATGATTTTATTAGAAATATATTTGATACATTGTAAACTAATTTGTATCCCTTTGTGTTTCATCCAGTATGCAAGATTCCTAGCATCCATAAAGCACTTGGAGAGACCATACCTAGTTCTGCTCTTACCAAATCATTTGAAGCAGAGGGTCCTAGTCCCATAGCATTTTTATAAAGTTTGTTTAATGGGGTTTCAATAATATCACATTTTAAGTTCCAAACCTTGCTCTGGTTAGTTGTTTGGGAAAATATTTTGCTTTTATTGTATTCAGTAGAGGAAAGATGGTATTACCCCCATACTTATAATTGAAATTTTGTAATGACCCTGCTGTTTGTTTTAAGTTTATGAGTATGTTTTAACAATTACCATTTGAGGATAAAGTAAGACCTAAATATTCATATCGCTGTACTATTTTTAAACTTTTGCCATTTGCTTTCCAAGTTGCATTACTGCTTTTCTCCCAAAAAATCATAACTTGGCTTTTTTTGTTCATTTATATTTAATCCATAATCATCTGCAAATGTCATAAGTTTAATTTGTTTTTTCTGCAGACCCATTTTTGACAAAGCTGTTGGCACTAAGTCGTCTGCATAAACAAGAGCAGGGCAAAGGTATGTACCTATCTTTGGGGAATCCATATGTTCTTTGCTATATTGAATTAGAAGTTTGTTTAAATACGTATTGACTAGAAATGGGGCTAGACTACATCCCTGCCTAACACCTTTATTTGTTCGAAGGGGCTCCAATGTTTGCCCAAACTTACCCCATCTTACTTGTGCCCATGATTGAGTATACAATTCTTTTATTATACTAATTTATTGTACTAATTAATATAAGATCAACTCCCCAATTATACATAGATTGCCACCATTTAATTCTGGAAATGGAGTCAAGTGCTTGACTAAAACTTTTGTTTTCTGAGGCTGATATATCTTTCATAAAAGTGTACTAATATAAATGTATTTATTGTCATATGACCCCTTCTACAACCTGCTTGGAGTTCTAATAGGCCTCCAAGGTTGGTTATCTCATCATTTAGTCTGCAGAATATTATCGTAGCAGTCTTTTTTCCCATTATATCAAGAAGGGAAATTGGGCGATACATTGACAGGATCTTTTCCATCTCCCTTTTTATAAATGGATATTATTGTTGCACCTTTCCAATCTGTTGGTATACTTTAGTTAATGATACATTTATTAAAATAGGGAACTAATATGTCCCTCCAGAAGGATGGAGCACATCAAAATACTTCTGATGGTATTTGGTTAGGTCCTAGTGATTTTCTTTGTTTTAAAGTAAGTATTGCAGTATATATTTCTTTTGGACTTATTTTCTGAGAATGTTTCCTGTTTATTTGAGGCTCCCACCGAAATGTAAAATGTTGCTGACTTTGATTGAAAAACATGTTACTATAATGTTCCACTCAAACCTTTTCTGAAATATATAAATCTAATGAACTTTTACTATTATTGATACCCTTTGTTACCATCAACCAAACTAATGTTCAACATTTTTTTGCCATTGTTTTAGATTAAAATTTCTACATTTTTCATTAAGGTTTTTTTATACTGTTCTCTTGCTTTATTGAACTCCTTATGTTTATATTTCTCTCTTGAGGTTTTTACTTTTCTCACTACCCTTGTGAGATCTCTCATAGCTACAATGCATTCTACATCAAACCAACTGTTTTTTTTGTTTTGGACTCTGTTTTGATTTTAATAGATTTATACAGAAGATTATGTATTGAATTAAAGCAATTTTGCAGAAATTCCTGAAATTCTGAATCACCCCTGAATTATTGACCTGCCTCAGGGAATGCGATAAAGCGTGGAGGAAACACAAGACCTCTCAGCCCTTACCAACTATTGCAGGCTAAGAAACACTTGTACTAAAACAATCTGACTTGCCAAGTCTGAATATTTTAAATCCTCTTTCCTCAGTAACATAAATTCCCCCATCAAATTTTGGAAAGTGGTCCACTCACTATTCTACTCCCTCATACTCCCACCCCCTGTACATAATATAAACAACACACTAGAATCTGAACCTTGCATAGTAGCTCAGGTGTTCAACTCCTACTACACCTCCTGTGCTTCAACCCTTCTAAAATCATTCCCCTCAAGCCTCTCCTCCACTTATTCTCCCTCTTCTACCACTTAACCCCCTGCACTCCACCCCTTTCATTCTATCATATTTCCCCTGAGGAGACACTAACGCCCTCTTCTCTCTCAATCCCTCCAAAGGCTCCTTTCTGAATGACCTCGACCCTAAACTTCTCAGTCTCTCAACCCCAGCTATTGCCTACCCTCTCCTTAATTCTGAATCTCTCCTTTACATCCTCCTCCATCCCTATACCCTGGACACATGTGGTGGTCCTCCCTCTCACTAAGGGCGGTGATCTTTCCTCCCCTGCAACTATCACCCAATCTGCCTCCTCCCCGCCCTTGCTAAGCTCCAAAAAACAACTGGTCCTCTCTCGACCAACCTCTTTTCTTGCTAGCTCCTCCTTCTTCACCCCATTCTAATCTGTTTTTTGGAAGAATCACTCCACTACCACTTCTCTCCTTAGGCTCACTGACTCCATCCTTACCAGGATGGACTGTTGCCTCATCACCTCTGCCATCTTTATAGACCTCACCAAGGCTTTCGATCCAGTTTCCCATACTCTCCTTCTCAACTCCCTTATGGCTGCTGGTTTGTCTGCTCCTGGTTTGGAGCTTACCTCACTGGCATAACACAATCAGTCAGGATTCAGAATGCATTCTCTCCACACCTCCCAATCTTCCCAGGGTTCTGTGCTCAGCCCCATCCTTTTCTCCATGTTCCTAAATGACCTTACCTCAGTCTGCTCCCCCTCCTCTTCTATCCATATGTATGCCAATGACACATCTTATTCACTTCTGTCAAAACTACCATTGACGTAGCAACCATTTTACAGCATGACTTCCACCAGGTTCAGCTCTGGTTTGCCTCACATCAACTATTCCTAAATGCCAAAAAGACAGTCTCTATGACCTTCGGCAGTAAACAGAGACTCTCTAAGCTCCACCCCTTATCCTCTTTCCACACCCTTGATGGGACCATCCCTGAGGACACCCCCCTCTTTCAGATTCCTTGGGGTTTGGCTGGACAAACACCTCAGTTTCTCTGGCCACATTGACAGCATTCTAAAAAAACTGCACCCCAAGCTTGGAACCCTTTACAGGAATTGTAGTTGCAGCCCTCCTACAGCCTGAGAAGAATTTGTCCAGAAGATAATCCTCCCCATTTTTGACTACTGTGATGTAGTCAATGGTGCCGTCCCATATCTTCCCTTACCAGATTAGACTCCCTTTTCAACTCCTTCTGTCAATTTATTCTTGATGCCCCGTCTCAAACCCATCATTGTGACCTTTACCATACCCTGTCCTCCCCCCGCTTGCTAACAGATGCCTGGTTCACTGTGCTAAGCTAACTTTCAAACTTTGGCTTGGTGTACTTCCATCCTACCTTTCATGCTCCCTCCCTCCCCTTCTTCCTCCCACTTCCTCAGATCCTCCGACACTCACACCCTGCTAGTCCTCTGTCATACCACCCTCATCAGTTAATCAGACTTCTCCCATCGCTTCCCCAAAATCTGGAACTCCCTCCCACCTCAAATATGACGCTCCTCCTCCTCCCACGTATTTGCCTCTGCCTTATATAACTTTCTCTCTGCTAACTGCTCCTGCTACAATCTTCCTTAACTTGTTCCCCCTATGAGCCTCCTTCAGCTTCATGCCCACCTCTTTTCTGCATAATCCTCCCCCTATATCCTTCCCCAGCACCCCTTCCTTTCCACCTTACTCCAACCCCCCAGTCCCTCCTCTGTACACAAGCTTACCCTTACTAACCACTCACCATTGCTTGGTCTAGGCCCCTGGCAGGGCTCTCTGCACCCGGGAGAGGTCCAGAACCTGGGCAAACACCTTCCTCACCTCCTACTCCCACCCCATTCTTTCCTGAAAGAGCTGGGTCTCGGCCCCTCTTCTTTCTCACCTCCCTCTCTCTTAGTCCTTCTGAAGCCTACTCCCCATCACTGCCTACTTCCCTCCTGTCATTCTCTGCCTCTGTTGCCTACAATCTGCTTCCCTCCTGTCATGCTTTACCTCTGCCTTGTGTGGGCAGAGTCCACAGCATAAGGAGGGTCCAGACCCCAGCAGACCCTTTTCTTCCTCCTCTCTTCCTTCCTGATGTGCTCTAACTCCCACTGTCTACAACCTGCTTTCCTCCTGTTCATGCTTGACCTCCGCCTGGTGCAGGCAGGGTCCCTGACATTCTGGAGGGGTGAGACCCTGACAGACCCTTCTCCTCCACACCTTGCCTTCCTGTCCTCCAAATCCTCCCTTTCCAACCCCTGCTGTCTGCCTATATCCCCCCCACCTACCTTCCCCCTCCTTCCTAGCCATAGTTATTGACTGACCCCAATCTCTATTGCACTTACAACCAACCTTGCACTTCTGCTACGCCTTGCAAATTTTGTTCTATCTGTGTCTCTCCTTGCAATCTTGCCCTAGTTCAATCTCCTTGTATTCTATCCAGACATTTTCTAACTACAGAGCTTTGTCCCACAAAGTGTTTGCCAAAGATATTTGTGATGTTGCATCTATCCAGTTCAAAACTGTTAGCATTGCATTCCATCTAGTTTATACCTGTTAGCATTCCTTCTTTTCAGTACTTCTGTATAGTGTGCTCACTTTATTGAATGTAATCAAACTGTATATCTATACTGGGTACCAAATCTCTGTATGCTATCCTCATATACCCCTACCCCCAGGTTGCATCGCAGGTGTGATGAGCAACTTGTTGCTCAGCATGCCTTTCTGGTGAAACATTTTAATAAATAAATAAAAATGAAATTCTGATAATAAGATAAATGACTCTGGAGGTTCTAAATTCTGCAATAGTTCTGCTACTGCTGATTCTTTACTTACTTCCCATCTGACTTTCTTATAATTCCTTATTTCAATGTTCAATAAAGAATCACCCTTTGCAGTTAGGGTATCATCTATTTTTTGCAGTGGTCCAGGAATAATTTGTGGAAAATTATCACTTTCAGATTTCCCAACATATCCCCATTCCAGCAAAAATAATCTAAAATTGCTGGTCCCCTCGCACCATAGTGTGTATAATTACCTGGATTATTTGGCTCAATTCTGCCATTTAAAGGGGCAAGATTTTGACTGATCAGAATTTCCATAAATCTTTTCCCCGTATCATTGTTCTTTTATCTATTGATGTGCATCAACATTTTGAGGCATTAGGCAATAACCAGTTTTGTACTTTATCTGCATAACCATCAAAAATCACCTATTCTGGAGTTTAAGTAGCCACATAATAAAATATTTAGACTCGATTTTAGGTTCTGAATTCTTTGTAGTAAAGTTTCTAACTCCTCCTAAAGTACCGTACTATAGTATTTTGAATTTGGGGGAGGAATATATACATTCTCTAAAACATATGTTTATTACCAAAAAAGCATATGCTATAGAGCACTTATCTAGTAACATAGCATTTAAGTCTTTAGTGATTTTAAAACAAGTAGGAAGGCCTCCTGATACTCTGTCAACTTTTCCCAGTTTTTTCCATGGCAAATGATAATATACATAACCATTAATGTGAATATCCATTTCACCCATCACCCATGTTTCCTGTACACACAGGATATGATAATTATTAATGAACTGTTTTCAGTCTGTATCAGCAACCCTATTTGCTAGCCCTGAAATATTCAAGGAAACAATCTTAAATGTAGGCTCATCTGGTAGTAATCATCTGTTGTTTTGAGTATTTACCAGTCATTCATTTGAACCTGACAGTTTAGCATATTTTTATTCTATCCTGTCATTATAGAATATTTGAATAGTTTCAGTTTCATTATAATCTTCAGACTCCAATGTCTGTTTAGGTATCTCAGTTTGCAGTTCCTTGTATAGGTCAGACTTATCCTTTGTCTCTATATCTACCATGTTTGTACTGTTATTTATCTTATTCTCAAGTATGTATAGACCCATTTTATCAAGTTTATCTAAATTCTTCTAAATTGTATTACATAAATTCCTACATTTCAAGGCGGTCATAATCTGAGCACAATGTATATCCTTCCCAGTCTCTTAATCAAGAAGGGATGTATTTGTCAGGGGAACATCCAAAAACTGTCCGAAAATATCTATACTGTAACTGTATTTTATAACTTCTAATTATTTTCATTATGTAATCTTTTAAGTCCAAAAAGGGACACAGTTAGCTCTTCTTGCTCATATGTTTCCTTCCCTTTTAGAGACATATGATCTCTTTCCATTAAATCCTCACTTTCTGTAATATAAATACCTAGTTCATCCAGCACCAGTGTGCTTCTTAGGATAAGATCAGTAGCTTCAGGTCCTTTGAGTAGCATATCAATTTGTCCAATTCCATTTATACTAATTTTCCTGTATGCATGCTCTATTTCAAAAAGCTTCGCAGGTATTCTCAGAGCATGTTAGAACAGGTTGTACAATACTCTTTTGAGTTTACCTATTGTTTCTTGTACGTGTTCTTTGAGGTCAAAAATACTAAGAGATACACACTCTTTCCTGTCAGGATTTTGTCAGGCATTTACGTTAGCTTGTCTCTGTTAATAAAGCCAAGTTTCATACCCAGCTCTTCCAGGCTGTTATTATTTAGCCATAAGTGGTTTGCTGTTCTTGGCTGTGTGCAAATATATATATATACACACACACACACACACACACACAGTCCCTTCCACATTCATCTTTATCGTTAGTGACTTTAGCAGTATCACACCCAATGGCTTCCACTCCCAATACTGCCCTAAATAGGTGCACAATCTTGTTTTTAGTTGTCTCGGGAATGAAAAGTTTATTTTATTCAAAGCCATAAAGACACAGAATTGCAGTATGGGATGTGTCATGTGACAAGAGTGGCCCTGTGAAAGCCAAATCCAAAACCATTTTTTTGGCTCCAACCTGGACTCTGTGTGGAGGCCCGTCCTGAGCACTGCAGAAAATGACTGTTGCAAATAGGAATTGGAGGAGCTAGTAAAGTATTTTTTTGAGGATGTGACCCAGAATGACTTGCAGTTGTAGGTAGAATTGGTATTTTTGACCCCAGCAAAGGTTGAGAAGGACCAGCTGGAGACTAAGTCAGTAAATATGTGGGTAGCAGGCCCAAGCCCGAGTATAATCAGGGAAGATGAACTATAAGATGCCTTGACTTGAGAAGCAACTGCCTCAGAACATAGCAAGGAATTGACTGTGGCTGGGGCTCAAGCAGTTATTGGCTCCTTGGGCAGAGCAAGCTAAACAAGATGAGTGTGAGTGAGTTAGTAAGGCAACTGGTAGTGAGAATGGGCTACCAGGGAGACTAACTGCAAGTGAGCCACAAGAGACTGTACAGGGCTCAAATGCATTGCAACTAAGTATAGGGATTGGCTGATTTTTTACCTGTGTAGAACATCCATAGTTGGCTTGGCCAGGCCTGGTCACCCCCAAGTCGAGATGCTGGGTTGAGTCTGCCCAAAAGCAGCAAAGAGGAACTTCTGATCAGATGCAGGGCTAAGGCAGAGTACAGACTCAGATATTCATTTTTTTCCAAGATGGGTGTGGAAAGCCATAAAGGGCAACAGATAGAAATGATTGTGGGAAGAATCAAAAGCTTTCTTTAAAACCAGATTAAGTAAGTTTGTGGTACTCAAACTGTGCCATGACAGGTTAAAGTTTTAGAAGCTAGGTCACACCCTATACCTAGATTAGGTCCGAGTAATAGATAAACCTGGTAATGAGACAGTGCACACCAAGAGAATGATTCATGCAGATGGGACAATTGTTTATGGTCCTCATCCTGAGTGGTACTATCCCTGAGTGCCACTATTCTAGCATTTTGTTGGCTCAAAATGATAGCCATACCACAAGTGGTGCAACAAGGCCAAAGTCAGCATCCAGCCACAGGGAGTCTGCTTCTGTGGGGCAAGTCCCCTGCCAAGTGCCAAGAGGAGAAGACCAACGTGGGTGCTTCTGTCCTGGCAAATCCAGCTTCTGTGGGACAAGTCTTCTGCCAAACGCCGAGAGGAGAAGACCAACGTGGGCGTTTCTATCCTGGTAGATCCAGCTTGAATGCAGCAGCAACCAGATCCAGCAGGTGGCATGGAAGAGACTGATCTGAAGATTTGTCAGCTGAGATGAAGAAGAGATCCAGCCCAGATCTAGAGAGGTGATGCAGACTGTCAGTCTACGCATTTGACATATTAGAACAAAATCTCCTCTTACTTTTTATTTTATTGACTGTGCCCATAAGTGAAGATGTCCTTCGAACTGTTGGTCTGAAAGAGACATCTGGATCTGTACTGCAGTTTCAGCAGGCCTCGAGCCTGTGTCAAGAACTGTTCTAATAAAGGACTGTTCTAGGGACATGGATATGTTGTTCATCCACACTTATTGTTCATCCACACTTATTGGCAGGTTCCTTGCTGCTTTAAATCTTGCCGGAAGGTCTTCAAGCTGGCTCCTCCCACCCACCCGGGTGGTAAAACTCTCGGCTCCGCCCCATGATGCCAGATCTTCCTTACCGCTTGGAAGCTCAGGTTCCCTCCTTAGTGCTCTGCGTTTTAGACTGAATTCTAACTCTTCGGTTCATCCGAAACTAGTTTTGAAGTTTTCTAAACTTTGGTCTTCATTATCCCTCGAGGCTGCGATGGACAAATCGATCCCTGGCTTTTGGTGGTGCCCTTGCGGGCAGAAGATGTCTAGGACGGATCCGCACTCCACGTGCGTCTACTGCCTCGGCCTAGACCACAACCCACAGGCCTGTGAGTTGTGCCGCTCTTTTTCGGCCACCGTCCTGGAGGGTCGCGCTGCCCGATTGAAGCTCGGGCGCCCCGAGAAGCAGTACCTGCCAGTAAAATCCAAAGAGGCTCATTGGGCGGTGTCCTTGGTGGCTGGCTCGGCTGAGCAGCTCAAGCATATGATCGCCCTCGAGGAGGAGACGGCGCAGGCCGCATCTTCCTCCTCCTTGGCTGCGGCATTTATCCCACTCTCTCTGAGTTCCTCTTACTCGGCTTCATTCAAGGAGCTTTGCCAGTCCCTTTCCACGAAGGGAGAGGGACCATCGGGACATTCCTCTCGGCCCAAGAAGAGGGAGTCGAAGGGTAAGTCCCACCGTCGGCGTTCGTGGGAGCGGGAGAGGTCTCCTTCCCCGGACAGCCGACCATCGACTTCGGTCAAGGTTGCGGCTCAGGCCGCTGGCTTCATGGCGTCCCCGTCAGGCCAGCTTGCCGAGACACCCATCAACGCAATCGAGATATTCCTCGACCCGTCGGACGGGTTGTCAACTGGTGAAGCCGACAACCCCTCTTCGCTGGTTCCCCCGGTGGAGACCGAGGATCTGCCCGTGCCTTCGGGGTGGCAGTCCCCGGTTAAAGTGTCCGACCCGAGGGAAGAGCGGGTGTCCCCCGCCCCTTCCCAAGCCCGCCCTCAGTTACACTGAGGGTCTCGGGCTCGGCACTGAAGTAAGCGGTGACACCGTTCCTCCTCGTCTTCCTCGGATAAGGAGAGGTTTCGACGTAAATTGCATCGGTGTTATGAGGAACTTATGTGGCAGCAGTTACTGTTGTCCAGGACTAAATCGACTCCAATTCATCCCCTGGCCATCAAGTGGCTGTCGCCCGGGCGGCCAAAGCAACCACTCGCCGCAGTCGAGATGCCCATTTCTGGGCCGGTTGTTCGGCCGAAACTAGCTGCCCCACCGATTGTGGTGGAACCTCCGCCTCACAACCGAAGTCTGGGGCACCGACCAAAGATTCTCGGTCGGGTCACGGCCTGCCCCACAGGTTGTCGGTCACCCTCACTCCCGACTGTCCTCAGCAGGTGGAGGGTGGCTCAGGCCCGAGGCAGCTCTTCGCAGACTCTTCGGAGTCTGACGACGACTCTTCCCTGTTCTCCAGGCAGGTCGACCTGGAGTCCTCCGGGGGCCAGTCATTGGACGATAGCACATCGTCCTTCATGGGTCTGCTTTGGCTCATCTCGGAGTCTACCGGGATGCAGCTTGAGCCCGTGTCCAAATGGGCCAAGTATCCCCTGACGGAGATACTGGACCAAGGGGATTCACCCACAGAGGCCTTCCCTGTGGCTGAGGCCATTGTCGGCCCAGCCTCAGAGCTTTGGCAGCGGCCTGCTTCCTGTCCTGTGCCCTCAGCCAGGATGGCCAGGAAGTATGTGGTCCCTACTGGCTCTTTGCCCGGTTTCTCGGAGCACCCCTCTGCTGAAGGATTAGTCACCAATAGCATCTTCTGACATTCTGGAAACACTCGGAATGTGGATAAGCCCCCCGAGAAAGAGTCCGAGAAGCTGGACTATGCCGGGTGCAAGGTGTACGCTGTGTCTTCCCTCTGCCTCTGACAGGCCAGCTCGGCCGTGCTGATAGCACACTTCTCCCACACCCTCATGGGCTCCCTGGATGAGGTCTTCCCTCATCACCCAGCCGACCTGCAGACCACGGTCCATCAGGTGCGGGACCAGGGTAGGGCGGTGGCGAAGCAGCAGCTTCAGACTACTCTGGACATAGGTGATTCCTGTGCCAGGTCAGTAGCGGCCGTCGTGGCCACGTGCTGCAGGGCATGGCTGAGGATATCCACCTTCATGGCGGATGCCCAGCACAAGTTGGCAGACGTCCCCTTCTTGGGGACTGACCTCTTCGGCCCTGGAGTGGAGGGACACCTCCAGCTAATCAAAAAGTCCAATGCCATTCTGGACTCGGTCACCTCCGCCCAGAGGGACAAAGGCTGCCATCAGCAACAGCATAGTCCTTTCATCCTTCAGCCCCTGCACACGACCGGCCCAACAGCACCAGCAACAGGGCCAGCAGGCTCATCGCGGCGTCCCAAACCCAAGCCAGTGGCTTCCTCCAACAGGAAGCAAGGAGGTAAAGGCCCAGGAGGTCCCTCGGCCGGTCCCTCCTCCAAGCCTGCCCAGTGACGGGTTGAGGGGTGTTGCCCCCAACCTCGTCACCCTTCCCTGGGTTCCCCCCGAGGGGGGATGGCTCCGCCACTTCCTTTCCGCCTGGTCCACTATCACCACGGACCGTCGGGTGTTGGAGGTGGTAGGGAAGGGCCTGCCTCTGGAATTCAAGAAGACCCCTCCCTTTTCGAGCCGTCACCCCCCGGGGAGCCACGAGGTCCGAAGCCTCGCTGTCAGCCCGCTGAGCCAATATTGCCCTGCTCCTCGAGAAAGAGGTGATCAGGAAGGTGGTAGATCCTCCTCCAGACCCGGGGTTTGTGTCCAGGTATTTCCTGGTCCCAAAACGGACGGGTGTCTGGCGCCCCATTCTCGACCTGCATGACCTGAACAGGTTCCTAAGGTTTCAGACCTTCAGGATGGTCACTCTGGCTCAGATAATCCCATCCTTGGAACGAGGCATGTGGTTCTGTTCCCTGGACCTCTAGGACACGTTCTTTCACATCCCGATCCGTCCGTCTCATCAGAGATTCCTCCACTTCAGAGCAGAGGGATCCCTTTACGAGTTCCGGGCCATGCCCTTCGGCCTCTCTCTAGCTCCCAGGGTCTTCAACAAATGCATGGCAGTGGTGACAGCATTCCTGCGGCGCTGAAGGGTCCTGGGTGTACCCCTACCCAGACGACTGGCTGATTGCAGCCCCCTCCAGAGCAGAGGTGGAGCAGTCCAGAGATCTGGCCCTCCAGGTTTGCTCTCAGATTGGCCTCCTTATCAACGAGGCCAAGTCGGAACTCATGCGGAAGCAGGTGATACACTTCATCGGGGCAGAGCTCGACTCTCTTCGAGCCAGAGCTCAGCTCCCGACGGACAGGGCCGAGGTTCTTTCCTCCTTTGCCCAATCATTTCTGGTTGGGCAATCGCGCCCTGTCCGGGCCTTCCTGCACCTCCTGGGCCTAATGGCGGCCTGCACCAGCGTGGTCCGTTGGGCCTGTTGGTACATCCATCCCCTTCAGTGGGGACTGGCCAGCCAGTGGTCACAACGCTACGATCCATTGGATCAGTTGGTGACAGTGACCCAGAAAATGTGGAAGACTCTCCAGTGGTGGACCGTTCTGGCACATCTGCAGGAGGGCATCCCATTTGTCCACCCCGAGCCGACGGTCTCTCTATCAACCAATGCATCTCTGATGGGTTGGGGTGCCCATCTGGGGGAGCACAGAGCGCATGGCCTCTGGTCCCCTTGGGTGTCCCGATACCATATCAACCTGCTGGAGCTCCGAGCGGTCCGCCTAGCTCTCACCACCTTCGCTCTGTTTCTACGGGGTCAAGTGGTTCAGGTCCAGATGGACAATACCACGACCATGTACTACCTAAACTGCCAGGGTAGGACACGCTCCATGCTGTTATGGAAGGAAGCTCTCTGCATATGGTCTCTCGTGCGCAGCCTGGAGGCGGATCTCTTAGCCATTCACGTGGCAGGAGCCTCCAACACCCTGGCCTATGCCCTAAGCCGGATAGGGGCTGCGTCTCATGAGTGGTCTCTCCTGCCAGAGGTAGTACAAGATCTCTTCTCCCATTGGGGCATGCCTTAGGCAGACCTGTTTGCCTCCAGGGAGAATGCGAAGCTGAGACTGTTTCATGCCCGCCCCCCTCAGCAGGGCTGGCTGCAGGGGGATGCCTTCTCGACGCCGTGGACCCCGGGCCTCTTCTACGCCTTTCCCCCATTTCCCTTGATCCACAAGGTGCTTCTCAAGGCGAGGAGGGACAAGGTGCAAGTGATTCTGGTAGCCCCAGACTGGCCCCGCCAGTTCTGGTATCCAGATCTCCTCAGTCTCAGCTCCAGGCTCCCGAGGCGGCTTCCAGCCCACCCGGACCTGATCTCAGTCAATCAGGGGAAGGTATTCCATCCGGACCTTCAATCCTTGCACCTGACAGTCTGGTTCCTGAGCGGCTAGAGTTCCAGGCCATGGGTCTTTCCGACGAGGTCCTCAACGTCATTGAGGCGTCCCGTAAGGAGTCGACCAGAAAATGCTATGCCGTCAAATGGAAGAGATTCTCCATTTGGTGTCAGGGAAAGGGCCTGGACCCTTCCTCCTGTTCCTTGGCAGGCATTCTGGACTACCTGTGGTCCCTTTCTCAGCAAGGGCTTCAGTCGACAACCCTTAAGGTGCACCTGGCAGCCATCTCTGCTTACCGGGCGCGGGCCGGGAAGCAGTCGGTGGCGCAGGAGAAGGTGGTCTGGCGCTTTTTCAAAGGCCTTGATCACATTTCCCCTTCGGTGCGAGAACCTCCACCTGCGTGGGATCTACTGCTGGTATTGGCCAAGCTCATGGGCAAGCCATTCGAACCAATGCACAGGTGCAATATCTCCCACCTGTCATGGAAGACCGCCTTCTTGGTGGCTATCACATCAGCCAGAAGGATCGGAGGCTCCAGGTGCTTCCATCGAGTCTCCTTATCTGGTCTTCCACAGGGACAAGGTTGTCCTGCGCCCCCACCCAAAGTTCCTTCCGAAGGTGATGTTGGAGTTTCACCTTAACCAGGTGTTGACTCTGCCGGTGTTCTACCCCAATCACACCTCGGAGACCGAATATAGGCTCCATACTTTAGACCGTAGAAGCACGCTCGCTTATTATAAGGAGCAGACGGCTGAAGTTCAGGGAGAGGTTCGCCAGCTATTTGTCACCTATGCTGACCTGCAGCCAAGCTGACGATAAGCAGGTGGGTCACCTCCTGCATAGATCTCTGCTATAGGTTGGTGGGCATGGAGCCTCCCAGAGGGATAAGAGCTCATTCTACCCGCCGTACCGCTGCATCGGTGGCTGCTTCCAGGGATGTTCCTATCCAGGATATCTGCAGGGTTGTTACCTGGAAGTCGGCACATACCTTTATTACCCACTACCACATCGACCTTGAGTCACGCCGGGGTGCTGGTTTGGGGGCCTCGGTTCTCCAGTCTTTATTCCCTAAGTAGTGGGTGTGTGCCTTGCCTCCCTCCTCCTGGAGAACTGCTAGGAGTCTGCCAATAAGTGTGGATGAACAACATATCCATGTCCCTAGAAATACAGGTTACTCACCTGTAACAGGAGTTCTAGAAATGGTATATGTTGTTCATCCCTATTCCACCGACCTCCCATCTTTGACGCTAACCTGGCTTCCAGCGAGCTAGATCTGGCATCATGGGGGCGGAGCTGAGAGTTTTACCACCCAGGTGGGTGGGAGGAGCCAGCTTGAAGACCTTCCAGCAAGATTTAAAGCGGCAAGGAACCTGCCAATAAGTGTGGATGAACAATAAGTGTGGATGAACAACATATACCATTCCTAGAACTCCTGTTACAGGTGAGTAACCTGTATTTTTTGAATGGAGTGCCATGCGCCCTCAGGACTTCCTTCTTTAAAAACTGGACTTTGTAGGGATTCCCTTCACCCAGGTGTTTATATGTATTATTTTCATGCTTCTATACTGCCTTTTGTAGAAAACCCTTTAAAATATTTTTGGGAATGTGTAGTATCCTGCTGGTGAGGTCACTTTTTCTTATGGGTTGTTTATTGTTGCCGAATGTTTCTTTTAAAGGTGTGCCTGAGCAAAGAAAAGACGAGAAGATGGTTAGGGCTCAAAAGAGTCCTCTTTTAGTGTTTCTTTTTTGTTTTGTTTTAAAACTGTGATAACTAGAAATAAACATTTGGGCTTTTCAGGTTTAGAGTGAGTAGTATCAGAGTTTGGTAATTCAGAGCAATGCCATATGTACGTTTCTAAAGCAATCTACAGTTTAAATTGTGACATGTATGTGGGTATAGGATACCCCATGGATAGCATAGGTTAGATAACATTTCCCTAGAGGGATAGGGGGATAGACAGGCTGGTGGTTCTGATCCAGATAGGGGTTACCAATGATGTCTGTTAGGACATGCATCAAGCAAGTCTTTTGGAGCCACTGAAAAAAGTCCCAAGATAGTAATTTGGTACAGCTGAAGTTTATTCAGTGGGCCTCTGTTCTCTGGTGCAACTTCCCTCTGCCTTGGCATAGCTAGGGGTGAGCCTAGCCACCTCACCATGTAGGGTGCCCAGAGGTTGGATGGCCTGTGTTGCAGTCAAATGTCTTACTGCAGACAGTAAGGATTGTCTATTGGCGGCGAGTGTAACCACCCAGTCCCTTGGGGTTACTAGAATCCCAGCAGTGTTAGCTTTAGGAAGATAGTGGGCAGCTGGTTGAGAGTTTATTAGAAGCTGTCTACAATGTGACATCATTGTTTTCATTATTTACTTAGCTAGCCTGAGTGGAGAATGGATTATGTCATTTAGAACTATTGCAGCAGGATGAATCACTTTGGAATCCGCTGCATGGGAACAGTTTAGAACACTGGGTTCAGTTGTAATCAGTCTAGTGTGGGTGCTCTGAGAGGAGGGAACTCAGAGTGAAGGAGGTGCCTGCCAGCCTGCCAGAGGCTGGGTGAAGGACCTCTGGTCATTTTTCTCACCCCAGTGTGTGAGACAACAGTAGTGCCACAAAAAGTAGTGGAGACCTGTGAATCCAGGACCCCAGGGGGTCATTTCCAACAAAAACATGTAATGGGACTGCAGTTTCTGTGGGTGTAAGGGGCAATCCCCTGAGGGACCAGAAGAGTGTTCAGCTGCCCAGAGAAGGAGTGTGTCTCAGTTTGAGAAGCTATGGAAAAGAAAATGTAAAAGTGTTTTTCTTCAGAGTCTAATGTCTGCAAGATAGGGACACACCGAACTGAGTACAGAAATGGAGATTAATTATTTTAGGAGTTGTCTGGTGGTGTATATACCTAGATATAAGGCTGAAAATATCCCATGTAGAGCCCCAGCCTCACCACAAAAATGTATTGAATGTTTAATAAACTGTTTGGAGGCCTTTAGCAACCTTTAGCGATTGAAGGATCCCATTTGTGAAACCCAAAAGGGATGGCAGGGGCTGACTAGAGTGGGTGGACCCTCACCTGAAATTCCAGTCAGGGCTGACATCACCAGAAGGGCACATGGTTACCCTGAATATGTTAACTAAGTCCATCAAGTCAGGAGGATATATTTAAGTGTATGGCAACCCCCATGTAACAGACACTTATGGGAAAGTGATGTCCAGGTACATCCCTAGGAAAGAGGGATGGACGGTCAGAATGTTGCTTTGCATTCTAACCTCATAACCTCTTGGATACCAAGACAGGTGTTTGCCTTAATGACAGGGGTGATGCATATTCTATCCCAACTTTTGGTTTGATGCCTGTCTGTATATAAGGTAGGGAGGTTCTGATTTCAAGATGTCGCTCTTAGCCAGGATAAGGGTTTGCAAAATTGGGTGCTCATCTGAAGATCTTGGGGACAAGACAAAGTTGCCTTGCCAGTGCAAATGCTGAGGGTATGTCTAGGGGCTTTCTGTCTGGTGTTGGTACACCATAACTGGAATCATTGTGAGAGAAAAGTAAAGCGCTAAGTAATTTCGCTGAGCAAATTCTGGCAAAATTGAGAATTTCACCCCACAAAATATTTCAAGAAATTTTCGTGGGTGTGAAATTCGGAATTTCAAATACAAATATACTTAAAAGAAAGTTTTAAAGTCTCTCCCCGGTCCAGGCCCACATTAAAAAATCTTTATCACCACATCCCTGATATCTGGTGGTCCAAAGTCCCGACCCATTCAGAAGAATCTCCCCACCAAGATTCACACCCCATCCAGAATTTGAAATAAAATAAATTTCTCTGGTGTCTAGTGGTTTCACTCCCCGGCTGATCATCATCCAAATGAAGTATTACCCTCCCTGAGATTCACACCTGTGCCCCAGTCTCCATTTGTGCCGCCACCAACATAAGTCATGTAATTAAAAAAAAAACTTTTCCTGGTGTCTACTGGACACCCCACCTCCCCACCATGTCCGGTAGTGACCCAACCCCACCCTGCACCCCCATCTAGGACCTTAGTATGCCACCAGCACAACCCTCCCCTTACCTCCACATCCGGCAGCCTGACTGAACCCTTTCAATGAATGAGCATTCCAGCAAAGATAGCTCAAGTGAGGCCATGACACTAACACTGTGCCGTGATCTCACTTGAGCTGTTTTCACTGGAGAGTTTGTCTGATTGTTTTTCATATTTTGGTGTGTGGTGACTTTGGACGTATATATTTGCAGAGTGCTGCTTTCTTGTGTTTTTTTTAAATATGTTATCTCGTTTCTCTCCTGGAGATATTCCTTGTGGTTGTGTTTGAGTTTCTTTATAATCCTTTGTACTGTATCCTTACCGTTTTGGTTAGCATACCCTGATTCCATATTTTATGATCTGTCAATGTACTCCCTTGTGACCAAGTTTCGACCAATGAGAAGTCAGAATTGGTCAGATCCATTCTATGAATATAAGCAATATATTATAATATATAATATAAACAATACATTGAAATGCTGTAGAAAGAATAATTTAATCCAAGAGTACATATTTTAAAATGGGAATGTCTCAGAAACACATTTCTGAGGTTACATCTCAGTAATGTTGATGGAGCTCTCAAAAAGATTAAGATAAAAAAATAACTGACACTTTTCTTATTGTATGAAAATACTAATTCAATATTTCTTTTCAGTGAGCAAGACGTTTAAGTGCAATGAGAGCAAAAGCCATCAATCATCATTTGAAAAGTGCCAGCTGAGTCACACAACAGAGAAACCTCATCAGTATCTTCAGTGCAGGAAGAGTTTACATGACCTACATCTCATCTCTGTACAGCAACAGATTCACAAAGGAAATACGCAATTCAAATGTCGGAAATATCAGAGAGGTTTAAGCAAGTTAAATGCAGTTAAGTGCACTGACAAGACTTTTGATGTACAGCATAAAAATACAACACATCAAATTCACAAGAAACCATATAAATGTGATCAGTGCAAGAAGCATTTTGTCCAGAAAGGTATCCTGACAATTCATCAGCGAATTCACTCTGGAGAGAGACCATATAAATGTGCTGAATGTGACAAGAGTTTTGCCCAGAAAAATGGCCTCATAGCACATCAGCAAAGTTGTCACCATGGAGAGAGACCATATAACTGTGCTGAATGTGAAAAGAGTTTTGCCCATAAGAGTACTTTGATAACTCATCAGCGAATTCATTCTGGAGAGAGACCATATAAATGTACTGAATGCGAAAAGAGTTTTGCCAGGAAGAGTTTGCTGTCAGAACATCATCAAATTCATTCAAGAGAGAGACCATATAAATGTAATGGATGCGACAAGAGTTTTGCGCAAAAGAGGTACCTGAAAATACATCAGCAAAATCTCCATGGAGAGAGACCATATAAATGTGCTACATGTGACAAGAATTTTGGTCAGAAGAGTAGTCTGGTAAAACATCAGAGAATTCACTCTGGTGAGAGACCATATAAATGTGCTCAATGCAACAAGCATTTTGTCCAGAAGAGTATCCTAATAATTCATCAGCGAATTCATTCTGGAGAAAGACCATATAAATGTGCTGAATGCAACAAGAGTTTTGGCAGGAAAAGTCTCCTGACACAACATCAACGAATTCATTCTGGAGACAGACCATATAAATGTGTTGAATGTGACAAGAGTTTTGCCCAGAAAAGTGGCCTGATAGCACATCAGCAAAGTCACCATGGAGAAAAGCCACATAACTGTGCTGAATGCGACAAGAGTTTTGGCAGGAAAAGTCTCCTGACACAACATCAAGTAATTCATTCTGGAAACAGACTATATAAATGTGTTGAATGTGACAAGAGTTTTGCCCAGAACAGTGGCCTGAGAGCACATCAGCAAAATCACCATGGAGAGAGACCATATAAATGTGCTGAATGTGACAAGGGTTTCGACCGGAAGGGTAGACTTTTAAGACATCAGCAAATTCACTCAGGAGAGAATCCCTAGCACATTTAAATATACCAATATTTGTGACACCTTATGAACTTCAAAAGGAAGCCATCCTGTGGACGTTGCATATGCTGAGAAGAGCGCTTTCAGCAAACATCAAAGACTAATACAGTACTATTTGCTTCAGTTTTGAATGTGCCTTGGCTAAAGAATGGGGTCCATTCTTGTCACAGTATCAGAAATCCTTAAACATTGGGAGACACTAACCCAAGAGAGAATCCCTAGCTTAAGAATGGGGTCCATTCTTGTTGCAGTATAAGAAATCCCTTAACAGTTGGAGGCACTAACCCTAAGAGAAAGTCTAAACCACCCAGTAAGGGAAATCCCTCTCACCGGGGATTTTCTGCTCATTGCCACCACCTTGTTGTTGCCAACCAAGAAACCTGTTTCTTACTACTTTCTTTCCACAAGGTCAAGAAGATCAACACATTAACTGTGGGTAGAGTGCCCCTACAGAGACAGACTGCAAAGTCCAGCAGAAATAGTATAACCATTTTAAATGAAACAAGCAGTAACTGATTCCATAAATATAGAAGCTTTACTAAAATACTGCAAGTACTTGCTACGGGATATATTTATAGGACACCAAAAGGGTTGCACATTTACCAAGAAATAGAAAATAAAGCAAGTTAACAGATAGTTGGTGCACAGCAAAATTCTGAACTATCTTTATCTAGAATCCTTTTCCTGCTCTAGCTACAGAAGCACTGACCCTCACTGTGCTATCCTACCTGTCAGCTAACCTTTGTACAGCAGGCTGTCATCTTGATGTTCCAGTCCAAGAGAGTGAAATTAATCTAATTTCTGTTATATTCTTTCTCCGATTGTGGGAGGTGATTTTTCTGCTTTGAATGACAGGCTACCCCTTCCCACCCCCAAATGGGTGGATGTATGGAGGGATGACTTCATTCACCCAAATGTCCTCTGTCCACTTTATTATTCTGCCTTGAAAATAAGCTAGGTGTGTAGCCTCACACATCTTGCCTTTTAAGCTGGCTGAGGCATTCAGCCTGGCACTCTCCCATCTGCCTTACAGAATCTCAAATGTCTGAGGTGTTTGAAGTTGCACCTTCACATCTGATAACATGTGCACCCCAGATTAACTCATCAGTTCTCAGTATTTTCCTTAAGACTTGTCTGGACATGTGACTCTGTAAGCCATATTTTTCTGTTCCCTTTGCAAACAGCAGAAGCTGTTATAGAAGCATACTTACATTACAAAATACATTAACAAAAGAAATTAATACATTACTCTGGTCACATGTCCATCACATCTCTCCCCCCCCCAACCAGGAAATGAAGAGGTGTCTCTTTTGGGTAACCACCAAGAGACATTGCCATTCACATAGGGCCTAGGGAGCACCTAAAGGAACATCTTATTCAGTCACTCCCATCTCAACAGTCCATCTGCATTGGCATATTGAGCCCCACGTCAGTGCTGAATGATCATAGTACATGACTGCAGTACCAAATTCCAGCACAATAACTTTGTGTTTTGCCCACCAGACCTATGGGGCCATGTCAAGGGGTTATGATATATGATCACAGTGAACTCCATCCTGTACAGATATGGCTGCAGCTTCTGATGGGTCCACACTGTTCTCAGACATTCCCTCTCCACTGTGGCATATGACTTCCCTGGGCAGAAGCATCTGACTCAGGTACACTATCGGATGCTCCTCTCCCTGTGGCATAACATGGCTCAAGACGGCACCCAAACTGTGGTCTGAGGCATCCACATACTGTATTCTACAAACTTTGTCTTAATTGGTGCTAGCAAGTATGGGTGATCCACATTATGTCTCCTTCAATCGTTGGAAGGCAGACTCACAGTCCTCAGTCCAAAAAAAGTTTTCAGATATTCTCTTGTACTTTCGGTCTGTCAGGGGTCTGACCACATCACTATAGTGAGGGACAAACCTCCTGTAGTACCCAGCTGTTTCCAGAAATGCCTTTACCTGTTTCTTTGTGGCAGGGGTGGGCCGGGCCTGGATGGCATCAACCTTCGCTGGTTCTGGATGGATGCATCTACTGCCCACTCAGTGCCAAAAGTAGGACACTTCAGCCATGCCTACTTAGCAGTTTTCTGCCTTAACTGTCAGCCCTGTGGCCTTCCGTCTGCAGAACACTTACCTAACGTAATCCTCCCATGTCTGGCTATAAATGGTGATGTCATCTAAGTAAGCCAGGGCATATTCACCTGACCCATACAGGATGCAATCCACATGCCCCTGGAAGGTTGTCAGTGCATTTTTCATCCCAAATGACATTACTCTGAATTTGAATAAGGCATGTGGGTGACAAAAGAAGACCTCTCTCTCTGGCTACAGGGTTAATGGCACCTGCCAGTAGCCCTTCATCAGGTCTATTGTGGTCAAGAACCAGACTCACCACAGTCGATCCAAGGTCTCATCATTTTGGACATGTGGTAGGCATCACACTTTGTACAGCTATTGAACCTGTGGTAGTTGACACAATCATGTGATACCATCCTTCTTGGGGAGTAGAACCACTGGCAAAGCCCAGGGGCTACTGGACTCTTGGATCACATCAGGGGCCAATGTTTCCCTGAATTCCTCCAGCATGGACTTCTTAACCCCCTCGGGTACCCTGTAGGGGCACTGCCTAAGCAGAACTTGGGCCCCAGTGTCCAAGTGGTGTTCAGCCATTGTGGTGTACTCAGGATTCCCAGTGAACATGTCCCCAAATTCTTGCAGTACCCCCTTTATCTCTTTTCAGCCTGGGCCTCTATCAGCTGCCCCAAGAAGGTGAGGTTATTCACTGAGGATCCCTTCCAGGCTTTCCCAAGGAGATTCCGTAGGGGATCAGCCTTGTTCCTCTCCTCTCCTCTGGCATGCTGCACATGGCGAGGATCATTTCCTATCCATCATAGTAGGGCTTCATCATGTTTACATGATACATCCTCTGCCTGTGCCTTCTGTCAGACAGGCCTACTATATAGTTAACATCACTCAGCTTCCTGATTAACATAGAAACATAGAATTTGATGGCAGAGAGGTACAGCTTGGACCACCTAGTCTGCCAATTTCCTTACCTAGTGGATAAGCAGCAGATCCTAGTTAACCAACAGCCTACTTCCTCCTACCCCCACTGGAATTGCCTTATGCCTGTTCCATGCATTCTTGAATTCCCCCACTGTTTTTGACTTCACAACCTCCTCAGGAAGGCTGTTCCATGCATCCACAACCCTCTCAATGAAAAAAATACTTCCTCACATTACCTCTAAGCAGTCCCCCTCTATCTTCAAATTGTGCCCCTTGTTCTTACACATCTCTTTTTCTGAAAGATGCTACCCTCTTGGACTTTGTTGAGTTCCCTGAGGTACTTGAAGGTTTCTATCATGTCCCTCCTTTCCTCAAGGCTATACATATTAAGCTCCTTTAGTCTCTATTCGTATGTCTTCTTGTGCAGACCCTGCACCATTTTGGTTGCTCTCCTCTGGACAGCCTCCATCCTGACTATGTTTTTGCAGAGATGGGGTCTCCAGAGTTGCATGCAGTACTCCAGATGGGGTCTCGCCAACTGTCTGTACAGAGGGATAACAACTTCCTGTTTTCTACTGGTGATACCTCTCCCTGTGCATCCCAGTATCCCCCCAGACCTTCTTACTGCCTTCTCACATTGCTTGCCCACCTTTCGGTCATCTGATATAACTACCCCTAGGCCCCTTTCCATTTTTGTTGTTGTCAGTGTCACCCTACATTGTGTACTCTTCCCCTGGATTTTTGTTTCTCAGGTATATTACTTTGCACTTCTTTGCAGTGAATCTAAACTGCCATACATTTGACCATTCCTCCAACCTTGCCAAGTCCCTTCTCATCCTTTCCATCCCACCTTGCATATCAACCCTGTTACAGACCTTTATGTCGTCTGCAGAATGGGCCCTCCCATACTCCCTACAGTTTATTGTGCTAGACTGAGACAAGTACCATTACTCGCTGTCTGACTTTGTACTCTCGGACTCTGGCACCACAGTCGTACCAGGCTTTCTGTTGCTGTTGTGCAGTGGCTAAGTGCTCTTGAGCAAGCCCCATGAGCTCCTTAAGCCTGGCCCATTAATTAAGGATTTATTCCACAACAGATTCTCCTTGGGTGGCATGGTTGCCTTCCCATTCATTGTTGACTAAATGTAGGGGCCCCTCACTCTGTGACCAAACAAGAGCTTGAAGGGCGAGAACCCTGTGCACTCCTGTTGGACTCCCTATATGCAAAAAAGAGGTGGGGCAAATATCTGTGCCACTCCCTTTTGTGCTGGTCAGCAAATGCCCTGAGCATAGTTTTAAGGGTCCCATTGAACTGCTCAACCAGGCCATTTGTCTCGGGGTGATAGGGTGCAGCATGGAGCTGTTTCACCCCACACATCTCCCACAAACTGGTCTTTAAGGACAACAAGAAATTTGTCCCCTGGTCTGACAAAATCTCCTGGGAAAACCCTACTTGGCTAAAGATTACCAGGCGCTCATCAGCCACCTTTTCTGCCTCAGTGGAGGACATGGCCAATGTCTCGGGGTACTTGGTTGCGTAATCCACCGCAACTAGTATGCATCATTTGCCCATGTGAAATGGGGTACTTAGAGGCCCCGTTATGTCCACAGCTACCATCTTAAAAGGTTCATAGATAATAGGCAGGGGCACCAAAGCTGTCTTCGCCTTGTCCCTGACCTTTCCAACCTGCTAGCACTGTGGACAAGTCCAACAGTGAATTTGCCACATCTGTGTGTATGCTTGGCCAAAATAAATTATTGGTAAGCTGCTTTTTTTGTTCTGTTAATACCCAGGTGGTCTGAAAAAGGAATATCATGGGCTAGGGCCAGAATCTACTTTTAATAGTCCTGGGGGACTACCAGCTGCTGGAGTGCCTCTCCCGCTAGCTCCTTCAGTAGTGTACACTCCCTGTACAGCAGCACATGTTCCTAATAAATTTACTTTTTACTCCCTTTACAGGCTGCCGCACCACTATCTACTATCTCTCTCAGTTTCTGGAGGGCAGGATCAGCTCACTGTGTCATGCTAGCTCCTTCCATGTGACCCTCCCTAGTTCCCCTTCAGAAGAAAAGCTGCCCCTGGTGGCAACCACCTCTGCTTGTAACTTTGGTTCAGAGCTGCTACTCCTAGCTAGCTCTTCACCCACTCCAGCCACTTCCTTGGCTGCTGATGGATGGGTCTGCACAGGCTGTATCATCCCCTCCTCCCTCTCAGAAGCTTGCCCTTTTGCTTGGCAATGGGTAGTAACACACACTAGGATTTCCCTGTGGTCAAAATCATTCCCCATGATCACATTTCCAGGGAGATCAAGAACAACTCCCTCCTGCTGTACCCCATGGCCACTCTCCCAGGTCAGGAAGACCCAAGCCATTGGCACTTGAACTACTGGACATGTGACTCCCTGAATCTTGGAGAGCTTCCCCGGCAGAATCTGTTCTGCCTGGATCAGATCCTGCCTTACCAGTGCCCCTCAGTCCCTGTGTTATTGTCCCATTTACTAGAATAGGATGCATATGCTTGGTGGAGTTTGATGGTGCTACAGTGTGTACATAATCTACCAACTGCAGTATACTGTCTTAGTCACCTCTCCCCCAGGCGTTTGCTCTTTACTCCTCTTTTTTTGTTACTCCAGATTTACTTTTAAATTATCCTGCAGTACTCATTACTGTAAACTTTATCAAATAACCGATGGCTCCCACTAAACCTGAGTAGTATTTACTTTCTGTGTAGTCTAACTGATAATATTTTATGGCAAAATGAAAAATCACCACTTTTTCCACTGCTAAAAATGAGAACAATAAACCGAGACTTAAGATCAACTGGTTGCTTAATAATAAACAAAACAAAGACTAAGATGGGTGACCAAGCATTTTCCATCCAGGCCCCCAAACATTGGAATGCCCTTCCTTCTGACTTAAAAACAGGTATGAGTCATGATCTGTTCAAAACTAATGTGAAATGCCGTATTTTTAATCAATTACAATGTTCTTGTTATCTTAACTGATATACGGTTATACATTGCTATGCTATGTTTTATTTGTAACATGTCTGTCAGTCTATCCTAAATTTTTAATAACAGTTTGTAACATGTTTCAATTTAATTGTGCATACTTACTATCTTGACTGTAAAAGAAACAGTCTGGGGGAGCAAATGAAAAGGGGCTTCTCACCCATATGTTTACTGATAAACAAAAGTTAAAATAAAAAAAGGGCTTTAGGGCAATCATAGGATAGATGCCCTACTTTCTGGCAAATCCAGTATTCATTTGCCCCAGCTCCTTGTTCCCCTTAGACCCTGTGGGTTCTGTTTTGGGCTTGGGTGCAAGCTGGTTTCCTTTAGGCTGCCCTACCTGGGTTCCCTTAAAACAATGTGCTGCTCCACCCCTGTAGTTCTTATGCTGCGAATGTGGTCTGCTGGCCACATACAAATCAGCACTTTCTGCTTCCTCCTTTGCAGAGTTGCATGCTCAGTCCAGCAGCCATATGCGCAGATCGTCAGGGACACTTTTAAGAAACTGTTCCCTGAAAATTCAGTCTTTGATTTGCTCTAGAGTCTACAGTCCTTGCCTTTGCCCCTTCTACCCAATGGTTTTAATAAGCACACATTTGGTCATGCGGTTCTATATAGCTGTCTCCTGGGCCTTTTCTTAACTTAATTTCCATCTGTAGGCCTCAGGAGTTAGTTCATAACATTTTAATAACATTCTTTTAACTTTATCATACTCCATGAAATCATTATCTTCCATTCGAGCAAATGCGTGCAACACATGGCCAGTAAGCAATGGGTCAGGTGGATAATCCAAGAAGCCTTATTTAAATTATTTAAAAAACTAATCTAGATCATTTCCCTCTCAGTACTGTGGGAACATTTTAAAATTAATTGTGACTTTGTGGGTTGAATCCTCTGCAACATTACTTACAGTTTGCCGTGGTGTTTGCTGGTGCAGTTTCGCCAACTCAATCTCATACTGTTGTTCTTTCTCACCTTCTGCTCATTCTCTCTCTCTCTTGTTCTGCTCATTCCTGCTCTGTTTCCTCTTGCATCAAGATCTCATGCTGGTGAATCTTTTCCTTTCTTCTTGCATCAGAATCTTGTGCTGGCAAGTCTTCTCCCTTTCCTCTGTATCCAGTCTTGCTCTCTCCCTTTAGCCTCCAGCTTTTCCCTCTGCAGTTCAGCATCCATCAGTGCAAGCTCTGCCTTCAGGACCTCAAGCTGAGGTTGATTGGGCTGCACAGCTCCCCCAGCTTATGCCACAAGGTGCCCCCCTTGCTCAGTCACTGTGACCTCAGTCTCGCTACCTGAGTCACTGTCCTGAGTGACCGTCTGCTGATTAGATATTGAGCCATGCTCATTTGAGACTGTCTGCCCATCCTGCAGCCTGGCATGTGCCAACAGGGCTTCCATAAGTGCTTTCTTTGTCATGTCCTTATGGACAATCCCCCCCCCCCCAGCTGTACTCAGCTCATGAAGCTGCTGTACATGAAATTTTACATAGCTTGAGGAGTTCATATTCTCTAGCTACACTGGAGGAGGGCAGATGTGATTCTCCTTCACAAAAGTGGGAGCAAGGCAGAAGCAGGAAACTACAGACCTGTAAGTTTGACCTCAGTGGTAGGGAAAATGATGGAATCACTTCTGAAAGAAAGAATTGTTGAGTACCTAGAGGCCAGCGGGGCACAGGACCCAAAGCAGCATGGATTTACAGCAGGAAGGTCATGTCAGATGAATCTAATTGATTTCTTTGACTGGGTGACTAAAGTAATAGACCAGGGAGGGCTGTGGATATAGCCTACCTAGACTTTAGCAAGGCATTTGACACAGTCCCACACAAAAGACTAATAATCAAGTTAGCCAGCCTGGGAGTGGGTTCCAGGGTGGTAACCTGGGTAGCAAACTGGCTGCACAACAGGACACAGAAGGTAATAGTGAATGGAACACATTCCGAAGAAAGAGGGGTTACTAGTGGAGTACCTCAGGGCTCAGTACTTTAACATCTTTATGGGTGACATTGCAGAGGGTCTGGAGGGAAAGGTATGCCTCTTTGCAGATGACACAGAGATCTGTAACAGAGTTGATACACGGGGGGGTAGAAAGGATGAGAAGGAACTTGGCAAGGTTGGAGGAATGGTCAGACATATGGCAACTTAGATTCAATGCAAAGAAGTGCAAAGTAATGCACCTGGGAAACAAAAACCCAGTAGAAGTGTACACAATAGCAGGGGAGGTACTAACAACAACAAAAATGGAAAGGGACTTGGGGGTATTCATATCAGATGACCTAAAAGTGGGTAAGCAATGTGAGAAGTCAGTAAGGAGAGCCAGGGGGATACTGGGATTCATAGGATGGGGCATCACAAGTAGAAAAGAGTGGTTATCCCTCTGTACAGACAGTTGGTGAGACTCCATCTGGAATACTGTGTGCAGTTTGGAGACCCCATCTACGCGGGACATAGACAGGATGGAAGCAGTCAGAGAGGGCAACTAAAATGGTGCATGGTCTGCATCAGAAACCATATGAAGAGAGGCTGAGAGAGCTTAATATGTATACCCTTGATGAAAGGGGGGACATGATAGAAATGTTAAGTACCTCAAGGGAATCAACAAAGTCCAGGAGGGTAGCATTTTTCAGAAAAAGAGATGGGTAAGAACAAGGGGCCCAATTTAAAGATAGAGGGGGGACGACTCAGGGGTAATGAGAGGAAATTTTTTTCACGGAGAGAGTGGTGGATGCATGGAACCGCCTTCCTGGGGAGGTTGTTGGGTCTAAAACAGTGGGGGAATTCAAACATGCATGGGACAGACATAAGGCAGTTGTAGTGGGGGGTTGCAGGAAGTAGGCTGTCTGTTAACTAGAATCTGCAGCTTATCCAATAGGAAGGGAAATGGGCAGATTGGGTGGGCCAAGTGGTCCTTATCTGCCGTCAAAGTCTATGTTTCTATGTTACTGCACTAAACTGTCTATAAATAAAAAAAAAAAAAAGCAGTAAACAATGCAACCTTTTGAAATCCAGTTTTATGACTGCTAAAAGGCATGTTTCTTTTTTTTTTTTACTTTATGTCCGGACTCCTAAGAGGCATCCTTCGGAGGTGCCCACTCGATCTTGGCCCTACTTCTCCCCACAGTGACCAGCCACCATCAGTTCACCCTCTCTCGGAGGAACTTCCCAGCATTCTGGATCACCCCCCCCCGGAAATGGGCCCACCTGCCCTCGGTGGCTCTTTACTTAAGTTAGAGGGTCCATCCCCTCAAGAGGTCGGCCTGGATCCCCGATGTGGCTTGGTCCTGCATTGGGGATGAGAGGGAGATCACTGGAGCCCTCGTCATCTTCTCAGGAGCCGGGGTATTTTATTGTTTTTTCCCTCCTCCTCCCTCTCCGGAGCACGGCTTGCAAGGCAGCGTGATGCCGTGACTCCGCCCACCCCTGGTGTTCACCATGCTTGCCCATTTGGTGCACCCCTGGCCACCACCAGAGGTCGCTCGGAGAGCGAGCAACACTCCCACCCTCCCCAGGAAGAGAGAGCAGTCCTCCGGACGCTCAGTCTCTTCCCACCCCTGCCGACCCCCAGCAACTCCCAGTTCGTTCCCAAACCCGGGCCGCCGGTGTGGCGCGAGGTGTGGTGTTCAATGCCTCAACCCTCTGTGCCATCAGGCCGGTCAAAAGGCATATTTCTGCTGGCACTCCATCACAAATACTCTTAGAGTTCCTACCTTACAAGAAAGCACACTCTCTGCTCTGCTGTGCACTGCACTGGTACCAGTTACTACACAGATCTCACCACTCTGCTACCAATGTAACAGAAATCCCTCTCACCAGGGATTTTCTGCTCACTGCCACCACATGGTTTTTACCAGCAGGAACCAAGAACCCTGTTTCTCACTGCCTCCTTTGCACAAGGTCAAGAAGGTCAACACAGTAACTGTGGGTAGAGTGCCTCTTCAGAGGCTGACTACAAACAGAGTCCAGCAGAAATAGTATAATTACGCTTTTAAATAAAACAAGCAGTCACTGATTCTATAAAATAGAAGCTTTACTAAAATAATACAAGTACTTACAACAGGATGTATTTACAGGACAACAAAAAGGTTGCACATTTGCTAAGAAACAGAAAGTAAAGGACAGGAAATCATTTCTAATTGGCAGCTGTTTATAAAGTTCTTAGTCTCAAAAATGATATGCATTTCTCCAACATATCCGTATTTAACTGTACCTGAGTAAAATGTGATATGAAAAACTGTATTTTGCATTGTTTTGTTTTTATGGGCAGCATTCTGTTACAGTTCTTTTCAAGGAACCAGTAATTTGGAGTTTTAACTATGTCATGGTTTGTGCACAGAACTCTAATCATAGTTCTGATTGGTCAACAGCTCATAATTAGCATTCTGTACACAAACCATGACATAGTAAAAACTCCAAATTACTGGTTCCAAGAAAAGAACTGTAACAGAATGCTGCCCATATAAACAAAACGATGCAAAATAGTTTTTTGTATCACTTTTTATTCAGGTATACTTAAACATGGATAATTTAGAGGAATGCAAGTCATTTCTGAGAATAAGAACTTTATAAACTGCCAATTAGCACAAATTTCCTGTCCCCTTTAACAGATAGTCGGTGTACAGAAAGATTCTGAACTATCCTTATCTAGAATCCTTTACCTGCCTTAGCCACAGAAGCACTGACCATCACTGTGCTATCCTACCTGTCAGCTAGTCTTTGTACAGCAGGGCTCTTGTTTTGATGTTCCAGTCCAAGAGAGAACTGAATCTCATTTCTCTGTTATATTCTTTCTCTGATTGTAGGAGGTGATTTCTCTATTTTAAGTGACTAGCTACCCCTGCCCACCACCAGATGGGTGGGTGTATGGGGGGATGACATTACTCACACAAATGTGCTCTGTCCACTTTATGACTCTGCCTTGAAGATAGTCGAGATGCGTAACCCCATGCTTCTTGCCTTTTAAGGTGGCTGAGGCATTCAGCCTTGCACTCTCCCATCTGCCTTACAGAATCTCTAGCTTCAAGGATGTCTGAGGTGTTTGAAGTTTCACCTTCACATCTGCCAGGATGTGTACCCTGGATCAGCTAATCAGTTCTCAGAATTTCCCTTACGACTTGTGTGGACATGTGACCCTGTAAGCCATATTTTTTGTGCCCTCTTTGCAAATAGAAGAAACTATGACAGAAGCATACTTACATTACAGAATACATTAACAAATTAGTACATTACTCTGGTCACATGTCCATCACATAATCAGAACTGCACCAGGAAGGAATAGCAACAGTAGTAGAATGGCATTCAGTAACTACCGCTACCCCTGTCGCTGTTTAGGCAGATCACTGAATGTGGGTAAAATGGAAAAAATGTGGTTGCTGACTGAGCTGCCCCCATGGTGGAGTGGGTTAAGGCAGCAGCTCCATCAGCACAGACTGGGAGACCAGGGATGTAATCCTTGTCTCCTAACTACTACTCTTGATGTTTCTGTAGAGAGGAATTGAAATAAGTTTTTATTTTCACAAGGGCCTTGGAAACAGTAATTCCACGGCCCCACAAATTGCATCTTTTTTTTATTTTAAACCAGGAGGTGACTGGGCCCAGTCCTCTTTCAGTCACACCTGACAATAAATACAAATACAATATACAAAGACTTACAAATAACAGTTAATAGACATATTTACATAATAAAATACATCAGCTATACTTCAGAAATAACAGTTGCAGGTGTTATTCTTGTGACAGTAATCATTCCGCAGATGTTTGAATGGCTTGACATTCTTTGCAGTTTTGAATATGACTGACAGACTGTTTAAAAGTGAAGGCACATACCAGGTGAAAGAATGATTACTTGTAACTAATTTGGCAAGTGTGGATACAAAAGAGAATCTGATTTTTTCCTAGTTGAATGTAAACCTTTAAACTGAGTACATTTCTTGTAAAGATTAGGAGGTGTGGAACTTTGATAATCAGAGAAAGCAAAAGTAGCGGCTTTTCCCTGTGATCCACTCCCCATTGGAGTAGGATAATTTAGTTCCAGGGAGTGCAGAGCTCTCTACATGGGGGGTGGGGGCACTGAACTGTACATATATTTGATTTATGATGGTAGCAGTTACCTCCATCTGGTCCGACTGCTACCGTCGTTGTTGTGTTTCCAGGCAGCATTAATTATTGCTGCTGTAGTGGATAGCATGGGTATTACAACACAATGGTGGACGGTGCTGTTATTGACAGTGCTGTTCAAACCAAGTGCTGCATAGAGAGACACAAAATCATGAAATAACAAGACACTAAACTAATGTGGCATAAGGACACACAGATCATTCCAGTAATGCTCAGGACCAACAGGTCGAATTAATTATTTATTTATTTAAAGTTGGTAATCAGGAAAAGCACACTGAACCAAGGCTCGATTCCAGGTTTGATCCGGGGGAAGAGGATACAGGAGAATAAAGAACAAAAGTTACAATTTGAGTGCAATCACATACAAGTAAAAACAAAATTAATAAACATGAGCATAATACAGCAATGAACATAATACAATATATACTATGCAGTAAATACATAAACAATATTTACATACGGTTTGGAAATAAAACTTGTCTGCAAGAGCTACGTACATGGGACTCCAAAAGAACTTTGAGACATGTCTAAATATGCTACCAATATATGTGACACCTTATGAACTACAAAAGGAAGACATCATGGAGAAGATACGTATGCTGAGAAGAGCACACTCAGCAAACATCAAAGACTAATATAGTGTTAATTTCCTGATTTTTTTTTTTTTTTTAATTAACATTTTTTCCTTTCCTCCACAGATCTGACAGGGACTACATCTCCACCTCAGAGATGCTCATCTTCAGGCCGCTAGTCACCCTGCTCCGCCAACCACTGTATTTCCGCTGTGGAATGCTCCCCACAGCGGGGCCAGGTTGAGGAGTGCTGGCGTGTCTCCCCCCAAGCACAAATCCAGAATCGGGGGCAGCATCGTGGGAGCGACCAGGTCATCACAACTCCTGTCGGATCCCAGCGTTTTCTCCCGAGTTTTCTTCCCTAAGCCCATGTCTGTGCAATGGGCAGGATGGCTGTCTCCACCTCCACAGAGGCAGCCAATCACCCTGAACATGGGCCAACCCCTTTATATGGCTGTGCACCTGTGTCTGTCAGCCCATAGTGCTAATCCCCCCCTCCCAGAAGAAGGAGAGCAGTCTGTACAGACACTTAATCTTTCCTCCCCCGGCCGACCCCTGAGCAACCCGAGTTCATTCCCAAACTCGAGCCACCAGTGTGGCATGAGGGGTGGTGTCCATTGCCTCAACCCTCACGCCACCAGGCCAGATGATTTCCTGATTTTTAAAATACGCCCTGGTTTAAGAATGGGGTCCATTCTTGTCATGGCACCATAAATCCCTGAACATTTGGAAACACTATCCCTGAGAAGTAGACACACACATTGTTCCAATCATGCTCAGAGCAACCGGGCTAATCAAAAAAAATTTTCATGCACACCTAAATATGCTACCACTATGTGTGGCATCTTATGAACTACAAAAAGAAGCTATCTTGGGGACGATGTGCATGCTGAGAAAAGCGCTCTTAGCAAACATCAGTGACTAATACAGTACTCATTTCCTGATTCTTAAAATATGCCCTGGCTTAAGTATGGGTTTAGTTTACATCATGGCACCATGAATCCCTGAAGGTCTGGAAATACTTACCCCAGAACAGACCATACAAATGTGCTGAATGCAACAGGAGTTTTGCCCTGAAGGTGCCTTATAAAACACCAATAAATTCACTCCATAGAGAGTCTACAATAGTGGGGTTACATACATGCAATACCTACTGACATCCTTGGAGCTTGAATCAGTGGGAACTTTGTCAACTATTATTGCCAAGCACAGCAGTAGTGACACAACAGGATAACTCACAGAACTAAGGTCAGGGACCTTTGTTAGAGGGCGAGGTTTAGATGTGATTGACACTACAGCTGTGTGGAATGGGAAGATTCTGATTTTGTGGCATTTTGACAACTTTGTGAAATTCTGCAAAATTTCATTGGAATTTTGCAGAATTTTTAAAATGTAGCAATTGGATCATAGCGCGGCTATTGTTTAAGCTAGAGATCTGACTTTTGACATATATACTGTTTGAGTTGAGGGCCACTAAAATGTTGTAATTTTCTATTTGATTTACTCAACATTTTGTATTGTTTCCTCCTTAACTGCTGGCACTGCCTTGCTTCCTACATGATGTTACTATTGTGCACTGCACAATTTACCAGTGTACACTGCCTTCCATACCTATGTTCCTACACACTGTTTATTGCCTCTGTAAATGTCCTGCTTGTGCCTTGTAATGGCAACTGTATAATTAAGAGAATTGTATATGTTTTTTTTTTCACCTCGCTCCCCAGATCTTCTCAGGTCACACTTGGTAATAAGCCTTGGCTCAGTGTGCCTTTCCTGGTTACCAGATTTTGAAATAAATAAGAATAGCATGACATTCGGATAGATAGTTTCAAAATTATAGGTGATCAAAGTTTGTCATTTTATTTTTTGTGCAAAATTTCCTGAATATTTTATCTGCATATACCTCAGCCATTTATTGGGACAGAAGTCTTAAATTTGACATTTGGAGCTGGGCATGTGCAAATTTGAATGGATAATCTTTTTGTAATGCTTATAGAATGATCTAAATATGGAGAGAATTGGATTGGAGATTTTTAAGATATGGGGGTTCAAAACTTTATTAAGTAAATATTTGCAAACTTTTGTGACGCTATCAAAATGTGGAATGTTTGTAATTTTTCTGCTCTTGTATGCATACATTTGACATGCGTATCCATAGTTTTTTTTTTTCAGCTTTCTTTATCTCCCCAATCTCTGGCTTACCCGAACTCTCTCTGGAAGGACTCTCTGTGTAACCTGTTCCCACCCGACTGAAGCCTTCATTCTCTATTCTCTGACATGGGCCCATCTGCTTGTGCATCTCCTAGTCACTTGACCCCCTGGCTCTGAACCCCCTGGGGTGGGACCACAGACTCCTCCAGGTGCTCTACTTGAAATCTAATAGACTGACCAGGGAGTTGGAGGAAGTGCTGGAGGCAGAAATGTAAGGCTCAGCACTGGGTGTGGTGGGGAACCACTGGTTCTGCCATCACCAGTCGAGCACCAAGGTTTTCCTAGTTCTGTCCCCCCATTGGTCCAGTAGTGCAATGTGCACCAGTGTGGTGCATGTACACTCCCGGCCACACCCACAGGAGCACCGCCATGGCCAATCTCCCTTGCATGGATCCCAACTGCTGCTGAAACCCCTGTCTCCACTTGGAGTCACCAGACAGGGGGATGAACATCCCCTCACCCTCCTAGGAAAGGAGAACAGTCCTCTGGCTGCTCATTCCTTTGCTCCCCTGCCGACCTCCAATGACCCATGTCTGCTCCTGAACCCGGGTCGCCAGTGTGGCATCCAGTGCCTCAACTCTCAGTGCCACCAAGGCCAGCTTGCATATCCATGGTGTATCCTGGTGGAACTGGTTTAGCAGTTTTAAATTTGCAGAAGAAAAAATATTAACATTTTCTCACTTATTTATAGTAGCATATACTCTAGATGAAGCATCCAGAGTTTTTTTTTTGTGTGGAATTTAACATTAACAATAAACATATCACTATGTCATTTAATAAGCTGGGCTGAGTTTTTTGCAGTCCTGCTGTCCCTCTCTGGGTGACTATCCCCCCTCCCTTCTCTTTTGGCATAGCCAGATTGACTCTGTAGAACTACTGACCCCATTGATATCCTCTTTGTTCTTTACAGTGACAAACTCCCTCAAAACATGAGTCACCTACTCATTTTACTATCAACCTACCCTGTTGGAATAGCCAGACTTCTTTCTTCCTGATGCCGAACACATCGTCTTCCCCCACTACATCATTCTGAGTACCTCCAAGTCCCAGATTTGCATGTACACCAGGCTCCTTGGGTCAAGCATTTACTGGATGTGATCCTTAAATATCCTGCAGTCAGGTTGGAATTGTTGACACTCTGTGCTTCCTTGTTCCAGGCTGGGGGTCTACCCAGCTCAGCTGTCCATTTCTTGGTAAAACTGTGCATCTAACTCCAGAACCTGGTGACCCTCTGCACTACCTGCCTCTTTTACTCCCTATCCTTCAGTTAGAATCCTCTAAATAAGGCTGAGCAAAATTAGAAAGTTCCAGTTTTATGGAATTTTTCATGAACTTCTACAATTTTCACAAAGACTCATGGGATTCGACTTTAAGTACAGGTGTTATTTTGCAATTTCTGGCAGCAAGCAAATGATAAAATTGACATACACAGTCTCCTTGTAACATCTAAAACCATCAAATGTAATCTTATGGCATTTTCTAGTTTTAAAGTTTCAAGGGTTTATAAACTTGTAGGGCCAGATATTCAAAAGGGTTGCACCATGCGCAACAGAGATGCACCAGCACAAGTCTGAAAATGTGCCATTGTGCGATATTCAGCAGGAGGCAGCTGTGCCACTCAACTTGCAATGCACAAGAGCTCAATGGTAATGAATGCATGTGCAACCGTAAGGGAGGAACCATGAATAAATGGCGCAGTGCGATATTCAACAACGTGCTATGTGCAATAGGGGAGCTAGCGGAAGTTGCGCGATAGCGGAAATGAACCAAAATAAAAAGGAACAATAGAGAGGCGCCAGAATGCTACAGGAAGGCCAGAAGTGGAAGCAAGCTGGCAGCAAGAGCTGAGAGAAAAGCAAAGTGAGGGACAAAGAAGGGGCAGGACAGGGTACACCTGTGCCACATGACAGGAGTGGGGAGCCAGTGACAGTGTGCAGGACAGACAGGGCAGTGCTGCAGAGCAGTCAGGGTAGTGGCAGGAGGCAGGGCAGCAGAAAGCCGGAGGTGTACCTGGCGCAGGGGGAGCAGCACAGAGGACAGTGGGTGGAACATGACAACATCTGCCGGGGGAACAACAGCCGGGGACATGGCCAGTGCCACCATACAGATGGAGGCAGTAATGAGGGGTGTGAGAAGGCAGCAGTGGGCATGGCCATGGAAGGGCCAGTCGGCAGTATGCCCCCAACAGGTGGTACCGAGCCCGCATCACCTTCAAGCAGTATACTGAAACAGAGATTGTGGGCTGGTACCACCTGAACCGGGCAATCCTGAGGTGACTCTGTGAGCTGTGCAGTGATGAGATGCAGGCACCCATACGACGGAGCCATGTTCTGTCAGTGGAGACTAAGGTGACAGCTGTCATGGGCCTGCTCACCACGGGCACCTGCCAGAGACCAACAGGGGACACAGCAGGCATAACCCACTCGACCACGTCATGCCTACTCACACAATTACTCAGCGCACTGCTGCCACATGCTGCGGAGTACATCCATTTCCCCAGCACACAGGCGGAGAGCACAGCACATATACAACAGTTCCACAGGGTAGCACGTATGCCTGGTGTGCTCGGGGCCATTGACTGCACCGATGTGGCCATCCGCACGCCACCTGGCTCAGATGGCATAGCCTACAGGAACCGCAAGGGATACTCCAGCATCAACTGCCAGGTGGTGTGCGATGCCAGGGGGTGTATAACCAGTGTCTGTGCCATGCACCCTGGGAGAGCACATGATGCCTTCATCTGGCACCAGTCTGCACTGTGCCACAGGTTCGAGAGTGGGGACATCCCCACTGGCCACCTAGTGGGTGAGTATGCACAACATGCAGGATGACATGGGCAGCTGTGGGGGGGAGGCGTAGTCAGAGGTGCCATGGGTACCGGCCTTGATGGTCCATGGCAGAGCGATGCAGACCACCATACTAATGTACACCCTCTATACACAGATGACCGTGGAAACCCACTTTGTCCCTGGCTGCTCACACCATACCGGTGCCCCTTGACTTCATTGCAGCAAGGGTACAATGAAGCACATGCCACCACACGTAATGTCATCAAGCGGGTGTTCGGGATGCTGAAGTCATGTTTCTGGTGCCTGGACACATCTGGCGGTGCCTACAGTACAGCCCCTCGAAGGCCTGTGGGCTATTCCTGGCCTGTTGCATCCTGCACAACATGGCCAACGACTGTGGGATAGCTGTAGAGGTTGAAGAGGGGGACAGCAATGGGGATGAAGAGGATGCCAGTCCAGACGGTGATAGGAAGCCACCCCCTGGGCGAAGGGACCCCTGCCTGTTCAGGATGGCTCAACTGCACTGGGACACCATCACAGAGGAGCATTTTGGCCAACACAGGTAGGTCACAGGGCCATGTGCAACCACCATTGGCAAGGGCACAACCCACAGACAGGCATGGACGAACCCCAGGGGTGGATGGCAGCAAGTGAATGGGATTGAGTGTGGATCCGCACATGCCATCAGGGATGGGCATGGTCAAACATGACATGCGCACACATGCACGCACACATACACACCCCCACACACACCACAAGACATGCACAAGGGGTAGAAGGCAGGCTGACCATGACCGCAACCCCTAGCCACACACGGCAATGCCCAGTGGCCATCACTGTGCGTGTCTCAGATGCTGGGCACCATTGCACACTGGTGGACAGTGCAACGCAGGTATCATCATGCACACACCACAGTGGCCAGCAGCCAGGAGGATGTGCACATGAACTGTGTGTGTGCAGGGCCGGGTACCCCACCTGTGCATCTTACGGTGCACAACACAGTGCACACAGGGCAGCGGCAGACAGTGGCCATGGTGGGAGACAGGTAAGTCATGCGGCACAGTGCCATGGCCGCCATGGATGCCTGAGTGGCCCCGCTGAGACCTGCCAGCCATGCCAGGCTGACCATTGGCCTCATGGGGTGGCATGGATGTTCCCCCAGGGGTGACGCTGTGGGAACATGACCGTGTTCACACAGGGGTCTGCAGCTCACCGAACATGCCTGTGCCTGGCGTGCTGGGCCAAACCCGGTGTCAACATGGAAGGTGTTGCACGACGCCGGGAACGGGGTGGACATGGCACTGTGTGGTGTCTGCAGCACATGGGCAAATAACTGTGTGCCCATTGTGGCCATGACAGCTGTGAATGCATGTGTCTGCCCGTCAATGGCAGCAGTCACATCCTCCCACAGCTGGTCCATTCCTGCCAGGAACAGACTGTTGTCCCTGCTGCGCCACTTCACCACCTGGTGCAGGACCGCACTGAATGTATCCACCGCCATCACAAGCTGCAACTGCTGATCCACTGAATCCTGGAGTATGCCAGTGTGCTCATCTGTCCCTCATGGTGTTCGTGGCCGTGCTGGACAGCACACCTTGAAGTTGGGCACTGCACACCAGAGCCATGCCTGGGCACATCCATACATGGTGCACTGATGCCGCCCCCTGACACTGTCCTCCGTCCCCATTTTCCAACTGCTGGCACTGCCCCTCTGGCCGCCGATCTCCAGGGCTTGCCAGTTCTGCAGCAGCAGCCACAACAGCCCCACCGGCCTGGACGCACACCAGTGCTGCCCCACTGGGGCATCCAGGCATAGGCTGGGACTGTGATGTCATGCAGGCCTCCATGGTGGCACCACCCACAGCTACGCCCTTGCCATTCCCTGCTGTGGGACCATCCTGCATCCCACACATATTATTGTCTGGGATGTGTGATCCATCATCATCGGTGCCTGATATGGCACCAGTCCATGTCCCAGCATGCTGGAGTCCATGGCCACTGTCACGCTGGGACACAGGCAGGGCCTTGTCTGCACCAGCACCACCATCTTCAGTCCAGACAGACAGGCAGGTATGCAGTGGTACTGACCTTCGGACACCTGTGGAGGTGGATGGGCACTCCTCTGTGTCCAGGGCCTCACCCACAGTGGACACACCCACCACCTCTGACCCATGTAGACACTCAGGAGCTGTAAGGGAACACAGTAGTGTTAATATCTCTGCCCTACCCTGTGGCATTCCCCCTGCCTCCCGCACAGTGACAGCACAGGACCTACCATGCAGTGACGGGCTGCCACCCATCTGGAAGCCACTACCTGGAGCGCCGTCTATGGCACAATGTTGCATGCTGCCGGCCACCCACTCCTCCTGTGGTGTCAGGCGTGGCACATCTGGCTGTCCACCACCGGTTGCAGCACATGCTGCCCTGATGGCAGCCAACCTGTCCTTAATTCTCCTTCTGTCCGTGCCGACCTTCTTTTTATATTCCTGTACAGACTGCTGGTGACTGCCATGCTGGTTCATGGCATGTGCAATCTCACCCCATGCCACAGCATGGGCCTGTGGTGTTTCCCGCTGTCCGCTGAGCAGTGGTTCCCTGTCGAGGTATGCCTTGAACAGGGCATCTGTTTCCGCCCGGGTGAAGTTGGGCCTCATCTTCCTCCAACATCCCTGTTCCTCCTCTTCCTCATGTTCGGTCATTATAGAGCCTGTGGGAATGACAGGTGTTACCTTTCAATGTGCAGTCCCATGCATCTCCCACACACCACAGTCCACACTTCCAAACAGCATGCAACCCACCACAATAGACTGCAATACCAGACTATGGCCTCTGCAGCCCCATGTCGCATTTATATAGTGCAAGACATGCAAATGAGGCGAGGCGCAACTTTAAGTGGATGCTAATGCAGTAGCTGCACCATGGAATTGCCGAATAGCTGATTTGCATATACCGGCTGAATATCGCGATGTTGCGCCTTGCGCAATTGTGTTGAGCGGGCTCAGGCACAGGCACATCCTTATGACATGCGCAGTAGGCACCACATGGTGCATGCCCAGGGTACTGATGCCGACTCCTGCTGCGCTGCTGACATGCTGAGCATGGGAGGCAGTGCAGGGCATGGCCACCACTGTGCCAGTGGCGCTAGTGTGCTGTTCACATGTATGGCACTCTTGCCCCGAAGTGCAACAGGTGCCATGGTGCCACAGTGAGGTAGGCCATTGCAGGGCATCTCACACAGGCACCCAACCGTGCTACATGCAGGGAGTACCAATCACGCTGTGGCAGTCCATGCGTGAGAGACCCTTGACCTTGTGCTCGACCTTTCCCCTCAAGGTGCCATGCATCTGCATGGATGCACCCCATCATGCTGTTCGGTGACAGCGCAATGGGGAATGGCAGCGCTGTGCCGCGCAGCATCTGCACATGGTGGACATGCGCTACTGAGTGCCATTTTGTCTCCTAACTGATACAGAGATGGCAAGAAGGAGGGCTGCTGTCTGGAGCCAAGTGGAGCTGGCCAATTTGGTGGACATCATGGAGCCCCATGCTAGGGCCCTTTTTGGGAATGACCCCCTGGACAGGGCCAGAAGTGCCTTCTGGGAGGAGGTGGCAGTGGCACTGGAAGAGGCCACAGGACTCGCCTGGACATCGGAGCAGTGTCACCACTGATACAGGGACCTCCAGTGGAAGGACCCGGACAGGCTTGCCCACCACAGGGATGCTAAGCAACAGCCACGGGCTGCCGGTCCCAACATTCAACAGCACCCATATCAGGCCGATGATGGTGAGTGCCTTTCTTCCAGGATATTCTGTGCATGCTGTGTGTTGCAGGATAGGTGGTGGGGCATGGCCACCATCCATTGATACCACTGCCATGCACACCACACGGTACACTCAGCACTGTCCTGTGGCACTGCATGTGTGGGTGTGCATCACTGGTGGTCCATGTGTGCACCGGGTACATGGCTGTGCCACTGCCTTCGCACCACATAGCCATGTCACTGTACAGCCACGGTGGTGCTGTGCATGACTTGGGCAGTGGGTGTGTGCAGCGGTCCGCATGGCTGTGTGTGCCTGGGTAGGTAGGTCACGTGGACATGATCACTGTAGGTGGTTGCACACCATCACTGGGGCATGTCCCACAGCTGTATGCCATGCACAATGGGTGGGTTGCAGGGGGATGGACATTCACACTTATTGACTCTGTTCCCTTGTCCTAGGTGGATGGAGGATGATATGGCTGGAGAAGGCTGTGCAGGAGCTACTCCAACTTGTGAGGGCATCATTGGAGGTACTCCAGAGGCTGGACCAGCATGGTGTCCAGAGGCATCGAACCGGGAGGCACCACAGGAGTGGGGAGCGGGGTGGCCACTGAGACCTCCATGCCCCGAGTTACACCCTACCCCCTGGACCCACCCTCACACCCCTTCTTCCCTCTTCCATTTGTTCACCCCTGCCCCTTACCCCCCCCACCTGGTTTGTGGCCCTCACCCCCAACTTATGTATATAGCTGTAAATAGCTTTATTGTACCTTTGAAATATGCATTTGTTTTGTTATGCCTACTGTGGTGGTCTCTGATTTGCAGTGGGCTACATGTGCTGAGCTGCAGTGGTGTGCATGGCGCCAGGGGTGGTGCAGGCATGGGCATGTGTGTGTGTCTGTAGGGGAAGCGCCTATGGTGTGGGCATAGCTATCAGTCACTGTCTGTGGTTTGTGTGTTGTTCCCTGTGCACTGGATGACTGTGTGCAGTGGTCCACAGTGCATGCACTGTGTCCATGGCATCCCTGTCAGGCCGTCCATGGCCTGTGCAGCTGACACTCTTGCATGTCTGTGATCTGCATGGTCTGCTGGCATGTCAGTGGTGGCTGTCCAGCACTGTACCCAGCACAATGCCAGGTTGCCTCCTGTCACCGGTATGGTGCACATCTGCCTCGGGTGGCACTGTGGCCTCCGCTGCTGTTGTCCCACCTTCATGCTGTCACTTGTGTCTGTTGCAGGGGATGTGCTCCACTGTCTGTCACTTGTGCTCTGGCCGCATGCTGGTGGCATACAGCTTCATGGTGCCTGCACAGGGTGGCTGGCACACCTGTGCCATGGAGGGGTGCTGGCCATGTGTACACGGCTGCCATGGCCACATGCCAGTGGCTTGGTTGACCCACTACTGTGTCCCTGTGTTGCTGTGCCCTTGGGTATGGGTGGGTGTTTGTCCATGCACTGTGTTGCATCCTGTGTGGTGCATGCTTCCATGCAACACTGTGGGTGTCTGCGCTGGCTGTTGTGGCCAGTGCTGCGATGGGGTGTGTCCTTGGGAGGGTGTTCAGGGTGCTGTACTGCTGGTGGTGAGGTCCAGGGCTTGCCCTGTTGCATGTGGGATACCTCGTGTGCTGATGCTTGGTCAGTCTTCAGCTGTACCTCGGGGGGATGTGCACTGTGTATGCAGTTGCATTGCTGTCTGCTGCCACCCACTGCAGGGTGCTCATGGTGGGGCTGCCTTGCATGGCTCCATGGTGCACATGGTTGCATTGTCACAATGGGGGTGGTGGCATGCATGGGATGTCCTGCACTGTTGGGCGCTACTCCTGGGCAGGGTGTATGGGGATCGTGGTGCAGGGTGTGCACTTCATTGGTGGGATGGTGTGGCATGGGGTGGCTAGACATTCTTGTGTGCCAGTCACAGTTTGCCAGGGGGTGTGCTGGGGCACCATGCGCAGGCTGTGGGATTGTTACTGGTGTCCATGGGTCAGTGGTTCTTCCAGCTCTCTTCTGGTTGTGCGGTGCATGGGGTGTGGGGGGCGATGTCTGTTCTGCTGTGTGCTCCTCTGCCCATCTCTACCATGGGTGGTGGGCCCCTGCATCCTGTCCCTGCGCATCCCTGGTTGTGCTGATGCGCTGCTACTCTGCTCCACTGAGCATCCCTAGTTCTATTGCGCATCAGACCTGCGCCACTGCGCATCCCTGGTTGCGCCATGGCGCAGTTGGTGTGATATTCAGTCATGTGCTGCAGGTGCATCTTGACCTGCGCAGTGTTGGAATATCGCGCGTGTTGCGCATGGGCGCACTGGACTTGGCCTGTTCCTGCTATTGCGCTACTTTGTGGCGCAGTTTGAATATCTGGCTCGTAGTTTACATTCTTGCAAAATTACATATTTAAATGTTGTGAAAGTTTGACTACGTTTAATTCAATCCCATTTTAAGCTGCAAATATGAACTTTTTTAGAAGGACCATGTGACATAGTAGTTTAAATGTTTCAACACTGGCTAAATTTGAATATGTAGTTTTAAAATTAGAGGGAAATAACTACAATTTTAATTTTGGCAATAGAAACATAGAATTTAATGGCAGATAAAGACCACTTGGCCCACCTATTCTGCCCATTTCCCTACCTAATAGATAAGTGGCAGGTCCTAGTTAACCAACAACCTACTTCCTCCTACCCCCCACTAGAATTGCCTTGAGTCTGTCCCATGCATTCTTGAATTCTCCCACTGTTTATTACTCCACTACCTCCTCAGAAAGGCTGTTCCATGTATCCACAACCCTCTCCATGAAAAAATACTTCCTCACATTATCTCTGAGCCGTCCCCCCTCTATCTTCAAATTGTGCCCCCTTATTCTTGCACATCTCTTTTTCTGAAAGATGCTACCCTCTTGGACTCTGTTGATTCCCTTGATGTACTTGAAAGTTTCTATCATGCCCCCCGAGGGTATACATATTAGGCTCCTTTAATCTCTCTTCGCAAGTCTTCTGGTGCAGACCCTGCACCATTTTAGTTGCCCTCATCTGGACAGCCTCCATCCTGTCTGTGTCCTTGCGGAGATGTGGTCTCCAGAATGGCAACATGTTTGGCAGACTATAACTCAATCCCTTTTAAACCTAGAAATCTGAAACTATGTGCATATACAAATGTAGTGATGACCTGTATACCTGTAAGATTTTATAACATTTCAATGAATATTATCAACATTATACTAACATTACAGAAATTTAAATTTTGGCAAATTGCTTGGCTATCTATAGCTCAGCTCCCATTGGAGCTGACAATTAGAACATGGTGCACATACCCATGCTAAATGCTTCTCTAAATCCTGACATTGTGGAGACATTTGGATAAGACATTTTAAAATGATTTCAAAATAACTGAAAATTTTATTTTCATTAAATATTTGGCCACTAGTAACTCTGCCGCCTTTTAACCTACAACTGTAAACTTTGGTTCTTAAGTACTATTTATATTCCAAAGTTGGTATTATTCAGACATGTACTTATAAAACTATAGAGAAATAACTGAAATATAAAATATTGCAAAATTCCATGGAATGTTCGTGAACATTTCACAAAATTCCATGGAATCAGAATTGGCATTCTGAGGGCAGCATTTTATTTTTTCTGCACAGCTCTAATTAGCACTCTTTTAACTTTACAAACTGGTGACATCACAATCATGTGACACATCTATTCACAAAAAAGTGTTACAATACATTACCAACATTGGTTCACATATTCAAAGGAGATGTGCAGTGCATCTCAACAAATGAGCTGAAGTACGATATTCAGAAGGGAAAGATGCCTCTCGCATCTCTGGTTGTGCCATCATGCATCTGTAATATATGTGGCACATATAGAGGGATGTTCCTATGAATGTGCCACGCATCCCTATATTCAACCAAAATGTGTGGTGCATGTGCAGTGCATCTCAACAAATGAGCTGAAGAACAATATTCCAAAGGGAGAGATGCATCATGCATCTCCAGATGATTCCATCGTGCATCTATAATGTGTGTGGCGCATGTAGAGGGGAGTTCCTATGAATGTGCCATGTATCCTTATATGCAACCAATGCATCTGCCACACATCTCAGAGATGAGCCACCCAAGGTTAGGCATGCCTAAATGGCTAGCCACCCACAGGCAGACCTTCTGAAGAAGCACTTGGAGGTGTGCCAGGACATGCTCCAGGCATCCACACATGGCTGTCATGCCAGGATGGATGAACCATGGGCCACAGGTGCCATGTCACTAACGGCACCAACTAGGGAGCATCCCCCTCACTGCACCCTGGATGTAGGCACCCAGCAGCTACATGCTAGTGCTGTCAGAGTCTCCTGGGCACACCAGCGGAGTGGACAGCCACAACACATGCACAGGGGCCATGACTGGCACCCATGTAGGTAGATAAAAAGGTAGGTAACAATGTATTTAGACAGGATAAAGAACAGACAACTTCAAACACCATTAGGGCCAATTTGACCCTCTTTATAAGGTGCACCTGTTTGATGTCAAAAATACAATAGTTACACAATTAAAAATGAACATAATCTACCCATTTAACAATGCAAAATATAGAAATACAGACAGTCATATTTATCACATTTACAATAAGCTAAGAAGCCAAGTCATCAGTTACATAAAAAACAATAGCATATCTCCTGCTTCAATGCTGTGTTGAATTTAGCTAGAGTTAAATCCTGATTTTTCAAAGCTGGAGAGAATTCATTCCAGGTTTTGACAGCTCTATACTGAAAAGTCAAGGTTACAAATCTATTTTTGTGTTTTGGAACTATCAGATCTCTCACCCCTTTTTTTTTCAAGAATTAAACTGGTGAGTGGGTCTAATAAGCCTATCTACCAGGCCAGGGGGTGACCAGTAGTATACATTTTAAAAACTAGATTCGTCCAAATGTGTTGTCTCCTCAACTCAAAAGAAGTCCAGTTTAGCTTTAGATACATAAAACAATGATGAGTGTCAAATTTACATCTCAATACAAAACTTACTAATCTATTATACCAAACATCAGCATTATATAATATTGATTTGGTCACACTAGAATAAATGTGACTCCCATAATCTAATCAAGGGCAATATCAGTTGATTTGCTATAACCAATCTATCATTACTAGTCAAATAATTTGATATTCTTTTTTGTGCACCTATCCTGGAATGAACTTTTTGATCAACATACAGTACAGTCCCATTTATCCGAACTGGTCCGGTGACATGTTCGCGGTTTGGATAAACGGGAGTTTGTAAAAACAGGATTGGACTTTTGGAGCAAGGTACAGGTTAGTGGGTGGTGAATCAGTGCTGTTAGTGTTTTTTTTTCTGTTTGTTTTTTTCTGTGCTTGTGCTCACATGTGGTTTAAGTGCTTTTGGACTGTAGATGTGGTCAAACTTTATTTTTGAACCTTTGTAAAGAACTGCTGCATTGTTGTTTGTTGTAGGCTCTGAACTCGTTTATTTGCAGCTTTTGATCTCAGCCCTCTCAACAGCATCAGCTGTACTGGATCGCAGTCTGGTTGATTTTCAAGCCACAGCAATCATGTATCAAAACCTGCCAACTGCCTCAGAATTCACTGGAATGTGTGCTACTTCGGAGTCATTGATTCGGTGTCTGATTCTGATACATCTTCATCAGTCGCTTCCAGTAGCTGCCACACAGCCTCACTGATGGCATCGTCTGTCAGATGTTCATGACCTTCCTCAGCACTATCACAGTGTACCCAGTTTTCAATGTCTTCTTTGGACAAGCAAACGTTCAGCTTGTCAATCATGTCTTCAGCCATGGCTGCGATATCTGGATCCAATGCTGCAGCCTCATCGCTCACCTTGTTTTCAGCCACAAGTTCATCGGTGGACAGTATATCAGATTTCCTCCATGATTTGGCAATTGTTTTTGGTTTCAGTTTGTCCCATGCCTCTCCCCCCATGTAAATCATATCCTTGAGGGTTATTGATTTCACAATTTCCTGTAGACTCATTTCCTGATTTACATCAGACAGTACAGCCTGCATTAAATGTTTTCTATACAGACGTTTGAAGTTTTCAAGAATGCCCTGATCAGAAGGCTGGATCTTAGATGTTGCGTTGGGAGGTAAATAAAGACATCTAATGCTGCCATCTCTCATTTCAATAATGGGCACCTCAGGGTGGGCTGGTGAATTGTCGACTAGAAGAATAGCATTCAGTGGCAGATTGAGTGGCATAAGGTGGTGTTTTACTGATGAGACAAAATGATCCTTGTACCAATTCAGAAATAGTGTGGCATTCATCCATGCATTCTTCTGATTGGCATAAATCATAGGCAAGGCAGACATGTTAACATGCTTGAAACACCTTGGTTCACGAGATTTCCCGATCATAAAAAGGGGCAGTTTATGTGACCCACTAGCTTTCACACAAGCTAGAACAGTAACCCGGTCCTTCTGTTTCTTGAACCCCGGGGCATCTTTTTCTACAAAACTGCCTCTGTCCCCACTAAGTCTGTCATGAAGCTGGACTTTCTTTTCTTTTAAGAGGGGGCTGGAGATCAGCGTACCTTTTTTCTTCTCCTGAGAGAACCATAGGTATACAGCCTCATCTCGCTCATCATCCTTACATGCTCTCATGGTCTTTCTCTTCTCCAGACCAAATGACCCCTCCATGGACATGGCAAACTGACATAACTTTTCCTTCCAATCTTTAATGTCACTTATTGTTGACTTGCCTACCCTGAACTCAGCGGCAAGCGCTACTGCTCTTTCCCCATTCTCAATCTGATCGAGAATCCTCAGATTTTGCTGCAATGTTAACACAATGTGCTTATGCTTTGTGCCGCTCGTTCCGCTCTTCCCACTCATCGTTAAGAAACAGAGAGAAACAGTACATTTTGACTGCAAAAATATGCATCACTTAGGTGAAAACATGTGATGTGAGACTACCAATAAGAGCCCAGAACTTAATTGCAGAGAGGAGCTGTGTGTACACTACTGTACCTAATTAGAAGAGGTAAAGGGGGCTTAATTGACAGTGCTGGGATGCATGACATTGTGATTAAAAGGCAAAACATAGGGTGATATGATGCTGGTTTGCATGAGTTTTGTTAGTAAGAACTGACAGCACTTGACTTGCAATACACTGCAGTCTGCACAATCATCTGCACTAGTTTTGTTAGTAAGAACTGACAGCACTTGACTCGCAATACACTGTAGTCTGCACAATCATCTGCACTATTGTCAATTAGCTATCCACGATTAAAAGGCAAAACATAGGGCGACATGATGCTGGTTCAGTTAATAGGGAGTTTCGGTTAACCAGGGTTCAGCTAAGCGGGACTACACTGTATTTAAATGTTGTTCAAAGGAAAGCTTTTGATCAACAAGCACCCCCAAGTACTTATAAACCTGAACCTGAGTTAAGCAAATACCATTTGCAGATCTGATTTGCAGTTTTCCATCTTTTAAACCTCACCCATGGGTATCTGAACCAAATAGCATTGTTTGAGTTTTCTTGGTATTTAGGACTAGATTTGATTAGGTGAACCAAGTTGCAATATATTAAAATCTGTTTGCAACTTGGCCTCCACCTTCCCCAGATCCAATCCCTCAGAAACTAAAACCATGTCATCGGCATAAAGCCTAATATGTGTAGATTTTATTTGACTAGGGAGTTCATTTATGTAAATAATAAACAACAAGGGTCCTAATATGGACCCTTGTGGAACTCCGTGAGTCACTGGAAGAGATTCAGAACTAATGTCTTCTACTTATCCTTTGAAATAGTTTTTCTAAATAAGACTGAAACCAATTTAGTGGTTCAGCTGCTAAACCTATTTGATTTAACCTCTGTATCACTATCGAATGATCGACCAAATCAAAGGCCTTTGATAAGTCGATGAACACCGCACCCACAGATCTTGACTCACCAAGGGGAATCAACACTAAATCAATAAAGTCAGTGAGTGCAGTGGTCGACAACATGCCCCGTCTAAAGCCTGATTGATATTTGTTTAACTTATATTTTTCCAGATAACCTGTAAGTTGACGATGAACCAACCTCTCCAACAATTTGGAAAGAACAGATAGTAAGGCAATTGGCCTGTAATTTGTTGGCCCAAAATCTGATCCCCCTTTAAATATAGGTACAATTTTAGCCTGTTTATAAAACCTTGGGAAAATTCCCTCAATTAAACTCCTGTTGAAGAGGTCACTTAAAGGTTGAACTACTTCAAAAACAGAGTCTTTCAAAAATCTTATTTCAACATCATCTAAGCCCTTAGCCTTGTTAGTTTGCAATTTAGTTGTTTCTGTTATCACTTCCTTCTTGGCAATTTTTTTAAACCTAAATAAAGGAACATTATTTTGTTCAACTTGTGTATCTTTAACTCCCAACCCATAACATCCTGATTTGTTTGACCTACTGGGAATGTTTATATCAGGAAGTTTAATAAAGTATTTATTTAAGATATTTGCTGCACTGTCTGATTTTTGCAGAACTCCATTTACAAGTACCTCTACACTTTTTGACTTTACTTGTGGTTTAACAAGAGATTTCATTAGGGTCCAATATTTCTTTGGATCATTCGTTTTATTAATTTTATGTTTATAATATAGTGCTTTTGTTTTCTTAACCTCTTGAACAGTTTTGTTCTGTATCCTTTTAAAGTGATCCCACACAGCTTGATCTAGGGTCTTGCTGGCTTTTTTCCATAATTGCTTTTTATAAATTATTAGTTTTTTTTAAGGTATCATTCATCCTGGGTAAATGACATTGTTTCTTTAACTTCTTTTTATAAGTGTTACATACTTCTAAAAACATTTTCGTAAATTCCTCTACTGCTAGATTTAAATCTGGGATGAGAGAAATCCTGTACCACTTTTGTTGTGACATGTAATATTTAAAAAGTTGTTTGTTATATTTTCTGTAACATCTGCTTACAGTAATGTTTTCTTTTTGGGGGTGAACTTCATGTTGTTCATTACTAATGGAGCAGGATATAACATTATGATCTCCCAAATTTGGGGGACAAACATTTATTTCTGAAACTACACTATCAGGAAACAAAAAGAAGAGATCTAATATATTTCCAGGGCTATTTATGTTACCCTTTCTGGTCAGAGTTTCAACTACTTGTATCACATTTAACATTTGGAATGATTCCTCTAATTTTAGTCCCCTTTTTCCCCCAAGCAGCATTAAAATCACCCACTAATACTTTTTTTTTATCATTAACATGCATTCCTATGGCATCAGCCAACTTTTCAAAGTAGCTTGGTTTAGTTTTGGGAGGGGACTAGACCACATCAACTATAAGATGAAGAGAAAAATGTATACTAAAATACATTCCATCCCATCTATTTTACTAGAATAACATTTATTTATTGAAATTTCAGATAACACCTTTGAAAACAAGTTAATTTCATAGGTTCCACATCAAACAAACAATATATATTGGAAAAGTATGAGATGGAGAACAAACAAAACAAGGAATTATACAAGAAATTACAAGAGTGTATAACTAGGGAAGTTCCAATACATGTGGCATTGTACAATGTATGCCATGGTGCATATCTGATTAAAACCTGGAATTCAAAGGGTCATATTAGAGGGGTGGGGTCTTATGAAATGACCCTTTACAGGAAAATGAGAACAGACTCAGCCTAATATCTAATAATCAACAAGGTAAGGGATGGTATTAGCCCAGGGGCCTCATCAGAGGTGAGGAGGTAAGGGACAAAGCATTTTAAAGTGAGCAAGGGAGCTCAGGAGATATAACGGGGGAAGGAGAGGGGGAAGTCATAGAGGGGTGAGGGGAAAGAGTGGAAGGGATCAAGAGGAAATGTGAAGGAGAATGATTAGCAACTTAGAACAGTTATTTATGTGCTGAGAACAGTTATGCATAAGGTCAGGAGAGCATAAGGTTAGAATAAGTGCTAGTCACAAGAAGGAAGGTTATTGGAAGTAGTAACAACTGGTATCAGCAATTATCTGTTGCTTAAGTTTAACCTTGAAGGAGCCCAAGGTGGATGCTGAAGTGATGTCATGGTGCAGCGAGTTCATCCATAGGGGCATGGTAGGCAAAGGACCTTTGTCTCAGAGAGGTGCAACAGCAGGGTATATTAAGAATCTGGCTAGTAGAGCTCCTGGTGCAACAATAGTTGATAGTGGGGGTAATAAGCTTTTGCACTCCTTGGGGACAGTTTGCCTAAGCTTACTGTTTTGGACAGTAAACATGTTTGGTACATGAGTCTACCTTTGAATTGGAGCCAGTTAGCATGAGCGTACATGTCGCAGGTATGGGACAGACGGGCTGAGCTGGTAAAGAGCCGGCATGCTTTGTCGAGTGCAACTGTGATGCAGCGAAGAGTTGTTTCAGTAGCTGATCCATAGATTGGTAAGCTGTAATCAATAAGCAAGACAAGAGAGATTTGAATGACCAGGCTAAGAGCCTCTGGGGTCCAACATTGTTTATGCCTATAAAGTAGCCCAATAAGGGTGTTAACAGCCTTAGTAATGCTATCAATGTAATAGGCATAGGTCATCGTACTGTCAATAGTAATCCCCAGATATTTAAAGAGCTGAACTAGCTCCAGGGGAGAGCCCTCTTCATTGGTGATAGAAAGAGGGTAAGTTCCGTGCCTATTTTGGGAGCTGGAGAACAGCATAGTTTTATTTATTTATTTATTCAAGTCTAGGATTACACAATACTTTTGAACCGAGGCTCTTTTACAAAGGTTCCACATCAGAAATAGAACAGTATGCAGTATCAGAACAGCACAAGATCATTAATCTTTGACGAACAAGCGAATACAGCAACAAGGAGTACAGGAGGGGAAATGAGGGACAGAGGTAAGAAGGTGTGAGAGGGGAGGGAAGGAGAGCACAGAATTTCAGAGGTAAGGGTGGAGAAAGTGGGAAGAAGGAGCTAGGAAGGAGGTGTGGGGGGATGGCATGCAGACCAAAGGCCTTGTCATGGACAAACAGTTGTAAGTGCCAGGTTAGGGAGCAGCTATTTTGTCGAAAAAGTGCTTGATACAGGGGATTAGGCAGGAGGATGGTTGACTAATGGGGTGAGCAGTCACAGGAGCTGGATGCAAGCAGGGAGAGTCGAAGTCTGGACTTGAAGACACCAAGGGCTGGTGTGGCAGGAGTGTCGCTACTAAGGGAATTTAGCCAGTAGAGTGCCCTGTAAGCAAATGATCTTTGTCATTGGGTAGTACACCACCATGAGATATGTAAAGAGTTTGGCTTGGACCTCCTTGTATTGGAGAGGCTGGACCTGGATGTGAGAAGAGCACACACTCCAGGAGGGGCAAGACCCATCATTATTTTCTTGGCAGTGATGCAAGTCTGGTATTTAATTCAACTGTCAAGTTGCAGCCACCCAGTCCGGGAGTAGAGGTCACAAGTGTGAGTGAGAGGATGGGATCCTGTGATGAGTTGACAGGCTTTATTTAGAGAGATAGTTACACATTTGAGAGATGTGGCAGTGGCAGAACCATAAATGATAAGACCATAGTGGTTTATGGATTATTGTTGTAGATTGGAGAACCTGCTCATACAAGTCCAGTTATAGGCTGGTCTCCCCTAGAGGATACATTGGGGGATGACCATAGGGAGAGTTTTCCTTTTGGTGACTGCTTAATTATACCGCCCCCCGAAATAGCCAGATTAATTTTCTGCAGATTGATTTCTACTCTAGGAGTATATAGTAGAACTATAAAGCATTTCCGTTTGGCCTATGTGAGAGATAGGCCATGGGACAGTTTCCCCCAGGGGTGAGAGCTCTGTGGGATCCTTTACTGTTCTAGTAAAAGCATGGACTAGAAGAACTGTGATTTTGCTTTGAACTGCTATAATCTTCTTTTCTCTGTGGAATTTATGAAAAATTTGTCCAGACTTGTTTTATTTTTGGAGTGGGTTTAAATGAAAAATTGTATTATTGTTTTAATTATTTTGGATTTGTTGCTGGTATTGATAACGTTTATATTAAAGTGGTCTTAAGACTGCTTTTTGAAGATCTACATAGTTATGTGTTGGGATCAAATATCCATGAATGAGTCTACTCTTCCTCTAGGCTGAGGGACCTCACGCCCTTTGATTCTTCCCGCTACAGCCCGAAGTATATAGGCGTTGCCGTGCCTTGGGGATTGTGCGGAGGAGGCGAAGGTGGGGGTCCCTCGGCTATGGGGGGCGAGCAGAGTGGGCGAATTGAGACGGTGAGGTCGAGGAGATGCCCTGGAGCAAAATGGGTCCAGAATATGGGAGTGCGTTGCCTGGTTCCCATACCCAAGGGTTCCACTGATAGTGGGCACGTAGCCTGCTCCTCCACAGCCTCTCATCCAACCCGGGCAGGCAATAATTGCTGATTTTGTTGAATCATCTGACCTGACATGCATTACCGAGACCAGGCTGGACGAAAATGCTGGCCCCATTTTGGAGTCAGCTGTCCCAGCCGGGTACTCAGTAATACATCGCCCGAGGTTGGATCGTGGGGGGGGTCGCTATTTGTTTTAAATCGGAATTGGGCCTTGTAGAGGTTCCAATGGTGTCCCCTGGATCCTTTGAATGTATCATGGGAGCAGGTGTGGGCTGCAGAATTCTGCTGGTTTACCGTCCACCCGGTGGCGAGCAAGTTTTTCTGCAAGAAGTCACGGACTTCATTGTCGATCTGGTATTGGAGCCCTCCAGGTGGTTGGTTCTGGGGGACTTTAACGCCTGGGTCGACGATGAATTCTCGCAGTTTGGTCAAGACTTTCTCCAACTAATGAATTCATTGGACTTCACACAGGTGGTTACCGCTGCTACCCATATTCATGGTTATTCTCTGGATTTAGTGTTCACCTTGGGTATGGAGATCACGGGACTGGTGGTGGAACCAGTCGAGTGGTCTGACCATTACTCTGTAAGGTTCAATTTTGCGACCCCCCTTATGAGACCCACCCCTTTGGAGATGGTCCAGTACCGCCCTTTGAGGGGAGTTACCCCTGAGGGTCTGATGGCGGTGCTGGACTTATCGAGTTGGCCGATGGAGTGCATGGAACCAGATGCCTTAGTAGTGCACTATAATAATATGGTGTTGAGGGCACTGGATTCCATTGCGCCTGTCCATCTTCGCCCCCTCTCCCTCCGGCCTCGATCCCTTTGGTTTGATGGGACTTTGAGTGAGTTGAGGAGGAAGGGGCAAAGATTGGAGCGCTGTTGGTGGAAATTGGGCCTGGAAGATGACAAACTTAGATTGATGGCCCATTATGTGGACTATCAATCAGTAATCTCCCATAAGAAGGCAGAATTCCTGTCCAGGGAGATAACTGCATCAAGAAACCGACCTGCTCAGCTCTTCTGGACCGTCGACAGACTGTGCAATTCAGCCTGTCTGTGAGGTCAGAGAGCTTCTTCACAAATACAGTGTGATGAGTTTGCTCGGTTCTTTGACGATAAGGTGTCATCAATCAGATACGGAGATCCGCGGCATTCGTTCAAACGAGCATTGCAGTGACCAACATGGGGTTACATGCCCTCGGCCTGTCTGGATGGATTTTGACCAGCCAGCGATCATGGATATCATGAAGATTGTCCAAGGTCTGCAACCGACTTACTGTAGTTTGGATCCTGGTCCTACGCGCCTCCTTGTGGGATGCATGGATGCGATTGGACCAATCCTTGCGAGGATAGTCTGGGGTTCTTTGGATCAAGGGGTGTTTCCAGAGTCCTTGAAAGAGGCTGTCGTGACACCCCTTTTGAAAAAACCTTCCCTTGACCCCGACTGCCTTGCTAACTACAGACCAATCTCTAACCTGCCCTTTCTGGGCAAGGTTATTGAGAAAGTAGTCGCATTACAGCTTGATGACTTTCTTACCACCCATGAAGTCTATGATCCTCTCCAGTCCGGTTTCAGGAAGAGGCATAGTACCAAGACTGCATTAGTTCGGGTACTTAATGATCTCCTAATAGCAAGAGATCAGAAGAGCCGCTCAATCTTGGTTCTTCTTGATCTCTCTGCAGTGTTCGACACCGTGGACCATGGGATGTTGCTGGATCACCTGCTGCTACTCTTGTGGACTGTCAGGACAGTCCTCAAATGGTTCCATTCTTTCCTCACAGGCAGAAGTCAAAGGGTAGTTTCAGGATTTTTCTTCTGCCCCTTGCTCTGTCTTGTGGGGTGCCGTGGGCTCTGTGCTTCCCATGTTGTTCACGGTGTACATGCTACCGTTGGGAGACATTATAAGGCGTTATGGGCTGAGTTTTACTGTTATGCAGATGACACTCAGCTCTATATGTCCTTTGTACCCAAACAAAATGATGCTGTCTCGGTTTTTAACAACTGCCTCGCTGAGATTCAGGATTGGATGAGTGCGAACTGGTTGAGGTTAAATCCGGATAAGACTGAGGTATTAGTCGTTGACCCGGTCATTATGCAAAGAAGTTGACTCTGGGGTCCCTCTGGTCTCTTATTAGGGATACCCAGTTGAGACCTTCTGAACAGGTGCAATCTGGGCGTTATTTTGACAGTGCGCTGATACTAAAGATGCAGGTGTCGGCCACTGTCAAATCTTCCTTTTACCATCTGAGGAATATCGCCCGGATAAAACACCTTGTTCCACATGATGACCTTCCTGTGCTGGTCCACGCTTTTGTTTCTTCCCGTCTTGATTACTGTAATGCTTTATATCTAGGGTTGCCGGGGGTAGATCTCCGTCGCCTGCAGCTGGTGCAGAACACGGCAGCTAGGTTGCTGACAGGGCTACCAAGAACTTGTCATGTCACACCTGTGCTGCGCGAACTGCACTGGCTGCCAGTGCGATGGAGAATCACCTTCAAGGTCGCATTGCTGACCTATAAGACCCTACATGGCCAGGGACCAGGCTACCTGCAAGATCTCCTTTGTCCCTATCGTCCTATCTGCCCACTCCGCTCCACTGGCGAGGGATTGCTAGAGATTCCCAGGGTTCTTTTAAATCATCTGGGGCAAGGGCTTTCTCCTTTATGGCCCCGACCCTGTGGAATTCTCTACCTCGTCAGATTAGAGAGTGCCTGTCCGTGGAAGCATTTAAGAGATCCCTGAAAAGTCATCTATTTTTACTGGCATTTGGTTAGTTTATTTTATGGTTATTTTATTGTTCTTATGTTTTTATTTATTATTGTTGATGTTTTATCTCTGCTTTGTATCAGTGCTTTGATTTCTTGAAAAGCGCTTTATAAATAAATTTTGATTTGATTTGATAGTCGATGATGCTAATGACAGAGCTGTGGACTGAAATTGATAGTGCATCAGAGGTAAGGTGTTTCCTATGCCAGAACAGTAGGCCCAGTCAGGTATTAGCAGATTTTGCCACATTATTAATGTGGGCAGCATAGGAGAGATGGGGGGCCAAGGTGATGCCAAGGTACTTGAAGGATTGCGTATGTTCAAGTGAGACACCTTTCATAGTTTTGATGGAGAGTTTGTAGTGCTTGCTTTTGTTGTGTGGGCTGCTGAAGGTCATGGATTTTGTTTTCTTCTGATTGAGGATCAGTTTATTGTTGAGAACCAGGATTCAACAGATGAGAAGCCAAGCTGGAGTTTTTCTTGCAGGGCTTTAGGGTCATGATGAGAGGCTAGGATAACTGCGTCTTTGGCATAGAGAATGATTTTCTCAGTGCAGAAATCCAGTAGAGAGTTTAGGAATAGGCTGAAGAGGAGGGATCACAGGATAGAGCCCTGAGGGACCCCCAAGCAGACAGGCCTGTGGTCTGAGAGGGTATCAGTAATTCTAACTCTCTGAGTCCAATTGACAAGATAGGTTTTAAACCAGCTAATAGAGTCAAGTGACAGCCTGGCATTTAGGAGCTGGCCAAGCAGGAGATGGTGATTAACAGTGTCGAAGGCTTTAGTCAAATCGATAAAGACTGAGCCAGCTAGTTGGCCATTATCCAGTGAGTTGTGGATAGCACCGGTGAATTCAAGAAGTGCAAAGGAGGTGCTGTGCCCTTTTCTGAACCCATGTTGTTGCCAGCACAGTATGTTGTGCTTATCCAGAAAGTCTGTAAGCTGGTTGGAGACAATGCGTTCCAGAGCCTTGGGGGGGAGGAGAATTGAAATGGGTTTGAAATTCTCAAGGGCTGTTTTGTCACCCCCTTTGTGGATAGGGGTAACGGTGGTAGATTTCCACTTATCCAGGAACTGGCTTAGGCTGAGGGAGAGATTAAGGATCTTGGTCAGAGGCACAAGTACCTCTTCAAGGGTGAGTGACAGGAGTTTGAGATCAATGGAGTCACTGCTGAATCTTGAGTTCCTAATGGCTTTGGAGACATACTTGCAAGCCTGGTGAGTTGTGACAACTGTAAAGTAGAAACATGGTTTGTTTGGGGTAGAGTTCATTTGGGACAGAGGAGCTTGATCGTTATTGAAGAAATCAATGGGTAGAACTGAGCTGAGGTCGGTGAAGGCAGAGTTGAAAGAGTTAGCAATGGTTTTTGGGGTCGAGTGTGGTGACTCCATTTGTGTTAAGCATGGTTGGGGGGGATTTGGACTGTTTCCCGGTGACTTTGTGTATATTTTTCCAGAAATCTCTTCCATTGCCCCAGGAGTTGGCGAGGGCATTCTTATAATAAGCAGATTTCATTTGACGGATGGATTTGGTGCAGTCATTCCGTGCACACTTGTAGTTTGTGATGTCATTTTGCCTCCCAGAGTTTCTGGCTAGTTCCCAGAGGCTGTCCCTTGATTTTAGTTTCTTAAGGAGGTCACCTGTGAGCCAAGGGTTGTTGAGTGCTTTGACTTTGTGCTTCCTTAAGAGGGCATAAATGTTACATGCCTCGGTAAAGATTTTAATGAAGTGGTCCAGGGCAGTATTCACATTGGTCGCATTGAAAATTGGTGACCAGTCTTGGAGGAGGAGATAAGATTTGAGACATGTTAGCTGACCATGGGGTAGAACTCTGCTGGCGATGGTTTTGGGGGGAGGTTTAGTGAATTTATTAGACCAGGTACAGCTGACAGGGAGTGGTCACTGAGAGAGTCAGGTAGGAGAGTAGTTTGTGTGATCCGTGAGGGGTGGGTGGTAAGGATCCAGTCCAGGAGAGTGCTGGTGCTGGTCTTGTAATTTTTTCTGGTTGGTGAGTCCACCATCTGGGTGAGGTTGGCCACAGCAATGGAGTCTCTGTGCACTCCTACTTCAACAGCAGGCCAGTTTATATTGAAGTCACCAAGGAGGATGGATTCAGTGTCTGGTGGAAGTGATGTGATGAAGTCCAGAACTGCGGTTAGCCCATTTCCTTGTTCTTTAGGAGGAATGTAGATGGTGACAATTGTGAGGGCTTTGTTTTGTGCACCTAGGAGAATTCTGATCGGAAGAATCTGAGCAGTTGAGGAGTGAGACAAGGTATTAATGGTGTGACCCATGATGGTGTCTTTTAGGTATACAACACAGCCACCACCTCTTTTAGCCAACCGGTCGAGCCTGAAGACATTGTAGCCAGTGATGTTGAATGCCTGGTCAGGAACCAAGGGTGTGAGCCAGGTCTCTACAACTGCCAGGATGTCCGGGCAATGTTGGCTGGTAAGGACCTGCAGGGCATTGATTTTTGGGAGGAGGCTGCAGATGTTAATGGACATGATTGAGAGGGTACCAGTGGGCTTGCTCTGGTTAGAGGCCTTGTTGAAAGTTGAGCCAGGGTTTGGGTGCACAATGCCAGATAATAGTAGGAGCAGGAGCACAAGTCGCAGAGTGCTCAATTGAAGGTCCTTGATGGAAAACTTTTGTCTTCTCGGTATAAGAGCACAAATAATATGGTGAATGTGCAAGGTGGTGGTTACGGTGAAAAGAGAGAACTGGGAGGGTACACATAGTCCAGTTGTGGTAGGGACAGTTCCTTATAGGTAGGTGGGACCCAGGACAGTAGGTTGGGTACTGGATGGAGAGTGCCCAAGTCTTCTTTTAGTCTTGTTATAATTCATAACTAACTTGTGCTTATGAAACCATCTTTCTATAACTACGAAATTGCTCTGTAACCTGGATTCAAGAACCTTAAGGTCTGGATCACTGGTAAACAAGACAGCTTCATCAGCGTATAAAAGGATGTGAGTCTGACAGGAGTAAGGAAGGTTGTTGAGGAAAATGCTAAATAAAAGAGGACCCAAGATGGACCCTTGAGGAACTCCAGATATGACCGGTCTGCTATCAAAGAGGGTGTTACCAATCTTCACCTGCTGTGTACGGTTGTGCAGATAACTTTCAAACCGTCACAAGCTAGGCCAATGGTGGTAAGCTGTTTGACCAGGAGGGCATGATTCACTGTGTCAAAAGCTTTAGTTAAATCAATGAAAGCAGCACTGACCAGATGTCCTTGATCTAAGGAGTGGTGAATAAAGCCTGTGAACTCCAGAAGGGCAGTAGTGGTACTATGACCATTTATGAACCTGTGTTGTTGTAGGCATTGTAGCTGATATTTTCCTAAGTATTCATTCAGTTGGTCAGCCACTATATGCTCAAGAGCTTTTGAGAATGGGGCAGGATAGAGATAGGTCTGTAGTTCCCAGTAATTGTGCGATCCCCAGACTAATAAACTGGTGTCACAGTGGCAGATTTCCGTTTCTGAGAAATTGAGAGTAACTAAGTGACATGTTAATAATATGTGTTAGAGGTGACAGAATTTCATCCAGCATAAGAGCTACAAACTTAAGATCCAGGGTGTCACCACTAAATCTTGATTTCCCTAATACCTTGAGTAGGTAATTCCTGGCTTCATGGGCTGAGAGGCCTTTGAAGTAGAAAGGAGGATGAGAAGGGTGCTGAGTCTCTTTCCCAGAGTAGTCACTTGTGAAGGGGTGAGAGAAGTAGCCAGGTCACAGGACACAACTCAGGTCCATGAAAGCATTATTAAAAGTGTTAGCAATAAGTTTGGAGTCGAGTGAGGGTACACCATCAATGTTAAGTATGGTAGGGGCAGATCTGAGTTCTCTCCCCAGTGACTTCTTTTAAGGTTAGTCCAAATTTTCTGCCATCATTCCAGGTCTGAGAGAGCACTTCCTTATAATACTGATTTTTAGCTGCACAAATAGCCCTCCTGCAGTTGTTTCTAGCCACTTTGTACCTCTGGATGTCAGCCTGGTTACACAGGGACCTAGACCTGTGCCATAGATGGTCCCTGGCATTCAGAAGCTCAAGGAGGTCTGGAGAAAAATAGGGATTACAGTGGCCTTTGATTTTACACTTTTTATGGGGGGCGTACCTATCACATATAGCGTTGAACTGAAGAATGAATTGGTCAAGGGCAATGTCAACGTTGTTAGTTGTGTTAACCATTGACCAGTCCTGATTACGCAGGTCAGCTTTTAGTGATTCAAGATGCCCATGGAGGAGTACCCTGGTGATAATTGTTCTAGCAGGTGGTTTAGAGAATTTGTTCGACCAATGAAACAAGACTGGGGAGTGGTAAATGATCTCAGAATGTCCCAGGGTGGGATTTACATACATCATTATTCCCCCTTCCCTGGCCCCTCTGTCCCTTCTATGAGAATAGTATTCATTTAAATCTATTTCATTATTTTCTTCTTTCTTTCTTTCCCAACCATGTTTCTGAGAGTGCAATTATATCTGTTTTTTCCATTTCAGCCCACGTGTGAAACTTATTCATTTTATTTACCAGGCTTCGTGCATTATCATGTACAATTTTTAATTGCCTGGATTCGGGTCCTGGATTTGTCTCGATGTCTCCACTAAGAGCCAGAGATACCAATAAAACCCATCCATTTGTTTTACCAATTTGCCTAGGAGTAAATGTGGCCTGCAAGGTGCCCCCCAGTGGTGGCATACAACCAGACTGACATCCTTTGCAGCTGTGCCCAGGCAGCCTGGTGGTACCATTGCCCACATGACACAGGCCAGGGACTGACCTGTGGCACGCACCCATGGAGGAACACCATAGGTGCACACAGGTGGGACCCACCCAATCCATTACCTGGTCATGGATTGTACACTGCCATCCCTTGCAGGTCCCACCAGGCACCCCATATGGGGGGTTTTGGGGCACTGCAGGTGATTATAGGCAGCATACAGAGCTGCTATATCACATGCATGTGGTATCCTGAGCAACCTGTGTCACCCTGTGCCCCTGTTGCATGTCCAGGTGGCCCCTGTGGTCACTGTCCCTGCAGACCCCCTGTACTCCTGTCCAACCCTGTACATGGCTATTGGGTGCATCACTGTACCCAGGCCACTGCAGTCCACCCACACACACACCACTATCCCAGCACACATGCCTGCTAGGCTGCATTTCCTCCTGTTCACCATTGTGGGGTGATGGGGCAGCCCTGCAAAGCTGGAAATGAGCATGCTCGGGGTATGCAAATAGCCTGCATACATTCCAGTAATGAGCTGTTGCAAGTGAGGTTTGGACTTGGAACGTGACATGAGGCCATTTGCATATCCTGGCTGAATACTGCAAAGTTGCGCCATGCTCATCTTGCCTGTTCCAGCACATTTCACTATGTCCCTGCCTGTGATGTGCTGGTCTGCCTAGAAACTTAGGAAACAAGGGCTGCAATAGCTACAAGAACTCTCCACCACACAAAATAGTGTAATGTGGACAACAGTTTATTACCAACAGTAAAAAAAAAATCACAAAACGCAGCACCCTCCACAACATCAACGTTTCACGCCACCCTGGCACTTTTTCAGGATGTCAGCAGTGTGAGATAACTCTACATTTATAGTGCTCATAATGACAGCCCTTAAAGTGACATAATGCATATTAAAATAGCCAGAAAAGTTACAGCATACAACAAATTCTGATAAAAATGTTCATTCTGGCTAATACAGAATCATACACTTTAAACACACCTTAGCTAAGAAAAGCATTTTTAAAAACATTGTAACTAGGCTCACCATTATTACTAATTGAGGCCAGTTGATGAACCATCACCATTTTTGCAAATAAACCTGCTGCATTAGCCATTACATAACTAAAGCAGGAGAGTCCAAGTGTAGTAGTAGTAACACCCCCCCCACCCCATATATCCCACATTACCCATAATGCCCGGCATTCAATCCCCAGCTGAGACAGTGCACAGGAGCCCGAGATTAGAGAGATATGCAGACAAGCTACCAGGAGGGGCACTAGAGGAAAGGGCAGAACCAAGAAGGGATTATTACAACCAAGGGAGGTATGGGGAGTTGAACAGAGGGAGGAACAGCAATTATTATGGAGGCAGAAGAAGCAGGGGCAGGGGCCCCAGTACAACAGAGAGAGACAGTACCATCAGTGAAAAGGGGTATAACTGATAGCAGCAGCTGTGATCTTGTTAATGTTTCTAGTTATACTCTTTCAGATTCTGAAAAGACCTTATTAAATAAAGGTCTGTCTTTTATACCTACGACCTCGAATAATGAATTTAGTGCTGTGGTAGATCTACAAAAACTTGGCCACAAACCTAATTTTACAGTTTTATACTTTGGAAATAACTGCCCCATTGATTTGGAAACTTCAGGTAATGATGATGTACCAGTCTGTGATGTACAACAATGGAAAAAGAAATCCACATCTATGCCTGTTATGAATTCTACAGTTAATGTTTTTCTGAAAAGATGTGAACGGGATGTGGCTACTTTGCATAAAGATTTGCCTGCACCGAAATTCTTCAACTGCACTAAAGCTGAGAAGGAGGCTATTTATTCGCTACAGCGGAACAGTACCATCACCATCTGGCCAGCCGATGGGGGAGGGGTGGTGGTGGTGGTGGTGGTGATGGACCAAGTGAAGTATAATATGGCAGTGTTGATGCATTTGAGCAGTAGTGATTTCTATTGCATTTTGAATAGGGATTCTATTGCACTATTTAAGCAGCAAATATTAGTGACACTGCACCATGCGGTATTGGAGGGATTAATTTCCCAGCAAGTGGCTGATTTTTTGAAAGTGGAGAGCCCTGTTAGACCTCACATCTATGGGCTGCCTAAAATTCATAAAAATATGAATGAGCCACCTATTAGTACCATAGTGTCAAGATTTGGGTCTTTAACGGAAACTTTGGCCCAGTTTGTGGATGCCCAAATCAAGCCTGTAGCAGTTAACACCAGGACTTATCTTAGGGATACAATGCAAGTTTTGAGCTTGCTTGATGAAATGTATGTTGAACAAGACTGGTGGCTGGTTACATTAGATATCCAGTCACTGTACATGAACATATCACACGGTGCAGGGTGTGAAGCTGTTTATAATTCATTGTCTATGCATTCTACCTATAGTAATAGATTTATTTTGTTTGTATGTGAATTATTAGAACACATCCTTGCAAAGAATGTTTTCCTGTATGAAAAGCAACTGTATCATCAGGTTAAGGGTACGACCATGGGGGCAGCCATGGCTCCCAACTATGCTATGATCTATCTGTCTGAATGGGAGAAACAATATGTGCATGACCCTACTGTTAATTCTTATTTGGATTATATTAACTTCTATCATTGATAAATTGATGATATCATAGAAACATAGACTTTGATGGCAGATAAGGATCATTTGGCCCACCTAGTCTGCCCATTTCGCTACCTACAGGATAAGCTGCAGATCCTATTTAACCAACAGCCTATTTCTTCCTACCCCCCCACAAAAATTGCCTTATGTCTGTCCCATGCATTCTTGAATTCTCCCACAGTTTTAGACCCACAACCTCCTCAGGAAGGCTCTTCCGTGCATCCACAATCCTCTCTGTGAAAAAATACTTCCTCACATTGTCCCTGAGCTGTCCCCCCTCTATCTTCAAGTTGTGTCTCCTTGTTCTTGCACATCTCTTTTTCTGAAAGATGCTACCCTCTTGGACTTTGTTGATTCCACTGAGGTACTTAAAAGTTTCTATCATGTCCCCCCTCTCCCTCCTTTCCTCAAGGGTATACATATTAAGCTCCTTTAGACTCTCCTCATATGGCCTCTCTTGCAGACCCTGCACCATTTTAGTTGCCCTTCTCTGGACTTCCTCCATCCTGTCTATCTCCTTACGGAGAGGGGGTCTCAAGAGCTGGACACAGTATTCCAGATGGGGTCTCACCAACTGTCTGTACAGAGGGATAACAACTTCCTGTTTTCTGCTGGTGATGCCTCTCCCTATAACATCCCAGTATCCCACCAGCCCTCCCTACTGCCTTTTCACATTGCTTGCTAACCTTAAGGTCATCTGATATAATCACCCCCCAGGTCCCTTTCTATTTTTGTTGTTGTTACTACCTCCTCCCCCCATTGTGTAATTTTCCCCTGGGTTTTTGTTTCCCATGTGCATTATTTTGCACTTCTTTGCATCGATTCCAAGCTGCCATACTTCTGACCATTCCTCCAACCTTGCCAAGTCCCTTCTCATCCTTTCCATACCACCTTGTGTGTCAACCCTGTTGCAGATCTTTGTGTCATCTGCAAAGAGGCATACTTTTCCTTCCAGTCCCTCTGCAATGTCACTTAAAGATATTAAAAAGGACTGGACCCAGTACTGAACCCTGTGGTACCCCACTAGTAACCCCTCTTTCTTCAGAGTGGACTTCATTTACAATTACCTTCTGTGTCCTGTTGTCCAGCCAATGTTTTACCCAGGCTATGACCCTTGGACCCACTCCCAGGCTGGTTAATTTGACTATTAATCTTTTGTGTGGGACTGTGTCAAATGCCTTGCTAAAGTCTAGGTAGGCCATGTCCACAGCCCCTCCCTGGTCTACTACTTTGGTCACCCAGTCAAAGAACTCTATTAGATTCATCTGACATGACCTTCCCTCTGTGAACCCATGCTGCCTTGGGTCTTGTGCTCCACTGGCCTCTAGGTACTCAACAGTTCTTTCCTTCAGAAGTGACTCCATTACTTTCCCTACCACAGAGGTCAAACTAACAGGTCTGTAGTTTCCTGCCTCTGTCTTGGTCCCACTTTTATGAAGGGGAATCACTTCTGCCTTCCTCCAGTCCTCGGGTACCACACCATCCTCCCATGATTTATTAAAAAGAGTAGCCAGTGGTTTCACTAGTTCCCCCCTTAATTCGTTTAGAATTCTGGGATGAATTCCATCAGGCCCCATTGCTTTGTCCACCTTCAGTTTTAGGAGTTCTTGCAGAACCCTTTCTTCTGTGAAAGGACTGGATCACCCTTCTATCAAGAGTGCTTCTGTTACTTGGATTAGGCACTTCCTCCTCTTTGTGAATACTGAGCAGAAATATTTGTTCAGTATCCCTGCTTTTTCACTGTCCCCTCTGCCCACCCATCGCTCATTCTATTCAGCCTCACTATCCTCCCTTTGTCTTTCTACGCTTGCTGATGTACCTATAAAGGTTTTATCCCCTTCTAACCGAGTTGGCTATCTTTCCTAGTTTGGGCCTTTGCTATTCTGACTTCCTCCCTGCTTCCTTCTGCCTTAACTGGTACAGCTCTCTGTCCTGCTCCTTCTGTGTTTCCTTATACTTCCTGAATGCTATCTTTCTCCCTGACTTTCCCGCCACCTCTTTGAGAACCATAGTGGCATTTTCTTTCATTTTGATTTGTTTATTTGCTTCACACAAAGGCTTGTTGCCTCTGTGATGGCAGTTTTGATGTTTCCCATTGTTGCTCCACACCTCCTTCTAGCCTGTTTGCTAGTGCTTTTCTGAGGCACTCTCTATCTTGCCAAAGTCAGCCCTCCTGAAGTCCAGTACCCTCACTTTTGTATGGCTTGACTCTGTAGCTGAGTTTAATGTGAACCACACTGTTTGATGGTCACTTGTTCACAGATGGCAACCCACTTCTAGATCTGAGATCCTCTCACTGCCCCCATTTGAGAGTACAAGGTCTAAGATTGCTCCCTCACGAGTGGGTTCCGAAACTAGCTGTCTGAGGCCTGCCACCTGTAGGGCATCAAGAATGGCCCTGCTCTTGGATGTGGCTGCAGCAAATGTGCTCCAGTTAACATCTGGCATATTCAGGTCTCCCATCAACAGTATCTCCCCTTTCTCTGCCATCCTAAGAATGCCTTCTATCGTATCCTTGTCCATTCCCTCCATGACATGGGGGTCTGTACACAACCCCTGTGCAGATTGTGGTGCCCTTTCCAGTCTCCAAGGTGACCCACAGTGCCTCCTCTCCTCCCTGTTTACTCTTTTGTTCAGTTGCTTTTATCCCTTCCTTTACATAAAGAGCTACTTCTCCCCCTCTTCTCCCCTGCCTGTCTCTCCTGTAGGTTATATACCCTGGTATGTTAACATCCCAGTCATGGTTCTCTGTATACCATGTTTCTGTGACTGCTATGATATCCAGGCATCCTCTTCCATCAAGGCCACCAGTTCAGGGAGCTTGTTGCCCAGACTACATGCATTGGTACTCACTACCCTCCATTTCTTGATGGCCTTACCCCTTTTTTCCCCATCCCTGTCCTTACTGCATTTGTCATTTTCTCCATGTACCCCTGCCCTTCTCCCTATTGACATCTCTATCCTGGTGTTTACCTCACTTACTACCCTGACTTTTTTTGGGGGGGCTAGGATTTCCCTGCTCCTCTCCAGTGCCTCCCCCCTTGGTTAGTTTAAATGCTTGCCAATGAAGCATTTAAACCTATTATCTATGATCCTGGTTCCCCTCCTGGGCAGATGCAGACCATCGCAACAGTATAGGCCTGTATCCCTCAAGGTGGAGCCCCAGTCCCCAATGAATCCCTGAGCTCTGCACCGGTTTTTCAACCACTGATTGAATCTTGTGGTGTGGAGCATCATATCATTATGATTTGGACAGGTGAAAGGGAAGGTCTGTTCCAGTTTGTTTAGTACTTAGAAAGTACAAATGTGAATTTCAAATTTTCATTAACAGCAAGCCAGAGACAGGTTTCAATTTTAGATCTTATGGTATATAAGGATAACAGTGGCGGCCTTGGTACTAGGATATTTTGTAAAGATGCAGATGGAAATAGCATTTTATTCCATAATTGTTGTCACCCTAACCATGTAACTAGAAATATACCAGTTGGTCAGTATATGAGGATTAAATGCAATTGTAGTGCAACTAGTGATTATGAAAGAGCTAGACAGGAGATGACTTGCAGATTTCAACAGAGGGGGTATAATGTTCAGAAATTCAGAAAGCTGCTGGCCTTTAAGCATAATGGAGTGTGCCCCCGTGCTCTTCCTGGCATCATGTCACAACATTGCTAAGCGCGGGGGGCAGAACTTGGGTGGCTCTTCAGAACGGGAAGTCCTCCGTGACCTGGTTTAATGATATTACCAGCGTTTTTGCCAGAAAAGCAGTGCACTATGTAAAGACATGTGGAGCAAGAAAGATTCCCCTGGAGGTAAGGCACATATATTGGGTGCAATACCATATTAACTATGTAACTTGGTGAATCTCTTTAAAGCAGCAGTGCAACAATCTGCTGAAACATTTTGACCTATACTGTTTTATGCTACTTGCATTACCACTTTACTTACATCCTGACTTGTATGATACTATTGTTTCCAGTATTTGAGTCTGCTTTACTGCTTTTTTTCATATCTGAAATAATAAAAGGAGCACTCCTTTTAATACGGTGCCATCCAGGCCTTTGTCAATATTTTCTGCTGCTTTTCCCAATCAGTTGTTATATATCACTTCTGTTGTAAAATTAACACTTATGCAGCAGGCAGTGTTTTATGATCTCACAGAACAATACTTATTCAGAAACAGCTGCAAATAGTGGTAAAAACCTGGTCAGAACAATATTAAAAGGCATGCTCCTTTTTTTTTCAGACATGAGAAAAAGTAGTAAAGCAGACACAAATTGTGAAAAGAAGGGCATCATACAAGTCAGGAGGTAACTAGTGGTTGGCAATGTAAAACAGCACAAAAAAGTATAGGTCAAAATTGTCACCACATTGTTGCAATGCTGCTTTAATTTATAATTTAAGTATGACATTATGTGCTCACAATCACAACACACAAAATGCATCTGTCTTGTGTCCAGAAAATTGACAAGTGCGAAGGGAGTGAAATGGGATCACTAAACCACATGCAAAGTCCCCCAGAATTTATTGCACAGTCACTCATGCATGCAGTGGCCATACAGAGTCCCCAGATTTTTTCTGCATCCCCAAAATGCATCTGTCTTGTGTCCAGAAAATTGACAAGTGCTAACAAAGTGAAATTGGATTGTTACACCACATGCAAAGTCCCCCAGAATTTGTTGTGCAGTCACTCATGCACTCAGCGGCCACACAGAGTCCCCAGATTTTTTCTGCATCCCAAAAATGCATCTGTCTTAAGTCCAGAAAATTGCAAGTGCTAACAAAGCGAAATAGGAGTGTTACACCACATGCAAACTCCCATCAGAAATGATGACTGTGAGAGAACTGTTGCTGATCCAAAGTGTGCTGCAATTCCCACAAATGCGATGCGATCACCTCAACCGGATGGAAGGGTGCCCTTTGTCTGTACACTAATAGTAGCCTTGCTGAGGTGATATATATGTTTTTTGTATTTTCTAGGTGGGGGGTTGACATATATAGACATGTACTCATTGTATTGTTTTGTATCACAGGTCACAGATACTGTTGGTGTGCACATTCCAGTGCCTGATGAGAAACTTTTGTGTTGAAATTGGAAATGGATATCTCTCAAACCAATGACGGTAAGTATTTATTTTTTTTTTGGGGGGGGAGCATATTTGCCGGTAGGTCTCATTAATGGTTTCTTATTTGGTTACTTCTTCACAGATTTCATCTGCATCCTTCTCGAGTCTGGTTGGTAATGATGGTCATGGCCATTGATTGAATGACTTCTGAGTGTTGCATGTTTGCCCCAGCCTGGGCGGGCTGGATGCTAAAGAACATCTATGGATAAAGCAACTATGCCACAACAAAGCATCTGGAAGTTTCCTAAAAAAAGAAATGAAGGTTTTTTTACAACTTGATTGCAGCAGTAACACATTGGGCCAGATATTCAAAAGGGTGGATGCGCAATAGGGTTGCGCCTGCGCAAGTCCGAACTTGCTCCATTCTGCGATATTCAGCAGGAGGCAGTTGTGCCACAGAAAACATGCTGAGCAACAGCGCAATGCAAATGAATGCATGCTGAACTGGAGGGGGAGGAACCATGCATAAACTGCACAGCCCGATATTCAGCCGAGCTGTGCAGAGTTGTGCAGGCACAACCCCCAACCTGCGCCTGCATAACTTTGAGCCAAAAAAAAGGCTCAAGTCGAGGGCCACCCACAGGTGAGCTGCTGCATTGCAGGATGCAACACAGCAGCTGCCACCTGTGGCTGGACCTCAACCCACTCCCTGTGCCCCCCCTGCAGCCTGATCATGGGCAAAAGGGTGTAAACTCCCCCGCCACCCCACCAGCCTGATCGCGGGCAGCAATGTGTCCCCCAACATAGCCCTGGTGGTCCAGTGGACCAATAATCCCAATCGCGGGATGTAATGAGCAAACACACCTGAACGTTTTCAGTGGTCCAGTGGATGATATCTCATCGCGGGATGGGTTGCACACTTTCAGACAGCCTGGTGCTTAGTGGTCCCCCACCCCGCCTTCTCCTCGGCAGCCGCAGGCAGCATCCCATCCGCCAGCGTTCGCTGCTACGATCGAGCCGACCGACTGCTCGGTATTGGTGAGCAGAGTTAATGGTGCGAAGTTTATACCGGTGATAGACAGTTCAGATTTGCGGAATGAACATTCATTCGCCAAATCTGGACCGTCTTGTACGGTGGGCTGCACGTTATTGGCTCTGCTCTGCACCACTGGGCGGCAGCCCTACTGGGCAGTCAGTCGGTGGAGGAGCGGGCAGGCAGGCGGGTGGGATGCTGCCGCCTGCCGGGGAGTGGGGTGGGCTTCATGGGTGGTGGACACTAGGCACCAGGGCTGTGTTCGGGGGTGTTTACTCATTACATCTCGCGATCGGGATTATCAGTCCACGCACCACCAGGGCTATGTTCGGGGGTGTTTGATTATTACATCCCGTGATCGGGATTATCGGGTCCACTGGACCACCAGGGATATGTGTTGGGGAGACACATTGCCTTTGCGATCGGGCTGGTGGGGGGATTTAAGCTATGCCTGCGATCGGGCTGGTGGGGGTGGGGTGGGGATTTTACAGTCTTCTGCCTAGCGATCGGGCTGCAGGGGGCATTGGTCCCCGACGGCTGCTGCCTGGCAGGGTGCCAGGTGCAAGTCCTCGGGGATCTGTGCACCTTGCATGCTAATAGCATGCAAATGGGGCCATAATCAGATGCAAATGGCCCTGCGCCTTGCATGAATTATGGCCCCATTTGCATGTCACCTTTTGAATATCGGGATTTTGCGCATGGCACAATGGTACTTGTGCCACCGCAAGTTGAATGCTCTACTCTGTCCACTTGCGGTGGCACAAGTTCCACTGCGCCATGCACAGTGGCTGTGGCGGGGTGATATTCAAAGGAGTTGCTCAAGGGTGCAACTCCTTTGAATATTGCTCTGGCCACACCCCTGCGCAACTATTTTGTGCAGCACAAGGGCTTGCTCCACAAAATAGCGCAGTTTGAATATCTGGCCCATTATGTTTAAGCCATGGCAGTTCCATGGTTATCTGGATTATTAACACAGTAAGTTGCCACACTGCAATCAGCAGATCAGTCACAACTTAATTTAGTACCAGGCTGTGTAACAAACACATTGTGCCAATGTCCCTGGTTCTCAACTCAAGTAACATTTCAAAACCACATCTTTTTCAAGTAACACAATCTGTGTCCAACTTTTTCAACACCGTCATGGCTGCACAGGTGCAAGTTTGGTATACAGTGCATATGTTGCAGAAATAGTTTTTGTGACGTACACATGCCACCTAGTTTATGAATCCTCCTCAGTCAGATTTGTTGCATTCTTTAAAAAAAATGAACAGATGAACTAAAATGTATATACTTACCAGTATGGATTTGAAATGGATATTCCATAGGTTCCTGTGTATGGTACTGCTGCAGTACCATTGATACCTACTTTCAGTGAAGGAGAATCATTTTTTGTTAACCTGTAAAAAAACAAAATAAGTTCACCTTATGTGTTTAACCATTGCAGCTCAGAAAAGCAACAGAAAACAAAACACACAGCTAAAGGAAGTTGAATAGCATAAAAAACATTAGTACACATACTCACTTTATAGTTTTAATATTAAGAAGCCTTGTGCCTGTGGCTGATGGATGTCATCTCCTGTTCGACTCCCTCTGCTTTGGCATTGTCAGTCTAATGGGAAAACATTGTCAGAATGACACTGGTGGTCAAAGCTGCAGCACATGATGACATTTCCTGTGACATCTTCCTGCATCTGGTGGTGGTGGTGGTCTGGGGGGGCACACAAAGTCATTCCCTGTGATGGCAGTGGCTAACAGAAATGGTGGTCTGGGGGGCACACAAAATTATTCCCTGAGGTGGCACTGGCTAACAGCAGTCATGGCGGTGGTCTGGGGGCACACAAAGTCATTCCTTGTGGTGTCAGTGGCTAACAGTGGTCATGGTGATGGTGGTCCAGGGGGCACACAATACCATTTTTTGTGGTGGCAGTGGCTAACAGTGGTCATGGTGGTGGTATGGGGGCACACAAAGTCATTCCCTGTGGTGGCAGTGGCTAACAGCAGTCATGGTGGTGGTGGTCCGGGGGCACACAAAGTCATTCCCTGTGGTGGCAGTGGTGGTGGTGGTGGTCCGGGGGGCACACAAAGTCATTCCCTGTGGTGGCAGTGGTGGTGGTGGTAGTCCGGGGGCACACAAAGTCATTCCCTGTGGTGGCAGTGGTGGTGGTGGTGGTCTGGAGGGTACACAAAGTCATTCCCTGTGGTAGCAGTGGCTAACCGGTCATGGTGGTGGTCCGGGGGGCACACAAAGTCATTCCCTGTGGTGGCAGTGGCTAACAGTGATTATGGTGGTGGTGGTGCGGGGTGCCACACAAAGTCATTCCTTATGGTGGCAGTCGCTAACAGTGGTCATGGTGGTGGTGGTCCAAGAGGTCACACAGTCATTCCCTGTGGTGGCAGTGGCTAATAGCATGGTGGTGGTGGTCCAGTGGGGCACACAAAGTCATTCCTTGTGTTGACAGTGGCTAACAGCAGTCATGATGGTGGTGGTGGTGGTCTGGGGGGGCACATAAAGTCATTCCCTGTGTTGGCAGTGGCTAACAGAGGTCATGGTGGTGGTGGTCTAGGGGGCACACAAAGTCATTCCCTGTGGTGGCAGTGGTGGTGGTGGTGGTGGTCTGGGGGATACACAAAGTCATTCCCTGTGGTGGCAGTGGCTAACTGGTCATGGTGGTGGTCCGGGGGGCACACAAAGTCATTCCCTGTGGTGGCAGTGGCTAACAGTGATTATGGTGGTGGTGGTGCGGGGTGCCACACAAAGTCATTCCTTGTGGTGGCAGTCGCTAACAGTGGTCATGGTGGTGGTGGTCCAAGAGGTCACACAGTCATTCCCTGTGGTGGCAGTGGCTAATAGCATGGTGGTGGTGGTGGTCCAGTGGGGCACACAAAGTCATTCCTTGTGTTGACAGTGGCTAACAGCAGTCATGATGGTGGTGGTGGTGGTCTGGGGGGGCACACAAAGTCATTCCCTGTGTTGGCAGTGGCTAACAGTGGTCATGGTGGTGGTGGTCCGGGGGCACATAAAATCATTCCCTGTGGTGGCAGTGGCTAACAGCGGTCATGGTGGTGGTACAGGGGCCAGGATATATTGTGCCCTCTGTTACAAATGTGACACGACATATGGAATTTGAGTCACACTCTCAGTGAGACAGTCACTGAACCGTATGAAAAAGAAAACGTGTATTATGCAACAAATGTCACAGCTTTTTAACAACTTCAATTAAAACCTGTCAACATTAACCTCATCATCATCCTCATAAAGAAAGCTGCCCTCACAGTCATCTATGTCTGAAGTCTGACCACTGTGAAATTCTTTCTCCATTGTGTCATCATCTATGTCAGTGGTAGGCCGTTTCATGCTGCCACTGCCAGTGCCACCAGGATAGTTCATTTCTACATCACCAAAACCATGACTAAGCTGGGGTATGAATACTGAGGTTGCAGTTTGTGCTGGTGTGGTAGGGTCAGTGACCCCCCCGAACATTGATATGCTCATATGGTTACAGAACATATGTATTCACCTGCCTGTGCTATTGGAGGTGGTCTGAGAACATTGTGGGCTAAAATATTGTTCCCTTTAAGAAAAACACCTAAGAAATCTGTTGCAACAGTCTTCTGTTATTCTGTTTCTTCCTTTCACTATCGCTCCTACTCTGTCATTCCCCTACTCGAGCTTGGCCACCTTTGAGTAGTCTTACTGTCCCTTTCCTTGATTTCAGCTCATTTTCTTTAATATTTAAGCCCCAGTGTTCAAAGATGTTTTGGGCTTGCAGTACAAGCCGTATAGATTAATTTCCTTCACGAATGTGAGCACGTTCGCACAGTGCAACTGTGCAAACGTGCGAATGTGTGAAGATGCCAAAAAAGAGTTTGTTATAGCGTTTTCATTGTTTTGAGAATTTATGAGCAGATTAACAGCCTTTACTTTTCTTTACATGTACTTTGCTTCGTTTTCTAGTAAAAGAAGCTCAGAGTTAAGTTATGCCTAAAATGCTAACTGAGAATCATTTTAAAGTAGCGTTTGTTTGTTCCTTAAATCTAAATGTTAAATAAGTACTTTAAACGGGGTAGGTAAATAAATGCCACTTTTAAAGGGGATAGATATATAAGAAACACAAAAGGACCAAAACAAAGACTCCTAATATTGTACAAGGAAGGCATGGAAATAAATCTTACTTGTAAAGTGCTTCCAGTCTTCTCTCAGTCTAACTCCTTATAGGGCTGGGTGGCCCTTGTTTTCTCCCTTTTATAATGCAAGTTTGAGGGAGGAGTTTAGAAGTGGATTGAGAAAAGGGAAAACTTTTTTAAGCATGATATTATTGCTTTTGAAACATTGGAAACAAGTAAAATAAAGTGTGCATAGCTATGTTATGTTTTAAAATATGTTTTTGAAGGAAATTGTTGTTTATTTTAAGATCTGAAACAGTCTGGGAGGAGTTAACTAAGTCATGTGCTCCTCCACTTCTATAAAAGAGAATGAATGTGAAGTGTTTAGTCAGTGTGTGGTAGGAAGGCAATCCTAGCAGATGCTTAGCCAGGTTCTAGATGCCTTTATGGCAGGAATTTCTTTTTGTTAAATACATGATTTCCTGTGCCTTATTCTTTGAATATTATGTTCAAGTTCTGCTTTAAGTTCGTTTTAGTCTTTTTCTGCTTCTAATAAATTTCAAAGTATTGGATCCTGACTGCTTTCTGGACTTCATTGGACACCTTATGTGCACATTTGGTGTGAGAAGTGGGATCACAAGGGAAGGAGAGCCACCTTTCTTGTGGATATTGTCTAGAGCCATTATGGAGGAGCAGAAGAAGATGGAGAAAGTGGAAATGTCTGCCCCGGAAGGTACATAGACCAGAACCATGGTGGACAAATTTCAACTACCCCTAGCAGCTGGATTGGGTGATGTCAGAAGGAAGGAGACTGGTAAACCAAAGGCAGCAGAAGAAGCTATGGGGGGCGAAGATGTCTAAGAGGAGGAGGAACCCCCTTCCAAAGTACATGATTTGCTGAGATGGTTATGTGTGAGACAGATCGATCTGGAAAAGCAGAGAGAGAGAGAGACCATCTACAAAATGAGACCAGGTGGGTGGAGACCCTTACGGCTATTCAGGCTATTGGAACTACTAGGCCTAACTTACCTAGTGGGGGCCCAAAGGACATTCAAATATCCAGACTAATGGACAATGAGAGAGGATCACAGATGTAGAAGTGGGTAGCCATCTGGGAACTAGCGACCATCGAACAGTATGGTTCACAATAAACACAGTAATAGAGTCAAGCCATACAAAGACAAAAGTACTGGACTTTAGTAGGGCTGACTTTGACATAATGGGTGAGTGCCTAAGGAATGCACTAGCAAATGGGCAGGAAGGAGGGTGGAAGAACAATGGGGAATAATAAAACTGCCATCACAAAGGTAACAAGCCTTTGTGTGAAGCAAATAAACAAAACAAGATGATGTAAGAAACCACTATGGTTCTCAAAGGAAGTGGCAGTGAAGGTTCAAGAGAAAGAAAGCATTCAGGAAGTACAAGGAATCGTAGAAGAAGCAGGACAGAGAACTGTATCAGTTAAAGCAAAAGGAGGCTGGGAAGGCAGTCAGAACAACAAAGGCCCAAACCGAGGAAAAGATAGCCAACTCAGTTAAGAAGGGGATAAAACCTTTATAGGTACATCAGGGAGCCAAGAAAGACCAAGGAAGGGATAGTGAGGCTTAATAAAGGGAGGGAGGGTGGGCAGAGGGAGACTGTGAAAAGGCAGAGATACTAAACAAATATTTTTGCTCAGTATTTATGAAGGAAGAGGGGAGATACATAAAACAAACAGTAGTAACACTCTGGATACAGAAGTTGATACCGCCCATTTACAGAAGAAAGGGTTCTGAAAGAACTTTAAAACTGAAGGTGGACAAAGCAAGGGGCCTGATGGGATTCATCCCAGAATTTAAAAGAACTAGGGTAGAACTAGTGACACCACTGACTACCCTTTAACAAATCATGGGAGGATGGGGTGGTACCCGAGGACTGGAGGAGGGCAGATGTGATTCCTCTCACAAAAGTGGGAGCAAGGCAGAAGCAGGAAACTATAGACCTGTTAGTTTAACTCAGTGATAGGGAAATGATGGAATCACTTCTAAAGGAAAGAATTGTTGAGCATCTAGAGGCCAGAGGGCACAGGACCCTAGGCAGCATGGATTCACAGCGGAAGGTCATGCCAGACGGAATCTGATAGATTTCTTTGACTGGGTGACCAAAGTAGTAGATCAGGGAGGGCTGTGGACATGGCCTACCTAGACTTTAGCAAGGCATTTGACACAGTCCCACACAAAAGATTAATATACAAGTTAGCCAGCCTGGGAGTGGGTCCCAAGATGACAGCCTGGGTAAAGAATTGGCTGGAGAATAGGACACAGAGAGTTATAGTAAATGGAGTCCACTCAGAAGAAAGGAGGGTTACTAGTGGGTACCGCAGGGTTCAGTATTAGGACCGGTCCTCTTCAATGTCTTTATAGTTTCATTACTGGAAGGACTGGAAGGAAAGTATGTCTCTTTGCAGATGACACTAAGATCTGCAACAGAGTTGATGCACAGGGTGGGGTGGAAAGGATGAGAAGGGACTTGGCAAGGTTAGAGGAATGGTCAAATGTATGGCAGCTTAGATTCAATGCTAAGAAGTGCAAGATAATGCACCTGGGAAACAAAAACCCAGGGGAAGAGTACACAATGGGGGGTGAGATACTAACAACAACAAGAATGGAAAGGGACCTGGGGGTAGTCATATCAGATGACCTAAAGATGGGCAAGCAATGTGAGAGGGCAGCAAGGAGGGCTGGGGGATACTGGGATGTATAGGGAGAGGCATCACCAGTAGAAAACAGGAAGTTATTATCCCTCTGTACAGACAGCTGGTGAGACCCCATCTGGAGTACTGTGTGCAGTTCTGGAGACCCAATCTCCGCAAAGACATAGACAGGATGGAAGCTGTCCAGAGGAGGGGAACTAAAATGGTGCAGGGTCTGCACCAGAAGTCATATGAAGAGAGACTTAAGGAGCTTAATATGTATAGCCTCGAGGAAAGGAGGGAGAGGGGGGACATGATAGAAACTTTCAAGTACCTCAAGGGAATCAACAAAGTCCAAGAGGGTAGCATCTTTCAAAAAAAGAGGTGTGCAAGAACAAGAGGGCACAATTTGAAGATAGAGGGGTGCAGCTCAGAGGTAATTTAAGGAAGTATTTCTTCACAGAGAGGGTTGTGGATGCATGGAATGGCCTTCCAGAGGAGGTTGTGGAGTCAAAATCAGTGGGGGTATTCAAGCATGCATGGGATAGTCATAAGGCAATTCTGGGGGGTGGGGGTAGGAAGAAGTAGGCTGCTGGTTAACTAGGATCTGCAGCCTATCCAGTAGGTAGGGAAATGGGCAGACTGGGTGGGCCAAGCGGTCCTTATCTGCTGTCAAATTCTATGTTTCTATGATGATATTGAAGCATACATTACAACATTTGAAAGAGTGGCAACAGCATGTGGGTGGCCTAGGGATCAGTGGGTTATTCGTTTAGCCCCGTATCTCACAGGCAAGGCTCAGCTAGCTTATAGTCATGTAGAACATGGAATTGTTACCAACTATGATCATGTTAAACAAGCAATATTAAAAAGGTATGACATCAGTACAGAGACTTATCGTCAAAGGTTTTGAGCATTTAGATATCATACCGTTGAGTCCCCACAAGAAGCTTGTGCTCGATTGCAAGACTTATGCACCAAATGGCTACAACCTACAACTCGTACCATACATCAAGTGGTCGAGTCAGTTGTGTTAGAACAATTTGTAAAAATATTACCTTATAAGGTTCAAATATGGGTAAGAGAACATCGACCTGACACAGTAGAAAAAGCTATCAGTTTAGCTGAAGATTATATTACAGCTCACCCACAACGTCAGAAAGGGTCTCATGGGACAAATACTTCTCAAGTATTAATAAAACATCCACCCACTAGTCATTCTACTAAGATGAAAGAGGAAAGAAAAAGTATGAGAACATTTAATCCAGATATTATTTGCCACGAGTGTCAGACCAAGGGACACATCGCTAGGTTCTGCCCCAAGAAAAAATCTGATCCTTCTCATCTAGCTTTAGCAAACTGGGGGCAATATACTGTGTCTGTTAATGTTGGAGGACAGGATGTGATGGCATTGATTGATTCAGGAAGTAAGCAAACCCTGGTACATGCTGATCTACTCAGTGGTGCTCTTATAAAGAAACACTCAGAGACAATGGGGGTTACTTGTGTTCATGGGGACACTCATTTCTATCCTGTACAGGAAGCCACTATTACTGCATCAGGCATGGCACATCATCTAAAGATAGGCGTGGTTCCTAGACTACCTGTACCTGTGATATTGGGACATGACTTTCCTGTATTTAAAAATTTATTGACTGCCTCTTCATCCATATCTGCTGTTGCTACACGAGCTCAAGCATCTCAGGAACAAAAGAACAGTGAACTGTTTCCTTTTGATGATACCTTATTTGATGTTCCTGGAAAGACTGTTAAAATTAAAAAAACAAAAGAAACTAGAAAAATGGACATGGAATAAAACAAAGGACTTAGGTTGTGATGATGCTATGGTAAAAACTGTAAAGTCGGACTCTTTTATTAGTGACCAAAAGAATGACCCTACACTAACCCCTTTGTTTTCCCAGGTTATTGCTGATGGGGTGGTAGGTACACCACCAATGTATAAGTTGCAACAGGATAAGTTGTACAGAGTTTGTCAAAATCCAAAGACAGGGGAAATGGTAGATCAACTGGTAGTTCCTAGTCAGTATAGAGAACAATTAATATTCTTGGTGCATGATGTACCATGTGGGGGACATGCAGGAAGGGACAGAACTTTAAAAAGGTTATTATATAGATTCTTTTGGCCTGGCATTCATAATCAAGTGGCTGAATATTGCAAATGTTGCAGCCAGTGCCAAAGGGCGGTGCCGGTTACAAAAAAGGACAAAGTTCCTCTTCAACCTTTACCATTGGTTGCTATGCCCTTTGAAAGATTGACCATGGATATTATAGGACCTCTCCCCAAAAGTACTAAAGGCAACAGGTTTGCCCTTGTGTTGTGTGACTATGCTACAAAATATCCTGAGGCTATTCCTCTATGCACAATAACAGCGGATAAAATAGCAGAGGAGTTGCTCAAGGTATTTAGCAGAGTGGGCATACCAAAAGTTATCTTAATGGACAGGGGAACCAATTTCTGTTCAGCCATTTTGAAATGTCTCTACCAAGCTCTGGGGGGTAGAAGCTGTCTACACATCTCCATACCATCCCCAGACTGATGGGTTGGTCGAGCATTTCAACAAAATGCTGAAGAAGATGGTACAAAAGTATGTGGAAGATGAGGGCAAACACTGGGACCTATATCTGCCACTGTTACTTTTTGCATATCGTGAGGTACCTCAAGCATCAACTGGGTTCTCACCATTTGAACTATTATATGGTAGGAATCCCAGAGGCCTCCTAGACGTAGTTAAGGAACAGTGGGAGGATATTACTACCTGAAAAATCCTACTACCCTTGACTATGTTACGCAGCTATGTAAAAAAATAGCAAAGTATACTCAAGTTGCGCAAGAACAGAATCAAATCAAGCAAGACTATCAGAAAGAAAGATATGACATAGGGGTGGGTGAAAAAACACTTCAGCTCTGGGGATCGTGTCTTATTGTTACTTCCATCCACTGAAAACAAGTTAACTATAAAATGGCAAGGGACCTATGTGATACAGAAACAAATTAGCCCCACCACATATTTGGTGGAAGTACCAGACAGAAAACAAAAACTAAAAGTGTACCATGCCAATTTATTGAAAAGATGGCATGATAGGCCTACTGAAGTCATATATGTATGTTTCAACCCATTGACAATGAGATGGAGCTGGCATATGATAGATTGGAAGGAGAACAATTATCTAAAGATTTGACAATAAACCCTTCTTTATCAGACAGTCAAAAACAAGAACTAGCCCACGTTCTAAGTCAGTTTCCTGATACCTTTACAACAGTCCCAGGGAAAACTACAGAAATATGTCATCAGATCCAAACATTTCAAAACACACCCATAAGAGTAAAGCCCTATCGGATTCCTGAGAAATTAAAATAAGAAGTCATCATAGAGATAGAAAGAATGAAAGCAATGGGTATTATAGAAGAAGCTAATAGCGAATGGGGGTTTCCTATGGTTCTTGTCCCTAAAAAAGAGGGAGGGATAAGAATTTGTCTAGACTTCCGAAAACTCAACGCAATATCAAAATTTGATGGATATCCAATGCCCCATATAAATGACATCATTGACCAACTTGGGCAAGCGAGATATGTTAGTATACTTGATTTAACTAAAGGATACTGGCAAATTCCGCTTGAGAAGAAGAAAAAAACGCTTTTTGCACTCCTTTGGGGTCTTTTCAATTTACTATGATGCCGTTTGGACTTCACGGAGCCCCAGCTAGTTTTCAAAGATTGATGGAAAAACTCCTAAGACCTCACGTTGGATATAGCGCAGCTTATTTAGATGACGTAATCATTTATAGTCCAACATGGGAAGACCATGTTAAACACCTTACTGCTGTTTTAAAGACTATAACACAAGCTGGTCTCACCATCAACCCCAACAAATGTTCCCTTGCTATGAAGGAAGCCCGGTATTTGGGATTTATAATTGGTAATGAGCAGGTAAAACCGGAAGTAGGGAAGGTGGATGCCGTAGCCAAGAGTTCTCGTCCCCTCACAAAAAAATATGTGCGTTCATTTTTAGGCCTAGCAGGTTATTATAGACATTTTGTGCCTCAATTTGCTATTTTAGCTAGCCCTCTAATTGAATTAACAAAATAGAACAAGCCCTCAAAAGTAATGTGGACTTCAGAATGTGAAGAATCATTTCTTGCCATAAAAGTGATACTTTGTTCTTCCCCAGTGTTAAAAAGTCCTGATTTTGATAAACCATTTTTGTTACAGACGGATGCTTCTAATGTTGGGTTGGGGGCTGTGTTATCTCAAATCCACCATGGAGAAGAACATCCTGTACTGTATATTAGCCATAAATTACATGTCAGGAAAACCAAGTACTCCACAATAGAAAAGGAGTGTTTGGCACTCAAATGGGCCATAGAGTCCCCACGATATTATTTATGGGGAACTCAATTTACAGTATGGACATATCATAATCCATTACAATGGATACATAACATGAAAGATAGCAATCCAAGGGTTATGCGATGGTATCTAACATTGCGACCATATAAATTTACTGTTACTCATAGAGCTGGGACTGCTAATAGTAATGCTGACTTCATGTCTCGCTTTGGAGCAGACATAATGTTGGAACCAAATGTAGACCTCGGGGAATGAATATATTTGTATTTGAGAATGCATTGTATTTAAGTAAAAAGAGAATATTAAAGGGCCCCGAGGTGGAGCTTTGGGAGTGGGTGGGCTAAAGCTCCATCTCTTTTTCTTTATGAAAAGAGATCTACATGCTATGCAAGTAGTGAAAACTACTAGTTTTCATTTTGAGTGGGGAGGAGTGTGGTAGGGTCAGTGACCCCCCCCGAACATTGATATGCTCATATGGTCACAGAGCATATGTATTCACCTGCCTGTGCTATTGGAGGTGGTCTGAGAACATTGTGGGCTAAAATATTGTTCCCTTTAAGAAAAACACCTAAGAAATCTGTTTCAACAGTCTTCTGTTATTCTGTTTCTTCCTTTCACTATCGCTTCTTGTCAGTCATTCCCCTACTCGAGCTTGGCCACCTTTGAGTAGTCTTACTGTCCCTTTCCTTGATTTCAGCTCGTTTTCTTTAATATTTAAGTCTCAGTGTTCAAAGACATTCTGGGCTTGCAGTACAAGCCGTATAGATTAATTTCCTTCACGAATGTGCGCACGTTCGTGCAGTGCGACTGTGCAAATGTGCGATCATGCAAATGTGCGATCGTGCGAATGTGCAAAGACGCCAAAAAAGAGTTCGTTATAGCGTTTTCATTGTTTTGAGAATTTATGAGCAGATTAACAGCCTTTACTTTTCTTTACATGTACTTTGCTTAGTTTTTTAGTAAAAGAAGCTCAGAGTTAAGTTATGCCTAAAATGCTAACTGAGAATCATTTTAAAGTAGCGTTTGTTTGTTCCTTAAATCTAAATGTTAAATGAGTACTTTAAACGGGGTAGGTAAATAAATGCCACTTTTAAAGGGGATAGATAAATAAGAAACACAAAAGGACCAAAACAAAGACTCCTAATATTGTACAAGGAAGGCATGGAAATAAATTTTACTTGTAAAGTGCTTCCAGTCTTCTCTCAGTCTAACTCCTTATAGGGCTGGGTGGCCTTTGTTTTCTCCCTTTTATAATGCAAGTTTGAGGGAGGAGTTTAGAAGTGGATTGAGAATAGGGAAAACTTTTTTAAGCATGATATTATTGCTTTTGAAACATTGGAAACAAGTAAAAGCATGATATTATTGCTTTTGAAACATTGGAAACAAGTAAAATAAAGTGTGCATAGCTATGTTATGTTTTAAAATATGTTTTTGAAGGAAATTGTTGTTTATTTTAAGATCTGAAACAGTCTAGGAGGAGTTAACTAAGTCATGTGCTCCTCCACTTCTATAAAAGAGAATGAATGTGAAGTGTTTAGTCAGTGTGTGGTAGGAAGGAAATCCTACTGGATGCCTAGACAGGTTCTAGGTGCCTTTATGGCAGGAATTTCTTTTTGTTAAAGACATGATTTCCTGTGCCTTATTCTTTGAATGTTATGTTCAAGTTCCGCTTTAAGTTCATTTTAGTTTTTTTCTGCTTCTAATAAATTTTGAAGTATTGGATCCTGACTGCTTTCTGGACTTTATTGGACACCCCACGTGCACAGCTGGTATGTGCCTCTCATTCATTTTTATGCAAGTTAGCAAACTAACATTTGCAGGAGAGAGATTTATCCAATGATCCCTAACTGTTGCACCTGCTGAGCTGAATACCCTCTCAACACTTACACTGGAGGGTGGGCATGTCAGGTACTTCAGTGCCACTGCAGTCAGCTTTGGCCATTCACTGACCTTTCTGCTCCAGTATAAAAGAGGATCATTGGTTATTGACAAGTGCCTGTTTTCAGACAAATTTGACTCAACCATTCTCTGTGCCACACTAAGTCCAGTGGTTAATGCATCATCCTGTTCTCCGGAATCATTTATTTCACAAATCCTCACTTGGGACAAAGCCTCCCAAAGGGGGTTGATGCCAACTGCTTTGGATGACAGACCACCTGGAACTGCAGTCCCCTTCCCCTTACAGGATATGCTTGATACTCTTCCAGGTGCACCTTCAGCCTGATTATGCTGCTGAGGTTTGCTGACCTTGGCACGTGACTTCTGTGCCTCATGAACCAAGCACACCAGTTGCCCTCTGAAATTTTTTACCTGTTCAGGCCCTCCCTCCAGTACTGAGGCAATTCCACGTTTGTATCGTGGGTCCAGCATTGTTCCTATTGCAACGTTGCCACTATGCTGAATGCTCAAGATGTGATGATTCTGGTTGAATACTGTTAACATGTGTTTCAGCAACATACTGCTAGCACTGTCTCCAGCAACATCAAGGCCATGCTGTACATTCATAATGATCAATCAGAAAATAACATCGGCTCAGACAAATAGCCACACGTTCAAACTTGTTCGATATACAAATTCTTTATTTTCAAATGTGAATTCAGATGCCCCAATGTTTCGTCAGTATATGGCTTCTTCTGGGATTGTGTATATATATATATATATATATATATATATATAATAATTATAAATTAATCATCAATCATATACAGTATTTACCAAAATTAATATTTATAAAAATAATTTTTAATTTCTACCTCTTGCCACACACCATAACACCAAGTAGTGGATAAATCAGGCCATACAAATATAAATGGTGTCTAAATAAATAAGGCTACCTCTCTTATTTCTGAGCAGCTGCTCTTATTCCACTGCACTCTGATTTATTTCATCAGCTGTAAAATAATTCACAACAAACATCAAAATCCCCCTTCATTATGTAATGTACTAAACTATTACTTATCACACTAAATTCTGAAGTAGAGTATTGCCATTTAAATAAATGCATTTTACCTGTATCTTAAAACAGGCTTAAGTAGCTCTATAGGACAATGCCTTCATATAGATAATGTATCTAAAAAACAGAATACAATCCAGAGGTCAGGAAGTGAGTACCATGTAATCTGATATAACCGTTTGAATTAAAACCTCACAAAATCAATACTTATAGTATTAAAAATATTACTATGGTCTGTACATGTATTTAAATCTTGTCTCTTAATATGCAAGACATAAATATGATTCAAGGTTAAACATTTTCTCAAACGAGTCATAGCACTTATCTACTTTAATAAAAGCTTTTAGCAAATATTGCAAAATGATTTGCTGCCAGTGCTCAGTAAGTTAAATATAAGCTTTCAAACTGAAATTAACCATTTTCACATGCGTTACAAAACTCGTGTTAAATACTTCTTAAATGAAAACTTGCAGCAAACTTTTCAAAGTAGCTTCATACAGGTACTCACTTTTTGCTCCTCTTTAAGTTTGTTCAGAGTGACAGCAACAGTCTGAGCAGCAGCCCAACCTCTTATGTCCATGCGGGAGAGCGTGCTGACGTGGCAAAACATCACAGATGATACATGTCATTGCTAAGCTGCAGCTGCTGCTAAGCAATGGCTTTTCCACATGGACATAGACCTTAAAAGCGATTGAAGAACTGGCAATAACTTTTATGTGGAATATTTGACTCCTGATGTATTACACCTTTGCAGGGCTAATATTAAACACAAAAAAGGATAGAAAATAGTAATAAATTACAGTGAAACTGTCAATGGGGCAGATTAGGTTTAAACAAACACGGTGGGGGGGGAGGAATTGGAACGATTTCTATCTCTTCCATTATAAAAAAAGGAAATAAATTTAACCTTTAGATCACAAATCAAACTATTCTTTGTCTAAAGTAAAAGAACATGACCAATGGATTCAGATGGACTGAGAACAAATCAGAAGACACTGGTTTTCGGATTATCAGATATACTTTTAAAAGGCGGGTTGTCACAATGATAATAATACTGACTTTATAATAGATATCTGAGTCAATGCCAGCATGATTGCCAGTTCATTTCTTCATTAAGACTCCATTGGTGACGATAGGTTCCTAATTAAAAAATCCACCAGGATTCCCTGTTTTCTATCAAACGTTGATAATCTCCGCCTCTAGAAGGAACCTGTACCTGTTCCAGCCCCCAGAATCTTAACTGCATTGGGGTGTGGCCTCTTTCATTAAAATGTCTGGCTACTGATGATTGCTCATCTTTTGTTCTAAGTTTACTTTTATGTTCTGAGATCCGAATTTTTAATTCCCTTGTCATCTGCCCTACATAAAGGTGATCACAAGGACATTGTAATAGGTAGACAACCCCTTTTGTGATACATTCTAAATGTTGTTTAATTAAATACTCTTTGCCTGTATATGGATGCCTGAATCTATCTTTTTTAGAAGTATTGCCACAGGACACACATTTGTTGCATGGAATCATTCCTACTTTTAAAGGGCCAAGAAGTAACTGTCCTTTCTTGTTATCAATACTATGTTCTGATTTGACAAGTCTATCCTTAATAGTTGGTGCTTTCTTAGACACTACATAAGGTAACTCCCTAAATATCTGTTGTGTCTGTGGGTCATTCTGCAAAATCCTCCAATGTTTAAAAATAATTCTCTTAATTTGGGAAATTTCCAGACAGTGTGTTGTACTAAATGTTATCTTTTGTGTGCTCTCCTATGGGACTGTTACTGCTTGATCTGGTTCTAGAAGCGTTTCGCTTGTAGCCTGCAAAATTCTAGTTAATGCTGAATGCAAAACTGGACTCAGATATCCTCCAACCTTAAATCAAGATACAGTTTCAATAACTTATCTTTGAAACTCACTAGGTAAACTACAATTTTGTTTAACTCTTAATAGTTGGGAATAAGGTATACTGTTTTTAAGTCCTTCTGGATGAAAACTTCTACAGTGTAAAATAATGTTATGATCAGTGTCTTTATGATAAAATTTAGATTCTAACTTGTTCTCTTTTTTAAATATAGATATATCTAAAAAATGTATAATCTCCTGGCTATAAGTAGCTGTAAACTTTAAATTTTGATCACATTTGTTAATATATTCTAGAAAAGATTTAAGGGAAGCTTCATTGCCATGCCAGATCAAGAGTACATTGTCTATAAACGTCACCAGAAAAGTACATTATCTGCATATCTGTTATTAGTGTCATTATTTTGCAAAATTTAGCTTTGTTCAAATTCAAACATATAGGCGTTGGCATATCCTGGAGCCATCGTGATACCTATAGCAATGCCCTTACATTGCCTGAAAAAGTGTTTTCAAATTTAAAATAATTATGGTGTAAAACAAAACTTGCCATTTCCCGTAGAAATATGGTTTTAGGTTTCTGTAGGTTGGGCCTTGTATCTAATAATTTACCTAATGCTTCCACTCCTTTTATATGGGGGATGGATGTGCAGAGGTCCTTAACATCTATTGTAACCAAAAAAATATAATTTTGACTCATCACTTGTAAGTTCAATTATTCTAGTAGTTGTAAAACATGCATTGTATCTCTAACATAAGTAGGCGTCCAAATCTTGTATATGCAAATCTACATATTTCGATAAAGGCTCTAAAATGGATCCAATTCCTTACACTATGGCCCAGATATTCAAAAGGGTTGCGCATGGTGCAACAATGTTGTGCCATGTGCAACCCACTGAAGTGCCCTTGCGCGATATTCAAATGAGAATTGTGCCTGGCACAAATCCCAATAAGCAGGAGCATATCAGTAATGTATGCGGTGCAGGTGGGGGGGCGTGCCCATGCATACTCTGCACATCCCGATATTCAGCCCGGGATGTGCTGAGTCCATGCATGCACAACCCCTACTTGCGCTGCACAAAGTTGATCCAAAAAAAAAAGGATTAATGGCTAGCCACCCACAGGTGAGCTGTCGTATTGCAGGGTGCAACACGGCAGCTGCCACCTGTGGGTGGCTACCCAAGCTCCGGCTGCACCTTTGTGGTGGCACCCCTCCATGCCCGATCATGGGCATCAGTTAAAAATAATAACGTCCAATATCCCTGGTGGTCCAGTGGACCGCTGTCTGCCTGATCGTGGGCTTCTGTATTAAAAAATGAGAATCCAATATCCCTGGTGGTCCAGTGGACTGCTGTCTGCCTGATCGTGGGCTTCTGTACAATAAAAATCACTCCAATGTCCCTGGTGGTCCAGTGGACTGCTGTCTGCCCGATCACAGGCTTCAATAAAATAAAAAAAAAAATCCAATATTGGTCCAGCTGACTGCTGTATTCCCGATCGCGGGCTTCAATAAAATAAAAAACAATCCAATATCCCTGCTTGTCCAGTGGACCGCTGGCTGCCCGATCGCTGGCTTCTGTAAAATTCGCCTCGCATACATTATGGCCCCATTTGCATTTGCACTTTTGAATTTCGTGGTTGCTGTACATAGCACAACAGGACTTGTGCTAGCGCATCCCCCTGCTCCACTCTGGCCACTTGTGTTGGCACAGTGCCACTGCACCATGCACACTGCGGGTGGCCAGGGTGCGATATTCAACTATACTGAGCCATGGCGCAGCTCCGTTGAATATCACCCAGTCAACACCCCTGCACAGCCAAGTTGCACTGCGCCCAGGCTTGCGCCACAGCCTGGCACAGTTTGAATATCTGGGCCTATGGGTCTACCAGGAGGATCAGAAATATTTGTATGAATTTTAGGTAAAGCATACAAAAACAGAATTCTAGGAAACTGCTGCATTAATAATTCCATTTCCCAATCATGTAACCATCCCTGCAAATTTGATGTTTCCAAAAAGTTATTACTTTTCATCCAACTACTTTCTGTAGGATTTCTATCCAGTTTAACCTAATTTTCTTCATTATGAAGTAATTTTCCACACATTAACTGATATCGGTCTATATCCATAAGAACTCTTGCTCCTCCTTTATCTGCTGGTTTTATTATCAGGTTTTTGTCCATTTCCAGACTCTTAATAACATCATTCTGGTCTCTAGATAAATGATATCTATGTTGCCTTGTATCAATACCATCACACAGTTTCAAAATATCCTGATCCACCATACTAATAAACGTTTCAACAGGATGACTCATACCAATGGGAGGCATATAAGTTGATTTTATCCCTAAAGCTTATTTTAATTTAGTCCTATCTGGATTCAAATCTATGTTATTGTGGAACTGCACTTGAAACCTTAGGTTACTATAGAACCTTTGTAGATCTTCAGCCAACCCAAATTGATTTAACTTTTTGTGATGAAAAAAGAGAGGCCTAGTGTCAAAGTTTCTATTTCTAAAGGTGTTAAAACACGTTAACTCAAATTGTGTACCACTACTTCCCTTTGCTTCCCCTGTATGCTATTTTCTGTCCTCTTCCTCTGCCACCTCCACTTATTCCTTCTGTTTCTGTTCCACTTGTAGTTTTGTCCCACAAATCGTACCTCTTTGATAGACCTTGTGTCTGGTCTTGTTCCCCATGAACCCCTGATTTACTCAGTGTCTCTGTATCCTTTTCTTGTCATTCTGTCATCTCTTTCTTTCTTAAAAAAGGACCTCGCCCATGACCTGATTTAAAAGAACTTCGAGTATAGCTCTCCATACTATTTGATCTACATTTACTTCCTGACATGTATTAAAAGACTGTGGCAGTTGGTAGGGAATTTAACAATAGCTTCCTAGCCTGGGTACCTGAAGAACCCTGCACTAAAGCTATTTTCCATTTGAAATTTAAAGTGCTATAAACAGAGGGGATTGGCCTTCCATCTCCTGTCATTTATGGAATCTTCCCCTTTGATCAGCTACCAGAAAATTCAAATCCCAGTTTGAAATTTAATTCCTATTTACCTCTATCAAGCCTTTGTCCTAAGCAAGGGGAGGTGTCAGACACTGAAATACACATCAACTCTTCCCAAGTAACCTTGCAGAAAAATGGGAATCTTTTTGTCAAACCTGCTGTCCTGGCCTTTTTGTAAATTAAACATAAACAAAAAATTACGGATAAATAAGACAGCAGTAGCCAAATTGCCACAGCTGTTATTGGGTGATCCCATGTGATCATTACTTCTTTATTCTCAAAGATTCTTAGTGGTTCTCTGTTACTTCTTCATCCTCTCTCCAGAGTGAATTCGCTGATGTTTTGTCAGATCACTATTACTGCTAAAACTCTTGTCACATTCAGCACATTTATATGGTCTCTCTCCAGAGTGAATTCGTTGATGCAATATCAGGCAATCTTTCCGGCCAAAACTCTTATTGCATTCAACACATGTATATGGTCTCTCTCTAAAGTGAATTCGCTGATGCAATACCAGGTGATCTTTCTGGGAAAACCTCTTATTGCATTCAACACATTTATAAGGTCTCTCCCTAAAGTGAATTCGCTGATGTCTTATCAGGTGACCCTTCTGGACAAAACTCTTGATGCATGTAGCACATTTATATGATCTCTCTCGGGGTTAGTGTCTCCAAATGTTTAGGGATTTCTAATACCGTGGCAAGAATGGACCCCATTCTTTAGCCAGGGCATATTCAAAACTCAAGAAATTAGTAATGTATTAATCTTTGATGTTTGCTGACAGCGCTTTTCTCAGCACACGCAACGTCCCCAAAATAGCTTCCTTTTGAAGTTCATAAGGTGTCACAAATATTGGTAGCATATTTAAATGTGCCTGAAAGTTCTTTTTGATTAGTCCCATTGCTCCAAGCACTACTGGAACAATCTGTGTGTCCTTATTCCACATCAGTTTGGTTTCTGACTGCATATCTTGGTATTTCATGATTTTGTGTCTCTCTGTACGCAGCACACTGTAGTCACTAAGGTGGCTATTTCAATCAGTAATGCTACCTTTGTCCTCTTTTCTTGTATTACAATATCAGGTTTTCTTGCTTCCACTTTCTTGGCTGTTGGTATTGGGTGATCCCATGTGATCATTACTTCTTCATTCTCTGTGATTCTTTGTGGTTCATGTTTCCAGTGTCTCTCTGCTACCTGTATGTTATAGTGTTTGCACAGTTTCCAGTGGATCAATCTTGCTACATTGTTGTGTCTTTCAGTATACAGGCCTTCTGCCATAAGTACTTCACATCCAGTCACAAGATGTGCAACTGTTTCTAATTCTGTACTACAGAACCTGCACTTGTCTGTTTCTCCTGTTTTTTCTATGGATTTTGTGAACCATCTTGTGCATAGCCCACTATCTTGGGCTGCCATTATTAGTCTCTCATCTCGTGGCCTAAATTCACCTCTTTTTAACCACTCATGGGTCAGGGCTTGATCGACCTGTGGTTGCTCCAGTAGCTTCCTGTATTTTCCACTATAATTATGGACTTTCCAATTGTTTTTTTATTTTCTGTTGTCCTTTATCCTTATACTCCTTTTTCTGATTCTTTGCTTTTTCTGTTGCTGACAATTCCTTATCTACATTTGGATTGACATCAATCTCTGCTATCCTTCTGAAGGCTTCTCCTAATTTGATGAGTGAAGTCATTTTAGGCTTATTTTCTTCATGATGCAAGACCTTGGCTATATTTGGGTCCAAGGATGTCAGTAAGTATGTATGTAGCCCCACTATTGTGGATCTATATGTGTAATCAATCTCAATGAGGCCCATGCCTCCCTCTGCCCTTGGGATGTATAATCTTGGCATGCACTGATTTTTGTATATTAATTGGTGAGCATGAAACATTTTTCTTGTTTTTATATCTAGCTGGTTCAACACTTTCTGTGGCCAGTCTATCACACCAAAGCTGTATGATATCACTGGAAGGGCAAGTTGATTTATAGCTTGCACTTTATTTCGTGTTGTCAAAGCAGTTTTCAAAATTAGCTTTAACCTTCTAAAATATTCCTTGCTTACTTTTACTCTCATTTGTTCATGTTGTGCTGTTGCTCCTTCATCTATTCCCAGGTATTTATACACTCCCTCTTGCTCAGGTTCTTTTATGTCACAGACCTCCGCCAGATTCACGTTTTCTTTACAAGTTAACTTTCCTGCTACAAATGTTGCTTTGGCACATTTGTCTAGGCCAAACATCATCCGTATGTCATCAGAAAAGGTCTTAACAATTTGAAGTTGTTTTTCAAATGTTTGTCAGATGAACTGTAAAGTTTTAGGTCATCTACAAATAGAAGGTGAGATGTTAGCTGTTGATTATTTTTGTTTCTGGGTTCAAGCTGTATCCATAGCCTAGATTGTTGATTAGGTTACTCAAGGGATTGAGGGCAAGCAAACAGAAGTGGTGACAAAGAGTCACCCGAAATATCCTCTGTTGGATGCTTATATTTGGGATGGTGATTTGACCTTTCTCATGATTTAATTGCAGGGTGGTTTGCCACTTTGTCATTGTTGTTGTGATGAAGTTTATCAGTGTAGGGTGTATCCTGTAGATCCGTAAGCACTCAGTGATCCAGGAGTGTGGGACACTGTCAAATGCTTTTTTGCAGTCGATCCATGCTACACTAAGATTTCTGCATTTTTTGCAGCTCTCCATAATGGCTTTGTTCAACAAGAGATGGTCCTTTGTGCTATATGATTTTCTTTTATTACCTTTTTGTTCTATTGCCATGAGTTTATTGCAGTCTAAATGATTGTAGACTCTATCTGCATCGATTCCAGTATATAGTTTATATGTTGTTGGTAAACAGGTTATTGGGCGATAGTTCTTGGGGAGACTGGCAGGTTCAGATTTAATAAGAAGTGTGGTATTCCCTGTTGTTAACCAGATAGGTGTTAAGTCAGGATGTGCGTATAAATAGTTTTTTGAGGTAGCTAAATCTTGGTGCAAAGATGTTAGTACTTTCAACCAGAAGTTGGGTACTACATCTGGACCTGGGGTTTTCCAGTTGGAGGCCTTCCTTATCTTCATTTCTATCTCCTTAGCTGTTACGTCAGGCCACTCCATATCTCTAGTAGTACCATTTCTAATGCTGTCTTTATTTCCTGTATCCACTTTGCATCCCTATTATGTTCACTGGATCTTCATAAATACTTCTCCAGAATTCTCAATTTCTTTCTTTACTGGTGGAGTTTTTATGTTGGCTTTTCTTTCCCAGCTCCTATAGAATTTCTTGGTCTTCTCTAAACCATCTATTTTGCATTTTTTCATTGTTCCTTTCTCGTATTCTCCTGAGCTTTTCGACTTGAGCAGAGATCTTAAGCTTGTTATTTGAGATGGTAAAATTTGGTCCTGATCTGTTTTAATACAGCATTTTTGTTTGATTTCATCCACTTTCCTGATGACTTTCATTGATCTATTACCTTTTCTAAACTCCTCCAGCAGTGATACTTCTGATCTTAGTTCCATAATTGTCCCTTCTATCCGCTTTTTCCATGGTGGTGTGCTGAATTTCCCTCTTTTGTTCTTCATTCTTGCTTTTTGGCACTGCTCTATTTGTTATTAGTCTCGCTGCACAATAATGTATTCTGTTTTTTCAGTGACATCATATGGATCCTCTGGATGGTTCCAATAACTTTGTTTATCTGTTTTATGTGTTCCTAACTGTGTATGTCAGGCGTAATTTTTGCAGTCTTTCCCTTTGATGTATTTTGATATATTTGTCCTTGTCAATTAGGTCCAGCAATTCTTCTCTCATGTTTTCTTCCTCTTGGTTAAGGATTGTTCCTGTAATTGGCATTTCCTGCTCTTCCGCTCTCTGTATAGGTTGACCTGGAACTTCAGCTGTTTTGATCGGATATGGCACTTGATGTGCACTTTGCTGGGTGTCTTTAGGAGGTGTGTCATGTTTCGTTTCATGTACCAATATTGGCTGAGCAGTTGTCTGCTGTAACGGCTACCAGATGATATTGGTGTAGGCTGAGTCTCTCCCTCAAATCCTTCTTTCTTTAACTGTTCAAGGACTTCTATTTTGATGTGTTGCCTTTCTAGATCACTAAACTGTGCACTTTCATTACATTCCACTTTGTGTGGTTATTCTTTTCTTTGTGATGTTTGCCATATCTGGATGTCTCTGTCTATATGTCTGTTCAAATATATCTGCAATTTTTGTTGCTGTGCTGGTAAGAGCTACTTTCTTTTTGGCATAAATGCTACACCATATCAGATCCCTTTTCTTTGCTGTGTCCCATGTATCTGCTCTTCCTGCTATGAAAGCCTCTGGTACCTCTTCCTTCTCTTTTGCTACCTCTTCACCTGCTTCCTTCTGTAGTCTGCCCAAGTTAAGCTCATCTATGTACTTTTTTGTTTTTATTTGTCCTATTAGGGATCTAAAGTTTGCACCTGTCACACTGTTCAGTTTGTCTATGGCAATTATTTCTCTCTGCTGCAATTTGTTCCGAAGCCTGATGGTATATCCTCTTACTGGAAACTCAGGGTGCGTCGCATAATAATAACAATACATAATTTCTAGTTTGTCCTCGTAAGTCCACTTAACTGTTTGCAGTCCTCTGGGCTGGCCTATCAGTCTTTTTACTGTTTGTGGCTTGCTGGCTTCTGCTACCACTGTGGGACAATGCACTCCATGGTCTGACACTGTGGCAGGATGGTACTATTACTCAGGATGTGGCACTATCACATCGTCCAACCCTTGCCCTAGTGCCCTGAGCTAGGGTTGGGCACTTTATGCTGGGTCTGTGCCCAGCTTTCAGTTTCATTTTTCTCTTTCCATACTATATATTGTCTATACAGTAGTATCGCCTTGGTGAGATTCTGTTAAAACAGGGCCCACCACGTGAAGGTACTCACCAAGACTTGAGCACGAAATAACTGTGGCTTGCCACTAGTGTCACAAATTGCTCCACCAACGATTTGTCACTCTCACTTCATCACTTCATCTGAGCCTCAGTCTCTCTCCAGAGTGAATTCATTGATGTTTTGTCAGATCACTATTACTGCCAAAACTCTTGTCGCATCCAGCACATTTATATGGTCTCTCTCCAGAGTGAATTTGTTGATGTTTTGTCAGATCACTATTACTGCCAAAACTCTTGTTGCATCCAGCACATTTATATGGGCTCTCTCCAGAGTGAAATCGCTGATGTAATACCAGGCGATCTTTCTGGACAAAACTCTTGTTGCATTCAGCACATGTAAATGGTTTCTCTCCACAGTGAATCTGCTTTTTCATCAGGACACTTAGCTTGCTTAAAGTCCTCTGATATTTGGTACATTTAAATTGCCCCTTTATTTTATGAATATGTTCTGTTACAGTGATGAGTTGGAGGTCATGGGCTCTCCTCCTGCACTGAAGATACTGATGGTGTTTCTCTGTTGTATGACTCAGCTGATAATTCTCAAATGAGGATTCCTGGCTCCAGGTTTCATTGCACTCAAACTTCCTGCTGACTAAAAACATATTTTTACTTAGTATCTTCTTACAGTATGGACACAAATGTGTCTGTTTTTTCCTTAATCTTGTTGAGAGCTCCATCAACATTCCTAAGATTTAACCTCAGAAATTAGTGTTCAAACTGTCCCATTTTAAAACTGTTTGGATTAAATTATTCTTTCTGTAACATTTCAATTTATTGTGTTATTGATCATATTTATAGACTGTGCCTGACCCATTCTGGCTTCTTATTGGTCTAAACATGGTAACAAGGGAGTATGTTAACACGTAATAAAACATGGCAGGATGGGTATGCTAACCAAGAACTGTTCTGTAACAGGACAAAGGATTATTAAACAAAACACACAGAACCACGTGGAAAATTTCCAGCAGAGAAAAACCTTGAAATTACATTTTCAAAAGGTAGTCAGAGTGAGTAAAATATCACCCTGCATCTACCCTCTTTGTGACAGGATATGTGACCCAACATATTTATTCTGTTTCTGTTAGTTTAAATATTCTTCTGTTACAGGTTCTGTTTGGAATGGACAAGATGGCTGCCAGGTAACATATATGAACATACAAAGAAGCCAACAGAAGAAGGCCATTTGGTCTATCAAGTCTGCTTGTATTGCAGGGTCCACAGCTAGAGTTATTGTCCCTGTCCTCCCTCACCACTCCTCCCATCCTCCATACCCATAAGCCTTACCTTCCCCTATGCCTATCTCAGCCACTCTTAAAGATGTCCACTGTCTTCAACAAGTTGACCTCTTCTGGCAGAGCATTCTAAGTGTCCACCACCCTCTTTGTGATGAAGTGCTTCCTGACCTCCCTCCTAAACCTTACACCCTCCAGCTTAAGACTGTGCTCCCTCATGTTATGATTGTCATTCAGCTTAAAGAGACTCTCCTTAGCAACCTTTTTTATCCCTATCAAGTACTTTAAGGTCCCAATAATGTCCCCACTCTCTTTCCTGTCTTCCATGCAGTACATGTTCAGTGCCCTTCACCTCTCCTCATATGCCTTACCTTGCTGCCTCACTATCATCTTTGTAGCCCTGCTCTGGACCTTCTCCAGCAGGTTAATATTCTTTTTGAGGTGTGGGAACCAGTGCTGAACTCCATACTCTAGATGCAGCCTTACCAGTGACCTGTACAAGGGCCGTATAACCTCCTGTCTCCTACTGGTGATCCCCCTAAATATGCATTCCAGCATCTTGTTTGCCTTTGCTGCTGCTTTCTTGCACTGTGTGTACTGCTTCATGTCACTAGTGATCATTATTCCCAGGTTCTTCTCCTCCTGTAATGCAGATACTCAGACTCCACCCAGATAGTACTCTTTCCTGGGATTCTGGGCTCCAATATGTATACATTTGCATTTCTTGGCACTGAAGCCAAGTTGCCATATCCTGGACCACCTCCCCAGCATTTCTAGATCTTCCTGTAGGTCCTGTATCCCTTCAGCTATTTCCAGTCTCCTGCAGAGCTTGGTGTCATTCATGAATAGACACATTTTGCCCTTAATGCCATCCCCAATGTCACTGATGAAGACGTTGAACAACATCAACCCCAGCACCAAGCTCTGCGGGACCCCACTGGTTATCTCTTTGGTGCCAGATAACTCTCCCCACACAACCACCCTCTGGGTTCTGTCCTTCAGCCAGCTTTCCACCCATCTGGCTATCTTTTCCCCAACCCCAGACCTACCAATGTCCTGATCAACCTTTTGTAGGGCACGTGGTCAAATGCCTTGCTGAAATCAAGATAGAGGTTTTCTACCACTTGACCCCATCTACTGTCTTAGTGACACATTCAAAGCACTCATCAGATTCATTTGACATGATCTCCCCCACCTCCCATGAACCCATGCTGCCTCATATCCTGGAGACCATGCTCCTCTAGATATTCTACCAACCTTTCCTTTAGTATGGTCTCCATGAGCTTGCCCACAATGGAGGTCTGACTTACTGGTCTGTAATTCCCTGGGTCATCCTTGGGACTACTTTTGTGGAGGGGGACTACATGTGCTGTTCTCCAGTCCTGTGGTACCATGTCTGACTCTAGTGAACTATTAAATAGATCTGCCAGTGGCCCTGCCAGCTCCTCAGCCACTTCCTTTAGTATCATTAGATGTACTCTGCCTGGGCCTGGTGATTTGTCCGCCTTCAATGCCATCAGCCCCACCCTCACTCTATCCTTCTCCTCAGTCACTACATCTGTGTTCCCCTTCCCCTGCTCCTCTTTTCCCTCCTGAAGGCATTGGTCCATCTTTCTCCTGGTGAAGACAGAACAGAAGCATACAGGCAGCTTATGAGAGCTTGGCACCCACTGTGCAGGTGCTGATATTCTTATAGGATGTTTAGCAGTAATTGTTGACAGGATGAGCAAGGAAGAGACAATTAAGCCATAATCCCAATGGGGAGTCTTTCCTGGGATATGTTCAAACGTCAGGCAATGAACCCTTGTGCATGTTGTAAAACTTAACAAATAGCAACGAAGTGCTCAAACGATGAGGACACACACATACACACACACACACACACACACACACACACATGGGTAGGAATACTGGGGGAACTGTTGCTCAAGGAAGAGGTCACACCTCCACAGCCCTGAGCACATATATGTGGGAGTTGGACACCAGCTCTCCCTCTTTTGATATTCTACAACTAAGGAAGAGGGCCTTGCTGAAGCTAGCTTAGTAAGGAAGTATAGCCTGGGGTAATGTCTTCTATAGCTAGCAGCAGGTAAAGAGACTTTAGGTGAGGCTAAAGTTTGAGGTTTTTCTGAAAAATCATCTGTCTGATTAATTTACTTTATTTTCTATTCTCAGTAAACATGTAAACCTTTTATCATACAGTAAATAGATCATGTTTGTAAATACATGTAGTATCTTCTAGTAAAGAATCTGTTGTTGATAAAACCAGTGACTGCCTCATGATTGACAAGCTGATTTGTGTTATTTCTGCTGGACCCTGTTTACAGTCTGTCTCTGAAGTGCACTCTACCAATAGTTATTTTGTTGCCCTTCCTGACCCTGAGCAGGGCCAAACGTGGTTTCTTGGTATAATCATGTGATGACAAAACTGTCCTGTAAGCTGAGATGTTACAAAGGGGCAGTTTTTCTCACACCCTCCCTCAGTAAAAGAGCCAAATCTCATTTTTTAAATGCAGGCAGTCACCAAAGTTAGACAGCACGATACAACTGCAGCTACCCCCTCCACTGAGTAAAAAACAAAAATCACATTTTTTAATGCAGGTAGTCATCACAGCCTGTCATAATACAATACAACTGCAACTTTCCCAAGTAAAAAAAAGTAACATTTTTAAAATGTAGAGTCACCAAAGTCAGACAGAATTTAATACAACTGCAATTACCCTTCCCCGGGTAAAAGCAATCACAATTTACAGAGTCAGCAGAGCTAGTCAGAATACAATGCAACTGTAACTGCTTTTCCGCCAATTAAAAAAAATTACATCTTTGTAATACAGATAGTCATCAGAGCCAGTTGCAGTACAATGCAAGTATATTGTGACTGGTTCTGATGACTATCTGTGCTATAAAAATGTAACCCCCAAGTTAAAAAAAATCACATTTATATAGTGCAGACAAGTTACCAGAGTAAAAAAACAAAATCACATTTTTGTGCTTTACTTCTTTGAAATTACTCCAAGAGATTTTTTTTAAATTAAGTCAGTTTTATTTATTTTCAAAAAACAAAGCATCTGTCCAGAAAATGTTGAAAAAGATACTTGAACAAGGAATCCTACTCCACAAGAGATAACTTCAGGAGATACTGCTTCTCATAGATACATATAAGTTGATGGTAGATAAGGACTGCTTGGTCTATCGAGTCTACCCAAATGTTCTATCCCCCTCAGTAACCCATGTTGTCCCTTTACCCTGCCCCTGTTAGTAATACCTTCAGTAATCTCATTTTCATAGGGGTCCCAGGGAAGATAACAGCAGTCAACAGGTGAACATAATCCTGCAGGAATAGTTACACACTGAATAAAGTAAATATAGGAAAAACAAATAAGCGCCAAATAGTAACCACATCCAAACAGTAATCAAAACAAGCACACAGAGTAGGTTCACTGCTTTTTTTAAAATACAGGTATAAGTCACTAAATCCAGACAGTACAATACAACTGTAAATAACTCAGCTGTCTAAACAAGCATTTATGTAAGGAATAAGACACAACGAGGTGTGGTTTATGGCTTGATAAGAGCATGCTCCAGGTCAGTAATGAGGCATGAGACGCTTGCGCTGAGTGCCTTTAGCACCTGGGAAGTACTCTTATTGGGCCACATATCTCAGAGTGTCTTATTCTGCTTATAAAATGGGTCTCATAAACAATTTATTTAAAAAAAAGGAACAAACGATGTACATAAATGTAAAAAAAAAAAAGGGTTTATTTGCTATTCATAGTAAAATAGTTTGTCTATCCCAGTACTGCACTGTAGCACAATGTTCAGTTTCCAGTAGAGGGCAACTGCATGCAAATTCCTTAGGTGAGTTCCTGCAGCCCTGTAAATTGTACCCACCCCCATCTGAGCTCACACACACACACATATACACACACAATGTATAATAAAGCCTCCTTTATCTGTCTGGCAGTGTTGGCAGTTTTGTCTGACCAGTTTCATGCAGGAAAACACAGGAATGCTTGAATGGACCACTTGGGGAGATTGCGGCACGTGGGTGTTTTGACAGTTGTTTTACCCATTTCTGGGTATGCTGAGAGAGCTGCTTCATATTGAGGGTGGGGCTTTTCAGTGTCACGTGGGTCATTAATCAGAGAGTGGTCCACTCACATGTATTCGGTGAGAGCTGCTGGGCTTCTGAAAGAGTTGGGAGTAGACAGAGAAAGCAGAGAAATTTGACAGATTCATGCTTATTTTTATTTAGAAAAGGTAAACCATTGTTGCCTTAATTTGGTGCTCTCTTTCTTCATTTTTTATGCACTACATAAAGTTTTCCCAGAGGATGTGCTGTTTGTTTTTTATCAGGGCTTGAAGACAAATGTCTAAGGGGAAGGTGAAAGCAGGATTACAAGAAGAGTGGGGGTTCTCCCCCCTCCCGGTGGTTGCCGAACAGGAGAGATAGAAAAGATAGAGTGTGAAGTACAGAAAGCTCAGAAAATTGGAGATTGGAGAACAGAAGTTAATGTAGAAGAAAAGAAGAATAGAGAGCGGAGTATGGTTAAACAGGGAACGAGAGAAGGTTTTTATGAGTGGAGTTATTGTTGGCTGTAATTGTGGAAGAGAGATACGGCTGCTTGGAAAATAAAAGCAGATTAAATAGTCTGGAAGAAATACATTAAGACAGAGCTGTATCTCACTCTTTCTCTATCTGTTTTGTGACAAAACTTGAACTATAATTTTTATGTGTGTGTTACAAATGTTACACATATTATAAGTCCACATTTGTTGCAAGGTTTTTTCAGTCTATATTAAACTGTGTGGTATAGTTGTTGTTGTTGCAACTTGGTGGATATAAAACGGAGGGTGACAGTGTTTCAAAACTAAATAAAATTTTAAGGATTGAAGGAGAACAAATAAATGTAATAAGCAATTAATTATTTTGAGGTAACTATCAGATTGTTGGTTTAACCAGGGAGAAGGTTGAGCTCAAATAGGCAGATAGCTTGTAATTGTATAATAACGAGTTTTCAATTAAGTCATGAGCCGATAGACTGGAGACCAGAATTAGTGACCAGTGAAATTAATTATAGAACATAGATGCTCAGGCTTTTTTCATGCTAATTAAAATTCAAAACCTAATAATCTAGCTACTTGATAGTTAAGTGCTTGTGCTAGTGTCTTAGCATGTAAAATAATTACTGATGCCTTAAATGCCCACATTTGTTTTCATGCCAATTAATTAATAGATTAATCACTGCTCCATATAAAAGAGGGACTTTGTAAATCTCATTCAGATATGAGCTGGGATATGAGGAAGTAGCTGTGTGCGTGCATGAGAGTGTGCTGAGTACTTTAGGGAAATTATACTTCATGCAGCCTACGCTTCTTAAAGTTGTAAAAGCATGACGCTGCTTGTTACAAGGGTTATATCAAAGTGAGAAGCCTGTGAAATTAGTTAAAAAGATATTTGCACGTAAACACATGAAGGCACAAATGTTAAATCAGTTGCCGTTACAATAGAAGTGAGAAGTGTGTAGTTGAATACTGCAGCGAGAGAATTTTAAACTATATTTATCTTGTGGTACCCATGGGATATTATTGGAAGGGTACCATTGTTGATTGTGTGGCTATTTGGCACCAAGTGGAAGCTGCTGGTATACTGCTGGTTGGATAGTCACCCCCCTGACTGGGATTGTAGGCACTAGACAAGAGTACGTCCAGATATTGGGCTGTTAACCTTGCTTAAAAAAGTAAGTTAATTGTAATACTAAATGGTTAAGACATATCAAATTATTGAGTTTTATTTAAGATTTTATTAAGAGAAATTGAGTGCAAAAACTACAAACTGCATATTGTCTAGTGAGTTATTATTTCAAAAAGGAATTGATTATTGTAATTGTTTGTAATCGTTGGTGTAGTAAGTGTAAGTGTAGTAGTGATTAGCACAGGAGCTAGCACAACAAAACTCACCCAAATCAGGAACCAAAACAAAAAAAGCAAAAAGGAAATCCAAAAAACTTCTGATCATAGGAGACTCCATGATTCTGGGAGTTGATACCCATCTCCAGCCAGGGGAAATGGTCAGATGTCTCCCAGGTACATCAGCATGGAGAGACACTGACCTCATTGCTAAAATTGTTCACAAAGCAGGAGAAAACATTGATGTCCTAGTACACAAAGGGACTAATGATCTTGCCAGCCGGTCAGTTGTGGAGACCAAGGAACACCTGACCAGGCTGGGTAACAAACTATCATCTATTTCTTCCGGCATCTCCTTCTCTGAGATCCTGCCAGTCTGGGAGAGGGGAGCAGATGGCCGGAAGGTCAGAGAAGAGGAGATAGGGGAGCTAAACACGTGGCTCAAGGGCTGGTGCCAGGAAAAAGGACACAGATTTGTAGGGAACTGGCAACAGTTCTGGGAGCAAAAGTTCATTAAATTTGATGGACTGCATCTGACTAAGGAGGGAGTCAGTGCATTGGGGCAGAAGTTTGACGTCTTTGCAGAATATTTAAACTAGCAAATGGGGAGAGGGGTGCAGCACCCCATACATCGAATGGGAAGAACACCCTTCCCCTCAGCTAGTGGTCAAACAGGGATTCAGCATGTTTGCAGTTCATTTGCATCACCAGGTAAGAAAAAAGGTTTGTTTCCCCATACGATGCACAGGGGTGATGCCAAACCTCACCCAACAACTAACACACCAAAATCTGGCCAATGGAAAATCATGTACACAAATGCTCACAGCCTGGGAAATAAGATCCCAGACCTGCAGGCAATAATGTCAGAGGCTAAACTGGACATAGTAGCAATTAATGAGATGTGGTTTGCCAGTAACCACACTTGGGAGACTTCAGTACCTGGCTATGTGTTGTTCAGAAGAGACCGAGGTGCAAAAAGGAGGAGTGGCCCTGTATGTCAATGAAAATATCAAAGCTACAGAAATTCAGAATACACATAAGGAGCCAGAAGAACTGTGGGTCACCCTGGAAACAGGAAATGGGACAGCCATAAGAACTGGGGTTGTCTACAGGCCCCCAGACCAGGAGGAGGACATAGACACATTACTGTTAGAAGATATACAAAACATGACAGCTAAAGGGGAGGTTCTGATAATGGGAGACTTCAACATGCCGGATACAGATTGGTCAATACCAGCAGGAACATCTGCAAGAACTAGACACATAGTGGATTCCCTGCAGGGGGAGGGCCTCAAACAACTGGTACAGCAACCCACAAGAGACAGGGCTATCCTAGATCTAGTACTGACTAACAAGGAAGGTATCACAGATCTCCAGGTAGAAGGTCACCTGGGGGCCAGTGACCATCACATGGTATGGTTCAATTTGGCTACTACTTCTAAATCATCCCATTCCAAGGCAAAAATATGGGACTTCAGAAGAGCTGACTTTGATAAGATGGCCAACAGAGTTAAGCTAGCCCTGGCAAAAAGAAACACAGGTGAGGGGGTACAGGCAAAGTGGGCAAGCATTAAGGATGCAATACTTAAGCAACATCCCATTGTGTTAGACAGAAAAGGAAGTGCAAAGAAGAAGGAACCACTTTGGTTCTCAAATACAGTAGCAGAAAAGGTCAGAGCCAAAAGGCTGGCCTTCAGGAAATATAAGGGAACAGCGGGATGAAGATAGGGAGGCATACCAAACTGCCCTAAGGGAAGCAGGGAAGGCAGTAAGGGCAGGCAAAGTCCCAAACTGAGGAAACACTAGCACAAACAGTAAAGAAGGTGACAAGACTTTCTATAGATACATTAGTGAAAGGAGAAAGTCAAAAGTAGTATTAAGCTTAATGGAGAAAGGGAGCATGTGAGGAGGAGGAGGACCCTGTAAAGGCATCTATCCTAAATAGATACTTTTGCTCAGTATTTACTGAAGAAGTTAGGGCAGGGCCCACAGCTCAACATCATGGACACAGGGGAGGAGGTGAGCACTACCCCTTCACAAAAGGGTCCTACAGAGCTTGCTAAGCTCAGGGTGGATAAGGCAATGGGACCTGATGGCATACATCCCAGGGTACATAAGGAGCTAAAGGTGGAACTAGCAGAGCCATTAGCAGAACTGTTTAGTGAGTCTCTGAGCGCAGGAGAGGTCCCAGAAGACTGGAGATGGGCTCATGTGATCCCGCTCCACAAGTCTGGTAGCAGGGAGGAGGCGGGGAACTACAGACCAGTCAGTCTTACCTCAGTAGTGGGCAAGATTATGGAGGCACTCCTTAAGGAAAGGATAGTGCAACACCTGGAATCCATAGAGGCACAGGATCCAAGACAGCATGGATTTACAAAAGGAAGGTCCTGTCAAACTAATCTCATAGATTTCTTTGACTGGGTAACCAGAGTGATGGACCAAGGGAGAGCAGTTGATGTTGCCTACCTTGACTACAGCAAAGCTTTTGACACTGTTCCACATAGAAGATTGATAAATAAGCTGGGTAGGCTTGGGGTGGGTCAGAAGTTGGTCAACTGGGTGGCAAACTGGTTGACGGGCAGAAAACAGAGAGTGGTGGTAAATGGTATACAGTCAGAAGAGATGCAAGTCACAAGTGGGGTACCTCAGAGATCAGTCCTGGGGCCAGTCCTCTCCAAAATCTTCATTAGTGACCTTGCAGATGGACTAGAGGGTAAGGCTTGTCTGTTTGCAGATGACACCAAGATCTGCAACAGAGTAGATGATCCAGATGGGGTGGGCAGAATGAGAAGAGATCTGGATAAACTAGCAAAATGGTCAGAAGAGTGGCAACTAGGATTTAAGCAAAGAAGTGCAAAATCATGCACATAGGGAAGAGAAACCCTGAAGCCACCTATAGGCAGGGAGGGGAGTTGCTAGCAGTCACAAAGGAAGAAAGAGACTTGGGCATCATCATCACTGATGACCTGAAATCATCCAAGCAGACCTCTAAAGCAGTAGGTAAGGCTGGGGGGTGTTAGGGTGTATTAGTAGAAGGGTATCACAAGTCGTAAGAGGGAGGTAATAATTCCTCTTTACAAGACACTGGTTAGGCCCCATCTGGAGTACTGCCTGCAGTATTGGAGGCCACACCTTCACAAAGACATTAACCAAATTGAGGCAGTCCAGAGAAGGGCAACCAAAATGGTGCAGGGACTGCATCAGAAGACATATGAGGACAGATTAACAGAGCTCAATATGTATACGCTTGAGCAAAAGGAGGAGAGGTGATATGATCAAGGCATTCAAACACCTTAAGGGCATTAACAAGGTGAAAGAGTCTAACATGTTTAAATATAAGAAAATAGCAGGACAAGAGGACACAGCATGAGATTAGAGGGGGACGATTAAGGGGAATGTGAGGAAATTGTTTTCCCAGAAAGGGTGGTGGATGCATGGAATGGCTTACCACAAGAAGTGGTGGCTATGAATACAGTGCAGGGCTTCAAACAGGCATGGGATAGGCATACAGGAGCAATACAAATGACTATGAATAGATAGGCCACTGACAGAGCAAAGGCCGATGGCACATTTATAAGGTAGAAAAAGAAATGGGCAGACTGGATGGGCCTTGCGGTCCTTATCTGCCGTCAACTTCTATGGTTCTATGTTTAATGGTTTTAAGGAAGGCACTTCTAATTTAAGGTCTTAATTATTATTATTATTATTCTTTCATTAATTTACAGTTTTATTAGGTTTTAATTCTATCCAACTTAGTATAATTTGTGAAAGTTCCAGCAAGTTGTTAATAGGACAAGATTTTATATATACCACAAGTAATTGGAGTTTTAAAGTATAGAGTACTAAATATAGAATATAATAGATCAAGATTTTTTTAGAAACTGTTATGAGTTTTTCCTTTATATAGTGAATCCACAATATAGAAACAAAGTTTCTGTGGACATATTGGACGGATTGGAAGGAGGCACTCTGCAGTGAAAAAACAGATTAAGGCACCTGGGACTCTTGATTTTGGGATCCTGGCTCGGGACTTATATTGAATATACTGAATACAAATTGGATTTGCATTTTATATTGACCTACAATTGTCCAATAACCGAAGAGCAGAGCATCTTCATTATTCCTGGAAGGTGACCAGTTTTTTTGTTTATTAATATTATCTTGCCTAGTTTTTACTAATTACCAAGATTTTGAGCTAGACAAGAGGTGATGGATTGAATATTTTTTTATTCTTCCATGTTAAGTAATTGACATTGAACTAGCTATTTACTATTGTGATATAATAACTGTTTGACATTTTTGTAAAAAGTTCTATAACAGGAAAGTCTTGTAATTGGAAACTATAGATATTGAATAGTTTAGCAATCTCTGTGTTAAGATAGATCAAAAAGTGTTTTTTATACACTTCCTATTTAGAGTAAATGCCTGTTATGACCAGAAGTAAACGAGGGGTTAAATTAACAGAGGTTAAACCTAAGGATAAAAGAAAACAGAAGGAGGTGGAGAAAGGGGGTGATAGTTACTTAATAGGGTCATTGGCTAGGAAAATGCCAAGTAAACAAAGGAATAAAACAACTCTAGACAAACTGAAACTAAAAAAAGAAGAAATAGCAAAAATAATGAACAACAAGAAAATAGTTCGTACTTCTACTCCAAATGGACATATTACAACATTTTTGAAGGTAACTAAAATGGACAAAAATGTTAACATTGATTTAGGGGTAGATGGATTAAGACTGGATAGGATGGGGGGTCACGTGATGAGCTGATCGGGGAAGGTAGTGCTGAGCGGAACTCCCTTGCCCGATTGCATTATTGTTGGCATTTAATTGATTTGAACTAGGTGGCGACAGTCGAGCAGAAAAAAAAAACAGCATCAGAGAAGACTCTCTTACCTTCAAAAAAAGAAATTAATCCGAATCCTCCCTCTGCACGAGAAATCTTACCCGTACACCTGCGCTACTGTAGGGGCGTAGGAGGCCCGACGTGACGCTCGAGATGGAGTTGGAAATGCCGGAAGGCTTGGATGCTAGAGCGCCGGCAATGAAACACCCGAACCCCCCATCCCGGTGCCGGAGAACCAGATCAAGCACTGAAAGTACAGGAGTGCAACACCACCGGAGGACATCGCAGAGATCAAGCTTTTGCTCCGGGGTTTAGTGGCAGATTTTTCCTCAGTCAAACCCACCCTTCAAGCCCTGGCCCAAAGAATGGGGGATGTGGAGGCGCATGTGGCCTTGCAGGAGGATAAAACTTCCACTCAGGAACAGGAATTGATAACGCTCCATAGACAAGTTAAAAAACTGGAAGATCGAGTCGAGGATCAGGAGTCCAGAGGCCGAAGGAATAATCTAATCATTGTGGGACTTCCAGAAAGGGCTGAAGGTGCGGACTGTATTACATTTGGGAGATGCTGTTGAAACTCTTAGGTCCCACACCATATGGCGACTCCTACAACCTGGAAAGAGCGCACTGTTCCCTTAGAGAGATGCCTCCACCAGGAGCCAGGCCAAGGGTTATCATTATGAGATTTCTAAATTTTAAAGAAAAGACATATGTTTTGAGCAAGGCCAGGGCCCTTAGAAATTTGCAATGGAAAGGAGCGCCCCTGTTACTCTTTCAAGATCAAACTCCAATAATTCGAGAGAAACAAAAGGAATATGGGGACATTAAAAAAAAGCTTTATTTTGTGGGTGTAAAGTATAGAATCCAACATCCTGCTACCCTGGTGGTGAAATTGCAAACTGGAGATCGAAGATATCTAACAGCAAAGGAGGCGGTCGAGGGACTGAGACGGGAACTCCCTGACTTATTTAAGGCTAAAACCTGATCAAGACTTCTAGGAAGATGCTATGAGTGGATGGCTTCCCAAGAGGTTTTAGTTATATAACAACAGTGTGAAATAACCCAGTATTCAATTTAATAGTTAAAATTGGAAGAAGAAAATGAGATACAAGGAACAGAAGAAGAGAGGAAGATTAGAAGGTTGAGAAGGAGGAAGACAAAAGGAAAAAGGCTGACAAAATGAGACTGTTTCCTTCTGCCTTTTTCCTACCCTATCCCTCCCCTTATGATCCTTCTCCCCTTTTCCTTCTTTCCTTCCTCGCCCATCCCCCCAATTTTTTTTCCAGAAATAAGAACTTATGGACTAAGAATAATATACCGTAAGGGTATAGTGGGTTTTTGTTATGCCTTGAAGTCAGCATGGAACTTAAAGAATATAGAGTATGAGGATAGGACCTCGCTGAGACATGATTCAATGATTCAATAAGGGATGCTATATTACTTCTTAGAATTATAGGCTGAATGGTTCTTGTTCTAGGGTATGACATATACTGTGTATAAGAAACATATAGGGGGCGAGTGATAAGATATAGCTATTCTTCATATCAGAAGGTAATCAGATACATGGGTAATAAGAAGACTCAAGAGGGTCTGGGAGCCTGCTCACCGGATAGCTCAATCACATACCCAGCAGGAAGTGGAGGATGATCTAAGGATCAGGGGTTGACTGGGGGGGTGGGTTTATGGGAAAAGGGAGAAGAGAGAGCCTAAAGTTCCTTACTTGCACGGTGGCAGACTTTGTGGGTTCGAAAGTTGGGGGTCATGAGAAGACTGTATGATTAACATTAAAATTATCACTTGGAATGTTAAAGACCTCAGAGGGTGGAGAAAGAGGATGGTGATATTAAAGTACATTAATCAGTTGGGAGCCCAGATTGCGGCCCTCCAGGAGACTCACTTGCTTAAGGAGGAGCTGAGTCTTCTCAAAAAACAGTGGGTAGGACAGGTTCTAGGAGATGGAAATGCTAAGGCCTCAGGGGGAGTTGCAGTCTTGATTGGGCGAGATTGTCCATTTACAGTAACACAGACTAAAACTAGAGAAGACTGCAGAGGGATTTATGTTACCGGTGCCATTTTGGGAAAAGCATTAACGATTGCTTCGATATATGCTCCTACACCACCTAAACCTGATTTTTTTGCATCAATTGAGGTTGATCTAGCTCTGCTTCCAACACACCCTCTGATCCTTGCAGGGGATTGGAACCTTTGTCTTAATAATAGGGTTGATAAAAAACCTCCATCTTATCGTCCACCTTCTATGGCACAGGCAGCTCTAACCAAGCTTTTAGAAGTGGCGGCGCTTGTTGATCCCATTGCAATTGGCAGTAAAGGGGGACATGCTATGACTTTTTACTCTGGGGCACATAAAACCCACTCTAGAATAGACTTCTTTTTAATCAACAAAGAGGTAATTCATGGGATAAGGGAAGTGGTTACCCACACTAGGGTTCTGTCTGATCACTCTCCTGTTCAGCTGAACTGGGGGATAGAATCTCTTCCAATGAAGCTGTATCGATGGAGGTTTGATGATTCCTTATTATTGGACCAAAATTGGTTAACTAAATCAAAACAAATACTGGAGGAAATTATTCAGACTCAATTGCCCACACTGTTAGATAGCAGACTAAAATGGCCCACATGTAAAGTGTTATATTGGGCATAGCCAGAGGATTATAACAAGGAGAGCTCATATGAGAAGGGCAAGAGAGGAGCTTATCTTAGGTGCTATAAGCTCCCTGGAGCCTCTTGAGGGCACTACAGAGGAAAGGGGCTCAGAGCTCAAGGAACTAAGAGAGGAGCTGGCAACTATCCTTTATGACAAAATGGAGAGGTGGGCGGAAAGGATACAGGCGAATTATGTACTCCAGGGGGATGCTCCAGGTAAGCTCCTAGCCAATAGAATAAAGTAGTGGGAGGCAGCCAGGGTAATTCCCCTAATAAAATATCAGGGAGAAATAATAACAGAACCCCAGAGAATGGCTGATACTTTTGCAACTTACTATGAGGGAATTTATCAAGGAGGGGTCTTGGCGAGTAGAGAGGAGATACAAGACTTCCTAGAAAATAAAGCTCTTCTGAGACTAGATCAGGAGCAAGCTCAGGGGCTGGTGGCACCCATTTCAGATTCTGAAATACTGGAGGTGATCAAGTCCCTTCCGAAGGGGAAATCACCGTGACCTGATGGCCTCACGGCCCAATTCTATAAATCACATGCTACAGTCATACTCCCATTATTGAAAGACTTATTTACAAATATAATGCTTGATGGGGTTCCGCATCACCAGCTTTATCAAGCGTATATAACACTCATCCCAAAGCCAGAGAAACCCAAGGAACTCCCTGAGAGTTATAGGCCAATTGCTGTGATAAACCAAGACTTGAAGTTGTTGACAAAAATATTGGCCAAAAGAATGTTGAGAGTTGCCCCTATTTTAATTAATCAAGAGCAGCTGAGGTTTATGCTGGGTAGAGGAGCACATGATGCACTCCAGAAACTCCATTATATATTGCATAGGGCCTCTACCTCTAAACTGACAATGTCGGTAATTGCTCTTGATGCTGAGAAGGCCTTTGATAGGGTCTCACACGATTTCTTATTTGCCACCGTGGCTCATATGGGATTTCCGGAAAGTTTTATAAAAGGTATTAAAAATCTGTATGCTGCTCCTACCGCCAAGGTATTATGTAACGGCTATTTATCGAAGGAAATTCATTTAGAGAATGGTACTAGACAGGGTTGCCCCCTTTCGCCAATACTCTTTAATATATACCTGGAACCTTTATTAAGGATGATACAAAGTGATTCGGAGGTACAAGGGATTGTTATTGGGGGAATTGAAATGAAACTATCTGTTTTCGCAGATGATATTTTACTGCACCTTCAAGACCCGGCAGAGAGCTTTAAACGGGTTTTGAACATAGTGGAAAGGTTTTCTGGCGTCTCAAACTATAAGCTGAATCTGAGTAAGACGCAGGTTCTCCCGCTTACCCCATTTACTCACAAGGCCAACTTTGAACCACTTCAACTAAAGTGGTGCCCTAGTAAACTCAAATATCTTGGCATTTGGATCACACCCAATGAGACCGAAGACCTTGAAACAAACTTGGGAGGACTGATATCCACAATTACAATGGACTTAACTAGATGGAATAAACTCCCTTTAAATTGGGCAGCTAAATTGAGTTTGGTTAAAATGAATCTACTGCCTAGGCTCTTGTATCCAATACATTTATCCCCATACATTATCCCCAAATGTTGGTTTACTAAAATACAAAAAATAATCTCCAACTTTTTGTGGAATACCAAACCTCCTAGAAGAAAATATAAAGTGTTAAGGTTACCACATAACAAAGGTGGCCTTAGAATCCCGGATTTACAAGTATATTACGTAGCTGGGCAGCTTGGGCTAACGAGTCGATGGTGTAAACAGGTGACTGAATATGAATATATTCCAACTTGGCTCCAGGTGGAGAAGCAAACCCTATCGGATATGGCACTCTCCCCAGAAGCAGTACACTTTTTTAAGCCAGAGGAGATAGGGGATGGTGGAGCACGAACACCAATATATAAAGCAATCTTGGCCTGGTGGACAATTCTGTCCCCTAGCCAGAGGAACTCTCAGAGAGTTTCTAGAGACCAGCCCCTTTGGGGCAACCCAAATATGCTCATTGGAAAACAAATAATCAAGAGACAGTGGGCTCCGTATATACTTACTTTAAAGTGGGTGGACTTTATAAGAGGGGATAGGGTGGCCCTCCCCGACCTCTGTAAGAACTTGAATTTCTTTAAGAAATCACAACTCACCAACTTGATGAGAAAAATGGAAAGAAGAAGGGATAGCGTACCGGACAAGGCGCTTACTCGGAGTGCTCTTCAGGAGATAAACTGTGTCAGAAATCCCCTGGCCAAGATCTATAGACTACTATTAGATTTCTTAAGTGAGGGATCTGTGATTAAGATCTTATATTGGGATAAACAGGGTGAATTTGCCTCTCAGAGACCTGAATGGGAAGAAATATGGAGAAACAGTAAATATATTCCTACTGAAATACAGAATCATGCAGTTTTTATAGCTTCAATATATACTACACCTACCGAGCTGTGTGCTAGAGGCCTTAGACAGACAGACCTCTGTTTCAGGTGTAATACAACCCCAGGGGATTTGCTCCATGTTCTATGGTATTGTTCTAAAGTATCCCCCATTTGGGAGCACAGTAAGTGTAATATGGATCCCTTGATGAATTACAAAGAATTCATTACACCCAAGATTTGTATATTGGGAGATATGGTAAACATCCCTAATGGGATCATTAAAGGACATATTGCGTTGATGTCTTCCCTGATTAAGGCATTTGTCTTAAGGAACTGGAAAAGTGATTTGGTATACACATACGATCAATGGGTGGGTGATCTACTTTTAATGTTGTCTAGACTTAAAAGACAAATGCTCAGGGATGGACGGAAAGTAATTTATGATAAAAGGTGGCGGACTTTAGAGGCACTACACATTTTGCAATATAAAGTGCCCCAGACAAGGGTCTGTCTGTCAGAAAGTACGTAATCAATATTTGGATGATATGGATAAGTTGTTTTAGCAATAAGGGGACTATTAAGTCTCAGATGGTATACGGCATGCTATAAGACCTGAATACAATCTTACATGTTGGATATACAGTTAGATGCCATGGAGTCTGTCTGTGTGGGGTGTGGGTGGCTCTCTCTTCTCCCTTGGGACACGGCTGCAGGATACTATTATGAGGATCCCATAAGGGTAAGAGGGCTATATTGCTGCAAATGACATGTAGGGTTCCAGACTTGATGTATGAACACATCTCTTTGTCAAGGCTAGATATAGTCAATATAGTATAAATGTAGATGTGAACTAAACGTTAGAGGAATGTATGTTTGCAGCTGCGTATGTACATAGTTATTGGGTGTACATAATGATCACCCTCAGTTTTGGAGTGTGAGCCCTGGATTATTTCGGGTATGTGTGTGTCTGTCTTTTAATTGATGGAAGAAAACTACAATAAAGAATTAAAAAAAAAAAGACTGGATAGGATGGAGGAAACTAAAAGTTTAATAATTAAAAGATCAAATGAGGGGGATCAAAAAGATAAGAAAAAATAACTATGATAAGGAAGTATTGGATTCACTAATGGAATCTAAAATAATAAAAATAAATAACAAAGGTGATTTAACTAGGAATGTTATGGTAGTACAAGAAGACATTAAATCTAAAAAAGTCAATAGCAATAGATTAGGCATTGGGTACCTTAGATTCCCAAAAGACCTGGCAGAGGAAGAACAATAGTGGTCTTACAATTCGATTAGCATCTCTATGATGGATTTAGATTTAGATGAAATAACAAAAGAAGTCAGAAGAGTACTTAGAGACCCAATGCAATCTAATGTTTTGATCTACCAACAGCTGACTGGAATCAAAAAGGAGCTAGCATTTCTAAAAGGAATAATGATTGAAAATAAGACAAGATTAGATTATTTAGTTGAAAACCAAAATAAAAACAATTCTGGAACTCAACAAGATAGGATATTTAAATTAGATGAGAAAGTGGATGAAATCAGGAAACATGATGAAAAAGAGGCAAGTAAAGGGGAGGATTGATTAGAATATGTGATGCTCCTAGATATAATATTTAGGGAAGAAAGTATATGTATGGCTATAAAGAATAGATTTCCTGATATATGAGAAAAAGGAGAACAAGAGAGGAGGAGGAAGAGATGGATGATGAGAATGTGAATAAGGATGAATGAACTAGTAAAGATGATAGAAGGTTAAATGATAAAAGAGAGGAAGAGCAGATAGTAGAAGGCTCAAATAATATAAGGAAGGGGTTTGAAAACAAAGGGCAAAGGAAAAATATTAAAAGAAGACAGACAGAGAGGGTAACATCTGGAATAATTTTAGAAGGTTTAAATGTTAAGGAAAAAAGGTTAAAGAAAAATCACAGAAGATAAGCAAAAAACAAGTGGAAAGAGAGTGTTGGAAGGGAATAATAAGGTAAAGAGGAAGGAATTAGAAGATGGAAGGAAAGTGACAAATACAGTAGAGATCGAAAAAGGACAACTAGGACAAAAAGCATGTGAAAAAGTAGTAGATGATATGGGAGAAGTGAATGATAATGTGGAGGAGAAGGTGGAAAAAGGAATTCTAGGAAAAAATGACCTAGAAAAACCAATGACAGATGGCGAGGAGATAGATAAGAAACATGATGAAATATTGAAACAATTTAAAAAAAAAGAGATTTTGTTCTATTCTTGTATAAAATTGTATGTTTACCTAATGAAACAGAAGAAAGTCTGTCAAAAATTATTAAAAACCTACTAGACATTGTGCTGAGTGGATGCAGACAAATGCTGAATAGTATTAGTAATGTTAGGCCAATTATGGAATTAGAATTAGTTTTGGTGGTTACAGATCAGTATTATGTTTTGAAAGCTATTGATAATCAAGCAAAAGAGCTAGGGAAAATGGGAATCCAAGTTGGAGAATTGGTAACCTTGGGAGAATTATTCCCTGAATATTACGAGGTTCTAGAAAAAAGAGGAGAAACAAGAGAGAGATCATGGTATATGGTTTAAAGCAATTTCACATGGAAAATAGGAAGAATCTTAAGAGTAAAGTGGCCGACTTACTAAATATACTACTGGGCACTGAGGGCTACATCCATGAAGTAACACATGCTATTCGATGTGAAAAGGATTGCCAAATACTGGTAAAGATGAAAGAGGGGACCATTTTTGAATTATTAATACAGAGACAGTCACTGTTGGATGATCTTGGTGTATATGGTTGTATGGAATCAGCAGGGATAGATCTAGGAGTCCAAAAGTACAAGGAACCAAGGACATGGGAAGCAATGATAGAGACATCAAATAGATATACATTATTAACAGATTTAGATCAGTGACTGCCTGTAAAGAGAAATGAAAGGAGGCCACAGATATCAGAGATTAACACAAGGGCTAATGAGACTATTTATGAGAACCAAGTGAGATTAAGACATAATTAAAGAACAAGATACAAATTCTTACTTGGAACTCCTCAGGACTACAAGAAAGATTAGTAGATCCAGATTTAGTAAAATATCTAAAAACCTTTGAGTATATATGTATTCAGAAAACATGGATGATGAATGATGTTTAGATGGATATATGACATATGGGAAAAAAGCTGAGAAGTTGAAAAGGTTTGGCAGGAATGCAGGGGGTCTCCAAACTTTTTGTAAACTAAACAATAAAGTGAAAACAAAGGACATACAGATTGATAGCAAGAGTATATTAATAGTACATATACAGGAGGACAGAGAAGATGATTTGATATTAATAAATATATATGCACCACCACTTAATAGTTCTTATGGTGATAAAGACTGGTTGCAAAAATTGTCAAGAGAATTAGATAGATTGGTATTTATTTATTTAGCGTTTGTTGACCGGGTAAGTACACTCGACAAGTATTATGCCTATTTTCAGGAATGACCCGGGAGAATACAACATGAGGATACAGAAATTGTACAGAAAAAATGCAAGTACATCATGACAATATAACAACATATAGGAGTAGTAACATTGTCCAAGGGAGTAGTAAGTCATAATACAACTTATAACTTTATAGTTAAGACACCACCAGGGTGAGTAGGTCACAGACACATTTTAACAAGTCATAAACACATTAGCGACAAATAGTTAAGGCATGACCAGGGTACACAGGTGTAGACTATTATGCCCACAGTGAATATCCTAACAGCAAAATAATATTAGTAGGTGATTTTAATGTAAGATTGGGCACTTTACAAGGAACAACAGAAGAAATTATATCTTGTTTATCACTTTTGGAGAAGAATAATTTGATGTTTAATAGGGAAGTGATGGGTTATACTGTAAATAATAAAGGAATTCTAGTCCACAGGATATTATGTGATAACAACTTTCTTTTATTAAATGGGAGAACTAAAGGTGACATCCTGGGTAATTATACATATCAAGGTGGTCGGGGGTCATCTACTATAGATTATGTTTGGGTTAATTTAAATTTGCTACCAAAATGTGTCAATATGAGGATAAAGACAACTTTAGAGAGCCTGCATGCTTCTATAGAACTAGTGTTAGAAAAGGATCAGGCTAATTTTGTTATTGATCAAGTGGGACCTGATGCATTGAAATTGATAAGAAAGAATGTTATAGGGTGGAATATTATAGAAAGTGGGGAACTTATTCAGTTAATGCATGATAGAGGCATATTGGAAAAAATAAATAACTGTACTGATGATAAAAATGATATAGAAACATTATTGGATTACAATACTATTATGGCGGACGTTAGGCATATTATCACCAGACAATAAATTATAATAGCAAGGAAAGGATAGGCATGGCACAATAAAGAATGTAAGGATGCAAAGAGGAAATTTAATGGGTTATTGAGAGCCCTAAAAGGAAGTCTGGTAGCAAATAAGAACAAAGAAATGAATAAATTAAGAAAAGAGTATAAAAAGATATTGAAAATAAATAAAGAAAAATACCAACTTAAATTATGGACAGAACTAGAGGAAGCTGTAGCATCAAATGACTCTAAGAAGCTTTGGAATATAGTTAATAATGGTACATTAAATTATGATAATAGAATAATTACATCAATTGAGCTGGTTGTGTGGGTACAATATTATAAAGGTCTGTTTTGCACAATAAATAGAAGGAATCAAAATATAGACAAACAATATGATAAGAATGGATTGGACATTAAAAATCAAGAACTGGTTAATAATAAATTAATCATGGAAGAGGATGTATGGAAGGTCATGGATACTTTTAAAAAAACATAAAGCCCCAGGTCCAGATGGGATACCTTTTGATGTTATTTTTTACACAGCTCAATCTTGGGTTCCTTATTTGACAACACTATTTAACAAAATTTGGGATAAAGAAATAATACCAGCCAGTTGGAAATTAAATATAATTATCCCTATATTTAAAAAATGGGAGGAAAAAAGACCAGAATGTTATCAACCAATTAGTTTGATAGTTAGTATGGAGAAGATATTTACTAATATACTAAACAATAGATTGACAACATGGGTTGAAAGAAATGATACTATTGATACAGTGCAAGCTGGATTTAGAAACAATCAATCCACATTAGACCAATGTTGAACATTGGTGCATTTAATCTACAAGTATACTAAGATTAAAAAACAAAAGTTATATTGTATATTTGTTGACCTAAAAACTGCATTTGATCGAGTGAATCGGAGTATGCTGTGGGAAAGATTAAAAGGATTAGGAGTGGATAGGGACATGGTGACAATGATTGAGCGATTATATCAAGATAATTATACAAGTATAATTAATGGTCTCCGTTTTCTTGTATTGCGAAAACAGTGTGTTAAATGCCGTAACACCTGAGTAGGTGTTACGGCATTCACGCAACTCCATTCACAACAAAAGCTCGAGGAAACTAAAGATATCGCGTTCAAACTATCCCTCTCACTTCAACTGCCACTGAAAAAAACACTTACCTCCATCCCAGATAGCCTCCAGCAGCCTCACATCAGCTATAAGTTTAAAAAAATCTTAAGCGATTCCAAACAGCGGACGAAACAGTTCGTTGAAGAACACGAAAACCGTAAGCACAACGACTTTTTTCGGAGAAAACGGATCCCTTCAATTATATAAAATAAAGTATGGGGAGAAGTGTGTAAAACTCGAATTTAACACACACCCTCGTTGTTGGATGGCATTCATAAACCCCTCGGGCTTCGCCCTCGGGGTTTATGTGCCATCCAACAACTCGGGTGTGTGTTAAATTCTCGTAACACACTTCTCCCCATACTTTATCCTATATATAAGATATTCAACAAAGGGACAATTGACACAATGGTTTCAAACCAATATTGGGGTAAAGCAGGGATGTACTCTCTCACCACTGTTGTTCAATTTATATTTTCAAACAATGTTAAGTAAATTATATGACTTAGATTTTCATTTGCCTAGAATAGGTGAGAAGTATTGTGCTTATTTGGCATTTGCGGATGATGTAGCTTTATTATCCACAAGCTTCATTGGCATAAATAGGATGTTAATCAAATTTGTTGGAGAATGTAAGATGGCAGATTTATTATTAAATTATGAAAAAAAAATGTATTGATTTTTGGAGGGAATAAAAAAGAATACCAATACAAAATAGATGGGTAAAAACTGGAGGGGTTAAATAATTTTGTTATTTAGGAATAGTTTTTACTCAAGATGGAACATGGAATAAACATATAAAAGAAACATGTAGAAAAGTTGATAGATTTATGCTAGTAATGAATAGATTCACATATAAATATGGAGGGCAGTCAGTAAAAGGAAATGTAAGCGTTTAAAATGCAAAAGTTAAAGCTCAAATACTTTATGGGGCAGAAATTTGGGGACTTAGTGATTTTTCAAAGTTAGAATGTATTTAGAATAAATTCCATAAAAAAAAAATGGGACTTCCCAACGGGACGCCATCAGCAATGGTTAGGGCTGAATTGGGACAACATCAATTGGAATGTGAAATAAAAATATGACAAATGAACTATTGGTTGAAGGTGTATAATATGAGTAACCAAAAAGTTTCCTGGATTATGTATGGAGGAGGCAATGGAGTACAGTAAACACTATAGGTTATTTCCAAGTATGATAATAGTGGAGAAAATAATAAAACCAATGGGGCTGCTAGAGATAATTTCAGAAAGTATGATTTGCCCAGCAGATATAATGAAATCAAGAATTAAAGAAAGGGTTAGAGATTACTATACCCAGCTGGATTTGGCACTGTGTAAACAATGCAAAGTGAATGAATGGATGATAAAAAACAAGAGGTCGCATGAATTAGAATATTATTTGAGAGCGGTGACTAATCCTGAGCTTAGGAAATTATTAGACTGAGCAAGATTCGAGACTATAACAACTAATTGGAAATTAAATACATATAGTAAAGAGAAAATAATGGGGGGATATACTATGTAAATGTGGAATAGATAAAGATACTCTTAGACATTTAATAATATTATGCCCCCATATGAGAAAGATAGAAGAAGAATTTTGGGGGAGATTTTGAGTAAACTTGAGCTAGAATCAGAAATTATGTTAAATTTTTTGTTAAAATCTCATAACCTGGAAATATTATATGCTGTGGCCTCCTTTCTAAAAATAATGGAGCAGAAAAAATTGCACGTAAGGAACGCCTCATTTTAAGGGGTGGGTTAAGTTGTTTGGCCTGGATATTCAAACTGCGCCAGGCTGTGGTGCAAGCCTGGGCACAGCTCAACTTTGTTGTGTGGGGGTGTGGCCTGGGCGATATTCAACGGAGCTGTGCTATGGCGCAGCAGCTTTGAATATCGTACCCTGGTCACCCCCACTGTGCATGGTGCAGTGGCACTGCGCCAGCACAAGTGGACAGAGTGGAGCATGGAGATGCACTAGCACAAGTGCCATTGCACCATGCACAGCACCTGCGATATTCAAAAGGGGACATGCAAATGGAGCCATAATTTATGCAAGGTGCACAGGGGGCCATTTGCATTTCATTATGGCCTCATTTGCATGCCATTAGCATGCAGGTGCGCCGATCCCCGATGGCTTTCACCTGGCGCCCTGCCAGGCAGCAGCTATTGGGGACCGACACCCCCTGCAGCCCGATCGCGGGCATTCATCTAAAAGAAATGCCCCTTCCAATATCCCTGGTGGTCCAGTGGACCACTATGTGCCCGATCGTGGGCATTTGTCTATAAAAATAAGCCCTCGTCCTATATCCCTGGTGGTCCAGTTGACTGCGCTCTGCCCGATCATGGGCATCGGTAATATAACCCCCCCATGTCCAATATCCCTGGTGGTCCAGTGGACTGATCGCTGCCTGATCGCAGGCATCTGTAACTCATAAAATACTCCTACTACCCTGGTGGTCTAGTGTACCCCCTCCCACCGCCCACTGAGTCCCACTGCCCTGCTCCCCCATCAGCCGGCAGGTGGCAGCACCCTGCCAGCCACCCTGCTGCCCACCGACTGACAGCTCGATGGGGCTGCATGCCCGATGGTTCACAGTGTGAGCCAATGGGCATGCAACCCATAGCGCACTACTCAGTCCAGATATGTGAATGAATTCATTTACATGTCTGGACTGTTTGTATGGTATGGGCTGCACGCCCATTGGTTCATGCTGTGAATCAATGGGCATGCAGCCCTACTGAGCTGTCAGTCATCAGGCAGCGGGGCAGCTGGCGGGTGGGGTGGTGCCACCCGCCGGCTGATGGGGGGAGCGGGGGCCCAGTGGGTGGGTAGGGAGGGGGCACACTAGACCACCAGGGTAGTAAGAGTATTTTATGAGTTACAGATGCCAGTGATTGGGCAGCAATCCATCCACTGGACCACCAGGGATTTTGGATGTGGGGGTGTTATATTACCAATGCCCGCGATCGGACACATAGAGGTCCACTGGACCACCAGTGATATTGTACATGGGGAGGTTATATTACCGATGCCCACAATCAGGCAGAGCACGGTCCACTGGACCACCAGGGATATAGGATGGGGGGCTTGTTCTTACAGACAAATGCCCACGATCGGGCCCATAGCAGTCCACTGGACCACCAGGTATATAGGAAGGGGGATTTCACTACACGGATGCCCATGATGGGGCATGGGGGGGTGCCGCCATGTGCGGCAGGAACTCGGGTGGCCACCCACAGGTGGCAGCTGCCGTGTTGTGCCCTGCAATGTGGCAGCTCACCTGTGGGTGGCCATCACTTGTTCCTTTTTTTTTGGCTTAACTTTGTGCAGGTGCAGGTAGGGGTTGTGCATGCATGACTCTATACATCCCAGGCTGAATATCGGGCTGTGCAGGTTATGCGTGGCACACACCCCCACCTGTGTCTGCATACATTACTGATGTGCTCCAGCGCATCGGGATTTGTGCGGCGCACTTTTCCCTTTTGAATATCGAGTGGTTGCTAACTTTGAGGGCGTAATACTGCCCTAAGGACACAAAATGAGCCATTGGAATAGTAAGTTCCAAATATCTCAGTAACTGTAAAAGGTAGAAAAAAATTCAAAATTCATTTGTATTCATGACTTTCCAACCTACTTTTGTACTTGGGGACTAAAAATTTTTGCAACATAAAATCCGTATCTCGAACCGTTTTCAAGATACGGGTGCCAAAAGGCGTGATGGGCACTGCAATGTTATCCTATGGGAAATTTCTCAAATTTGGAACGCTGTAACTATGGGCCTACTGAATGTTGTGGGACAAATCCACCAAAAGGCACACCTATGGGACCAGGGCTTCACACTCTGCAAATTTTAGGCCAAAAACACAATCCACCTTGGTACAATGAAGTAACAAAGAAAACAACACATTAGAAAATGTGTTTGTGCAGGGTTACCGTGATTACTTTAATGTTTTTGTGGCACTCCTAGCTCTATAATGGAAATGTTGTCACACACAGAAAAATGTTGTTAAGGTTACTTTTTTAATCACGATTGTTTTTGTGGCAACAAAAAATGTTGCCAAGATCAGAAAATGGCAAAATGGTGCAAACAGTTTGATAAACATATTTCCAGACCAGCTGGTGGAAAACTAATGCCAGGGTCATGTTCCTCAGGGCCCGATTAGGTAATCACAAATGTTGGTGTTTAGCAAAGGGCATTATTTATTGAGTTATAACATTTTTTGTCTCTCGACAGCTGAAAACGAGATGGCGGCAGCATGAAAATAAATTTGAGGAGCACGACAACAAAAATGTGATTGTGAAAGTTTCTACAGTGCACATATAAATTTGCCCATAGGCTATAATGGGATATGAAAAAATTAAATAACTTTTGAATGGAGCAATATTTTTTCACCAAATATTCAAAAGGCACCAATTCAACTCAAGCCACATGTAGACAAATAAATGTAAATCCACTGAAATGCATTCTTCAGTTCATTTTGGCTTAGCTAAAAAATGTGCAAAAGTTGGCACTTTTACACGTCGTCAACGCCCTGTGGTTCCGCAGCCATACATCTGACTGGACTGAAACTTTCAGTTCTAGATATATATGGTTGGCAATTGTGCATGTAAAGTTTCAGGCACATCGGACAAACAGCGCTAACATTATTAAAAGTGAAAACTTTTAGGTTTAACATACAAGTGACTGAACAACCCTAACTATACTGGCCCAGTGGGGCTGGTATTATGCGGTCGCGCCCTTATAATTAGGGTTAAGTAAGCAGTTTAATCTGAAACTCCAAACTTTGCACTTTAATAACTTTGCAACTGTTCAACGGATTTGCACAAAAATTGGTATGCTCTGTCCTAAGGGGGTAGATCTTTTAACATGCCAAGTTTTGTTTTGATCAGATGTGCGGATTTTGCACAGCGTATAGTGATAAAAGTGTGTTATTCTTTTTTTTTTGCCCATTTTACCTGATTTTTTCACACCACCCTGCACCCACACCATTTTTGGATTTTGGCCTGAATGTTTCAGGGTAGATAGAGCTTGTGTCAGGAAACAAGCCAGCATTGATTTGGTGAAAACATACTAATCCATTCCAAAGTTATTCAGTTTTGAAATGTCGGGTTCTGAGCATGCTCAGTTCAGTCTTTTGGTTAGCTGCACAGCTGTGAACAAGGATTTGACCTCACAGCCGGGGAATTTGACAGCTTATGAGTGGGGATTGACAAAATCCCCATTCGTGAGAAAAAAACTCCTCGTTTGTGAACTGCCATCTTGTTTTTTGTTTTTGCCCCAAAGAAACTGTTGCATGTTGCCCCACAGATACATTTATAGTTAACAACTGTATGGGTTTTGTTCAGGGTGACACTCTCTACAAAGCCACCTCTTTTGTTTACCTGACTTTAAAAAAAAACATACTTTTTACTTCAGGAAATCCCCATTTGTGACTCGCTAAAAATCCCCATTTGTGAGCTGATCCCTGTTCGTGAGCTGTCAAAATCCCTGTTCATGAGATAATAACCAGATGACCCTATCTTACAAATGGGGATATGCTCATGAACGAGGATTGTGACACCTCACAAACAGAGATTCGGCTCACAAACAGGGATTGCAAACAAAATCCCCATTCGTGAGGTGTCAAAATCCCTGTTTGTGAGTTGATGATCAGATGGTCAAGTATGGCCATTTGGTTGTGAAATGAAGACCAGATGATCAGATAGAGCCATCTGGTCCTCTTCACGCCTCACGGACGGTGATTGAGTGACGAACGGGGATCCACAATGGTGGATTTCCCCAAACAAACAAAAAACCCGGTCCCAGCACTTATTCTTCAAATACTGACATCAGGTTGCCCAATCCCCATGTCGGTATGTATCTCCCCCCTACCAATATGGCACACTGGGAGCCCACCCCAGTGTGACAAATATTGATTTTTTTAAACTGAATGCTTCCAACACCGGGATGCCCACTTCCGGTGTTGGATGATGCCCCCCACCCCCATAAAGCTGGTAGTCTTCAATTGCCAACACAGGGTGCCCAATCCCCATGTCAGCATGTATCTACCCCCTCACTAATATGGCACACTGGGAGCCCACCCTAGTGTGCCCAACTATGTATTTAATACATTTCAGAATTTCTGTAAATAAAACTATCCCCAATGTTTTAAATTTTATTTTAAACCTGCAAAAAAAGAAAACAGTCCCTTGTTGTCTCCCCAGTCCCCCCTCCTTCCTCCCCACCTTCCCACTGAGCAACCACCTCCCTGGACCCCCTTGCCCATACTTACCTCTGAAGGTCGGAAGCAGCGATCTTCTCTGGACCGGGACACGTCTGCACTCTTCAAAGCCAAACTGCAAACTAAAGAATCAAAGGTAAGCACCATATAATAGGGATTTCAACTTAGGTTAATATCTCAGCCATTTTTAGGAATTTTGGCCCCAGATTTTCAACATGGCATTTTTGGAACCTCACCTCATGAACACTGGCACTGGCATTTGTTACTCGATCCCAAAAGGTGATTTCATGGTCACTGCGTGGAATCACCTTTTGGGACTGATTAACAAGATCACAGTGCCACTACTCATGAGGTGGGGTCCCAAAAAGCCTATGCTGAAAATTTGGTAAAAAAGTTCCAAAAAATGACTGCATTACGAGCGTGTGTTGCACAGTTTCTACGCACACCCATAACTTCACCAGTTTTTACTGTTTTCATTCCAGATTGACAACATTGCCATTTTTTCACATTTCCTTATGAACAGTACAGCTGTCATCATTCACATCCTGCCAGAAATGTGTTTTCACACCTGTGGCACAGAATGTTGCACTTACTGTGCGAAATCAACTTTTGGAATGGATTAACAAAATCACAGTGCCACTGTTCATGAGGGGAGGTCTCAAAAAGCTCATGTTGAAAATTAGGTTAAAAACTTTCAAAAAATGACTGCATTATGAGCGTGCATTGCGCAGTTTCTACGCAGGCTCGTACCTTTGCCAATTTTTACTATTCTCACTCCAGATTTTCAACATTGCCATTTTTTTTACATCTCTTTATGAATAGTTCAGCTGTCACTTTTTACATCCTGCCTGAAACATGTTTTTACACCTGTAGTGCAGAATGGTGTGGTCACTGTGCATAATCAACTTTCAGGATGGATTAACAAAATCACAGTGCCAGTGCTCATGACGGTATGTCCCAAAAAGCACATGTTGAAAATTTGCTGAAAAAATCCCAACAAATGACCGCATTACAATTGTTCTTTGCGCAGTTTCTATGCATGCTCGTAACTTTACCAATTTTCATATTTTCACTCCAGATTTTCAACATTATCATTTTTGTAACACCATCTCGAAAAGTACAGCTGTAATTTTTTAAATCCTGAAAAATCCTGCTGAGACTGAGACAGACAGAGTGAGAAAGCAGCCACAGCTTCCTTGAATCAAGGAGGTTATTTTCTAGACTACACTGAACTGAATTATTACTTTTTGGACCTGTGTAAGTAACTAGTATTGATTCTGTTTTTGGGGTGGACTTTTCTTAGTTTTAACTTTAATTTGGCAGGGAGGAACTGTAGCTTGGAGATATTTTTAGTCATGTGTGACTAGACCTGTTACTTAGTCTTTGTGAAATAGGTGTCTGAAAGGAAGGAAGACACTCCCCGGGGTGGAGGGTAAGAGTTGTAGGTGATTGTTTCTGGATGGCATTGGTTTACTCCACCCACCTCCTCTCACCCACCCACCCCAAGCACATAACTTCCTTTATAGCAGGGGTTCTGACATCACTTCCCCAAAACTGCTAACAACATACACCTGTTCATATCCTTAAAGGCACAGCACACTGAATAGGGGGTAGAGACACTCACAAGCTTGCACACACTAAAACAAGAACAAAAAAACAACAAAAAAGCATCTGTAACTGGAAGGGACACAGACATGTGGGGAGTGGTGCAATGCACTGGCTGTGGATCAGCAGTCTTCTGGGAGACATTCTGGAGACTGCATTGCTGCCTGATTTGCAGGCACCTCTCTGGTCTGAGGGAGGAGGTTGTTCATCTCCATGCTGACCTGGCAAGGTTTTGGGAAATGTGCTCCCCCACCCAGGGACCACCCAGGCCACTGCCACTACCTCAGAGGTTGCCAAGAAAGAGGAGTGGTTGGACCACGGTGGGCTCAAGGAGGGTGAGGGTGGTGGAACAGAGGTGCATCCTTCCAGTTATGCCTCTCCACAATTCATTCACCACTCTGGTGGAGCACGGTTCCTCTATGGAGGCACCTGCAGTGGAGACCAAGGAGGATGCTGGAAACCTCCACAATGGAGACCCACGGGAGGGTGTCCCAGGACCCCACAGGGGAAGGAAACAACTCATGGTGGGGGACTCAATTGTTAGGGGGTAGAACTGGGGGAGGGAGGGGAAAGGGAGTGTGGTGCCTGCTTGGTGCCATGGCTTGGAGGGACAGGAAATGAATCCTCAGGATCATGGGAGCAGTGGCAAGGGGGAGGGAGCTGGATGTCATTATCCACCTAGGGATGAATGACCTGGCTGAAATGGGATCAGAGCAGTGCAACAGGAGTTTGTGGAGTTGGGGAGGGGCCTTAGACAAGTAGTACACTCAGTAACTTTCTCAGAAGTGCTACCTGTCTATGGCATGGATGAGGCTAGGGTACTCCGCACCACAGGAGTCAATGACTGGTTGAAAAGCTGGTGCAGATTTCAGGGATTTGGCTTCATTGGGGACTGGGGCTCCACCTGGAGGGATGCAGGCCTATACAGGTGTGATGGTCTGCATCTATCTGGGAGGGGAACCAGGATCCTAGGTGATAGGTTTAAATGCTTCAATGGCAAGCATTTAAACTAGCCAAGAGGGGGAGGCACTGAAAAGGAGAAGGGAAATCCTAGCCCACCCCAAAAAATCAGGGTAATTAGTGAGGTAAACACCAAGATAGAGCAGTCGATAGGGAGAAGTGCAGGGGTAAGTGGAGAAAAAGACAAAGACAGTAGGGACAGGGATGGGGCAAAAAGAAATAAAGCCATAAAAAACAATGGAGGGTAGTCAGTACCAATGCCCGCAGTCTAGGTAAAAAGCACCCCAAAATGGTGGCCTTGATGGAAGAGGGATGCCTGGATATTGTGGCAGTCACAGAAACATGGTACACAGAGAACCATAACTGGGATGTCAACATACCAGGGTACACAATCTATAGGAGGGACAGGGAGGGGAGAAGAGGAGGAGGAGGAGGAGTAGCTCTCTAGGTAAGGGAAGGGATCAAAGCAACAGAACTAAAGGGTAAACAGGGAGGAGAGGAGGCACTGTGGATCACCCTGGAGACTGGAAATGGCTCCACAATCCGCACAGGGGTTGTATACAGACCCCCTTCTCAGGGGGAGAAAATGGACAAGGAAATGATAGAAGGCATCCTTGGGATGGCAGAGAAAGGGGATATATTGTTGATAGGGGACCTGAATATGTCAGATGTTGACTGGAGCACCTTTGCTTCAGCCATATCCAAGAGAAGGGCCATTCTCGATGCCCTATAGGGGGCATGCCTCAGACAGCTAGTTTTGGAACCCACGCGGGAGACAGCAATCTTAGACCTGGTACTCTCAAATGGGGATGGAGAGAGGATCTCTGATCTTGAAGTGGGTAGCCATCTGGGAACAAGCGACCACCAAACAGTGTGGTTCATGATAAACTTAGCTGTAGAGTCAAACCACAAAAAAGTGAAGGTACTGGATTTCAGGAGGGCTGATTCTGTCAAAATGGGAGAATGCCTCAGAAAAGCACTGGCAAACAGGCAAGAAAGTGTGGTGGAGCAACAATGGGGAAACATCAAAACCACCATCACAGAGGCAACAAGCCTTTGTGTGAAGCAAATAAACAAATCAAAATGAAAGAAACAAGCATTTGTCAATGCCGAATGCTTGCTTACTGGCATTGGCATTGGTAGTGTAGGAGTTAGAGAGCTGCATAATAGGAATGGCAGTGAAGTATTGAACTGAAGTCAATGCCACCAGCACCCTGCAGAGACTGACAGGCATTGGGGTGTGCCTTTGGGTCATCAGGTATAATGGCCATGCCATTTCACCACACCATACCCTGCAGACACTGACAAGTGTCACGCTGTGCCTTGGAGTCTTTGGCTCTTATGCTCACCCCATTCCATCAGGAAATATGGTGAGATGGGTGATGTATAGGAGAATGGGGTGAACTTTGGGGCCAAACAGTCCAAGGCACACTTTGATATCTGTCACTGGCTGCAGGGTGTGGAATGGTATGAGCATTACAGGTGAGAATCCCAAGTCACACCCCTGATGCCTGTCAATCTGTACAGGGTGGGGCATTATGGTTGGAAACCCTAACACCTCAGGCGTTCGTTGGCACTTTCACTCCACATTTTCAACATGGGTTTTTTGTGACCCTCACCTTATGAACAGTGGCAATATCAGTTCATTAGCCGAAAGCTGATTTTGCACAGCGACTGCGCCATTTAGTACCACAGGTGCGAAAACACATTTCGAACAGGATGTGAAAAATGACAGCTGTACTGTTCATGGGGAGGTAAAAAATGGCAATGTTGAAAATCTGCAGTGAAAATATTAAAAAAACTGGTGAAGTCACGAGCGTGCGTAGAAAATGCGCGACGCACACCCGTAATGCAATTAGTTTGGGGATTTTTTACAGCAGATTGTCAACACAGGGATTTTGGAACCTCCACTCGTGAACAGTGTCACTGTGATTTTCTTAATCTGTCCCAAACAGTGATTTCCCACAGTGACCACGCATTTCTGTGCTGGAAGTGCGAAAACACATTTCGGCCATGGTGTGAAAAATGACAGCTGTACTGTCCATAAGGAAGTGTGTAAAAATGCCAGGGTGAAAATCTGGACTGAAAATATTAGAAATCCATGAACTTACGAGGGTGCATGGAAACTGTGCAATGGTTGCTCGTAACACAGTCATTTTATGGGCTTTTTTCAACAAATTTTTAACATAGCCATTTTAACACCTCTGATCATGAACAGTGTCACTGTGATTTTCTTAATCTGTCCTGAACATTGATTTTGCACACCGACTGCACCATTGTGTGCTACATGCGTAGAAACATGTTTTGGGCGAGATGTGAAAAATGACAGCTGTACTGCTCATAAGGAGGTATGGTAAAATGGCAATGTTGAAAATCTGGAGTGAAAATATTGAAAATTCGCGAACTTACGAGCGTGTGTAGGAACAGCACAATGCATGCTCATAAAACAGTCAATTTTGGGAATTTTTTTACGGAATTTTAACATAGCCATTTTAACACCTCTGTTCATGAACAGTGTCACTGTGATTTTCTTAATCTGTCCCGAATATTGATTTCGCACGCTGACTGCGTCATTGTGCGCTACATGCGCGGAAACACATTTTGGGAAAGATGTAAAAAATGACAGCTGTACTGCTCATAAGGAGGTGTGGTAAAATGGCAATGTTGAAAATCTGGAGTGAAAATATTGAAAATTTGTGAACTTACGAGCGCGCGTAGGAACAGCAGAATGCATGCTCGTAAAACAGTCATTTTTGGGAATTCTTTCATCAAATTTTCAACATAGGGTTTTTGGGTGCCTACCTCATGAACTGTGACACTGTCATTTCATAAATCGGTCCCAAAAGGTGGTTCCATGTAGTGACTGCCAAATCAACACCTTCGGCTCGATTAACAAAATGACAGTGACAGAATTAAGTGAGGAGGTCCCAAAACCCCATGTTGAAAATTTGGTGAGAAAATTCCAAAATGCCTGAGATATGCATCAAAGTTGAAAAAACATATTTATTCCATTATACAGCTTACGGCATTTCTTCAGTTTGTGGTGGCTTTGAAAGTGCAGGCGTGTTCCCAGTCCACGAAGATTGTTGCAGCCAGACTCGAGGTAAGTATGAGGTCAGGTGGGGGGTGTGGGGAGGCTGGGTGTGCAGATGGTGGGTGGGGGGATGGGGTCAGGATAGTCAGCGAGGGAAGGTTTTTTCTTTTCAGGTGCTTTTCTTTTTAGGAGGATGATGTGGGACTTGTGCTGTGCTGGGGTGGGCTCCCGGCATGGCAGCTGGAACTCTGTTGGGGGGGAGAGTGCAGCAGAGCTGACTGGGGATTGGGCACCCCTGTTGGCTATACAATGTGTGCATGGGGGGGATGCATGAGCATGCAATATGCGTGTGTGGGTGTGGGAGGAGCGCATGAGCATGTGATATCTTATCGCTGCTCATTGAAGCGTAGCTCTCCCTTTCAACTGTACGGCACTGCATTTTCAACTGCTGTCATACACAGCTGCAGCATTCATTGGTGAACTGTGGCCATGCCTGCAAACACACTGACTGAATTGGAAGACAGGGTGCCACACCTCTGAAAACTCAGATGATGGCACTATGTTTCTTGCACATGCGTGCAAGCAAGCAAACATAAAAACCACTATGGTTCTCAAAAGAAGTGGCGGGGGAGGTAAGGGAGAAAAAGATAGCATTCAGGGAGTATAAGGAAACACAGAAGGAGCAGGACAGAAAACTGTACCAGTTAAAGCAGAAGGAAGCGGGTAAGGCAGTCAGAATAGCAAGGGCTCAAACCAAGGATAAGATAGCCAACTTGGTTAAGAAGGGGGATAAAACCTTTTATAGGTACATTAGGGAGCAAAGAAAGACTAAGGCAGGGATACTGAGGCTGAACAAAGAGGAGGGTGAATGGGCAGAGAGCGACAGTGAAAAAGCAGGGATACTGAACGAATACTTCTGCTCACTATTCACAATGGAAAAGCAGGGTGAAATACATAATCCAGTCAATAGAAGCACTCTGGATAGGGGGGTTGATACTGGTCCTTTCACAGAAGAAAGGGTTCTGAAAGAACTCCTAAAACTGAAGGTGGATAAAGCAATGGGGCCTGATGGGATTCTCCCCAGAATTCTAAAAGAACTAAGGGAAGAACTAGTAACACCACTGACTACTCTTTTTAATAAATCATGGGAGGATGGTGTGGTACCTGAGGACTGGAGAAGGGTGGATGTGATTCCCCTTCACAAAAGTGGGAGCAAGACAGAGGCAGGAAACTACAGACCTGTCAGTTTGACCTCAGTGGTAGGGAAAATGATGGAATCACTTCTGAAGGAAAGAATTGTTGAGTACCTAGAGGCCAGTGGGGCACAGGACCCAAGGCAGCGTGGATTCACAGCGGAAAGGTCATGTCAGATAAATCTAATAGATTTCTTTGACTGGGTGACCAAAGCAGTAGACCAGGGAGGGGCTGTGGACATGGCTACCTAGACTTTAGCAAGGCATTTGACACAGTCCCACACAAAAGATTAATAAACAAATTAACCAGCCTGGGAGTGGGTCCCAGGGTGGTAGAATGGGTAAAACACTGATTGGACAACAGGACAGCGTGGGTAATAGTAAATGGAGTCCCCAGTGAAGAAAGGAGGGTTACTAGTGGGGTGCCGCAGGGTTCAGTACTGGGGCCGGTCCTTTTTAATGTCTTTATAAGTGACATTGCAGAGGGACTGGAAGGGAAAGTATGTCTCTTTGCAGATGACACAAAGATCTGCAACAGGGTTGATACACAAGGTGGGGTGGAAAGGATGAAACAGACTTGGCAAGGTTGGAGGAATGGTCAAATGTATGGCAGCTTAGATTCAATGCAAAGAAGTGCAAAGTAATGCACCTGGGAAACAAAAAACCAGGGAAGAGTACACAATGGGGGTGAGGTACTGACAACAACAAAAATGGAAAGGGACCTGGGGTAGTCATATCAGATGACCTAAAGGTGGGCCAGCAATGTGAGAAGGCAGTAAGGAGGGCTGCGGGGATACTGGGATGCATAGGGAGAGGCATCACCAGTAGAAAACAGGAAGTTGTTGGCCCTCTGTACAGACAGTTGGTAAGACCACATCTGGAGTACTGTGTACAGTTCTGGAGACCCCATCTCCACAAAGACATAGACAGGGTAGAGGCTGTCCAGAGGAGGGCAACCAAATGATGCAGGGTCTGCACCAGAAGACATATGAAGAAAGACTAAAGGAACTTAAGATGTATAGCCTTGAGGAAAGGAGGGAGAGGGGGGACATGATAGAAACTTTCAAATACCTCAAGAGAATCAACAAAGTCCAAGAGGGCAGCATCTTTCAGAAAAAAAAGATGTGCAAGAACAAGGGGGCACAATTTGGAGATAGAGGGGGATGGCTCCGAGGTAATGTGAGGAAGTATTTCTTCACAGAGAGGGTGGTGGATACATGGAACAGCCTTCCTGAGGAGGTCGTAGAGTCAAAAACAGTGGTGGAATTCAAGAATGAATGAGACAGACATAAGGCAATTCTAGTGGGGGTAGGAGGAAGTAGGCTGTTGGTTAACTAGGATCTGCAGCTTATCCGTTAGGTGGGCCAAGCAGTCCTTATCTGCCGTCAAATTCTATGTTTCTATGTTTCTATGTTAAAAATGTTTTTCTGCACCTGTGGCTCAAAACGGCATTACAGTTGTGCAGAATTACATTTCAACAGGGATTTGAAGGTTTTCTGTACTGGGTACATGTGGTGAGATGATAAAAAGGTTATATTGAACATTTGGGGTGAAAATTATTTAAGATGGCACAGTTATGACTACTTGTTGCAATTTCGCTACGCCTGTTCATAACTTAATGTGTGGAAGCGCAGGGGCCAGAGACCCCTGTGTTTCCACAGCTACATACATGTGTTCATCTGTGGAGGGATAGGAGCACATGGTATGAATGACACTGCACTCCCACTGTGACATATAGTTACTGTTGTACTATCTGGATGGGGAGATGGGCGTGTATGGTCTGAAGAACCCTGCGCTCCCACAGTAAAATAAAGATTCTATTATACTATCTCAAAAAGTGAGGAAATAAATTGCAAAAACACTTTGTTAATGCATCAGTTAGGGTTAAAGCAACACATGTGGGGAAATGAGATGTTAGGGTTGATCCCCTAACCCCCCAACCCACCACCCTATCCTCCACAGACCGACAAACGGTGGGGTGTTCCATGGGGTTATGAGGACTAATGCTCACCCCATTCTCCTTTTACTGTAACATGTCAACCTGTTTACACATGGAAAGGGGTGAGAGCTGGGCCTCGTGACCCCATGGCACACTCCGATGTCTGTCAGTCCGTGGAGGATGGGGGTATGGGGTGGTGGGAGGGTGAGGGGCTTAACCCTAACATTTCATTACCACACTTTTGTCACTTTAACTTTTTTTTTTTTGCAATTTATATATATCATTACAAAAAACTTTGTTGAAGCATCAGTTAGGGTTCCTACTAAAGCAACAAAGGCAGGGAAATTGGGTGTTAGGGTTTCCAACCCTAGCATCTCCGCCCCCCCACCCCCACACAACCCTCCCATCGCAACACCATCCACACATCAATGAGTGTTGGGGTGTGTCTTTGGGCCATCGGCCCCAACACCCACCCCATTCCATCTGTAAGGAAGCTGAAATGGTACAGTATAAGATATTCCATACCTTCCATTGGTTACAAAGCTGAATTGGCAGAAGGTGGGAACTGCCTTGACACCTGATGGCAGTAATATGAAAATATGTAGCTGGACTGTGATAAGTGAGTCTGTATCCTTATGTGAGAAGTTTCCCTCAATCAGCCAGCAATGTAGTGTGTGCAGCAGCACTTTCTCGATTGGTTGTTAACTCTCACACCTCTTGCTGGCGCAGCTGCATTGGCTGATACAGCATACATCTCCTCAGCCCTCCTGTAGCACACACACTGCATGGGAGTGTAGTAAATTGGGAATAGTCTAAAACTGGGGATAGGTGAAAAGCCCCATCTAGGGTAGGGGTACAAAAGAGATTAAAAAGGGGTAGTCTAAAACTGAGGATAGGTGAAAGCCCTATCAAGGGTAGGGGTACAAACGACTTGAACAAAACAGGGGGTAGTCTAAAACTGAGGATAGGTGAAAGCCCTATCTAGGGTAGAGGTACAAAAAGATTTAAAAAAGGGGTCAAGAGGAGACACTAGCTAGAAGCAAGGCTAGGGGAGGCATACGTGCTGGTAAAGCTGAAGGGGATAACAGAAAGAACACTAATACTATATGGTACTACTGGCTGAGTGGGATCATAGTGTAAACCGCTGTAAAGAACACTGGTGAGACCTCACCTAGAGTATTGTGTCCAGTTCTGGAGACTGAGTCTTTGGAAGGACATAGAGTAGAGGCGGTGCAGAGCAGGGCAACTAAAATAGTGCAGGGCCTGCATCACAAGCTCCATGAGGAGAGACTAAAATACCTCAATATGTATGGAGGAAAGGAAGGTGAGGGGGATAGGATAGGTGCTTTGAAATGCCTCACGGGTGTAATTAAGGTTCAAGAGGGGAAGCATTTCTCAGAAAAAAGATGCTCAAGGACAAGGGGTCATGCTATGAAGCTGAAGAGAGTAGACCCAGGGGGGAGGTAAGTACATTTTCACAGAAATAGTGGTGGATGCCTGGAACAGTCTCCCAGCTGAGATGTTGGGGGGGCAAAAATGGTAATGGAATTCAGGAACACATGGGAGTGGCATAAAAGCACATTAGTGGTAGGGAAAGGGGGGGGGACTGGAGATCAAGTAGGGTCTGCAGTGCTACAGTAGGTAGGGAAAATGGGCAGACTAGGTAGACCAAGTATTTCTTATCTGCCATCAAAGTCTATATTTCTATGTGATTATATGACCACATTACCAAACATGTTAAATCCTTGGCATTTTTAGCATTTAGAAGAAAAATACCCTAACGCAACTAAGTAACAGTTGACAAGATTTTTGTTTTGAATTTGAAAAGAGAAAACCTAGCTAATGAGCTGAACCTTGCAGCAGTACACAATTAGAGCTATCATGCAAATTATGTAGTAAGGCTTAGCAAAGTAGTTGTCCCCCATTTATGGATGTTAAAAAGCTCAGACCAGGTGCGTAATCTGGGCATTATTATTGACGATGGTTTGACCCTGAAATTACAAGTGTCTGCTGTTGTCAAGTCTTCCTTTTACCATCTTAGGAATATTGCCCAGGTGAAACATCTAGTTCTTCTGGCTGACGTTTCTACTCTGGTCCATGCCTTCATGACCACCCGCCTTGATTATTGCAATGCCCTGTACCTAGGGCTACTGGGGGTTGATATCCACCGCTTGCAGCTAGTGTAGAACACGGCGGCCAGGCTCTTGACTAGGACATCTAGAACTAGTCATATTATGCCTGTGCTGCACGGACTGCACTGGCTGCCGGTTCAGTGGCGGATCACCTTTAAGGTCGGGTTACTGACCTATAAAGCCCTATATGAACAGGGACCCCAATATCTGCAAGATCTTATTACTCCCTACTGCCCCTTTTGTTCACTCCAATCTGCCGATGAGGGATTGCTAGAGATTCCCAGGGTTTGTTTGAAGACATCGGGGGCACATGCGTTTTCCTATGCTGCCCCTGCCCTGTGGAATTCTCTACCTCATCGGATAAGAGAATGCCTGACTCTCGAGAGTTTTAAATCGGAGAATTCTGTTTTCTAAAGCATATGAAGAATGATTTTATTACTGTTTATCTAATTGTTCTTGTCTTTTTAAATTGTTAGTTTTTATCTTTGTATAGCGCTTTGGTTTTGAAAAGCGCTTAAAATAAAGTTTTACTTACTTACTTACTAAAAAAGTAAATAGTTGCATTTACATGTTCGTCTTCCAACAATGTTGCCAAATTATTGTTAAAATATGTTTAGTACATAAAGGTTTCACCTTTGTAGTTACTAGTTATTGCAATCTTGAAGTACTGTATGATACAGATCGATCAGTTCTGGATCTCAATTCTGTGGACAAAAGGGCTTCCAGTGGCAGGCAGCCATTGTTGTCTCCCTGGGTGAATGCACACCCATAAATACAGGTTACTCACCTGTAACAGGAGTTCTAGGAATGGTATATGTTGTTCATCCACACTTATTGGCAGGTTCCTTGCTGCTTTAAATCTTGCCGGAAGGTCTTCAAGCTGGCTCCTCCCACCCACCCGGGTGGTAAAACTCTCAGCTCCGCCCCATGATGCCAGATCTAGCCCGCTGGAAGCCAGGTTGTGCGTCAAAGCCGGGGAGGTCGGGTGGGTTGTGTGGATGAACAACATATACCATTCCTAGAACTCCTGTTACAGGTGAGTAATCTGTATTTCTAGGGACATGGATATGTTGTTCATCCACACTTATTGACAGACTCCTAGCAGTTCTCTGGGAGGAGGGAGGCAAGGCGCACACCCCCTACTTAGGGAATAGAGACTGGAGAACCGAGGCCCCAAAACCAGCATCCTGGTGTGACTCAAGGTCGATGTGGTAGTGGGTAATAAAGGTATGTGCTGACTTCCAGGTAGCAGCCCTGCAGATATCCTGGATAGGGACATTCCTGGAAGCAGCTACCGATGCAGCGGTATGGCGGGTAAAATGAGCTCTTATCCCTCTTGGAGGCTCCATGCCCGCCCACCTATAGTGGAGATCTATGCAGGAGGTGACCCACCCGCTCATTGTCTGCTTGGCTGCAAGTCTGCCAGGTGCGGCTTCAGCGTAGATGACAAACAGCTGGCGAACCTCTCCCGAACTTCAGCCCTACGCTCCCTGAGAAGGCGAGCGCTCAACTAGGGTCCAGATGGAGCCTATATGCGGCCTACGAGGTGTGAATGGGGTAGAACACTGGCACAGCCAACACCCATTTAAGGTGAAGCTCCGACACTACCTTCAGAAGGAACTTCGGGTGGGGCGCAGGACAACCTTGTCCCTGTGGAAGACCAGATAGGGAGACTCGAAGGAAGTGCCTGGAGCTCTCTCATCCTTCTGGTTGACGTGGTAGCCACCGAGAAGGTGTTCTTCCACAACAGGTGGGAGAATAGCACCTGTGCATTGGTTCGAATGGCTTGCCTGTGAGCTAAGCCCATACCAACAGTAGATCCCACGGAGGTGGAGATTCTCTCCCTGGAGGGGAAGCATGATCAAGGCCTTGAAAAAGTGCTAGACCACCTTTCCTGTGCCACCGACTGCCTTCTGACCCGTGCCCGGAGGACAGAGGTGGCTGCCAGGAGCACCTTAAGGGTCGTCGACTGAAGCCCTTGCTGAAAGAGAAGAAAGGACCATAGGTAGTCCGGAATGCTCAACGAGGAACAGGAGAAGGGACCAGGCCCTACCCTAATACCAAATGGAGAACTCTTCCATTTGAAGGCGTAGCATTATCCGGTCAACTCCAGGCAGGACGCCTCAACAACGTCGAGGACCTCGCCGGAAGACCCAAGGCCTGGCAACTTGCTGCACAGGAACCAGGCCGCCAGGTGCAGGGATTGAAGGTCCAGATAGAATACCTTCCCCTGATAACAGAGATCAGTTCCGGGTGGGCTGGAAGCCACCTTGGGAACCTGGAGCTGATACTGAGGAGAGCTGGATACCAGAGCTGGTGGAACAAGTCTGTTGCTACCAGAATCACCTGCACCTTGTCCCTCCTTGCCTTGCCTTTTGGATCAAGGGAAATCGGGGAAAGGCATAGAAGAGGCCCGGGGACCGCGGCTTCAAAGGCATCCCCTTACAGTGAACCCTGCTGAGGGAGGCGGGCATGAAACAGTCTCAGCTTCGCATTCTCCCTGGAGGGAAAAAGGTCCACCCGAGGTGTGACCCAGTGGGAGAAAGATCTTATGCTACCTCCGGCAGGAGAGACCACTCATGAGGCGCAGCCCTTATCCGGCTTAGGGCATCGGCCAGGGCGTTGGAGGCTCCTGCCATTGAAATGACTAGGAAAACTGCATCCAGGCTGCACATGAGATGAAATGCGGAGAACCTTCTTACGTAATGGAAAGGGGCGAGTCCGGTCCTGGCGGGTTAGGTAGCACATGGTCGTGGTATTGTCTGCCTGGACCTGAACCACTAGACCCTGTACAAACGGAGCGAAGGTGGTGCGAGCTAAGCAGACCGCATGAAGCTCTAGCAGGTTGAAATGGCATCGGGACTCCCGAGGGGACCAGAGGCAGTGCACTCTGCGCTCCCCTTGGTGGGCACCCCAACCCATCAGAGATGCATCGGTCAAAGAAAACCGTCGACTCGGGGAGGACGAACGGGATGCCCTCCTGCGGATGTGCTGGAATGGTCCGCCATCGGAGAGTGTTCCACATCCCCTGGGTTACTGTCATGGGCTGGTCCAAAAGATCGCAGCATTGTGACCACTAGCTGGCCAGCCCCCATTGAAGGGGACGCATGTACCAATGGGCCCAACAGACCACGCTGGTGCAGGCCGACACGAGGCCCAGGAGGCACAGGAAGACCCAGGCAGGGCATGATTGCCCAATCAGACATGATTGGGTAAAGGAGGAAGAACCTCAGCCCTGTCCACCGGGAGCCGAGCTCTGGCTCGAAGAGTCGAGCTCTGTCCTGATGAAAGGATCACCCACTTTGGCACCAGTTCTGACTTGGCTCTGTTGGAGAGGGGACCAGTCTGAGAGCAATCTAGAGGGCCAGAACTCCGGACCACTCCACCTCCACTCTGGAGGGGTTGCAGTCAGCCAGCCATCTGGGTAGGGTACACCCAGACCCTTCGGCGCCACAGGAATGCTACTGGGAAGAGGCCGAAGGGTATGGCCTGGAACTCATAAAGAGATCCTCCCACTCTGAAGCGGAGGAGTCTCTAAAGACACGGACAGATTGAAATGTGAAGAATGCATCCTGGAGGTCCAGGGAACAAAGCCACACACCTCGTTCCAAGGATGGGGTACCTGAGTCAGAGTGACCATCCAGAAGGTCCGAGACCTTAGGAAGTTGTTCAGGTCATGCAGGTCGAGAATGGGGCGCCAGTCCCCCCGTCCGTTTGGGGACCAGAAAGAGCCTGGACACAAACCCTGGGTCTGGAAGAGGATCCGCCACCTTCCTGATCACCTCTTTTTCCAGGAGCAGGGTAATATCAGCTCGGCGGGCCAACAGTGAGGCTGTGGACCCTGTGGACCCCCGAGGGGTGATGGCTCGAAAGGGTGGGGCCTGCTCGAACTCCAGAGGCAGGCCCTTTCCTAGCACCTCCAACACCCAGCGGTCCATGGTGATAGCGGACCAGGCGGAAAGGAAGTGGCAGAGCCGTTCCCCCATGGGGGGACCCAGGTGGGGGTGACAAGGCCGGGGCCGCACCCCTCAGCCTGTCACTGAGCAGGCTTGGAGGAAGGACTGGCCGAGGGAGCTCCTGAGCCTTTATTTCCTTGCTTCCCCTTAGAGGAAGCTGCTGGCTTAGGTTCAGGATGCCAGCTGAGCCTGCTGGCCCTCATGCTGGTGTTGATGGGCTAGTCATGCCGCAGGGGCCGAAGGAAGGAGGGGCTTACGCAAAGGTTGCCAGTGGCCCTTGTCCCTCTGGGTGGGGGTGACCGAGTCCAGAGTGGCATTGGACTTCTCGGTCCCCTGGAGGTGTCCCTCCACTCCAGAGCCGAAGAGGTCAGTCCCCGAGAAGGGTATGTCCACCAACTTGTGCTGGGTATCCGCCGAGAAGGTGGATATCCTCAGCCACACCCTGTGGTGCATGGCCACCGTGGCCACTACTGACCTGGCACAGGGATCACCTATGTCCAGAGCAGTCTGAAGCTGCTGTTTAGCCACCACCCTACCCTGGTCCCGCACCCGCCGGACTGTGGTCCGCAGGTCAGCCGGGAGATGAGGGAGCACCTCATCCAGGGAACCCAAGAGGGCGTGGGACAAAATGTGCCATCAGCGCAGCTGAGCTGGCCTGTCGGAGGCCTAGGGAGGACGCAGCATAAACCTTGCCCCTGACATAGTCCATCCTTTTGGACTCTTTGTTGGGGGAGCCTATCCACATCCCGAGTATTCACGGAATGCTGGAAGATGTTATTGGTAACTGACCCCTCAGCAGAGGGGTGCTCCGAAAAAACAGGCAAAGAACAGATAGGGACAGCATATTTCCTGGCCATCCTGGCCGAGGGCACAGGACAGGAAGTAGGCCACTGCGAAAGCTCCAAGACTGGGCCAACAATGGCCTCAGCCACAGGGAAGGCCTGCGAGGGTGAACCCCCTTGGTCTATGATCTCCGTCAGGGGATAATAGGCCCATTTGGACACGGGCTTGAGCTGCATCCCGGTGAACTCCGAGATGAGCCTGAGCAGACCCAGGAAGGACGATGGGCTGTCATCCAAAGACCGGTCCAAGGAGGACTCCAGGTCCTCCCACCTGGGGAACACGGAGGAGTCATCGTCGGACTCCGAAGGGTCTGCAAAGGGCTGCCTCAGGCCTGAGCCTCTCCTCACCCGCTGAGGGCGGGCAGGAGTGAGGGTGACCGACAACCTGCGGGACAGGCTGTGACCCAACCGAGGTTCCACCACAATTGGTGGGACAGCAAGATTTGGTCGAACAACTGGCCCAGAAGTGGGCACCTCGACTGCAGCGAGCGGTTGCGTCGGCCATTCAGGCGGCAGCTGCTTGATAGACGGGGAATGAATCGGAGTTGACTGATTCCCGGACAACAGCAACTGCTGCCACATAAACTCCTTGTAACGTTGACGCCATCTACGTCGAAGCCTCTCCTCATCTGAGGAGGATCAGTGTTGCCACTTAACTCGGTGCCCCGACCGAGACTGCCGAAGTCGGTGGGAGCGGCTTGACCGAAGAGGACCGAGACCAAGACCCAGATCTCGTGAGAACAGGGGTGGGTCTGGAAGGAAGCGAGGACACCCGCTCTTCCTCGGCAGACAGATTGACTGGGACTCACACCTTGAAGGCGCAGGCAGAACCTCGGCCTCCACCGGGGAAACCGGCCAAGGGTTGACGGCTGTTGCAGTCGATCGCCCGGGTGATGGGTCAAGAGAAAACTCGACTGCATCGATGGGAGTCTTGGCCAGCTGGCCTGACGGGGATACCGTGAAGCCAACGGCCTGAGCCGCAGCTTCGACGAAGTCGAGGTCGGCAATCCAGGGAAGGAGCCCCTCCCGCCTCCCACAAACACCGGATGATGGACTTACCTGCAACTCCCTCACCTGGCTGAGGCAGCTCCCAATGGCCCCTCTCCCTTCGTGAGAGGGACTGGCAAAGCTCCTTGCATGAAGCTGAATGAGAGGAACTCAAAGAGAGCGGTATAAATGCCGCGACCAAGGAGGAGGAGGAGGAGGGAGATGCGGTCTTGGCCGCCATCTCCTCCGGGGAGATAGAGAGTTCGAGCTGCTCAGCCGAGTCAGCCGATGCGGACACTGCCCGATGAGTCTTTATAGATTTTACCTGCGGGGAAAAATCCTTGAGGCGCCCAAGCCCCAATCGGGCTGCATGATCCTCCAGGACGTTGGTCAAAAGGGCGCAGCACAATCCGCAAACTTGCAGGTCATGGTCCAAGTCAAGGCAGTATATGCACGTGGAGTGCTGATCAGTCCTGGAGATAATCTGCCCACCAGGGCACCTCCGAGAGCCTGAAAACAAATTGTCCATTGCAGCCACGAGGGAAGAAGACCGAAGTTAGAAAACTTCAAAAACTAAATTTGGACGAACCGAACAATCAGGAACCAGTCAAAAAATGCAGAGCGCTAAGGAGGGAACCTGAGCTTCCAAGCAGTAAGGAAGATCTGGCATCAAGGGGCGGAGCTGAGAGTTTTACCACCCGGGTGGGTGGGAGGAGCCAGCTTGAAGACCTTCTGGCAAGATTTAAAGTGGCAAGGAACCTGCCAATAAGTGTGGATGAACAACATATCCATGTCACTAGAATTTATTTATTTCATTTCTGATAACCGGGTAGGTGCACTAGACATAAATAATGCCTACTTTCAGGCATGACCTTGGAGGGTACAAGTGAGAAACAGTCCAGAGAAGTACAATTACAAATGAATATGGTAAGGAAGGATACAGCACAAATACACCAGTAAAGTCATCAATTTCATCAGTAAACAAATTTATACAAATCAGAAATCTAGATAACATACATCATGGAAATACAAGAACAGTAAGATAAAAGGAAAAATGTCCAATATAAGGTCAGACACATTAGGTCCAAGAATCACAACTACAAGTACAATCCATGCCATCAATTCATATGTAGCCACCCTCTAGTCCCATCTGCCAAAACAAACTGAATGAGTCTGCTGTGTTTTAGAGTTTAACCCCCATTGACTGTGAGAAATGACTCTCATATTTTTGTTCTCCTGTCCGCTGTCCTAATTCTTGTTACATAAAATGCATTTTCCATTGGCATGCCACCTCCTGCTGTGAATCTGCAATAATAGCTTTGCAGTCTGACCATTATTATTGCTTTAATCTTATGACCTCATACCATTCCTCTCACTAACACTGCCACAAATACAATGTATGATCCAGTGTGAACCTTCAGCTCCTGAAAGAAGACCATGCACACTTGCACAGGCTCCTTACAGTAACAGCTCACTCCTGGCAGCCACCATAGACATGTCTGCTTATTAATCACTAGTACATAGTGCTATGATTGTAATAATGGTGTGCCACTGGACAGTATAACATGTGATCATGAGTACTGGACCTCACATGCATAGCAACAACAGACATGTGATCATGAGTACTGGACCTCACATGCATAGCAGCAACAGACATGTGATCATGAGTACTGGACCTCACATGCATAGCAACAACAGACATGTGATCATGAGTACAGGACCTCACATGCAAAGCAGCAACAGACATGTGATCATGAGTACCGAACCTCACATACATAGTAGCAACAGACATGTGATCATGAGTACTGGATCTCACATGCATAGCAGCAACAGACATGTGATCATGAGTACTGGACCTCACATGCACAGCAGCAACAGACCTGTGATCATGAGTACCAGACCTCACATGCATAGCAGCAACAGACATGTGACCATGAGTACCGGACCTCACATGCACAGCAGCAACAGACATCTGATCATGAGTACCGGACTTCACATGCAAAGCAGCAACAGACATGTGATCGTGAGTACCGGACCTTGCATGCATAGCAGCAACAGACATGTGATCAAGAGTACTGGACCTCGCATGCATAGCAACAACAGACATGTGATCATTAGTACTGGACCTCACATACATAGCAGCAACAGACATGTGATCATGAGTACTGGACCTCAAACACATTGCAGCAATGAACCTGTGATCATGAGTACTGGACCTCACATACATAGCAACAACAGTCATGTGATCATGAGTACTGGACCTCACATGCATAGCAACAACAGTCATGTGATCATGAGTACTGGACCTCACATGCATAGCAACAACAGACATGTGATCATGAGTACTAGACCTCACATGCATAGCAGCAACAGACAAGTGATCATAGTACTGGACCTCACATGCATAGCAAGAGATATGTGATCATGAGTATTGAATCTCACATGCATAGCAACAACAGACATGTGATCATGAGTACTGGACCTCACATGCATAGCAGCAACAGACATGTGATCAAGAGTACTGGACCTCACATACATAGCAGCAACAGACATGTGATCATGAGTACTGGACCTCAAACACATTGCAGCAACGAACCTGTGATCATGAGTACTGGACCTCACATGCATAGCAAGAGATATGTGATCATGAGTATTGAACCTCACATGCATAGCAACAACAGTCATGTGATCATGAGTACTGGACCTCACATGCATAGCAGCAACAGACATGTAATCATGAGTACTGGACCTCACATGCATGGCAGCAACAGACATGTGATCATGAGTACTGGACCTCACATGCATAGCAAGAGATATGTGATCATGAATATTGAACCTCACATGCATAGCAGCAACAGACATGTGATCATGAGTACTGGACCTCACATGCATAGCAACAAAAGAATGTGATCATGAGTACTGGACCTCAAACACATTGCAGCAACGAACCTGTGATCATGAGTACTGGACCTCACATGCACAGCAGCAACAGACATGTGACCATAAGTACCGGACTTCACATGCAAAGCAGCAACAGACATGTGATCATGAGTACCGGACCTCACATGCATAGCAGCAACAGATATGTGATCAAGAGTACTGGACCTCACATGCATAGCAACAACAGACATGTGATCATGAGTACTGGACCTCACATACATAGCAGCAACAGACATGTGATCATGAGTACTGGACCTCAAACACATTGCTGCAATGAACCTGTGATCATGAGTACTGGACCTCACATACATAGCAACAGTCATGTGATCATGAGTACTGGACGTCACATGCATAGCAACAACAGTCATGTGATCATGAGTACTGGACCTCACATGCATAGCAAGAGATACGTGATCATGAATATTGAACCTCACATGCATAGCAGCAACAGACATGTGATCATGAGTGCTGGACTTCACATGCAAAGCAGCAACAGACATGTGATCATGAGTACGGACCTCACATGCATAGCAGCAACAGATATGTGATCAAGAGTACTGGACCTCACATGCATAACAACAACAGACTTGTGATCATGAGTACGGACCTCACATACATAGCAACAGACATGTAATCATGAGTACTGGACCTCAAACACATTGCTGCAACAGAACCTGTGATCATGAGTACTGGATCTCACATACATAGCAACGACAGTCATGTGATCATGAGTACTGGACCTCACATGCATAGCAACAACAGACATGTGATCATGAGTACTGGACCTCACATGCATAGCAGCAACAGACATGTGATCATGAGTATTGAACCTCACATGCATAGCAACAACAGTCATGTGATCATGAGTACTGGACCTCACATGCATAGCAGCAACAGACATGTGATCATGAGTACTGGACCTCAAACACATTGCAGCAATGAACCTGTGATCATGAGTACTGGACCTCAAATACATAGCAACAACAGTCATGTGATCATGAGTACTGGACCTCACATGCATAGCAACAACAGTCATGTGATCATGAGTACTGGACCTCACATGCATAGCAACAACAGACATGTGATCATGAGTACTAGACCTCACATGCATAGCAGCAACAGACATGTGATCATGAGTACTGGACCTCACATGCATAGCAAGAGATATGTGATCATGAGTATTGAATCTCACATGCATAGCAACAACAGACATGTGATCATGAGTACTGGACCTCACATGCATAGCAGCAACAGACATGTGATCAAGAGTACTGGACCTCACATACATAGCATCAACAGACATGTGATCATGAGTACTGGACCTCAAACACATTGCAGCAACGAACCTGTGATCATGAGTACTGGACCTCACATGCATAGCAAGAGATATGTGATCATGAGTATTGAACCTCACATGCATAGCAACAACAGTCATGTGATCATGAGTACTGGACCTCACATGCATAGCAGCAACAGACATGTAATCATGAGTACTGGACCTCACATGCATAGCAGCAACAGACATGTGATCATGAGTACTGGACCTCACATGCATAGCAAGAGATATGTGATCATGAATATTGAACCTCACATGCATAGCAGCAACAGACATGTGATCATGAGTACTGGACCTCACATGCATAGCAACAAAAGAATGTGATCATGAGTACTGGACCTCAAACACATTGCAGCAACGAACCTGTGATCATGAGTACTGGACCTCACATGCACAGCAGCAACAGACCTGTGATCATGAGTACCGGACCTCACATGCATAGCAGCAACAGACATGTGACCATGAGTACCGGACTTCACATGCAAAGCAGCAACAGACATGTGATCATGAGTACCGGACCTCACATGCATAGCAGCAACAGATATGTGATCAAGAGTACTGGACCTCACATGCATAGCAACAACAGACATGTGATCATGAGTACTGGACCTCACATACATAGCAGCAACAGACATGTGATCATGAGTACTGGACCTCAAACACATTGCTGCAATGAACCTGTGATCATGAGTACTGGACCTCACATACATAGCAACAACAGTCATGTGATCATGAGTACTGGACCTCACATGCATAGCAACAACAGTCATGTGATCATGAGTACTGGACCTCACATGCATAGCAAGAGATACGTGATCATGAATATTGAACCTCACATGCATAGCAGCAACAGACATGTGATCATGAGTGCGGACTTCACATGCAAAGCAGCAACAGACATGTGATCATGAGTACCGGACCTCACATGCATAGCAGCAACAGATATGTGATCAAGAGTACTGGACCTCACATGCATAACAACAACAGACTTGTGATCATGAGTACCGGACCTCACATACATAGCAGCAACAGACATGTAATCATGAGTACTGGACCTCAAACACATTGCTGCAATGAACCTGTGATCATGAGTACTGGATCTCACATACATAGCAATGACAGTCATGTGATCATGAGTACTGGACCTCACATGCATAGCAACAACAGACATGTGATCATGAGTACTGGACCTCAAATGCATAGCAGCAACAGACATGTGATCATGAGTATTGAACCTCACATGCATAGCAACAACAGTCATGTGATCATGAGTACTGGACCTCACATGCATAGCAGCAACAGACATGTGATCATGAGTACTGGACCTCACATGCATAGCAAGAGATACGTGATCATGAATATTGAACCTCACATGCATAGCAGCAACAGACATGTGATCATGAGTACCGGACTTCACATGCAAAGCAGCAACAGACATGTGATCATGAGTACCGGACCACACATGCATAGCAGCAACAGACATGTGATCATGAGTACCGGACCACACATGCATAGCAGCAACAGACATGTGATCATGAGTACTGGACCTCACATGCATAGCAACAACAGAATGTGATCATGAGTACTGGACCTCACATGCAAAGCAGCAACAGACATGTAATCATGAGTACCAGACCTCACATACATAGCAGCAACAGACATGTGATCATGAGTACTGGACCTCAAACACATTGCAGCAATGAACCTGTGATCATGAGTACTGGACCTCACATGCATAGCAACAACAGACATGTGATCATGAGTACTGGACCTCACATGCATAGCAGCAACAGACATGTGATCATGAGTATTGAACCTCACATGCATAGCAACAACAGACATGTGATCATGAGTACTGGACCTCACATGCATAGCAGCAATAGACATGTGGTCATGAGTACCGGACCTCACATGCATAGCAACAACAGACATGTGATCATGAGTACCGGACCTCACATGCATAGCAACAACAGACATGTGATCATGAGTACCGGACCTCACATGCATAGCAACAACAGACATGTGATCATGAGTACCGGACCTCACATGCATGGCAGCAACAGACATGTGATCATGAGTACCAGACCTCACATGCATAGCAGCAACAGACAAGTGATCATGAGTACTGGACCTCACATGCATGGCAACAACAGAATGTGATCATGAGTACTGGACCTCACATGCATAGCAGCAATAGACATGTGGTCATGAGTACCGGACCTCACATGCATAGCAACAACAGACATGTGATCATGAGTACCGGACCTCACATACATAGCAGCAACAGACATGTGATCATGAGTACTGGACCTCACGTGCATAGCAACAACAGACATGTAATCATGAGTACTGGACCTCACGTGCATAGCAACAACAGACATGTGATCATGAGTACCTGACCTCACATGCATAGCAGCAACAAGTTAACATGCTGTGTCCTCATGTACATGAACACTTAATGAGCTGAACAGTATAATTACCAACTTTCATAAGTTCATTGCAATTCTGGGTTGTTATTGAACTACAAATCACACTACTGTGATACAGACTGTTTGTATGTAAAACTTTTCAATAACAAAACTGACTTTCATAACTACCCAGTTTTATTATGGTATGCCATCACTATGAAGACAATTTTACCACGGCCGACACTACAGTGACAACAGCGCCATATTGCTGTAGTGTTGGCATGGGACCCCGGCACTGCTTTCTGGGGGTCTTGCAACCCCTCCATGAATCAACTCTGACTCAGAGTTGATTAATTTAGTTACGGGGGAAGCAGGGCAACTTGCCCCCTGAAGGAAACACAGTCTGAAGTGACTGCCTTTATGCCGACTGCAAATGCGGACGACATAAAGAAGGCTCTGTAATATCAGTCGACAACAAATTTGTCGACCGACTGTCATGGATCCTTTCGTTACTACACCACAATAGAAACATAGAAACATAGACTTTGACGGCAGATAAGGACCACTTGGCCCACCCAGTCTGTCCATTTCCCTACCTATTGGATAAGCTGCAGATTCTAGTTAACCAACAGCCTACTTCCTGCAACCCCCCACTATAATTGCCTTATGTCTGTCCCATGCATGTTTGAATTCCTCCACTGTTTTAGACCCCACAACCTCTCCAGGAAGGCGGTTCCATGCATCCACCACTCTCTGTAAAAATAATTTCCTCACATTACCCTGGAGCTCCCCCTCTAACTTTAAATTGTGCCCCTTGTTCTTACACATCTCTTTTTCTGAAAGATGCTACCCCTCTGGACTATTTTGATTCCCTTGAGGTACTTAAAAGTTTCTATCATGTCCCCCCTGTCCCTCCTTTCATCAAGGGTATACATATTAAGCTCTCTCAGTCTCTCTTCATATGATTTCTGATGTAGACCCTGCACCATTTTAGTTGCCCTCCTCTGGACTGCTTCCATCCTGTCAATGTCCTTGTGTAGATGAGGTCTCCAAAACTGCATGCAGTACTCCAGATGGGGTCTCACCAACTGTCTGTACAGAGGGATAACCACTTCCCTTTTTCTACAGTGTGGTCCTGCATAACAAAAGTGAGAATAGGGAGGAGGCAGGAAACTATAGACCTATAAGCCAGACTTTAGTGGTGGTCAAAGTTATGTAAAGATTACTGAAAGAAAAGATTGTGGAATACCTTATAACAAATGGATTGCAAGATCTTAGGCATATGAACATACGTAATTGTTGGCAGAAAAGGGCCCACAGGTCTATCAAGCCTGCATGATTGTGCAGCTCTCAGTTTCATATCACTACAGCTGCCCCACCCTCATCAAACCCCTCCTTTCCTCCTCTTTACTGGTCCTTCTGCCCTTTGTGTTTTTGTCTGTACTAACCCTGCCCTTGACTCTATCCCAACCCCACTTAAAGCTATCCACTGTCCTTTGAATAATTAACTCCTCCAGCAGTGCATTCCAACCTGCCACCGCTCTCTGTGAAGTACTGCCTCGTCTCCCTCCTAAACCTTTCCCCCCTCCAACTTCAGACAGTACCCCTAGTGACCCTTCTCCCCCTTTAAGTGGAACAATCCTCACTCCCTGACTTTGTTGATGCCTTTCAAGTATTTAAAGGTCTCTATCATGTCCCCCTTATACTTCTGTTTTCCAGTGAATACATGTTACGCTTCCTTCAACCTTTCCTCATATGGCAACTTCCCATGTCCCATAATAATTTTTGTAGCCTTACATTGCACCCTCTGCAGTAATCTCACATCCTTTTTGAGGTATGGGCACCAGTACTGTACACAGTGCTCCAAGTGTGGCCTCACCAGTGATCTGTACAATGGCAGGATGACCTCCCCCTTTTGAGAGGTGATCCCTCTGGCAATGTACCCCACCATTCTATTTGCCCTTGCTGCTGCCCTCCTACACTGTACCAATACCTTCATGTCCCCATGACTATTTCCCAGAGGTCTCTTTCCTCCTCTGAAGCTGTTACCTGCACTCCCCCCAGCCAGTAGCTGTTCCTGGGATTTCTGGGGCCAAGGTGCATGACCTTGCCCCATGAGCAGTATGGGTTCAGAGGGGGAAGATTGTGCCAGACAAACCTGATTGATTTTTTTGACTGGGTGACCGGGAAGTGGATCAAGGAAAGGTGGTGGATGTGGTCTTAGATTTCAGTAAGGTCTTCAACACTGTGCCACACAGACAGCCAGAAAACAAGCTGGGCATCCTGGGAGTAGGTACAAAGGTAGTAAAATGGGTACAAAGCTGGCTAAGTAACAGAAGCCAGAAGGTGGTGGTCAGTGGGGTACACTCAGAAGAAGGCAAGGTAGCCAGCAGAGTACCACAGGAGTCAGCTCTGGGATCAGTCCTCTTCAATGTCTTCATTAGTGACATGTCAGACAGGCTGCAGGGGAAAGTATGCCTGTTCCCAGATGACACAAAAATCTGAAACAGAGTGGACACACCTGAGGGGGTAGATAACACAAGGGAGGACCTAACAAATCTGGAAAAATGGTCAAGGGTATGGCAACTAGGCTTCAGTGCCAAAAAGTGCAAAATTATGCACATGGGGTACAGGAACCTAGGAGCAGCGTACTAGTTGGGAGCGGAGGAGGTGACAACTAAGCAAGAAAGGGACCTGGGGGTATCACATTGGATGACCTGAAGGTAGCAAAGCAGTGTGGTAAGGTAGTAGAGAAGGCTAGTAGAATGCTGGGGTGCATAGGGAGGGGTATCACCAGTAGAAAGAGAGAGATGGTGCTACACCTGTATAGATCAATGGTGAGGCCCCACCAGGAGTACTGTGTCCATTTCTGGAGGCCCCATCTCAGGAAGAACATAGATCGAGTGGCGGCGTCACAAAGAAGAGCAACCAAAATGCTGCATGGCCTGCATCACAAGCTCTATGAGGGAAGACTCAAGGAATTAAATATGTTCTCGCTTGAAGATAGAAGTGAAAGAGGAGCTATGGTAGAAACATTCAAATACCTGAAGGGTATAAATAAGGTACAGGAGGGTAGCATTTTGTATGGAAAGAGAAGCTCAAGGACAAGGGGGCACAATTTGAAGCAGAAAGGGGATGCTCAGAGGGGATGTGAGGAGTACTTCTTTGTGGAAAGGGTGGTGGACGTCTGGAACAGACTCCCAGCAGAGGTGGGAGGAATCAAAATGATAGCAGGATTCAAGCATGCGTGAGATGCACACAAAGGAACCTTAGTAGCAGGAATTGGGGTAAGGCCAGAGATCGAGTAGGGTCTATGGTAACAAAGTAGGTAGGGTATTTTAAGGCAGACTAGGTGCACCAAGGGGTCCTTTTCTGCTGACAAGTTCTATGTTTCTATGTTTTCTTAATCCAGATAACTCAAAACTGTTAATTTATGTTTAAAGTTTTGTCCTACAAGCTGGTGTGTTTAAAATTCTAAAAAGAAAGAACCATTAACATTAAAATAGTTGTAAGATACTTCAAAAGCTATAGCCTGTAGTTCAAGCTGGTGGTGGAACTGGCCACACACCCCTTTTGGCCTATTTAAAGGCTGCTCTCCTCACTCCACACACAATCATTTTTCCTTGCCAGACAGAGTCTCTGTTCATCTGTCTTCTCACTTTAGGCCTGCTGTGGTCTTGCCCCCATCTGGTTTGTTTGTGTTCTGGACTCTGCTAGGTTTCTGCTGGATGTATTCCTGTGTTTCTCCTGCTTTGGTTAGTATTTGTTTTGCTTCTGGCCACTGTGTGCTGTTTTTCTGTTGTTCTGAGTTCATGCTTTAGTTTTGTGTATTTTTTTTTTTGTGGATTTCTAGTTGCCCTTTAATTGTGCTGTGTTGCTCCTTTGCTGTGCTCTGATTCCCTGTCCTCAGCTACCTGGCATCCTCAGACCCCTGCATTGCTACCTGGCATCCTCAGTTTCATAGCAGCAAGAAAAGAAGCGCAAGATGGCGACCAGTGTGGGTCTGCCTGGAAAATAGCAGTAGCTGAGAATTTTTATTAGTTTTTTAGACTTCGTTTTTACCAGCTTTAGTTATTTTTAGTTAGGGGCTTAATCAGAGAGTTAGGCTAGCAATATCTGAGCACATTTTCAGGTTTTTCAGGACTTTTATAGTGTTACTCTGTGTTAGTCGAGTGATTGTGTTATCTGTGCCGAAGTTATTCAGATGCTATAATCGCTGACGTTCTCAGTTACCGCTAGTGTTTTTTCACTTTGCATTCATTTTGTTGTGCAGAGTTTTTGTGATCACTTTAATTAATGTGATCACTTGGTTAATCTGTATGCTTGGAATACTTTCTGGCTGCCTGGGATCATGATCTTTGTTCTCTGATTTTACCAAGGAGTTTGAGGAGTTCCTATTAGACTGTGACTTTCTTCCTTGGTCCATCAAGGAGTGTGCAGGAGTTTCTTTGGAAGCTATGAAGAGAGTATTGTGGCCGAGGGCTCTGCAAGGACAGCCAATTTGCCAGACTGTGAGGTGGTGAGTCTGCCTGGTTTCAGCACTGGTAGACCTCTTTTTTATCACAGTTTCACCCATATTAGATTTAACTTTACCGGGGCCCTGTTTGTCCTGACTGACGGGTGGCAGTCCGGCTTGAGTTCCCTGGGGGGGTGGTGGGAGCACTCATTGGAGGGTGAAGCACTTGTGTTTGCCTAGGGAGCTTGCCAGTGGATTTTGCCAGAGAATGACTCCCTTTCTGGGGCCCTGTTCCTTGGGTGGCTTGAGCTAGTCTATCTTCCAGCCAGGCTACGACTTGGGACTCTGGCTTTGCTCTGGTTCACTGGAAGTTTTGGTGTGGATAATATGGTATCTCCTGTTTGGGACTGTGGCTGCCAACTGAAGGTGGCATTTCAGGGTGAGTGGCCTTGCAGAGAGGCATTGGGAATTACCCATCAGACAGTGGTGCTGTCTCGATGGCCTTGGGGTGTCCCTGAGGTGGGGGCCAGTGGGCTGCACCTTCAGGAGCTCTAATTTTGGGGGGTGGTTCACTCCAGGCTGCTACTTTCTGGGGGACACCGCTTCTTCAGTTATCAGTGGTTCTGTAACCCCGTCAGCTGTGGAAGATACGGGAGCAGAGACTGTGAACTTTCAGAGGAGTAATGTGGTCATTGGGCAGCTCAAAAGTTGATATGTTTTTCAGTTGGTGGCTGTGAGAGGGCCACTATATTTTCCATCTTACTTATTTTGACTGGTTCTGGTGGATTGCTGTAGTGGGAGTACAGCAGCTTTGGACTTGACTCTGTCAGTGGATGGTGGGAGTGAGAGCCTCATTTCTTCTGAATACTAACATGAAGTACTGGCATGTTTAGCCCCATTCATGAATGTTAATCTTCAGTGAACTTTGACCTTATATTATTTTTAGGGGATGATTTTTTTGGGGGGAGGTATGGGGACTATGGATATAATTTATTTGATTTTTCTTATTTTATATTTATTTTGGATTGTTTATTTTGTTTGTTGTGTATTTGATGTTTGATTGCTGTGGCAAGCTGCTTTCTGTATGTGTTGGCAGAGATCTCCCCTGGGTCGGGCCCTACTCTTGCTCTGAGCTTTGTGGCTTTTAACCTCTCGACTGTCCCCCTTTGCCCGTTGAGGTATACAGATGATGTTGTGCTTTGGGGATAATTAAAAGGGTTAGGGGTCATGGACCTGGAGGGGGAGAGGAGCTGGGTGGGTGGATTGGGGTCGTGGGGACTAGAAGATGCCCTGGGTCGAACTGCATTCTTGAGGGGGGTCCTCACTGTCTAGTTCCCATAACCATGTGCTCCTTCTTTGGGGGGCAGGTGACATGGCCAGCCTCAGTGGCCCATCCTACTTGGGTGGTGTTATGCAATGCCAGGTCTATAAAGAACAAGACAGGAGTGATTGCTTATCTTGTTGGGTCATCTGACCTGGCTTGCATCACCAAGACCTGGCTGGATGATAATGCTGGCCCAATTCTTGAGTCAGCTATTCCGGCTGGGTTCTCAGTGATACACTGCCTGAGGATGGATCGTAGGGATAGGGGTGTAACCATTTGTTTTAAAATGGATTTGAGCCTTGTAGGTGTGCCAGTTGGGGAGACCAAGTCCTTTGAGTGTATCTTGGGTGCAGCTGTGGGGTGCAGGCTTCTTCTCATCTATCATCCACCCAGGGGTGGGAAGCAATTCCTGCAGGAAGTCATGGCCTTCATCATCGACATGGTGTTGGAGTCCCCCATATGGATGGTTCTGGAGGACTTCAATGCCTGGGTCAATGGGGAACTTTTGCAATTTGTCCAAGACTTCCTCCAACTTATGAATTCACTGGGCTTCACACACATGGTTTCTTCTGTGACCCACGTTCATGGTCACTCACTCGATTTGGTTTTCCTACTGGGGATGAAGATCTCTGACCTGGTGGTGGAGCCAGTCAGATGGTCTGACCACCACACTATAAGGTTCAACTTTCATTCTATGGAGAAGGTTTAGTATCACCCTTTGAGGGGTGAAACCCCAGATGGTTTGGCGGTAGTATTGGACTTATCGGGCTTTCTGAGTGCAAGCTCAGACCCAGAAAATCTGGTACAGGCCTATAATAGGGTTGTGACTAGGGCTATGAACTCCGTATCTCCTGTACGTGTTCATCCTCTCACCCTCCACCCTTGGCCCCCTTGGTTTGATAGGACCTTGAGGGAATTGAGGCGAGTGGGATGAAGACTGGAATGTCACTAACGGAAATCGGGTCTTGATGCTGACAGACTTAGATTGATGAATCATTATACTGATTATCAATCCACCATCTCCCATAAGAAGCCAGAATTCCTGTCAAGGGAGATCACCACTGTTCAGAATCAACCCGCTCAGCTCTTCCAAACTGTCAATAGACTGTGCAATCCAGCCTGCCTGCAGTCTTGGAGAGCATTGTCACAAGAGAAGTGTGACGAGTTTGTTCGATTCTTTGCAGATAAAATTGCCGACATCAAGTTCAAGATCTGCATGGCCCATTCCAATGGGTGTTGTGATGGTCAGTGGGAGGTTGCAGCCCCGTGCTTTGTCTGGTCCAACTTCAATCGGTTGGCGATCGTAGATATCATGAGGATCATAAAAGGAACAAAATGTGCGGGCATCAGGCAAAAGCTGTATTTTATTTTATTATTTGATTATTGCAAAAAAATGCAAGACAATAAATAGCTAAGCAGTACATACATGGCCTACACTGTGCAAAAAAGCAGAAGAACTCCCAACCTGTTTGTTCCTTTTATGTTTAATATTTTGTATGGAAGCACAGGCATTAGAGAGTGGATCGGTTACTTTGATTATTTGATATCATGAGGATCATCCAGAGTAGGTGGTCGACCTGCTGTAGTTTGGACCCTGGCCCAACCCACCCCCTAGTGGGGTGCATTGATGTTATTGGCCTGGTCGTAGCTGAGATAGTCTGGTGTTCATTAGAGACAGGGGTGTTCCCAGACACCCAGAAGGAGGCAGTGGTGACACCTCTCCTTAAGAAATCTTCTCTGGATCCTGACTGTCTTGCTAACTACAGACCTGTCTTTAACCTTCCCTTTATGGCTAAGGTTATTGAGAAGGTGATGATGCTGCAGCTGGAGGACCACCTTACCATCCATGAGATCTATGATCCTTTCCAGTCTGGATTTCAGAAATGGCACAGTACGGAGATGGCCCCAGTTCAGGTACTCAATGATCTCCTGATAGCAAGAGATAAGAAGAGCCATTCCATCTTGGTTCTCCTTGATCTCTCTGTGGCATTTGACACTGTGGACCATGGTGTGTTACTGGAGCACCTGCCACTGATCTGTGGACTGTCTGGTACAGTCCTCAGGTGGTTCCGTTCTTTCCTCACTGGCAGGTTGCAGAGAGTGGTATTGGGGATTTATTCCTCCAGCCCTGTGTCCCTGCTTTGTGGGGTGGCTGCAATGCTCTGTTTTATCACCCATGTTGTTCATGGTGTATATGCTGCCATTGGGAGACATCGTAAGGTGGTATGGGCTGAGTTTTCACTGCTATGCAGATGATACTCAGCTATATAAGTCCTTTGTGGCTGAACAAGATGGAGCTGTCTCATCATTTAACAACTGCCTCACAGAGATCCAAGACTGAATGAGTGACAGTTGGCTGAGGTTGAATGCTGACAAGATCAAGGTGTTGGTTGTGGACCCAGGCCATCATGCAGAGGGGCTCTTGGCTGGAGGGCCTTCAAGGCTTTGGCTTGGAGGCTGCCAGCTGAGGACCGCTGATTGGGTGCAAAACCTGGGCATTAGTTTTGATGATGGTCTGATGCTTAAATCTCAGGTGCAATCCATCGTCAAGACCTCATTTTACCACCTGAGGAATATCACCCGGATTAAGCACCTGGTCCTGCCTGATGACCTTCTAACACCAGTCTATACCTTTGTGACCTCCTGCCTTGACTATTGCAACTCCCTTTACCTAGGGCTACTGGGGGTTGAGATCCACTGCCTGAACCAGGTGCAAAATGCAACTGCCAGGCTGTTGACTAATTTATCTTGATCTTGCCACATCATGCCTGTGCTCCATGCCCTGCACTGGCTGCCTATTCAGTGGCATATTACCTTCAAGGTCGGTTTGCTGACTTATAAAGCCCTGCATGGACAGGGACCACGTTACTTGCAAGAGCTTATTCACCCCTACTGTCCCCTCTGCTCCACTGGTGTGTGATTGCTAGAGGTCCCCAGGGTTCGTTTGAAGACCTCGGGTGCCAGGGTATTTGCTTTGTGGCCCCTATCCTCTGGAACTCTCTACCTCATCAGATAAGGGAGTGCCTGACTGTGGAGAGTTTTAAATCTGCATTAAAAATATATCTATTTAGTCTTGCTTTACCAGGATTTGAATGAATTGTCATGATGGTTATTTATTTTTATTATTTACTGATTTTAATTGCTGTATTTTTAATTATTGTATAAGAGCTTTGATATTTTGAATTGCACTTTATAAATGAAGTTGAAGTTCCTGCATTTGTTGTATGTTTCAGTTCTCATTCAAACCCTCTGCTGCTGTTTCCACTTAATTTCCTCCACCTGGTCTAACCTCTTGCTCTCAGCTTGCTGCAGGGTGTAGCAGCAGGTACTGCTGCATTTCTGCTGCAGCTCCAGGTAAATTGTGCTGCTTTTGCTCCTTCCTTCTTTTCCTTGGGAATTTCTCATTAAAGTCTTCATTATATTTAACAATTATTCTACCTGCCCATTTAATTTACTCAGCCTGCAATTGTACTTCCTCATTATTTGTGCAGACAAACCTATTTCAATTTGATTGGCAATTCAGTGCTACTAACTATGCAACAGAATCTTACTCTATTCTCCTGCCCTTACGTGTTGCTTTCCCCTTGTGTACAGCTCTTTTGGGGTTCTTCATATGCTCAAACACATGCCAGCTCAGCTACAGCTGCAGATATTAATCAATTTAATTTCATCTACTAGTTTAATTCAACTGTTAGTACTTATATTATTGTATCCTACTGGTTTAAACAGCTGTTTGGCATTATGGTGCCTATCTGTGGCTTCTCTATTTTGCCCACGGCAGGGGACTGTGTTGTTGCAGTGGACATCACGGCTATAGGCAGCGGGAGCAGCTTTCAACTTCTTATATGTTTTATTGGTCACCGGATCACCCCAGCCTTCCATTGCTGCTCCACACAGTCTTTATGGCATTCTGCAACCAGCTATTCCAGGCAACTCTCTACCTTAGGGCAGCTGGCTCTACCCAGCTTTCTACCATCCTTTCCCTGCTATTCTGCACCTGATTTACACAGTCATCTCAGCCTTCCTGTCCCTTGCAGTCCTTCCAGCCTTCCTGTCCCTTGCAGTCCTTCCAGCCTTCTTGTCCCTTGCACTACCAGTATTGCTCATATACCAGCCATCATGGCACTAACGCAATCAGCTGCAAGTTCATTCATTCCAGGACCTCTTCCCTTTCAACACTGGCATCCCTTTCCAAGTCTTAGAGCATATTTATGTTTACTTGCTTTGAACTGCACCTCCTACCATACTGACTTTGCACCTTTCTCCTACCTAACCAACTTTGCAGCCTCCTCCCCAACCACCGGCCCCGTGCTTCGCCTGGCCTCTCTGTTCTCCTAATCATAATATACTATCCAATTCACTCCCAACTTGGCTTTCTAATGGACTTGGTCAGTATGCATTCCTGTGGTTGAGAACTGCTATTTGCCTTACCTAGACCCATGAAAGAGTCCATATTGCTCAGCCTGACTTACGTACAGATCTCAAGAAGTCAGGACCCACAAGATGGTCCTCAGTGCTCAGTCTAACCTATGTACAGGTCTCCCCATGTCTGCTATCATCCATTATGACCTATGTACAGGTCCTGTGCTCCTTATCATGTGCAGGTCTCATGCTCATTACAACTAACTTTTCCATATTTTGGAAATATGCTGACATATCCATTATTCCAGGACTCAGGGCTAGCCCTGTGGATGATGGCTTCTCTCTGCACCCTGAAGTCCACATCTTGAGCATGCGAAGCTTGGGTTGGTGTCCTTCTCACCTGGCCTATAGCTGGGAAGGTCCTCACTTCAGGTGGACCTTCAGTCATCAGCCGTACTGATGACACCTCTCAATGTAGCATTTAAGACTTCAGTGGTGAAGGGTTGGTGCTGCCATGGAAAGGGCCCCTTTAGCTGCCTGAGTGGGTTCAGAGGCACCCTTTCATGCTATTCTCCCTATGACCACCTCTGGTTCACCTGGTTTGTTCATAGAGCAGAAGGCCAGCTAAGTGCCTTGGCAGTTGTGACTCTCCTCCTTCCACCTTGGTTGACTCTTGTTGCAGAGTGCACTCACAGCCCTCCACAGCATTCCCATTAGAGGGATAGCGTGAGAGTGTTCCCCGAAATTGCAGTTTCCTTGGATTGGTCTGCTAAATTGCAGTAGCAGAGCTGTCACTAACTAAAACTGTACCAATGTCTGGAGGGAAGGTGACCTAGACCTTGAATCCCCAGAGGTTTCCTCCTCAAAGGTTTTTTTTTCCTCTCCTCCATGCCAATGGTTATAATACCAGACAGGCATCCTTGCAGTCGCAAGGTCACTTAGGTAGGTTTCCCACTTAGGTAGGTTTCCACTGTTGGATGGAGTCGGGTGGATGTTCTGTCATCGTCCCATCTCCCCCTTTGGCTGTTCACTCTCTCCTTAGAAGCCAAGCCTCCATGCCTCACAGTTAGACCTCCGAGTTGGTCACTATTGACCTGTCATTTCCTGCCTACTTTACTCAAACAATACGACCAACTGACTTATGCTGTCAGTTGAACCCCATGACCAACCGACCTATGTACAGGTGTTCACTGACCAATGCTACCATTGGAGTGTTGAGATGTAAGCAGGAAGGGACCCAAACCAATATTTGGATATGAATGAGGCACAGTGGCTCTGGTGACATGAAGGAAGAGGGAGAACGGCTAACGAGAAATGTGGTGAACAATGATGAGTATGAGAGGGGAGTTGTTTACAAAGCAGCAGAAGGAGTTGCAGAGGGTGTTCAGTCTGGCCAGGGAGGGGGAGCAGTGCCATAGAGCATGTCTGCAGAGTCAAAGACCAGGAGCACTATTTTCCTGACAAGCTCACAGCAGATCTGAGGAGACAGACAATCTGTACCGTGGTACCGTGGTACAAGGCACAACGATTAGGCAGAGCTTGGCATGGATGGTTCTCATGTGGGAAGAGAAGTCAAGTTTGCTGTCTAGCCACACACTGAGGTACCTGAAGGATTGAACCAATAGGCAGAGTTGGGAATCCAGTCAATTTCTGGCTGGTGTCAAAGGTCATAGACACAGTTTATTTTTTGTGTTGAGCCATAGTGCCTTTGATTGAAAGCAGCACAGGACACAGAGGAGGTCATGCTGGAGCAGAGTAGACCTTCCACAATTGTAGTGGAGAAACCGTAGGTGTAGATGCATGCATCATCGACTGCATACTTTAGTGTATTTATTTATTTGCTTTTGGTAACCGAGTAAGTGCACTAGACTGAACTGCCTATTTTCAGGCACAACCCGGGAGAATACAAATCAAGGAACAGGTAAAAACAAATACATATACAGTGTTGTACAATAGGTGATTCCAAACAGTTATACAGAGATGCAAGTTACATAGTACATAGAGGAGGTACACATCACACAGTATAATAGGAACAAAACAGACAAAAAGGCACAATTTATGGTTAATAATGTACAAAACATGACAGTGCTGTTGGTAAGTCAGCAAGGAGACAATCCCCCAGCAGAGACAGATAACAAAGTGCGTAGCTGCAGCTGAGGAAGAGTGGAGATGGGAGGAATCAAGAGGCCACAGGGAAATTTAAGTGCAGGACAATGGTAGATTTGCATGATTCATGAAGCTAGGGACATTTGCAAATGTCAAGGGAGGTGAGGTAATTGTAGAGGCCTTTCTTGAAAGTGTGGTGGATTTGGAGTGCCTAAGAGCAAGTGGGAGAGAGTTTCAAAGTTTGGGGGCATGGAAGGAGAAGGCAAGTTCACCCATCCTGGTAGAGCATTTTGGGACAGATAACAGAGCTAAAGACATGGAACAGAGGGAATGAGGGCAGTCCATGGGGGTGAGCATAGCAGCGAGTGTGGAGGGAATAGAAGAATGAATATTGTTGTCAGTCAGACAACCTAATGAATAAGCCCGATGCGAGGAAGGAGACAACCAGTGGATGTCAGAGTAGAGAGTACAGTGGTGCTTAAGACGAGGAGCAGATCTACAGACACTGTTGTAGGCAACATCCCACATTTGCAAGATGCTTGCCTGTGCCATAGTGAAGACAGGCAGAGTGTAGCAGAGTCCAGGGAGGAAAAGGCCTTGGGTGACAGAGATCCTGGTGGCAGGAATCAGAAACTGATGGACTCAGTAAGCCAGACCAGTTTTAGCATTGACTGATTTGCAGACAGCTTTGACATGCAGAGAGAAGTTAAGAGATGGATCCAGCTTGACCTCCAGGTATTTGAAGGACTGAGTTACTTCCACAAGGGAGCCATCGAGACAAGAAACCTGGAGAGACAGAGTTGAAGAGACAGATTTCCTTTGTGACCCAAAAAGCATAGGCTGGATCTTGGCAGCAATTAGCACCAGGCAGTGGGACATAAGCCAAGTTTGGATACAATGAAGATCAGAGAAGAGGTGGCAGTTAATTTCATGAACAGAGCTGGAGGAGACATAGAGAACCAAGTCACTGGCACAGAGTAAGGAGAGACTGTGGGAAGGCACAGAAGGTAGGTTATTGACGAACAAAGAAAAGAGCAGGGGCCCAAGTATGGAACCTTGTGGGATGCCCGAATGAAGCAGGGCAGGGGCAGAGAGAACTTTATGACAGGAGACAGACTGGGAGCGGCTCCATAGATAGCTGGCAAACCAGGCAAGTGTGGATTGGGAGGTGCCAATAGAGCCTAGTTAATGCAGGAGCAGGTTGTGGTTAACCGAGTCAAACACCTTTGACATGTCAATAAAAACAGCCCCAGTAAGCTGGCCTTGGTCCATTGCAGATTCGATGTCACTGGTGAATTGTACTAGGGCCGTCATGGGGCTGTGGTTTGGCCTAAAGCCATGCTGAGCTGGAGATTGCAGGTTAAAGTCGGCAATGAAGTTAGACACCTGGTGATGGATATTCTCCAGGAGTTTACTGGGGGTCAGCAGGAGTGTAATAGGAAGGTAGTTTGTTAGTTTTTTTTGATGTATTGGCACAACTCAGGCAAGACACTGCATCCCTTTTGAGATACTCAAGGAGACCTCAGTCCTGATAGAGGACAACTTGTAGGTGAAGTACAGAGCCAATGCCTCACACTTTGTGCTAGAAACTGCTCCTCCCACATGGAGACACACCGGATGTAAAAGTCTGCCTACCACATGGAAGAACTGAGCTGGTCTGTTCCCTGCTGCAGCAATCTCCCTAGACAGAAACTCTGCCTTCTTTCGGAAGATTACCCACTGATAGTCAACATAATGTGACCACAGGGCTAGTTTGTCCTCCATCCAACCAGATCTCTTCCAGCATCTCTCTAACCTTAGCATTTAAACTCCAGAGTTCCTCATCATACTAAGGGGATCTTCGGTGAGTAGGCAAGGGGTGGGCACGAAAGGGTGCAATTGAGTCGAAGGCTGCAGTCAGTGCCCCATTATAGACCACCACCGCTTCCTCCAGCCCCATCACACAAGCTACCCCCACACTCAATAGGTTCAGCACTGCTGACAGTCCAATAGAGGAAACTCCTCCTAATGGGCGGTACTGGACCATCTCCACAGGGGCTGGGCTACTGGGTGGAGACACTAAACGCAAACCCCATGGTGCTGTGATCTGACCAAACCACCAGTTCAACATGAAGGCCAATAATATTGAAAGCCATTGAAAAAACTAAGTCCAATGTGTGGCCGCCCGTGTGTGTTACTGATGTTACATATTGTGTCAGGCCCAGAGCCTCCATGCTCTTCAGGAGGTCACTTCCAAACTTCGAGAGCCCATCGTTGACCCACGCATTGAAGTTCCCCAGGATCAACCACCTTTGGGACTCCAACACCAGGCAGCGATGAGCTCCTTGACCTCCCTCAAAACATTCCTACCCACCCACTGTCAGAGGACAATATAGCAGGAGAACCACCAGACCCACAACCACACTTACCCGGGCAGCCACACATTCAAAAGACCATGTAGGACCTACATTTAGCACTGTGAGGTTCAGGCTAGACTTAAAAACAAATGGCCACTCCCCTGCCCCTGTGATCCTCTCTTGGGGTGTGTATCACAGAGTACCTGGCTGAAACTGCCACCTCCAGAATGGAAGCAACATTTTGATCCAACCACATCTCCGTCAGGTCGACCAAGGATATCAAGGCTGCCATAATGGCAGCCTTATTCCTCATCGACCTGGTACTGCATAACACAACCCGAGTAGGATGAGGTGAGGTAGCTGGGCTCATCATCCACCACCCAGAAAGGTGGAGCCCTTGGCTCCTTGTGGGGCTTTTGGACAGAGCCTGCACAATTTTAGTTGCCCTCCTTTGTACTGCCTCCACTGTGTGTCTATGTCCCAGTAGAGATGTGATTTCCAGAACTGGACACAGTACATTAGGTGGGGTCCTAACAGCAATCTATACAGAAGCAATACCACCTACCTCTTTCTACTGGTGATATCCCTCTCTATGCACCTCAGCATCCTGCTACCCCTCCCAACTGCCTTGTTGCATGTCATCTGATATGATTACTCCCATGTCTCTTTCTGTCTTGGTAGTAGTCAGTACCGGCACCCCCCCATTTTGTACTCCGTCCCCAGATTTTTGTGTCCTAAATGTAACCACCCAGTCCACTGGGGTTACTAGAATCCCACCAGTGTCAGTGCAGTGCTAGATAGGGAAAGGCATCTGGTGAATAACTAGTTAAATGGGGTTTTCACCTACTCACTCTCTTGTTTACTTAGCTTCAGCTGAGATAAGAGAGATGAGGTCATTTAGAACTCTCACAGCAGCATACGTCACAGCTGGCTGTGAGTGGGGTGTTTTAGAATCTTGGGTCAGTCAGTTGGTATAGAGTTGGCAGTAGTAGTCTGTAGTTGGAAGTGAGAGGAGGAGAGCCCACTTTCTCACCCTAGTCCTAGTATTCTCTATCCTGCCAAGAGAAGTGGTGGAAACCACTGTCTACAGCAGGATCTGCTGATTTTCATCCACAGAGGGTTGAAAAGGACTGCTAGAGAATGGATCCTAGGGGCAATCCCTTATTTGATCCAGGACAATTTGAAGCTGCCTGTAATGTTCTAACTGTGAGTAGAACTGACTTTGTGCATCCTGAAGAAAGGACCTGTGCTTTGGTGTTTCTCTGGCTAAGAGGGAAAGGTACACTAGTTCTGTTCAGATATTTGAGACTGTTCAGAACTTTGATTTCTCACACTACCTGTGCAGTGTTTTCAAAATGCTGTATGTGAAAGTTCATTCAAAGATGCATTTATCCAAGTGTGTTCAAGATGTTTAAGGCGTAACTCTGAAAGAATGACTCGGTATGGATTTGAGCACAAAGGATGGGCAGCCCCCCATCTGAAGTAACCAGTTCAGTACTACAGGTCCCATAAGGATGCCTAGTTACTCTGGACATAGTGGCCAATATCTGAAGAGAATTTTACCCCCTGGAGTGGGTTGTGCTAGTAATGAGCCCATGTGTGCTCAGTTGTGGCCAGAGCTACTGGAAGAAGTTTAAAAGTCCTATGCCATATGGGAAATGTGTATTCAGTTGTGGCCAGTGCCACTAGAAACAATGTTCATGTTGTGGCCAGTGCCACTGAAACAGTGTTTAAAGTCCTATGCCATATGGGAATGCCAATGTAAGAAGTACAATGTCCTATGAAATATGGGAATATGTAGAGTTTCTGTTAGACAGTCACTTTGTTGTTCTGCCAGTTCCTTGTGCCATGATGTGTAAACCTTGAGGGTCCACCCCTGCTTTAGAGAGCTTCTTTTGGAATAAAGTCACACTCTAGAACCCCTACTCTGGTTTGGACATTTACGGTTTTGCTTCCTATGTGTGGAGCTACTGGGTGACCCTCCAGAAGTATAGGGCTAACATAGCCCTAGCAAAATGTTCTCTCCTCAGGACCTGAGTTTTTGTCATAGTTTTTATTTTGTACACCCCCATCCCTTTTTGACCTCTAGAAGTCATGAGCCTGGTATACATTCCCAAAGCTAGGGATGGTATCATTTCCAAAGTAGTCTGTGCCCAGTCAAGGGTACCAGGGGTAACTAACTGTGTAAAGTAGCAGTGGGGTGGTTACAAAAAATGGGGGCTCATCCAAAGAGGTTTTAATTGGGGGAGTGCCACAAAAATGTGGGCTCTTCTGATGTTGTTTAATTTGGGGAGAAAACCAGAGATTTTTTGCTGAGGGTATGTCTAGCATCTTTCTGTCAGGTAGTGGTGTAGCCTAAACAGAAAGGGAGCTTTGGACAAGAGGATTTTGCCCAGAAAAGTGCCATCCAACTGTGCTGCTTGTGTGCCTTCTAGAACAGTAAAGAACAGAGTGCTGCTTGTGTATTGTCAACTTGCAATGGACAGTAAAGCATTGAAATGTACCAGCAAAGTAACTGATTGCAGTTTTGAGTAAATTCAGTAGCCAGAAAAAGTAAAAAACACAGTTTTGAGCAAGTGAACAGAGGTTGATGTGTGAGAAAGGTTACTGTTGCCATTACAGGGCAGGGTCAGCAATGGAAACACAGTAGCAGGGAGCCATTTTGTGAGACACTATGTGACTAGTTAGCAATTCAGTAACAACAAGTTTGGGTGTTTGATTTCAGACATGGCTTTGGGAATGCCCTGATAGCTGGATCATACCAGAGCTATGATCGCAGAGGAGGTTGCAACACTAAGAGAAATAGAGAGAGCTTTCTATGGTGAAAGGTTGCCAGTTGCCTCCAGATGTAGCAATCCCTAGCTATCCAGTGAGACTGTTCATAGTGTGTCTATAGGCTGGAAGGGATTTGTTTCTCATACCCATTTCTTGGACTGCCTTGTGAAGTGAATGAGCTGGGGTACTGTGCCTGAGAGGGCATCAAAGATTTGATTGGCCCCCCACATGGACCCAAGTACAAGATTCTGATGGCAGCAGCATGCAGACCCAGGTTGTACTTGTTGGGGAAAGTTCTTCAGAGTGTGTTACAGAAGGAGAAAGTAAAATTGACATTGATCCACTGCAAGGGCAGGAACACAGAAAGGTTTCCATGCCTGTGTGTCCCAGATGGACAGTGCAATGGAAGGATCCGTAGACCCATGGAAGCAGGGTCTGAATCCTAGCCTAGTGGGGGGAGGATGAAATACAAGAGCCACTGAATTGGGATGTGTCTACTTCCACACCCAGTGAGGAGTGGAATGTCTCAGGAGTGAGGAAGTTTGCTAACTCTTAAGCTCAGATAATGAGTGAGGAAGAGGAGGATGAAGAAATGTATTTTCATGTTGAGGGCTCCACTGAGTCTCCTCAAGCTCTTGCCTCAGAGGAGCCAGAGACAGTTGAAGAAGGCTCTAACCCATCCACAGAGATGGTAGGGGACAAGTTCTTTCATTCTTTAAGTATGCGACACTGGCTCAACCAGGACTGGCCATCCTCAAGCTGGGCCATGGGCAGCAGACAAGTAAAGAGTAGCAAGGAGGAGAGACTGATACATAGGAGGGGTGACACAATCTATGGGAAGTTCTTTCCTACCTTTTCTCACCAAGTCTGGGAGAAAATTGAACAGAACAGGCAATCCTGGTTATTGGAGGAGGCAAGCAAGGATTTGTACTCTGGTACAGCAGAATGTGTAAGGGACAAAGTCATAAGTGATAGCCTTAAATTCTGGAGAATGGGCAGGACTCTGTTTATGGACACTGTGCAAATTGTGGATGTGGCTGAGAATGAGACATTCCACAACATCAACTCTGAATGCCCAAATGGGGCCATAGTCCTCGCCCCACACCAGGAGTGGTACTACCCTTAATGGTGCCACTCCCTGTGAATACGCCCAGCATGCCTCAAGGAAGCATAGAAACATAGAACATAGAAACATAGACTTTGACGGCAGATAAGGACCACTTGGCCCACCCAGTCTGCCCATTTCCCTACCTACTGGATAAGCTGCAGATTCTAGTTAACCAACAGCCAGTGGCAGGCCAGTACCTGTCATATGAAACATCAGTATCCAGGAAAGAATATGCAGCTCCTCTGGTGCTCCAGGATTCTTCAGGTGTATCCAGATTCATCAACCCAGCAGTTTTCCTGCTCCATCATCTCTTTCCAGAGAACATCAACCCAGCAGTTTCCCTGTTTCGTTGCCTGGCCTTCGGATGACATCAACTCAGCTGTTTTCCTGTTTCATCGTTTTGTTTCCAGATGACATCAAACCAGCAGTTTTCCTGTTTCATCATTGTTTTTTTCCAGAGAACACTACCCCAGCAGTATCCAAAGATGCCATCTAGTCTGAAAGGGAGAAGATCCTCAGCCCGTAGAAGTAAAGTGATCTTTTGTTTTCGTTCTTCAAGGAACCAGTAAGACCAAATCTTTTATTTACTTTACTCACTTTGCACAACACATCCTCCATTTGAAGACTGTCCACGGAACTCTAATTTCCTTCATCAAAGACTCTCCCCATGGATTGCAGAACTATACAACCCTGTCTTGTCCAAGAACTGTTCTTTAGCAAGCTTTGGCCTATAAGAGACTCTTTAATGGACCATGCCTATGGGCAACAGTAATCTTGTCACTAGTTTTGAACTTTGTAGGTCCTTCCATCCTCAAATGTATTGTCTACATACCTTCTTTCCATTTTTTACTTTTATAAAAAAATATTTTGGGGGGTTCTTTAGTGTTCAGTTAGAGGTCTGGGCACTGTGTGGAATGCAGAATGTGTTTTTGTGTTTTTCTTTTTTGCAGGTGTTCCTGAAGAAGAAAAGAAGAGAAGAAGATGATGTTGGAGCTCATCTGAGTTCCCCTTTTCTTACTGTTTTTTTAGGATTGTTTGTGGTTAACAGGGTATTAACATGTTTTTCTTCACAGGTGTGAGATTGTGGGGAAATGTAATGCAATGTACTACATGTTTCCTTTTGTTGTTCATAGGTAGCCTGGGAAATCTGGGAGGTAGGTTTCCCAGTAGATTGTTTTAAATAGATTTTTCCTAGAGTTTTCCTAGAGGGCTAGGGGGATAGGCAGGTTGGTGGTGCTGATTCGCGATTGGGGTCATCAATTCCGTCTATTAGGGCATGCTTCAAGCAGTTTTCTTGGAGCCACTTATGCATAGATAGATCGTAGGATAGGGGCTGAAGTTTCATCAGCCGGCCTCTGTTTTTTTGGTGTTGCCTGCCTGTGCCTGGCACATGATAAGGAAGAACTTATGCAACCTCTCCGTAGGTAACACAGAGGGTAGGATGGCTTGGTGCCAGGTGGAAATATGACTGCAGACAGTCATTTTCCTAGCAGGGGTGAGTGTAACCACCTAGTCCCCTGGAGTTACTAGAATCCCATCAGCATCAGTGCTAGGTAGGGAAAGGCAGCTGGTGAATAACTAGTTAAATGGGTTTTTCACCTACTCACTCTCTTGTTTACTTAGCTTCAGCTGAGATCGATCAATCAATCTTTCTTTAGCCAGGTGAAACATCGTTGAGAAGAACACATTTTCAAGATAGACCCGGGAATAGTTACAGTGTTAATAACAGTAGAACATAGGGAAGAATAATGTACACAATGTCATAAGATAAAACGTTTTCAAATGTAAAATAGCATAACATGTGGCAAGGTATGGAGGTCAGTTCATACAGCACAAAACAGTATAACATTTGGAATAGTACACAGTATACTTCATACAGCGGTAGGTACATTCAAGAAGAAAACATTAAAATTAGTCAACATGGGATGACAAGGCATCCGCCAAGATAGCAAGGTAGACCATACCGTAATAAATAATAAGATGATAATAGTATACACCTAGGCAGGGGTTAGACAGAAGGAACTGAGATGAGAGAGAGAGAGAGATGAGGCCATTTATAAATCTTGCAACAGCATAAGCCACAGCTGACTGTGAGTGGGAAGTTTTAGAATCCTAGGTCAGTCAGTTGGTATAGAGTTGGTAATAGTAGTCTGTAGTTGGAAGTGAGAGTAGGAGAGCCTACTTTCTCACCCTAGTCCTGGTATTCTCCAGCCTACCAAGAGAAGTGGTGGAAACCATTGTCAACAGCAGGATCTCCAGATTTTCATCCCCAGAGGGGTGAAAAGGACTGCTAAAGAATGGATCCCAGGGGCAATCCCCTATTTGATTCAGGACAATTTGAAGCTGCATGTAATGTTCTAACTCAGAGTAGATCTGACTTTGTACTTTCTGAAGAAAGTACCTGTGCTTTGGTGTTTGTCTAGCTAAGAGGGAAAGGTACACAAGTTATTTTCTGAAATCTGAGGATGTTATCCATTTAAAGTTGGCTGACAATTGTGGCGTCCAGATGCATGACTGATTCACATTGTTCAGGACTTTAATTTCTCACACTACCTGTGTAGTGTTTGCTAAATGCTGGATGTGCTATGCAGATGATACCCAGCTGTATTTGTCTTTTAGTCCTGGACAGGAAGATGCAGTCTCTACACTTAACAGCTTCTATCCGAGATCAAGGATTGGATGAGTGCCAGCTGGCTAAGGTTAAACCTGGATAAGACTGAGGTGTTGGTGGTGGACCCAGGTCGCCTTGAGGCGGGTTGTAGGGCTGGGCTTCCTTCGGGCATATGGATCGATGGTGCTCAGCTCTCAACCTCAGACCAGGTGCGTAACCTGCGTTATTATTGATTTACGGTGTGACCCTGAAATTTCAGGTGTCATCCGTTGTCAAATCCTCCTTTTATCATCTTAGGAATATCACTCGGGTGAAACACCTAGTTCCTCCGGCTGACCTTCCGACATTGGTCCATGCCTTTGTTACTTCTCGCCTTGATTACTGCAATGCCCTGTACCTAGGGCTACCAGGGGTTGATATCCGCCGCTTGCAGCTGGTGCAGAATGCAGCAGCCAGGCTTTTGACTGGGACATCTATGAGAAGTCATATTACGCCTGTGCTGTGTGAACTGCACTGGCTGCCAGTTCAGTGGCGGATCACCTTTAAGGTCAGGTTACTGACCTATAAAGCCCTACATGAACAGGGACCGCGGTATCTTCAAGATCTCCTTATTCCCTACTGTCCCTCTCGCTCGCTCCACTCCGCTGATGAGGGATTGCTAAAGGTTCCCAGGGTCCGCTTAAAAACTTCTGAAGCACGGGCATTTTCTTACGCTGCCCCTACCCTGTGGAATTCTTTACCTCATCGGATACGAAGCTGCCTGACCATTGAGAGTTTTAAGTTAGAATTAAAAACTTATTTATTTAAAAAGGCATATGGAGAGTGATTTTATTGTGATTATATTGTTATTGTTGTTGTTTTATGTTATATGTATGTATTTTAATTGTTTCTATTTGTACAGTGCTTTGGCTTTGAAAAGCGCTTAAAAAATAAATTTTTACTTACTTACTTACTATGTGAAAGTTCATTCAAAGATGTGTTTATCCACATGTATTCAAGATGCTTAAGGTGTAACTCTGAAAGAATGGCTGCGTATGGATTTGGGAGCAAAGGGTGGGAAGCTCCCTCCCCATCTGGAATAACCAGTTCAGGACTACAAGTTCCGTAAGGGTGCCTGGTTACTTTGGACATAGTGGCCAATGCCTGAAGAGAATGTTACCCCCTGGAGTGGGTTGTGCTAGTAATAAGTCCATGTGTGCTCTGTTGTGGAGAGTGCCCTGGATGAGCTTAAAAATCCTATTCCATATGGGAAATGTGTGTTCAGTTGTGGCCAGTGCCACTAGAAGAAATGTTCATGCTGTGGCCAGTGCCACTGAGACAGTGTTTAAAGTCCTATGTCATATGGGAATGCCAGTGCAAGAAGTACAATGTCTTATGAAATATGGGACTACATAGAGTTTCTGTCAGATACAGTCATTTTGTTGTTCTACCAATTCCTTGTACCACAAAGTGCAAACCATGGGGGGTCCACCCTTGCTTTACAGAACATCTCTTGGAATAAAGTCACACTCTAGAACCCCTACTCTGGTATGGACATTTACGGTTTTGCTTCCTGTGTGTGGAGTTACTGGGTACCCCTCCAGAAGTATAGATCTAGCATAGCCCTAGCAACATGTTCTCTCATCAGGACCTGGGTTTTGGTCATAGTTTTGCTTTTGTACACCCCCAACCCTTTTTGACCTCTAGAAGTAATGAGCCTGACATACATTCCTACAGCTAGGGATGGTACCATTTCCAAAGTAGTCTGTGCCCATTCAAGGGTACCGTAGGTAGCTAACTGTGCAAAGTAGTTGGGGGTGGTTATATAAGTCCAGAAGGTAGGCTAGAAGGTAACTAGGTAGGTAGAAAACTGGTTGACAGAAAGGAGCCAAATAGTGGTTGTAAATGGGGTACTTTCCAGGGTAAAGGGGGTGATGAGTGGGGTACCCCAAGGGTCAGTACTGGGGATCCCTTCTTTTTAACATTTACATCCGTGATCTAGCAGAAGGACTAGAGGGCAGGGTATGCCTATTCACAGATGACATAAAAATCCACGATAGGGCTGGCAGTACAGCCTAGAGGTTAGAGTAATAAGAGTAACAAGCTGTGAAAGATCTTGTTACATCCAGCAGACCTGGGTTTGATTCCCACAATGTCCACTTACATACTGTGTGACTCAGAGCAAGTCACATAACTTCCCCAGTGCTCCCGGGTCGCTCCTGAAAACAGGCATTTGTGCTTAGTGGGCCTTACCTGGTCACCAAAGAATAAAATAAGTAAGCAATAAGACATGACAGGGTGTGCATGGAACATATTTTACCGTACGGCCAGGGGCGTAATAAGGCACGAGGCCTTGGCCGAGTGCCTTTAGCCGGGTGCGATAAATATGTTACATGCACACACCTGGAATGTCTTATTGCTTATAAATGGGCTATTTTATTTTTTAACAATTTTTATGTTAAAACACATTTAGATAGGAATACACTGACATAAGTTAGTGTATTTATAGTAAAATAGTCCTTCCGCCTTTGTGTTCGGTAATTGCTTTAGTACATTTGTCCTCCATTGGGATCCGTAGTTATACTGAGATGAGGAAGTGGGCAAGATTTTTTTTCTGATTAATTTAAGCTGCAACCCATAGCAGAAGTATGAAGTGGGGAGAATTGAATTTAGTCTGGGGATGAGCGAGGATGGCAGGACAAGAAAGCACTTTTTTTTTTTTTTTTTTTTAAACGTAGCTGGCGAGTAACATTTTTTTTTTAAACGGAGCGGGCGAGGATAAAAGCTGCAACCGATAGCAGCAGAAGTATGGAATGGGGAGAACTGTAGTTAGGTCTGGGGACGGGCGAGGATGGCAGGACAAGAAAGCAAATTTTTTAAATGGAGCAGGCGAGGATCACAGCACAAGCAGTAACATTTTTTTAAACGGAGCGGTGTCCTGTAATCCCAAGCAAACTACTACAGCAGGGCTCATTTTGACACTTTTGTCAACAGCACAACACTTTTTTACATTCAGGCAAAGTGACTGTGTTAAAATCCTCTCCATCTACTCATTCCACATGCTAATATTAAAATCTACTTTGTTTGCTCTAAACATTGTTCCATTTTATAAAACGGGTAGGCTGACTAATTCAACTCGGTTTTCCTCAGGCTTGTCAAATACAAAGATGGCAGACAGTAAAAATGCCAACGTTCCATGGCTTATGGATATTTGCCTTTTTACTGCCAGCCCCTTTTTTTACCCATGCATGGAACATATTTCATGCATGGGTAACTAGCCAATCACATTGCTTCATTTAGCCTACCCATTTTATAAATAAAAAATATTGGTGGACACCCAAGGGGGAGTGGAGGCCATGAGGCAAGATCTGGAGAAACTGGAGAGGTGGTCAGAAACCTGGCAACTAAAATTAAATGCAAAAACATGTGTGGTGATGCACCTGGGATGGAAAAACATTTGAGCAACTTACACCCAGGGGAAGGGGGGAATCAAGGAAACTGAGCAGGAGAGGCATCTGGGTATTATTATATTGTGCAATCTTAAAGTGGGGAACCAGTGCAGCAAGGTGGTGAAAAAGACAAATGGTATGTTGACCTGCATTGGGAGAGGCATAACTAGAAGGAGGGAGGTGCTAATACAATTGTACAAATCCATGGTGAGGCTGCACCTTGAGTATGGGGTACAGTTTTGGAGCCTGTACCTATGTAGGGACATTGAGGATAGAGAGGATTCAGAGAAGAGCAACCAAGATGGAGTATGGTACATGGGGAAAACCATATGAACGGAGGTGGAGGGAACTGAATTTATACCCACTAGAGACTAAAAAGGAAAGGGGGGACATGACATAACAGAGGTACGTGGAGGAATGCACACAGAGGGGATAAATGTGAATAATAGAATAGAAGGAAGTTCAGATTCTAGGTGGATGGTGGTGTCTCTGAATATGTGGAGTCTTGGAAACAAGATGTACAACCTGCAGGCACTATTAGCAGACAGGAGGGTGGACATAGCTGCAGTAACCGAGACTTGGGCAACATCACACCATGACTGGGACCTTGAAATCCCTAGGTATAAACTATACGTGGGGGCAGGGTAGTCAGGAAGGGGGAAGGGTGGCAGTTTATATCAGGGAAGGAATAAGTTGCACAAGGGAGGAGTCAGAGGAAGGGGAGGCATTATGGGTTCAATTAAGTCCAATAGAGGGAGAAAGGTGAGGTTGGGGGTGGTTTACAGACCACCCAATCAGAATGAGGAAAAGGACAGGGAACTGAGCTCACAAATATTGGAAGCTGTGGGGGAAGGGAGAGGTGATAATAGTGGGGGACTTTAACCTGCCCAAGGTGGACTGGAGCATAGCATCCACAACATGTGCTAGGAGTCAGGTGATCCTGGAAGGACTGCAGAGTGGGTTCCTGACTCAGGATGTCACAGAACCAACAAGATCTGTGGCAGTTCTTAATCTGGTGCTCACAAATGAGGAGCATGTACAGGAAATAATGGTCAGAGAGCCACTGGGTGGAAGTGACAATTGCACAGTGTGTTCCGGTTGGATATGGGTAGGAAAAGCATCCCGACAAAGACCAAAATCTTGGATTTCAGGAGGGCGGACCTCAGAAAAATGGGTAAAGTGCTAAGGAGCCACCTAGTGGGCATCAGAGCAGATATAGGGGTGTACCAAAGGTGGCCCATCATTAAGGAAGGAGTACTGATTGCCAGAGATGATTGAGTTAGGCTAAGGGGGAAGACTACAAGGGCTGAAGCACCCAGCTGGTTCAGTTCTGGGGTTGCTCAGGCAGTAAGGGTAAAGAGGTTGGCCTACAGAAAATTCAGGAAGACCAAGAGAGAGGTGGACATGGAAAATTATCTAAGGTTGGCTAGTGAGGCAAGTAAGGAAGTCCGGAGAGCAAAGGCACAGAAAGAGCTGAAGATAGCTGAAGGAATTAAGAAGGGGAGAAGGCTTTCTTTCGCTATATAAGTTAGAAAAGGGACAAGAAAGAAGGGATTGTTAGGCTTGAGAAAGGGGAGGAGCGGGTGGAGGATAATGGGGGAAAGCAGAGATACTAAATGAATATGTATATTCAGTCTTCACCAGGGAGAAGGATGGACCAGTGCCTTCAGGATGGAAAAGAGGAGCAGGAGGGGAGAGGAACACAGATGTACTGATAGAGGAGGATAGAGTGAGTGAGTGAGTAAGTGAGTGAGTGAGTGAATGAGTGAGTGAGTGGCTGCTGGCATTAAAGGTGGACAAATCACCAGGCCCAGACAGAGTACATCCAAGGGTCTAAAGGAACTGGCTGAGAAGCTGGCAGGACCCCTGGCAGACCTATTTAATAGTTCACTAGAGTCAGGTGCTGTACCGCAGGACTAGAGAACAGCACATGTAGTGCCTCGCCACAAAAGTGGTCCCAAGGATGACCCGGTGAATTACAGACCAGTCAGTCTGACCTCCACTGTGGGCAAGCTCATGGAAACCATATTAAAGGAAAGGATGGTGGAATGTCTAGAAGAGCATGGTCTCAGGATTCGAGGCAGCATGGGTTCATGGGAGGGGGTTGTGTCAAACAAATCTGATCTACTTCTTTGACTGTGTCATTAAAATAGTAGACGGGCCAAGTGGTAGACATCCTCTATCTTGATTTCAGCAAGGCCTTTGACTCTGCCTCATAAAAGGTTGATCAGGAAGTTGGTGGATCTTGGGGTTAGGGAAAATATGGCCAGATGGGTGGAAAACTGAATGAGGGACAAAACCCAGAGTGTGGTTGTGGGGGGAAGAGTTATCTGGCACCAGAGAGGTAACCAGTTGGGTCCAGCAGGGCTTGGTGCTGGGGCCGGTGTTGTTCGGTGTCTTCATCAATGACATTGGGGATGGCATTAAGTGCAAAATGTGGCTATTTGCAGAGGACACCAAGCTCTGCAGGAGAGTGGACACAGCTAAAGAGATAAAGGACCTACAGGATGATCTGGAAAAGCTGTGGAGGTGGTCCAGGATCTGGCAGCTTGGCCTCAATGTCAAGAAATGCAAAGTTATACATATTGGAACCAAGAATTCTAGGACAGAGTACTACCTAGGTGGAATCCGAATATCTGTATCAGAAGAGGAGGACCTGGGAGTGATGATCACTGGTGATCTGAAGCACTCCATGCAGTGCAAGAAAGCAGCAGCAAAGGCAAACAAGATGCTGAGATGCATAGCTAGGGGGATCAGTAGTAGGAGAGAGGAAGTTATACTGTCATTGTACAGGTCACTGGTAAAGCCTCATCTAGAGTATGGGGTTCAGTATTGGTGCCCACACCACAAAAAGGACATTAACCTGCTGGAGAAGGTCCAGAGGAGGGCTATAAAAATGACAGTGGGTCAGCAGGGTAAGGCATATGAGGAGAGGTTGAGGGCACTGAACATGTACTCCCTGGAAGGCAGGAGAAAGAAAGAGAGGACATGATTAGGATCTTCAAGTACTTGAATGGGATAAATAAGGTGGATAAGGAGAGTCTCTTTAAGCTGAATGGCAACCATAATACGAGGGGGCACAGTCTTAAGCTGGAGAGTGGGAGGTTTGGAAGAAGTCAGGAAGCACTTCTTCACAGAGAGGGTGGTGGACACTTGGAATGTACTGCCGGAAGAGGTGATCTCATTGAAGATAGTGGGCAGCTTTTAAGAGAGGCAGAGATAGGCATAGGGGAAGGTAAGGATTATGGATATGGAGGATAGGAGAGAGGACAGGGACATGAATTCAGAGAAGTTGGGGGATGAACCTTCTATAATGTCTAGCTAAACCCAAAAAGGACCTTATATGTTTCTTCATCAGTGGAATGGGGCTGTTAGCTGCTGCATCAACTCTGGATATTTCAGGCTTCGCTTTACCATTTCCCAACACATACCTAAGGTGTCATGTCTCTTGGATAGCCGCAGCACATTTTATGGGGTTAGTTGTCAACCCTGCCCTCCTAATGGTTCCAAATACATTTTGTAGATGAAGTTTGTATCTCCCAATCAGGATTAAAACCAACTACATTGTCCAGATAGGTGGCACAGTACACATTGGAGGGGCTAATACCCGATACATATACCTCTGGAAAGTTGCAGGGGCACCATGTGGGCTAAAGGGCATAGCTGTAAATTAAAAAAACCTATGGGGGTGGCAAAGGCAGTTTTATCTTTGGATTCTGGGGCTAGAGGGATTTGCCACTATACCTTAGTCAAGTCCAATGCAGAAATGTACTGTGCACCTTCCAAAGAGTCTATCAGGTCATCAGCCCAGGGTAGGCATGGGGTGGCTATCGAAGACAGATACTCATTCACCATTCGAAAGTCAAGGTATACCCTGATCTCACCTTCCTTTTTCTCTACTATCACAGTCGGGGAGGACCAGGAATTTTGGAGGGTTCAATGATGTCCAGTTCCTCCATTTTTTGAATCTCTCTAATTACCTCTTCTCTCATCTTTTCAGCTAACCTATATGGCCTCTGTCGTATAGGTTTACTATTTACATGGATGCTATGCTCAACTCCGTTTGCTTTCCCAGATTTCAATGTGAGCATTGATCCATATTCATGGAGAAGTAGTCTTGTTTCTGCTAACTGGAGGGCTGCTAGAGAAGGAGTAATTTGCATCACATCTGACATACCTCCCTTTTCCAACCTTTTGGGTGCTACCTGTAACTCTCGGTCTCCATGTTCAGCAAAACCATGGAAGCAAGATTGGTTTTCTCATCCACCTCGGACACCCATTTATTTAACAGGTTAACATGATACACTTTAGACATAGATCATTTATCAGGTGTCTCAACAGCATAGTTTAGGGCACGGAGTAATGTCACAAACAAAAACAGCACAGCACTACACCGCACTGTCAAAACAGTGACTACAAATATACCACTTGGTAAAAACACAAAGTGGTAATAACATCGAACACAAACAGTAAAATACTTGTTTTCTGTGGGGGGAGGGTGGCTCTGCCCCTACACCCCCATTATGGGGGGACTGCACACCCAAACCTCCTATTAAAATAACTTCCTATGAGAGGGAGGCAACTCGGGGACAGGGTGAAACTTGGTCTGGGGGCAATGTGAACTGCATGAAAGTGAAGACAAGAAAAAAAAATCTGGAATAGAAACCTGGTCCAAACCACTCCATTGTCCTCCAGTGCCAATGGCTCTACTCCCTGAGCCACGGAAGCTGCACAGTGGACCCACCTCCAGCAGAGGTCTTACGCGCTTCAGCAGTGCTTTCTAGGGAACAACTACAGGGTCACCACTACCACTCAACATTATTTGCTTCATGCGGCATTGTGTACCATATAGCTGTTCTTCCATGTGCTGTTAATGTTGCGTGGTTTTGCCTGAGCATCATGCTTACAACATATTGACCTGGTAACATAGTTTAGAGGGCCTGTTTATTTTAATACCCTATAAGGGTCTTGCCATTTCATATGGAGCATGTTTTCAGAGGATGGTTACAACAAAACTTAGTCCCCCTCTTTAAACCTTTCCCCCACTCCCTTTATCACAATGGATTTTCTGTATTACCTGGGACTGTAACATTTGCTTATGGGCTACCTCAGCATACTTCAATAGTATTTTCCTTCAGTTTACCATGTAGGCACCTATTCCCATCCCAATGTATGTACATTGTTCCCAGCTTTCCTTCACAACATCAAGTGGACCTCTTGGATGTCTGCCATATAGGTGCTAGAATGGAGAGAAACCAGTGGAGACCTGCAATATGTCTCTGTAGACAAACAGTAGGTAAGGTAGATATTGGTCCAAAGTTCTTGCCCTCCTCACTCACAAATTTTTGGAGCATTTTATTTAGAGTTTTATTGAAATATTCCACTGGGCCATCTGCTTGAGGGTGGTATGGAGAGGTGCATACTGCAACTATCTCCAGCAATTGATAGAGCTCATTCAGCATCACAGCATTGCTCCCTTGATTGGTTAACATTTCTTTACATATCCTCACCTGGCAAAACATTTTAATCAATTCCTTAGCAACCTTTGGTGCTGTCACAGTTCACAGGAGTATGGCTTCAGGGTACCTTGTGACATAATCACATATTACCAAAATGAACCTGTTTCCTTTTGTGCTTTTATCTAGGGGACCTACCACATCCATAACAATCTTTTCAAAAGGGGTTGTTACCACAAGTAAGGGCATCAGGGCCACCTTTCCCTTTTTACCCACAAAAGCCACCTCCTGGCATTCCCAACAGTCGTGGCAATAGGAAGTCACCAGCTCATTTATTTCAGGCCAAAAAAATCATTGCAACAGCCAGGCTAAGGTACATTCCCTTCCTGTAAGTCATGTGCCAAGCACAGTAGGTTGGCTCTACGTTAGGCAGGAACCATTAGTTGTTCTACCCTCTCAGAGATGCAGGGATATAAACAGACATGAAATAGCAGTTATTCACTAATAGTATAAGAGGGCTTCCCTTTCTCCTGTTTAACCTCTACTTGATTAAAAGCAGCTCTAAGAGGGACATCTTTAACCTGTTCATCATGCATATCAATGAAAGACTATACAATGTCTGAAGCCACACAATCAGTCTTCTTATGAGTCTGGGCCCACTGCTTCTTGTTCTCTTTAGATCTGCTTTGAACCGACAGACTTTCACTGGGAAATGAAAGACATATTTTTCATCAAAAGTGAAAATGTCACCCAAGGCAGGCTCTTTATGGGCCTGTTCTCTTGTGACCACTGCTGCAGATACACTGGTTAAATCTGCAAAAAGGACCTAAACCCTGAAAAGTCATGTCCCAGTACAATAGGTACTGGTAGGGTTGATACCACCCACAGAGTTACTGACTGACTGATTTTGCCCCTTTACTTTCACTGCCACCTGGGTGGTGGGGTAGTACTTGGTGTCTCCATGCACACAGGTTACCCCAGTGCTGTTTCCTTTCAGATAGGTATTGGGTATCATATCTGGCCATATCAGTGTCTACTGGCTAACAGAGTCAATCAAGTCCTGCACTTGTTATGTCCCAATTTCTACCTCCACGAGGTACTGTTCCCAGTTTGCTAAGGCCAAATAAGAGGGACCATATTTTTTCCTTCTTTTTGAAGGTAATTTTCTGGTAGTATGTCCCATCCCTTGACAGTTATAGTAAATCAGTTCAGTAGGACTGAGCCTTACTCCTTTATTAGACTTAAAATCAGGGTTAAAAAGAATCTGAAAGCCTATAGTACAGGGTGATCTTACAATTCTGGTGTCTCTAGGTGATCCTTTCTGGCTGACATTAGATCAGGCCATCTGGAAATCCTCCATCAATATGATCACCTTCATCCCAGCTCTGGACAATGTTCTTCAACCCAGACCTATATCTCCACTGGCAAAAAGTGGATGAACTACTCAACTGTCAGTTTCTCCAACACCTGTTGGGCCATCTTCCCCTCTGGTTGGATCCATTTCACTAGCAGCTTCTTCAGATGTGTGTAGGTCTCTTGAAGTATATCAGTTGGCAGGTATCACAGGGTGAAGAATCACTAATTAGGTCTGTACACTAATGTTGTAGTGTCTCAGAATCTTCCTCCCATAGTTCTCAGCATCTCAGGCTTCCATGAGGTTGTAAGCTAACAGTGCTCAGCCTGTGCAATACGGGGCTCATCAGATCCCCCACTGACCTTTGGGCCAGTGACAAGATTGAGCCACCCTCTCAGAGGCTGCTAATTTTGCCTCAGTGTCATCTCCAGCATCCAGTTTAGTTAATGTAATGCATTTAAGACTGGTAGTGTCAGACCCTCTCTGACTTGGGCTTGCACCTCGCTCATACAAGGCCCTGAGGGTATCCACCCACCATGCCTCATCTTTCTGTCTTTGTTATTCACTTTTCATGTGTTTATTTGCCAGCCACCTCAGCAATTCTGATAAGTTTTCTTTTACTTCTCCAGTCTCATCCACTCCTGCAGTAGCCATTACTGGCTCAGGCTTCAACGCTGGCCTTACCACAGGCTCCAAACCAGACAACAGTGATACACCGATCTTTTCCATCATGGCCCTTGTCAATACTTTGATGTTTGTAGAAGGTGTCCTTATTTATTTGCTTTTGTTAACCGGGTAAGCACACTAGACAGCCAAGTGCCTATTTTCAGGTGTGACCGGGGGGGGGGGTTACAGGGTAAAATTCGTACATGAACAGTTGAGGAGTCGAGAAAACACACAGAGAATAACAGGTATAACTGGGCTAACACTAGGTAGCTAACAGCGATTTGAGAACAGGTTGGCACAATGCAATACAATAAATGGCACATACAGGATGTAATTAGGAGGCGAACAAAACAACGATAAGTGCCTGCGGGGGGAGGGTGCCCTAGGTAGGGGGTCGAATAATAGCTACTCGATCGGTTACTGAAGGAGTGAGTGCAAGTAGCGCTGAGGCCCCCACCCTACCGGGCTAGGTGGAGGAGTGGGGCTCTGGTAGTGAGCTACACGGTGCAAGGACAGCAGGTGGAAGATTTCAAAAAGTTCCAGAGGGAGGCTTTAAAGCTTGGGTGTGACCTGTTTCAGCACCTCTGCCATGTTGCATGTATCTTCTGCCTCCCTTGGTATCATGACCGATACCCACCAGCCAGTGCCCCTTGAAAGAACATGACTAGAAAATTCCACTTCTGACACCACTCAGTATGTAGAAGGGTTTGGGTGCAGGAGGAAGCTCAGACACAGTTTGTATAGTGCAACACAAATCAGTGAGCTTTTATTCTTCAGGATAGTCAGGATTATTCAAAATAAAACAAACAAAATGTCAAACAGACAAAGTTTATAGCACCTTGGTGGAGTACATCAGATGGCCATTTTCTGAGGTTAACAGATAGATAGATAAATCTGTCCTCTTATCTATTTTCCATCTTGAATGCTCTGCCTCTCCTACTGTCAGGAGTGGTGCAAGATCCTTTCTGTGATGTGTCCAGCAAGCTTCGAAACAACTCTGGAATGACTCTAACTTCCCTTCTGCTAGAGGGACTTTTCATACTCCTCTCCTGTGGTCACCTTATCCACCACTTAACGTAAAACATGAAATAACTGTTGTACAGAAAGGAAATCTGGGTTTGTTATAGGCTACACTCTTTACAGTACAATATAGCATCATATCATGCAGGGCTACTACTGTGCAGATAGCTGCACTATTTTGATATAACGATAATTAGTGCATATTTAAATCTAGGGCTAGCACTGCCTTCAAAAATACCCATGCAGCTAAGGACAACCAACCTGTCTGTCACATACACATGGCCATAATGAGGTTGACTATTCCCTATGTCATCATTCTGGGAGATCACTGCTCTTCTCAGGTAAGAGAGGCCTACCTCACTATTGATTTTATAAACATAGAAGTAAGCAATAAGACACAATGGGGTGTGCATTATGGTGTGATAACTGCATTTCTAGGGGTGTAGTTAGGCACAAGAACAAAGGCCGAGTGCCAGTCGTCCCTAGGAGTGCAGTTATCACACCATAATGCGCAACCCTGGAGTGTCTTATTGCACTTATTAAATGGCCCTTTATTTTTAGAAGCAGGTTTTTTTTTTATTTTGAAACACATTTTTAAGATAAGTAAAAATGTAAGTGAATCTTTGCTCTTAACATAAAATAGTCCTTCTACCTATTGGTGCTAGATTAAAGTAGTGTTATACAGTGTGTGGCTCCATGCCCACTTAAGTTTCATATTCCCCTACCAGCCATGACAATTCACAAATGCTGTTTTCCTCATTCTAAGTATGACACATAGCCCCCTTCCTTTATTTCTTTCTTCTCACTCTGTAGACAAAACTAAAACAAAGCCATAACAGAGGATTCTCAGTTCCCTGGTGCTGCAAGCATGAGCATGGTTCAAAACTGCCACACTCACCGACAGCATCATGAACAAGGGGAAAAGGTCTAACATGTTTCAATACAAGAAAAATAGCAGGACAAGAGGACACAGCATGAGATTAGAGGGAGGCCGATTAAGGGGTTATGTGAGGAAGTTCTTTTTCACAGAAAGGGTGGTGGATGTATGGAATGGCCTACCTCAGGAAGTGGTGGATATGAATACAGTGCAGCGCTTCAAACAGGCATGGGATAGGCATAAGGGAGCAATACAGATGAGTATGAATAGATAGGCCATTGACAGAGCAAAGGCTGATGGCACATTCATAAGACAGAAGAAGAAATGGGCAGACTGGATGAACCTTGCAGTCCTTATCTGTCATCAACTTCTATGTTTCTATGTAACTGCTCACTCTGTCTTAAAAGATAAACGGCGGGGTGAGTCATTTACCACCTTTTCCCTTTGTTTGTATAGTATTATTGCTTACTTTCTTCATTCTGTTTTTTTCCCTCTGTTTTTCCCCACATACAAGACATGGAATGTGTGATAGTTGTAACCTCCCCCAGCACCACGGGACATTCCTCTCCTCTTTACCCTTATATTCTCTCAAATCTACTGCAGTAGTAATTTCTCCACTGTCCTTTGTCTTATTTCACATTTCTACTATGAAGGGTGGCCTCCGTCATGGTATCTCTTCTTTCTACCCTCTAATGTTCTCTGTTGTCCCTGTGGTGCCTGTGTTTTGAAATGTAAGGTTACCATTGTAAACAGGCATGGTGATAAAATAAGAAGCAGCCCCAGTTAGGTTCCAAAACAAACGAGCATCACAGCACATATTTATGCTGTAGTTTAATAAAATGAGGTACCTTACAAGAAATAAATATAAGGTTACATAGTTATTTTCCTTGGGTATTTATGTAAGAAGTGAAGCCCTTACCTGGTCAACTTGCTGTCTCACTTGCCTCAGGTACTGCACTTTAAGGAGCCAATGGCATCTCCTAACATGTATTTATAGGGTACAGGTGTGGGAAGTCAGCACCAGAAGGGAGGGGTTAAACCCTTGATTCTTAATTAAGCTTTGTTTCTGTCTTGTGAAACTAATTAAGAGGTGGTTCATTCTGGGTATAATCAAGCCCAATCAATGTATTTTATTATGGTCAGGCTGATCCCCCTACTTAATGTATTAGGGTAGAAATTAAATGTATTAGAATAGGGGGTGGATCAGCTGATCAATGATGTCAGAGTGTTCACCTATATAAGGTGGAGGTTTGTGCAAGAGAGCAGATAGTATAGGAGCACAGAGGATGGTAGATGTGCTGGGGCTTATGCTCATCTAGTCTGTGGCAGTACTCAAGCTGTTAAAGTACTGATACTCTCAAGTTGAGAGAAAGCCATTTTTTATGTTGTTGGCTTCATTTTTTTATAGTTAATTTCTGAAAAGTTTATTTTGAGCTTTGTTTTGTAAATAAATTTCACACAAAGTCTTGTGTGTTCTAAAGAACTTCTGTGTCTGGCCTATCACTTCCCACACCCGTTCACAAAGTGGTGTCAGCAGTGAGATATACTGGTTGTCCAAGCTATATTGGGGGGAAACCAGTTTTTGTACCAGACCTGGTATAGTGATAGTTGAGATAATGGAAACAGGCACAGATGACACAAAGAAGGGTGCAGTGACCCGGTCACAGACAGAGAAGACAGGTGAACCCCTGCATCCTGGTTTGGAGACTTCAGTAAGGTGAAAGTTACCAAAGGAACAGTCCACTAGTGATGGTGAAGAAGAAGAGCGACAGCAGAGACGACCAGAGGTAGATGACAGACCTCCTGAGGGCCTTTCGGATCTGCTACACTGGTTGGCAGTTCACCAGTTGGAAATCGAACGCCAGAGGGACATTGATGCACAGGAAAGAGAGAGAGTGCCGGCACCAAGATATGAGGTGGTCAGAAACTTTACAACTAATTCAGACCATGGGGGCTGGACAGGGAAATGGGGGAAATAATAACACTAACCCCAACAATCCCTGAGACATTAAACTAACTAGGATGACTGTCAGTGAAGATATTGAGTCATACCTTACCACGTTTGAGAGAGTTGCTAAAGCATGTGACTGGCCTAAATCCCAATGGGTAGTGCGATTAACCCCCAACCTCTCCAGGAAGGCCCAGTTAGCGTACGGGAATATGGATCCCCGTCTTGCAAAGGACTATGACATGGTGAAACAGGAAATTCTTAAAAGATATGACATTAATGCTGAGACATATCGGCAGCGTTTTCATGCCTTGAAACATTCCCCCCATGATCCTCCTCGGGAAACATATATAAGATTCAGAGAACTATGTAATAAATGGATTCAGCCAGAAGGAAAGTCTCGAACAGACATTATAGAACTTTTTGTATTGGAACAATTTTTACAAATCTTGCCAAATGAGGTCCAGATCTGGATCAAAGAATATAATCCCGAGTCCACAGAAATAGCTGTGACACTGGCTGAGGACTTTCTGACAGCCCATCAACCTTTCAGAAAAGGAGGACAGAGACAATCTGAATCCCCAACGAAACCACAGACTGGTCTGGTAAGAAATGTTCAGAATGCCTATCCTAAAAAGGAAGAGGGAGAGAAGAGGGAGGAGGACAAAGAATGAGAACTGTTCCATCTAACATTGTATGTCACAATTAAAGGACTAAGACATATTGCCTGTTTTTGTCCATCAAAGAAAACAGATATGGCACACTTAGCTTTACTAAATTCTGGGTATATGTTTTCTGATATTATTATAAAAGGGAAAAATGTCATGGGACTCTTGGATTCTGATAGTAAGAATACTCTGATTAGGGAAGATTTAGTATCTACAATGCAAAGAGGGGTTCCTATGCATGTCATTTGTGTGCACGGTGATTCACACCAATACCCTACTGTACGACTGTCTATGGGAATACGGGGTAACATCTGACATTTCTGCTGGTGTAGTCCCACATCTCCCTGTCCCTGTAGTGATTGGGCATGACTATCCTGGGTTTGCCTACTACTACTGGAACAAGAAGCTGTCTCAGCTGTAACTTACAAGGGCCCAGAGTAAAGAAGAGATTGTGCTAGGAAAAGTGTTTCCCTTTGAAGGAGAAGTAGTCAACCCCCCTGGGAAGGATAGAAAAACCCGTAAAGCAAAGAAATTATTAAAACACAAGTGGCAACAGGAACAACAGGGAGTGAAGGTAGAAAATAATCCTGTATTTGTTAAGGCAGAAATGAAAGAGCAACAGAAGAAGGATGTCTCTCTGCAACCATTTTTTTTACAGGTGGGGAAAAGAGAGAAAGCAGGTACCCCTGAAATACAGGAGAAAATGGGTTATTATATAGAGTTTGTACCAACCCAACTACCCAAGAAACAGTGGACCAATTATTAGTTCCCCAATGTTACAGACAGGATATTTTAGCACTGGGGCATGATGTACCTTGGGCTGGGCATACAGGGAGAGACAAAACCTTCAGTAGAATACTGCAAAGATTCTTTTGGCCTGGGATACATGGGGACATAGCTCGTTACTGTCAGGAATGCCCTAAATGTCAAATCACCGCCCAAGCCACTAGAAAGGAGGTAATGCCACTTAATCCCTTGCCACTAGTGACTACGCCTTTTGAGAGAATTGGAATGGACATTGTGGGCCCTGTTAATAAAAGTAAAAAGGGAAAAAAATTCATCTTGGTGGTGTGTGACTATGCCACCAAGTATCCCGAAGCTATACCCATGAGAACGGTCACGACCAAAAGAATCGCAGAGGAACTGGTGAAACCCTTCAGCAGAGTTGGAATACCTAAAGAGATTCTCACTGATAGAGGGGCTAACTTTAATGCTGAACTACTAAGGGAACTATACCGCCTTCTGGGGATAGTAGCTATAAGAACCTCTCCCTATCATCCCCAGACGGATGGTTTAGTTGAAAGGTTTAATCAAACCCTTAGCGTATGATAAAGAAATTCATACATGAAGAGGGGCATGATTGGGATTTATATCTTCCTTCTTCTCTCTTGCCTACCGGAAGGTTCCCAGCATCCACAGGGTTCTCACCTTTGAACTTTTATTTGAAGAAACCTCGGGACCCCTGGATGTAGTTAAAGAGTGCTGGGAGACAACACAGAACTAAAATCTCTAGGAATAGCAAAGTATATGAAGCAATTACGACAAAGATTGGTGCTATATACTGAAAAGGCTCATGAAATGGGAATTAAGGCACAAATCCAGCAAAAACAATACTATGATCAAGGTACGGCCAAAAATAAATCCTTCTCTCCTGGGGAACAGGTATTGTTACTTTTGCCCACTTCTACACATAAGCTTTTAATGAAATGGCAAGGACCATACAAAATAATTAGACAAGCAGGGCCTGTTACTTATGAAATTGAAACCCCGGACAAAAGACAAAAAAAGAAAATTTACCATGCCAATCTATTGAAATGTTGGCACGAAAAAGGAACTACAGGGGTGAGACTCTCTTTAATTTCAGAACCCAGAGAAACTGAAATAGAGTTGGCATATGGCAGACTGGAAAAGAAAACAGGAGTAGATGATGTTATTATAAACCCAGAACTTAATGTACAACAAACACAGGCAGTAAGGTCCTTGTCGAATGAGTTTAACAAAACATTCACTAATACCCCAGGCATGGCTAAAGGTGTAGAACATCACATATGTACTGATGCTAAACCCATAAGGAAAAAGGCATACAGACTCCCAGAACGCCTTTAGAGAGGAGGTAAACAAGGAGATACAGAAACTAAGATCATTACAGATTATAGAACCTTCTAAGAGTCCATGGGGTTCCCATGGTAATTGTGCCAAAAAAAGAAGGAGGAATTAGACTGTGCTTGGACTTCAGGGCTTAAATCAGGTGGCACAGTCTGATGCTTATCCTATGCCACGGTAGATATATAGTGGATAGAACTGGCAAAGCCACTTATATCTCTACACTAGACCTCACAAAAGGCTATTGGCAGATCCCCTTAGAAGAATCCGCCAAGGAGAAAACTGCTTTTAGTACTCCCATGGGTCTTTTCCAGTTTTGAACCATGCCATTTGGGCTACATGGGGCCCCGGCTACCTTCCAGCAGTTTATGGACCAGGTACTGGCACCTCATAACACCTATTGTGCAGCATACCTGGACGACGTGGTTGTCTTTAGTTCATCCTGGGAAACTCATTTACAAAATCTTGAAGCAGATTTCTCTTCTATCCAACAGGCAGGACTAACTATCAACCTCACAAAATGTACTATTGCCATGAAAGAGACAAGATATCTTGGTTTCATACTGGGAAATGGTCATATTAAGCCAGAGATATCGAAGGTGGAAGCAGTAGCCCAGTGTCCCATACCCAGCACCAAGAAACATGTACGGTCTTTCTTGGGTCTTGCCGGGTATTACAGAAGATTCATTCCCATCTTTGCTTCTGTTGCTTCTCCATTGACAGATTTAATTAAAAAAGAAGTTTGGGAATCAGATAAAATGGACTCCTGAATGTGAGGAAGCATTTAATAAAATTAAGGCAGCCCTATGCTCCTCCCCAGTTCTGCATAGTCCTGACTTCACATACCCATTCGAGGTACAAACAGATGCCTCAGGATCAGGTATAGGGGCAGTGTTGAGCCAAACGATAGATGGAGAGGAACATCCTGTAATATATATTTCAAGGAAACTCCACGATAGGGTACAAAAGTATGTTACCATCGAGCAAGAATGTCTGGCAGCCAAGTGGGCCATTGAGTCCTTGAAATTTGATTTATGGGGTGCCCCATTTACTTTAATAACCGATCACAATCCTTTCTGTTTCCTATCACAAATGAAGGACAAAAATAATAGAATCATGAGATGGTACCTGGCCCTGCAACCTTATAGTTTTACAGTACAACACAGAGCAGGCTCAGCTCATATGAATGCAGATTTTTGTCCAGACATGGGGCAGAAGTAGGTACCACCAGCCCTAAAATAGATAATTGAAAATCTGTATCAATGTTTAACACATAGGAAAGAAGGTTAAGAGATACAGTCGTGACACCTTAGGGCTATTTAATAAATGTGGACTTTTATGCTTTTGACGATTCACATCTATCTGTAAAGATAATTCTAATGTTTGAAATGGGTGCCCTGGGGTGGAGCTTTTAAAGAGAGGGTGGGTGAAAGCTCCATCCTACCCTCAGGGATTGGGTAGGTTGTCTTAAAAACTCCGGGATTTATTGAAATAAATGGTGGTTTTCGCTAACATTGGGGGTGTGTGTATTAAACCCCCAGCACCACAGGACATTCCTCTCCTCTTACCCTTGTATTCTCTCAAATCTACTGCAGTAGTAATTTCTCCACTGTCCTTTGTCTTATTTCACATTTCTACTATGAAGGGGTGGCCTCCCGTCATGGTATCTCTTCTTTTCTACCCCTCTAATGTTCTCTATTGTCCCTGTGGTGCCTGTGTTTTGAAATGTAAGGTTACCATTGTAAACAGGCATGGTGATAAAATAAGAAGCAGCCCCAGTTAGATTCCAAAACAAATGAGCATCACAGCACATAGTTATGCTGTAGTTTAATAAAATGAGGTACCTACAAGAAATAAATATAAGGTTACATAGTTATTTTCCTTGGGTATTTATGTAAGAAATGAAGCCCTTACCTGGTCAACTTGCTGTCTCACTTGCCTCAGGTACTGCACTCTAAGGAGCCAGTGGCATTTCCTAACATGTATTTATAGGGTACAGGTGTGGGAAGTCAGCACCAGAAGGGAGGGGTTAAACCCTTGATTCTTAATTAAGCTTTGTTTCTGTCTTGTGAAACTAATTAAGAGGTGGTTCATTCTGGGTATAATCAAGCCCAATCAATGTATTTTATTATGGTCAGGCTGATCCCCCTACTTAATGTATTAGGGTAGAAATTAAATGTATTAGAATAGGGGGTGGATCAGCTGATCAATGATGTCAGAGTGTTCACCTATATAAGGTGGAGGTTTGTGCAAGAGAGCAGATAGTATAGGAGCACAGAGGATGGTAGATGTGCTGGGGCTTATGCTCATCTACTCTGTGGCAGTACTCAAGCTGTTAAAGTACTGATAGTCTCAAGTTGAGAGAAAGCCATTTTTTATGTTGTTGACTTCATTTTTTTTTATAGTTAATTTCTGAAAAGTTTATTTTGAGCTTTGTTTTGTAAATAAATTTCACACAAAGTCTTGTGTGTTCTAAAGAACTTCTGTGTCTGGCCTATCTCTTCCCATGCCCGTTCACAGAATGTTTATCATTGAATGTTTACCATGGAATACAGGGATTTAAAATTCTGCTCAGTTCTACTAGCAGAACGTTCTTCTGCTAACATACTGTACACACAGACAACAAAGGCCTGTTTTAGAGCCAGAGACTCAATTATCTCACTGTCAGGGAAAGCAGAAGAGATTTCCCTGATGAGCAGGTAAAGACAGAAGGAGGATTTTTCCCTGTTAGCAAAGAAACAGTTGTAATGAAAACTGTAAACAATACTTAATGTTTCTTATTTAGGTATGTAAGGAGAGTGTGATGATCTGGTAAACAACATTTAATGATTTTAATTAATTTGTTTTATTTTATATTTAAGGTAGTTTTATTTTTAGGGCCCAGTTGAAGGTTTCCACAGTATAAACGTGGCAGCCATATTTGTGGTTGAAGATCAGTTCTGGTTTTAGGGAGCTTTATGGAGGATAGTTCTGGTTGTAGGAGGACTGATTTGTTCATTGTGTGATGTGGTTTAGGACCAGGATGACTGTGCATATAAAGAGACTTAATGTACGGTCAGCTGATGTCTCTTGGCCAATGAGAGTTCTAGATTTTTTCTTGCCATTTTATAAGGCTGCATAACCAACTTACAAAACTCAGGCCGTCTGCTTTATGCTGACAGAAATGCACATAGACTGAATCAGTAACAGTGTAATGTAAAAAGGAAAAGGTCCCGTTTTCCCTTTGTACTGCAGGCCCATTTATTTTTAACAAAAAGGTATTCTTACATCCTATCAGTCTATAGCTATAAGCCTAAAAGGATCTATTTAGGAATATTCTGGTTTTCTAGGATTATGTACATACTGCTTAGCTGGTAGCAATGCAAGTGTAGAAACAAGAGTTTTAAAGGACATGAAAATATGCCCTAGTACTTTGCAGGGTGTTATATACCTGTAAAGCACAATTTCTCATACAGCTAGCAATCAATATATGTCCTGTAACTTACAGGCTGCTTATATTTAACTATTTTGAACACATTCCGCTCTGCAGGACAACAGCAGCCTAATACTTTGTTATGCTATATTTTTTTGTTTGGGGGGGCTATGAGCAGCACAAGAAAATAAAATAATATAGGAAAAGGAAGCAGAAATAAAAAGAGTAGGAGGTCTTGTGGCTATAGGTGGCCGTTTCACAGTTAGAAAGAAGCCAGAAAGAAGAAAGGACAAAGCAGAGATGTGCAACAGACTTCAGAAGGCTGGTATTTCTTAGCTTTTTCATTATTTCTTTTCAACGTACATTTTCTTTATTTCTGTTTATTTCTGTGGGACATCCCTAGTTATATTATTCCTAAACAAGGGTCTTGCTGTAGCAGGACAGCCATCACTGCACTCATTTTAGGGCTGGACAGGGCCACATCCCATCTCAGTAATGTCTTTCAGTGTACATGCATATCTGCCGTGAGTACTTCACATCCAGCCACAAGATGTGCAACTGTTTATAAGTCTGTACTATAGAACTTACACTTGTCTGTTTTTCCTATTTCTATGGATTTAACTATCTTTTGTGTGGTCCACTATCTTAGGCTGCCATTATCAACCTCTCATCTAGCAGCTTAAATCCATCTCTTTTCAACCACTCATGGGTCAGTTATTAATGAACTTGTGGTTGCTGCAGTTGCTCCCTGCATTTTCTGCTTGTATTTATGGGTTTTCCAGTTGTCCTTTCATCTCTATTGATCTCTGTCTTTGTATTTTTTTTTTCTGCTTCTTTGCACATTCTGTTTGTGGTTGTTCCTTCTCTACTGGTGGCTTAATATCCATCTCTGCTACCCTCCTGAAGGCCTCTGCTAATTTGATGGCCTCTCTCATGGGGTTAATGTATCCAAATGTTTAGGGATTTCTGATACCGTGGCAAGAATGAACCCCGTTCTTTAGCCAAGGCATGTTCAAAACTCAAGAAATTAGTACTGTATTAGTCTTTGATGTTTGCTGAGAACGCTCTTCTCAGCACACACAAAGTTCACAAGATGGCTTCCTTTTGAAGTTTATAAGGTGTCACAAGTATTGGTAACATATTTAAATGTGCCTGAAAGTTCTTTTTGATTAGTTCCATTGCTCCAAGCACTGTTGGAACAATGCGTGTGTCCTTATTCCAGATCAGTTTGGTTTCTGACTGCATATATTGATATTTTCTGATTTTGTGTGTGTCTCTCTCTCTCTCTGTACACAGGGCACTGTAGTCACTGGGGTGGCTATTTCAGTCAGCAGTGCTGAGTGAATTTGCTGATGTTTTATCAGTTTATCCTTCTGGCTAAAGCTCTTGTTGCATTCAGTACATTTATATTGCCTGTCCCTCAGGGTTAGTGTCTCCAAATGTTGAGGGGTTTCTAGCACCATGATGACAATGTTCCCCATTCTTAAGCCAGGGCATATTCAAGGCCCTGGAATTCTGCAGTTCTGCAGTTGCGGAATTTGCTGCAGAATTTGTGTCATGCCGCAGAATATATATAGTGCTACAGAATGTATTGTTTTTGGTGAATTTTCATACAAATATACTGTTTTTCCATAGTGTCAGGCTTTCTTTCCCATCTCGTTTATCCTGAAGCCCCTTTTCTATGCTCAGCATATGATGCCATCGATGACATCCCATCATATTTAGCCAATGACAGGACTGCATTCTGCCAGAGAAGTGAATAAATCATGCCACAGAAATCAGAAAATGCTGCCGCAGAAGTCGAGGAGCCCTGCCGCAGAAATCAGAAAATTCTGCCACAGAACACAAGGGGCCCTGGGCATATTCGATACTCAGGAAATCAGCATTGTATTAGTATTTGATGTTTTCTGAGAGCTCTCTTCTCAGCACAGGCAACATCCCCAGGATTGCTTCCTTTTGTAGTTCATAAGATGTCACAATAATTGGCAACATATATAGAAGTACCTGAAAGTTCTTTTTGATAAGCCCCATTGCTCCAAGCACTACTGGAACAATCTGTGTGTCCACATTCCACATCAGTTTGGTTTCTGATTGCATATCTTGATATTTCATGATTTTGTGTCTCTCTGTATGCAGGACACTGTAGTCACTAGCGGTGGCTATTTTGATCAGCAGTGCTACTTTTTTCTTGTTTTTGTATTACAATATCTGGTTTTCTCACTTCCACTTTCTTGGCAGTTGGTATTGGGTGATCCCCTGTGATCATTACTTTGTCTTTCTCTAGATCCAGAAGCAAATGATTTGATACCTTTTAATGGACCAACATTGATGTAACAACAAGAACAAAGTGCTCTAGCTTTCGGACCAACCAGTCCTTCTTCAGAAGCTAAAGGCAGTTGTTTAGAAAATACAATACTTTTAACAGCTAGATCATGCAGAAAAAACAGGAAAAAAATCCCCATTGGTTTAAAATACTCATTTAAAAAATACAGAAGATGATGTCAGGGAAGTTTAACAGTACCATACTACCTTCAGCCAGGAGGGTCTCCGGGTCAAAGGTGCTTGGTGGAACACACATACAAAGAATCCTACTGCATACACATTTAATTAACATAAGATAACACTGATGGAGCAGATGACTCTTAAATCAAACTATGAGTGTCACAGTTTGTATAAGGATGTGATTACTGAAAAGCAGCCCCCACCCAGATTAAAGACATACTAAGATTGTCTTAGGACTCCAAGAAGTTTTAATGCATGCATTATAGACAAGAAATTACCAGTAAAGTTGTCTTAAAAACATCAGTGCACACTGTATGATGTGTAAAACCTAGCTAGACCTGTCACCCAGCTGTACTCTGCAGCTAGATATCATGCCCCATAAATTTCAAAAACCTCTAGTGTAGTGACAGGACTTTATAAATGATAATTTAAATATAAATTGACAGTATCAGTGTCAAACAAAAACTCTAGTCAAGGACCACCAAGGAATTAAGACCATATGTACTGATGTCAATATACACTGAGGGCCAGATATTCAAAAGGGTTGCGCCATGCACAATAGGGTTGCGCCAGCGCAAGTCCGAAATTGCGCCATAGTGCAATATTCAGTAGGAGGCAGTTGTGCCACAGAAAACATGCTGAGCAACAGCGCAATGCAAATGAAGGTATGCGCAGCCGAAGGGGGTGGAACCATGCATAAAGTGCGCAATGCAATATTCAAAGGCTTGCGCAATGTGCAACAGTGGATCAGGCAGAAGTTGCGCCACGGCGGAAATGAGCCAAAATAAAAAGGCTCAAGGAAGAGGCGCAAGAACGCGACAGGGAATGCACATGAGGCAGCCAGACAGAGCAGGCCACAGCAGGAACCAGTGCAGGCCAGGGAGTGTAGAGGACAGAATAGGGGCAAGTGAAGGTGTGTGGGGCCACAGAGTGCAGAGACCAGTAGGTGTACCGGTGCAGTGGAGGTAGCAGTCAGGACAGCGGGGGTAACAGATCAACAACAGCCGGGGGGGGGACACAAGCCAGGGAGATGGACAGTGCCAGCTTCCACATGGAAGCTGTAATGAGGGCGGTGAGAAGGCATTCTGCAGGGGGATGTGGCTGTGGAAGGGCCCATCGGCGGTATGCCCCCAACAGGCAGTACCATGCCCGCATCAGCTTTGAGCTGAATTCAGACGTAGAGATTGTGGGCTGGTACCGCCTGAACAGGGCAATACTGAGGCAGCTCTGTGAGCTGTGCAGTGATGTGATGCAGGCACCCTCATGACGGAGTCATGCTCTGTCAGTGGAGACAAAGGTAACAGCCTGCATGTGCTTGCTCACCACGGGTACCTTCCAGAGGCCAACAGGGACACCACAGGCATAACACAGTCGGTCACATCATGCATCCTCACCCAATTCCTCAGAGCACTGCTGCCACATGCTGTGGAGTACATCCATTTCCCCAGCACCGCAGCAGAGCGTACAGCAAACATACAGGAGTTCCACAGGATAGCACATATGCCTGGCATGCTAGGGGCCATAGACTGCACCCATGTGGCCATTCACATGCCACCTGACCCCGATGGGGCTGCCTATCACAATCGGAAGGGGTTCTCCAGTGTCAACTGCCAGGTGGTGTGTGATGCCAGTGGGCGCATCATCAATGTCTGTGCCACACACCCTGGCGGAGCACATGATTCATTCATATGGTACCAGTCAGCACTGTGCCATCAATTTGAGAGTAAGGACATCCCCACAGGACATCTAGTGGGTGAGTATGCATGTAGGATTGGCACAGCGGGGCAAGGGTGGGTAAGCCACAGGTGCCATGGGAGTGGCACACAGAGTTAGGGGCTATATGAGCCTGAACATGACACTAATCTCCACTATCTCCACACAGGTCACAGTGGATACCCACTCTGTCCCTGGCTGCTCACACCCTACCGGCAGCCCACGACCCCATCGCAGCAACGCTTCAATGAGGCACATGCCTCCACATGCAACATCATCGAGCGGGTGTTTGGGATGCTGAAGGCATGCTTCTGATGCCTAGACACCTCCGGCGGTGCCCTACAGCCCCTCAAAGGCCTGTGGGATATTCCTGGCCTGTTGTATCCTGCACAACATGGCCAAAGACTGTGGGATAGCCATACAGGTCGAGGAGGGGGACAGAGATGGGGATGCTGGTGATGCCGGTGATGATGGGGATGAGCAGCCCCCCCTTGGATGGCGTGACCCCTGACTGATCCGGCTGGTCCAGCTGCACTGGGACACCATCACAGAGGAGCACTTCACACAACACAGGTAAGTCATGGGGCCATGTGCAACCAACACTGTCCAGGGCACAACCCACATACACACAGGGTAACACACCAGGGGTGCATGACGGCGAGGGAAGTGGCAGGGCACAGGAGCACAAACACACAACCAGGGAGGGGTGAACAGTCACACGCCACATGGACAGACACACACACACACACACCAGGCACAAAGTGCACAGGGGTCAGGTGCACAGCAGAGCAGGAACAGACATGAGAAACAAACACGTCCACAGGCCACCACCACCACCTGTACTGTCCATGTACGTGTGTCAGATGCTGGGTACCCTTGCACCTTGGTGTACAGTGCAATGCAGGCATCATCATGCACACACACCTGTGGACAGCAGTCGGGAGGGTGTGCAGGTGGTCCGTGTGTCAACGTGTAGGGCAGGGCACCCACTGGTGCACTGCCCACCAAAACACACATTGCACACAGGGCAGCACCAGACAGGGCCCGCACTGGGAGACAACTCAGTCATGTGGTACAGTGCCACGCCACCTCGGATGCGTGGGCTGCCCCGCCGAGACCCAGCAGCACTGGCAGACTGAGCATGGGCCACATGGGGTGACACCGATGGACCACCAGGAGTCCCACTGCGTGAATGCGACCTTGTCCGCACAGGAGTCTGCAGCATACCGAACATACCTGCACCAGGGGTGCTCGGGATGCCCACAGCTGAACCCGGCGTCGACAGGGTGGGTGTCGTACGACACCGGGAACAGGGAGTGGATAGCATACTGTGCAGTGTGAGCGGCACAAGGGCACCTGATTGTGTGCCCAATGTGGTCACGGCACTGACCACTGCCCGTGTCAGCCTGTCGATGGCGGCAGTCACATCCACCCGCATATGGTCAATCCGGGACAGGATCCTCTCGTTGTCCCTGCTGTGCCACTCCAGAGCCACACACAGTGCCTCCACGGATGATGCAACCCGCATCTGCTGCTGTACTGATGCCTGCAGCAGGCGGATGTGCTCATCAAAGAGGTCGTCTGCCACATCGGCAACCTGTCCCTCAGGGTCTGGAAGGGCCTGATGTACAGCACCCCTTGAGGGTGGGCGCTGCTCACCAGGACCAGATATGGGCATGTCCACAGGCAGTGCACCTCCATCACCGCTGAGCCCTGTACCCCCAGTCCCGGTGGGTGACTGCTGTTGCTGCCCCTCCGCCTGCTGTGCCCATGGGATCAGTGGTTCCCCTGCTGTGGCCACAACAGTGCCAGTGACCTGCACAGCCACCGGTGCTGCCCCACCGGTGCTGACAGGCACAGCCTGGGACTGTGCTGACATGCTGGCACACATGTCGGAACCATCTAGATCCATGGGCATGTGCTGGCCTGCTGTGTGTCCATTCTGTGACACACACATGTCAATGCCCATAGTGGTCGGTGCATCATTGATGGTGCAGGTCTGTGCCACAGCCACAGCCACAGCGTGCTGGCATGCTTGCATGCCAGACCACTGGGACACAGGAAGGGCACTCCCCACACCTGTCTCAACATCTGTGAAGGCAGATGGCCATGCACACTGCCGCAGTGCACGCCGGCAATCTGCGGAGGTGGATGGGCCCTCCTCCAACTCCGGGTGGCTGTCCGCAGTGGACAGACCCTCCACTGCTGACCCCTACAGATGCACAGGATCTGTAACAGAAAGGAAGGACACATTAGTGCATGTGAACTACCTTCCCCCCCAACATGACATACCATGCAGTGATGGGCTACCACCTGTCTGGAAGCCACCTCCAGGCACACCCTCAATGGCGCTGCGCTGCATGCTTGCAGCGAGCATGTCCTCCGATGGGGTCAGCTGCACCACCTCCAGCTGTCCACCACCCTGATGGCTGCAACCTTCTCCTTCACCCTCCTTCTGTCGGTCCCCATCTTCTTTTTACACTCCTGCATGGAGCACTGGTGGCTGCCGTGCAGGTTGACGGCACGCGCCACCCCCTCCCATGCAGCAGCTCGGGCCTGAGGGGTGCCCCGCCATCCACTGAGAAGTGGCTCCTCAGCCAGGTATGCCTCAAACAGTGCCTCTGTCTCCGCCTTGGTAAAGTTGGGCCTCCTCTTCCGCCCACCATCATCCTCCTCACCCAGTCCTCGCTCGGTCATTTCACAGCCTGTATGGGTGAGAGTGGTCACCGTGACTGTGCAGTACACAGCTTCTGGAGCCATGGTCCAGAATAGCAAAATGCATGCAACTCATTTATCAGCTGCAGTAACCGAATATGGCCACTGCAGATCAATGTCGCACATTTATAGTGTAATGCATGCAAATTAGGACTGGAGCAACTTTAGTGAGATGCAAATCGCGCCACTGCGCCATTGAAATGGCTGATTGGATGATTTGCATATGACGGCTGAATATCACGCTGTTGCACTTTGCGCAATACAGTTGAGCCGGCTGAGCCAATGGCGCAGTTCTGTGACTGCGTAGTACACCGCACTGCGCATGCCCAAGTAGCTTACACAGGCGTCTGCCATGCTGATGACGTGCTGTGCACGATCGGCAATTCAGGACATGGCCACCATTGTGCCAGTGGCGCTATAGCGCCGGTCACCACATGGCACTGTGGCACAACTGCGCAACAGTCCACTGTGGCAATGGCACACAGGCAACCAATCGCACTGGACGTGTAGACGTCTGATGGTGCTGTGCGTGGCCTTGTGCCAGAGACCCATGACCTTGTGCCCAACCTTTGCCCCCTTGGCGCTGTACGTATGGCATGTCTGCAGCTCTATCGCGTTGTTCGGTAACAGCGCGATAGGGACTGGCAGCGCTATATGAACAGCGCGATAGGGACTGATGGAGTTGTATTGCGCAACATTTCCACATGGGGTTGCCGTGCTGCGGAGCGCCATATTGACTACTATATACTTGCAGGGATGGCACGCAGGAGAGCACCACAGTGGAGTGCGTTGGAGCTGGCCAACCTGGTGGCTGTGGTGGAGCCTCACCATGGGCCACTGTTTGGGGATGAACCCCTGAACGTGGCCCGCACACATGTGTGGCAGCAGGTGGCCACTGAACTTGAGGAGGCCACTGGCCGGTGGTGCTCAGCGGAGCAGTGCAGGCACCGGTATGGTGACCTACGCAGGAGGGAGCAGGCACTGCTGTGGTGCCTACATTCACGTGCCAGGAGGGGCGTGGTGCCTAGGCCAGCTGGGTGAGCCATCTATGCACTTGTATTGTCCGCATGGGTAACACTGTGTATTGTGACCAGCACATGGGGGAGGGTTGGTCTATGGTTGGCTGTGGCGGTGTTTACAGGTGTGTGATGTATGGGTCTGGCTGTGTGGGCAGGCACACTCATTGGGGCAGGGGGCTGTCTGCTTTGGGATTTCACTGATGTGTTTCTCACCTTTTGTTTCCCACAGGCGTGGCAGAGGGGAGGCGGGCCCAGGATGAGGCACAGTGAGGGGTGGCAGCGGTGGCTGTCCGAGGTGGTGGCGGTGTCGAGCCACGGCATCATCATCATCAGCAGCAGCAGTCGCAGCAGCAGTGGTTTGATGAGGGTGAGTGTCATGACATCATGGATGCTATTGCATGCTGTGGGGGGGGGCAGGGCATGGCCACCATCTATGGACAACACTGCCATGCACGTGACATGTGACAGTCAGCACTGTCCAGTGGCACTGCATGTCTGGGAGTGCGTCACTGGTGGTCCATGCATGCACTGGGCACATGGCTGTGGCATTAACTTCCCACCTCGTAGCCACATCACTGTACAGCCTTGGTTGTGCTGTGCTGGTCATGGGTGGTGTGTGTGTGCAGTGGCAAACATGGCTGTTGCTGCCTGGTTGGGCTTCTCTTGTTCACGGTCACTGTGGTTGGGTGCAGTCCATCACAGGAGCGGGGCACTTGGCTGTATGCCATGCATGTTGGGTGGGCTTCAGGGTTGTGGACAGTCACAGCCATTGATTCTGTTCCCTTGTCCTAGGTGTCCAGATGCTGAGGAGGATAGAGTGGGCAGTCCACCGCCTGCTGGATGTCTCGTTGGAGTCCCTCGAGATCTGAGGGACATTCAACGAAGAGGAGTGAGGTGTAGGAGGAGGACCCGGAACCAGCAGCAGCCGGCTGATGTGCGGCCTGGCAGGCAGTAGATGCCCCTCACCTACCCCCTTTACCCATCCCTCACACCCTGCCTTCCTCACACAGTTCTTCACCCCTGCCCCTTACCCACCCCTACCTTGTACCCGTAAGCCCACCCTTGTCTTGTATATAGTTGTACATAGTTGTCTGTTCCTGTTGTTCCTGTTCATATTTTCATTATATAAATCTATTTTGTTATGAATACTGTGGTGGTCTCTGATTTGCAGCTGGCTATAGGTGCTCAGTTGCAGTGGTGTGCATGGCATCTGGGGTGGTATTGTCCTGGGTATGTGTGTGTGTGTGCGTGGGGAGGTGTCCCTGGTGTGGTAGTGGCTTTCAGCCGGTCTGGCCGTGTGCTGCCACACACCGCTGGGTGCTCCTGGTGAGTCTGACTTGTATGGTTCTGTGGTACACACAGTTGCAGTATGGTGGGGGGGTGCATGGGGATTCCTGCAGTGACAGTCACCGCTCATGGGTGGTGTCTTGGGGTACCAGTGCAGGGTGTGCTGTGCACAGGGGGGTGCTGTTGTGCACTTGGGTTGTCTGCCTCCTTTGTGTGGCAGTCTCAGCTTGCCAGTGGGTGTGCTGGGGCACCATGGCCCAGCTGTGCTTTGTTGGCTTGTCCCCATGGGCCGGTGGATATTCCGTCCCTCCCCCAGTGATGCTGTGCTTAGGGTGTGGGGGTGTATTGTTAGTTCTGCAGTGCGTTCCTGTGCCCATCTATGGCATGGGTGGTGGGCCCCTGCCTACCTCCCTGGTTGTGCAGTTCCACTGCTCTGCTGCTGGGGGTCTCTCTGCTTGCGCTATGGCGCCTCTGGACTGCTCAGCTGGGCTGGCCTTGTTGCGCTATGGTGCATCATATCTGCTCAGCTTCCCCTTCCTAGTTGCGCTATGGCACAGGTTGTGCGATATTCAGACGTTGGCTGGTTGCGCAATTTGACTTGCTCCATGTTTGAATATCGCATCTATTGCGCATGTGCGTAATTGACTTGTGCTTGCTCCTGCTATTGCACACATTTTGGGTGCAGTTTGAATATCTGGCCCTGAGAATGTAACAACTTGAAGTACCAGAAGTGTCTAAGAAATCAGAAAGAGAGATAACAATTTAATTTCTCTCCTCCTCTTCACACAAACAGTACATCCTACCCCCACCCCACATCACCATAATGTAGTGGGGGGATACCTAGCTTTAAGGAAATGCTCTCACACACACACACACACACACACACACACACACACACACACACACACACACATATTCTCCTAGTGAACCTTTATTCACATCAGTCATTGCAATTGTTCCCCAAAGGAATTCAACTTGTCATGAAATCCTAAGTAAAAGGGCTCATGTATCCTAATACCTACAGAGCAAAAATGTGACACTATTTAACTGTATTACTATCTGCGTAGTAACATTTCCAAGGATTCTGGATAAAACTACAATGAAATAAAACTGCCACCCTCCCCAGGATAAGGTAACTAGAAGTAAATATAAAGTATGTGTGTAAGACCAGAGGTCTAACATACCTACATTTCCACAAATTACTACAATATTAGCCTAATGTAAAAAGACCTGTCCAGGACCCCCATACAAATGAGATCTCACACCCCAATATGTACAGAATTAAAAAAAATATGTGACAGTGTATGATAACACTCCTGTATGTACAGTAACAGGTTAGGTAATCTGAATATGGTGCAATGGAATCAACCCCACTCTCAGGCAAAGATAAAAAGTAAGGAGGCCTACCTTTAGATACATCTCTATTTAGATACATGGTGTTACAGTGTGTTACTATTCTAACTTCACACATATAATGACTATTAATTCCTCCTTACTTTTTATCTTTGCCCAAGAGTGGGGTTGATTTCATTGCACCATATTCAGATTACCTAGTTTGGGGTGGGGTAGGGTGTATTGTTTGTGTGAAGAGGAGGAGAGAAATTACATTTTTATCTCTTTTTCAGATTCCTTAGACACTTCTGGTACATCAAGTTGTTACATTCTCAGTGTATATTGACATCAGTACATATCAGGCTACATGGTCTTAATTCCTTGATGGTCCTCCACTAGAGTTTTTTGTTTGACACTAATCATTTGCCTCTGGATATATTCTTGCATGGACCAATACGGCAACTACTAAATCTAGATTTCTTCTTTCTCTGTGATTCTTTGTGGTTCATGTTTTCAATGTTTCTCTGTTATCTGTATGTTACAGTGTCTACACAGTTTCCAGTGAATCAGTCTCTCTACGTTGTTGTGTCTTTCGGTATAAAGGCCTTCTGCCATGAATACTTCACAACCAGCCACAAGATGTGCAACTGTGATGCAATGTTACCTTTGTTCTCTCTCTCCCGAGTGAATTTGCTGATGTTTTATCAGTTTATCCTTCTGGCCAAAACTCTTGTTGCATTCAAAGCATTTATACAGTCTCTTTCAGGGTTAGTGTCTCCAAATGTTTAGGGATTTCTAATACCGTGGCAAGAATGGAACCCATTCTTTAGCCAGGCATATTCAAAACTCAAGAAATTAGTTCTGTATTAATCTTTGATGTTTGCTGAGAACACTCTTAGCATACGCAACATCCCCCAAAATGGCTTGCTTTTGAAGTTCATAAAGTGTCACAAGTATTGGTAGCATATTTAAATGTGCCTGAAAGTTCTTTTTGATTAGTTCCGTTGTTCCAAGCACTATTGGAACAATTTATGTGTCCTTATTCCACATCAGTTTGGTTTCTGACTGCATATCTTGGTATTTCATGATTTTGTGTCTCTCTGTATGTAGGACACTGTAGTCACTAGGGGTGGCTATTCCAATCAGCAATGCTACCTTTGTTCTCTTTTCTTGTATTACAATATCGGGTTTTCTTGCTTCCACTTTCTTGTCTGTTGGTATTGGGTGATCCCATGTGATCATTACTTCTTCATTCTCTGTGATTCTTTGTGGTTCATGTTTCCAGTGTCTCTCTGCTACCTGTATGTTACAGTGTTTGCACAGTTTCCAGTGTATCAATCTTGCTACATTGTTGTGTCTTTCAGTATACAGGCCTTCTGCCATGAGTACTTCACATCCAGCCATGAGATGCACAACTGTTTCTAATTCTGTACTACAGAACCTGCACTTGTCTGTTTCTCCTGTTTTTTCTATGGATTTTGTGAACCATCTTGTGCATAGCCCACTGTCTTGGGCTGCCATTATCAGTCTCTCATCTCGTGGCCTAAATTCACCTCTTTTTAACCACTCATGGGTCAGGGCTTGATCGACTTGTGGTTGCTCCAGTAACTCCCTGTATTTTCCAATATAATTATGGGCTTTATTGTTTTTTCTTTTCTGATGGTCTTTATCCTTATACTCCTTTTTTTGATTCTTTGCGTTTTCTGTTGCTGACAGTTCCTTATCTACTTTTGGATTGACATCAATCTCTGCTACCCTTCTGAAGGCTTCTCCTAATTTGATGAGTGAAGTCATTTTAGGTTTATTTTCTTCATGATGCAAGACCTTGACTATATTTGGGTCCAAGGATGTCAGTAAGTATGTATGTAGCCCCACTATTGTGGATCTATATGTGTAATCAATCTCAGTGAGGCCCATGCCTCTCTCTGCCCTTGGGATGTATAATCTTGGCATGCACTGGTTTTTGTATATTAATTGGTCAGCATGAAACATTTTTCTTGTTTTTATATCTAACTGGTTCAACACTTTCTGTGGCCAGTCTATCACATCAAAGCTGTATGATATCACTGGAAGGGCGAGTTGGTTTATAGCTTGCACTTTATTTCGTGTTGTCAAAGCAGTTTTCAGAATTAGCTTTAACCTTCTAAAATATTCCTTGTTTACTCTTACTCTCATTTGTTCATGTTGTGCTGTTGCTCCTTCATCTATTCCCAGGTATTTATACACTCCCTCTTGCTCAAGTTCTTTTATGTTACAGACCTCCGCCAGATTCATGTTTTCTTTATGAGTTAACTTTCCTGCTACAAATGTTGCTTTGGCACATTTGTCTGGGCAAACATCATCCGTATGTCATCAGAAAAGGTCTTAGCAATTTGTAGTTGTTCTGTCAAATGTTTGTCAGATGAACTATAAAGTTTTAGGTCATCTACAAATAGAAGGTGAGATGTTAGCTGTTGATTGTTTTTGTTTCTAGGGTTCAAGCTGTATCCATAGCCTAGCTTGTTGATTAGGCTACTCAAGGGATTGAGAGCAAGGCAAAACAGAAGTGGTGACAAGGAGTCACCTTGAAATATCCCTCGTTGGATGCTTATATTTGGGATGGTGATTTGACCTTTCTCATGATTTAATTGCAGGGTGGTTCGCCACTTTCTCATTGTTGTTGTGATGAAGTTTATCAGTGTGGGATGTATCCTGTAGATCCGTAAACACTCAGTGATCCAGGAGTGTGGAATACTGTCAAATGCTTTTTTGTAGTCGATCCATGCTACACTAAGGTTTCAGCATTTTTTGCAGCTCTCCATAATGGCTTTGTTTAACAGGAGATGGTCCTTTGTACCATATGATTTTCTGTTATTGCCTTTTTGTTCTATTGCTATGAGTTTATTGCAATCTAAATGATTGTAGACTCTGTCTGCATCAATTTCAGTATATAGTTTATATGTTGTTGGCAAACAGGTTATTGGATGATAGTTCTTGGGGAGACTGCCGGCTCAGATTTAATAAGAAGTGTGGTATTCCCTGTTGTTAACCAGATGGGTGTCAAGTCAGGATGTGCGTATAAATAGTTTTTTGAGGTAGCTAAATCTTGGTGCAAAGATGTTAGTACTTTTAGCCAGAAGTTGGGTACTGCATCTGGACCTGGGGTTTTCCAGTTGGAGGCCTTCCTTATCTTCACTTCTATCTCCTTAGCTGTTACGTCATGCCACTCTATATCCCTAGTAGTACCATTTCTTGTGCTGTCTTTTATTTCCTGTATCCACTTTGCTCCCCTATTATGTTCAACTGGGTCTTCATAAATGCTTCTCCAGAATTCCTCAATTTCTTTCTTTACCAGTGGTGTTTTTACGTTGGTTGTTTTCTTTCCCAGCTCCCTACAGAATTTCTTTGGGTCTTCTCAAAACCATCTATTTTGCATTTTTTCATTGTTCCTTTCTATGTATCTCCTGAGCTTCTCGGCTTGAGCAGAGATCTTAAGCTTGTTATTTGAGATGGTAAAATTTAGGTCCTGATCTGTTTTAATACAGCATTTTTCTTTGATTTCATCCACTTTCCTGATGACTTTCATTGATCTATTACCCTTTCTAAACTCCTCCAGCAGTGATACTTCTGATCTTAGCTCCATAATTGTCCCTTCTATCCACTTTTTCCATGGTGGTATGCTGAATTTCCCTCTCTTTTTGTTCTTCATTCCTTGCTTTTTTGGCACTGCTCTATTTGTTATTAGTTTTGCTGCACAATAATGTATTCTGTTTATTTCAGTGACATTATATGGATCCCTCTGGATGGTTGCAATACCTTTGTTTATCTGTTTTATGTGTTCCCTAACTGGGTATGTCATACATAATTTTTGCAGTCTTTCCCTTTGATGTATTTTGATATATTTGTCCATGTCAATTAAGTTCAGCAAGTCTTCTCTCATGTTTTCTTCCTCTTGGTTTAGGGTTGTTCCTGTAATTGGCATTTCCTGCTCATCCACTCTCTGTATGGGTTGAACTGGAACTTCAGATGTTTTGTTTGGATATGGCACTTGATGTGCACTTTGCTGAGTGTCTTTAGGAGGCGTGTTTCTTTCCAGAGTGAATTCGCTGATGTATTTTTAGGTTACCTTTTTGACCAAAACTCTTGTCGCATTCATCACATATATATGGTTTCTCGCCAGTGTGAATCCGCTGATGTTTTTTCAGGGTACTTTTCTCGTAAAAACTCTTGTCACATTCAACACATTTATATGGTCTTTCTCCAGAGTGCATTCGCTGATGAGTTATCAGGCTACTCTTGTGGCCAAAACTCTTGTCGCATTCAGCACATTTATATGGTCTCTCTCCAGAGTGAGTTCTCTGATGAGTTATCAGGCTACTCTTCTGGCCAAAACTCTTGTCACATTCAGCACATTTATAAGGTCTTGCTCCAGAGTGAGTTTGCTGATGTTGTATCAGGTTACTCTTTGTACCAAAACTCTTGTTGCATTCAACACATTTATATGGTCTCTCTCTAGAGTGAACATGCTGATGATTTCTCAGGGTACACTGATTGCGAAAACTTTTGTCACATTCAGCACATTTATATGGTCTTTCTCCAGAGTGAATTCGCTGATGATTTATCAGGGTAACCTTCTGGACAAAACTCTTCTCACATTCATTGCATTTATATGGTCTCTCACCAGAGTGAATTCGCTGATGTACAATCAGTCCACTCTTCAGACCAAAACTCTTGTAGCATTCAACACATTTATATTTTCTCTTTTGAGAATGAGTTTGTTGATGTTTCATTAGCGTACCCTTCAGGACAAAACTCATGTCACATTCAGCACATTTATATGGTGTTTCCTTCATATGACGTCGCTGATGCTCAATACAGATACTCTGTGCTGTAAAACTCTCATTACATTGAACACATTTATGTGATTTCTTTCGAATCTGGTGTGTTATAGTTTTATGCTGCATAGTAAAACTCTTTTCAGTACATTTAACTGTATTTGGCTTGCTTATACTCCTCTGATACTTGGTTAATTTCAATTGCCTCTCTCCTTCATGAGTCTGTTGTTGTTCAGTGATGAGGTGAAGGTCATGGAAACGCTTTCTGCACAGAGGATACTGATGAGATTTTGCTGTTGTATGACTCAGATGTAAATTCTTATACAATGATTGCCGACTCCAAGTTTCATTGCTCACATATTTCCTGCTGACTAAAAATAGATATTTAATTAGGTGCCCTTTACAGGAACAAAAGAAGTATCCCTTTACCTGCTCTCAGGGAATTCATTTCTAAGATGATACTTCCCAGCTTTGATCATAGTGATATAGTCTATGGTGCTGCTCCCAAGTCCACTTTGGCTAGACTGGATCCCCTCTTCCACTCCTTCTGCTGGTTTGCCTTGCTGTCCTTCCCATGCTCATCACTGTTCTCTATACTCTGATCTCTCCCTCCCCTCCTTGGCAGATCATGGCTTAGACCTCTGTGCCTCCATCTCTAAATTTTTGCTGTCTTCTCCCCCTTATATCAATTTTCTTCTCTTCCCTATGCCTCCTTCCTCTTACTCTCTCTATAACTCAAGTGATCACTCCCTGATGCTCCCGTCTCATAAATCCCTTGTGGGACAGAGTGCCTTGTCTTACCACTTTCCTTATATCTGGAACTCTTTTTCCTTTACAGTTAGCTCTGCCTTTTCTAAATCCTCTCTCTCATTGTTACTCCTAGCCCACACATTTTCTGCCTGCAACTGCCCTTAGTCTAATGTCTTGCTCCTTTTCTTTCCATATCTGCTTCCAGTCCCCAAGCAACTATACTACTACTGCTAAATGTTTAAACCTCCACACTCTTCCTCTTCCCCGCTCCCCTCCTTTTGTCTCCCCCTCCTTTTCACTTCATTCCTCCCTCTATCTCTTCTTCCTTTCTATCTCCCACCTCTCCCTTTCACTACTAACTTAAAACTATTCACAGTCTTTTTCATTCTCCCCTTCTTCCCTGCTCCCTTCCTCTCCTTCCTTCTCCTCCTTTCCTATCCCTTTCACTTTTCCCATTTTCTACTATATTCACTCATTATCCCTTTTCCATCCTCCTCCTCTTCTAAATATCTGCCCTTGTTCTTTTCTTTCATTTTCAGCTGTCTCTCTCTCTGACTCTCTCTTATCTCTCTCTCTTCTCTCTTTCCTTCCTTCATTTATTCTCTTTAGTTCCTTTTCCCAGTTACCCCTCCTGTCAATTTCTACCTTTCCCATACTGATATTTCAGCCTGTGAGTGCCTGGTTTACCCTTCATCCCTGCTGTTGTCTATCTATCTGTTAACTGTTTTATGTTACTGTATATACTGTACATAAATGTGCTTTTTGTTTATCAGATTACTGTGCTGTGCTTATACTATATATTTATCCCTCCCCCCACTTCCCCCAGGACACATCTGGAAATTAGTTGTATGGCTCAGTATATATTTCCTGGTAAATCTCAATAAAGGAAGGAAGGAAGGAAGGAAGGAAGAAAGAGAGAAAGAGAGAAAGAGAGAAAGAGAGAAAGAAAGAAAGAAAGAAAGAAAGAAAGAAAGAAAGAAAGAAAGAAAGAAAGAAAGAAAGAAAGAAAGAAAAAGAAAGAAGTAAATACTAGACAGAGAATAAATGGGAATGGGCAAGGTATTATAATAAGGGAAGTTGATGGGGAACCGTTGAGTGTTATAAAAACGTTTAACTATTTAGGTGTAGTTCTTGATCAGACATTGAATATGCAACAGCATGTACATAATGTAACTAAAAACGTGAGTAGTGAGTTAGTTTTTCTTTATAGAAATCAAAATAACTTAACAAAAGAGGCTAAAAATATTATAACAAGGGAAATATTGCTCCCTGCTTTGGAGTATGATTCTATTTTATTATATCAAGTTTCGGACAGTACCATGTCTAAATACTTAGTTACATTTAACAATGTTTGTATATTTGCTACTAATGTATCTAAGTACACCCACCATTGTGACCTGTACAAACAAGTTCTAGCACCATGGGACAGAATATTTTTAAAGGTAGTAAGCTTTGTTCATAAAATGTTTTTACCTAGTGTACTGGAAAGTTTATAGAAAAGTCTGATTCCAAGGGCCAGATATTCAAAACTTTGCCCCTGGGCTAAAGTAACACTGCCCGGAGGGCAAACCTAGCCCAGAGCACAAAGCAAGCAATATTCAAAAGGAATAGCCTGGGGCAAACAGCTTTGAATAAAGCATGGGAATGAGGCTGTGCAAACTGGGCTGGGAGTGCAGGGCAAACGTAGTCCTGGAACAAGACAGCACTGAATATAGCAACCAGTAAGTGCAAACCACAACAACGACACAGTGCACAGTGATGTGAGGGTAGGTAGAGATGAACTATGTGGCCAATGTATGTGCCAGCAAATGCGTGGACCCAGTATAGCTGTAGGCAGCAGAAGATGTGAAAGAACAGTGATCTAAACTGTATATTATTCCCTGAATCGTTAGCACCACGCTAACACATTAGCACAGTTTTAGTGCAGAGCTAAGCTGTTTGCCCAGTGCTAAACTTTACCATATTCAAAAGTGACATGCAAATGAGCCTACTTAGATAGTCTCTGGGCAAACAGCCACATTAGCATTTCATTATTCCCTGATTTGCATGCAGCTTTCCCCAGCGTTACTGCAGGGTCCCACAGCTCCACCTGTAGGTCAGTCTGAAAGTACAGGGGCTGGCCAGGTCTGACAGCATCTCCACCTGTAGGTCAGTCAGGCAATGCATGATAGGTGCAGTCTACATGTGAACAGTACAGCATAGCATAGCATGTCATACCCCAGGGGACAACACAGCATAGGCACAGGTGGTGGTGATGCTGCATGCAACCATCATACTGTAGGCCATGCTACAGTGCACAGCAGACACTACAGTAGCAAGGGGGCTGGTAGTGTGTGAGGGACACAGCAATACCTATGGTATGCAGGGCAGTGATGACCACTGCACTGTACACAGTGACAGACCCAGCTTGCAGGTAATTACTGACAGTGGGCAGTACTGTTACGCTGTTGTGTGATCTACAGATGCTGCACCTGTGGCATGGGATGCACACAGTGACATATACAGGGCCGGCTATGTGTACTGTGGCATCTGTACAGTTGTGTGGTATGTGGCTGGGGGGCATGTAAGATATGACAGGCACACAGGTAGTGGGGTATTCCCACTTTTGGCCCATGTGCACTGCATGATGTGTCCCAGCCTTGTGGCCACACCTGGGCTGTGTTGAGGTCTGGCCACCCGTACACCCACCCCTCAATGGCCACGATGCCCACAGTGCTGCATGTGTGTGCTGGCATCTGTTAGGCACCACGGACATATGGTCTGCAGGTGTGTGCTATATGGCCACACTACCATGATGTCCCCTGTGGGCCAGATCACCCCCTAATGCCTGTGCATGGCTGGGACTGGTGACAGCTGTTGGCATCATGGTGGTGCCATTAGTGTGCAGCATGTGTCCTCCATGTCTGGCATTTTCTAAGTGTCATACTCATATGCTAGGGTCACACAAGCTGCGCAAAAGCTGCACAAACACCACGCAAACACAATGCAAAGCAACAATGTCGCGCAAAGCTGTTTTCCCAGGATTAAGATCAGCGCTTCCTGAGCAGTAATTTGTACTGCACTAAGGGTCACAATAAGTCGAGTTAAGCACCTTAGCATGGCGCTAGTCACTGAATATCTCCTAGTACCTGCATTCATGTTCACATTGCCCCTTGCATATAATTATGGTTTGCCTGGTGCTAATGCACTTTGTGCACGCTAGTTGGCCTTTTGAATATGGCAGACCCACACTAATCCTGTGCTAATCCCACACAAACAGTTTGCACACTGCACAAAGCTTTGAATATCTGGCCTCAAGTATCAAAAGTGTATCACTGTGAAGTGGATCATCCTTATGATTTAGAGAACAAGTTTAGAACTCAAGATGGCAAAAAGATCATTTTCTAGTTATTATTCTAAGGTTCTAAATAAATTAATTCAACAAGGTTATTGATATATCTGTAAAGTATTCCAAGTGAAATTTGGTTAATAGCTTGCAGGCATCTTCTATATGCTGTTATGCAAAGATTAGTTAAATTACATTACGTTTGGTTTTGTGTTACTAGCTTTGGCACCTGTATATATTGTACATATATGTATATTACTATTGTATTGTTGATTTTATGGGTTTGTATTTATTTGTTATAGTGTATGGTTGGGACACCCCCTCATACTGTACCCTTCCCCCAGGCATAGCTGAAAAAGGATCTTTTGATCCAGTCCACCTGCCTGGTAAAATGTAAATAGAAAGAGAGAGAGATAGATAGATAGATAGATAGATACAAAAACAAGGGTTGGATGGATGGATAGATAGAGAGATAGATACAAAAACAAGGGAGTATTTTAACAGGTAACAAAGCAGAAAGGGTTTGCTAATGAAAATCATATGATGGAAAATAAAGAATCTGGGGCTGTGATTGGTCAGTCTGAGACTGGAACCGTGATATTATCCCAGTACAAAGTCTCAGATCTAGTCCCAGCACACACATGACCACATAAAATGTAAAAAGAATCATTCCATAGCCCACCTTCATAGTGCCCACACTTGGCATGGCTACTCTGGCTTATGCCAGTATTTATTTCCTTTTTTTAAGTGCATTCCACTTTCCCAAAGCACAGAAATTCACTAAACCCCACGCCAAATCCCTGCCACATTCCCCAACTGCATCTTCTCTGCTGAAGTCCCTGCATTGTCTGACTAAAATGTAAAAGGAAAAAAAGAATGTAAAACAAAGCCATCAGTCTGATCAGTTTCTAGCCCTTGGCACTGCCCTTTACATCTGTGTGTCAGTGTACTGGTTTCTCAAGTAAGCACACACTTCCATACTATATTGTACTGTCTAAATAAATAAAAGGGAAGAATTTAAACCAAAGCTGTCAGTCTGATCAGTTTCACTGTTGCCAGCACTTGGCTCTGCCCTTTACATTTATGTGTCAGTGTACCGGTTTCTAAAGTAAGCACAGATTTCCATACTATATTGTACTGTCTAAATAAATAAAAGGGAAAGAATTTAAACCAAAGTCATCACTCTGATCAGCTTCACTATCGGCAGTCCCCCACTCTGCCCCTTACATAAGCAGTTGTCAGTCCCCCGTTCTGCACCTTACATCAGCACGTCAGTGCATCTTGTTTTAAAGTGAGCACCAGACTTACAGATCGTCACCAGCAGCTTCAGTCTTTTACTTCTCCTGGTACAAATCCTTGCACACTGACACTACCAAGAGAAGCAGAACTGTCTATCACCGACCACGACCTTGGCTGATGGAGAGGGAGGGGTTGGGAGGCAAGTAACCACACATTAGAGTGTGAGAGCATCTTGTTTTAAACTGACCATGAGACTTACAGATTGGCACCACCAGCTTCAGTCTTTTGCTTCTCCCGGTACAAATCCTACAGAGTACCAGGAGAAGCAGAACTGTCTGCGATTGACCATGACCTTGGCTCACACTGTGGTAGGTAGGACAAGTAACCATACAAAACACCAGCAACCGGGAGAGTCACTGACAACCAGCAAAACAGCATCTCATAGGTGACCTGCAGATCGACAGAGTGTGTGTGAGGGGGGCAAACACCTAAACAGAAACATCCAAATAAAACACACAAACCACAACAGCATGAGGGAAAATAGTGAACCCCCCCCCAAAAAAAAAGAATTAAAGAGGCAGGTGAGGCAGTCAGCAGCACCACATACTGGCCAAAGGAATACATCAGAACTCCAGCACTATTTTTTCCTAAGTATTCCTACCCATTATAAAACTGACTAAAAGTATACTTCTAAATGTAGTTTTTATATTCTTTTTTTTTCTTCACAAACAAGCCATTGTATAATAGCAATAGTGAACTCCAGGGTGTGTGTTGTACTGGGATAACATCACTTCTCGAGTACTGGATACACTCAACCCTGGCCTTATGCCCAACCTCCCACGGTGTGATGTTATCACAGCATGACACACACCCTGTTGTGCATTATTGCTTAAACAGTAATGAAATAGGAGAAAAGATAGTTAAGCAAATCACACAGAACCACAAGGAAAATTTGCAGCACAGAAAAAATTTAAATTACGTTTTCAAAATCCAGACCATAACCACAGAATAAGACCAAGCAAAATAGTAATCTGCAGACTGCAGCTACCCACTCATCGAGTATAAAAAAAAGCAAAAACACACTTTTTATATGCCGGTGATCACCAAAGTTAAATAAAAAAAATACAACTGCAGCTACCTCCTCCCATGAGTAAAAAGCAAAAATAACATTTTTTGATGCAGTTACCAAAGAGATACAGAATACAGTACAACTGAAGCTCCCCCTTCCCGAGTAAAAAAAAATTATAAAAATGTTTAATACAGATAACCACCAGAACCAGTCACAATACAATGGAAATGTAATGTACATAATGTACACATAATGGTTCAAAGTACTGGAATTCTCTGCCCCTGTACTTATGTCCTGCTGTCAGGCCATTATCTTCATTGCAAAGTGTTAAAAAACAGTATAAAGGTAAGTACTTGCTCTGTCATAACTCTTGTCAACAGTCATCTTAAGGCAGTACTATAGTTCACATTCTGGTGTTGTTACTGCTCATGCTTTTTGTTCTATAAATATTTGTATTTATTGGGCTAGATATTCAAAGTGGTTGTGCCTGGCACAACCGAGTTGCACCGGTACAATCCTAGTAATGCTCCCTAAGCAATATTTAAAAGGGGGACTTGTGCAGCGCAAGTCCTGATGCGCCGGGGCACAATGATAATGTATGTGGCACATCTGAAGGGTGCATGCCCATGCATACGCTGCACATCCTGATATTCAGCCCGGGATGTGTGGAGTAACTGCTCGCATAACCCCTAAATGTGCCATATGCTGATGGGCACAGTTGAGCTCCCCCAAAAAAGGCTCAAATTGTGGTCACCCACAGGTGGGATGCTGTACTGCAAGGTGCAACACAGCAGCCGTCAGCCACAGGGGGCCACCTGCCCACCCAGTGCACTGTGCAGAAGCACCCATAGCAGCCCTGGTGGTCTAGTGGTACCTCCTCCCTCCCGTAGCAGCCATCACCCATAATATAATAATGAGCATGATCCTTGGTAGTCTAGCAGTACCCCTCTCCCTCCCGTAGCAGCCATAGCCTGTAATATAATAATGAACATGAGCCCTGGTAGTCTAGTGGTAACCCCCTCCCACCCCATAGCCTGATTGCCTTGAACATATTAAGACATAATCCCTGGCAGTCCAGTGGTTCCCACCACCCCTCCCAATGCTGTGAGCCCTGGAAGTGTACAAGACTGCACAACCCTGGTAGTCTAGTGGTCCCCCACCCCACACGGATCCCCGTGTGCCGATCGTACCATATATTTCCCTACCTGGTGGTCCAGTGGCACCCTCCACCCACACAGCTCCCCCCATCAGCAGCGGGCAGCATCATACCCTTCCACATACCTCTGCAGCTGTCCACCAACTGACAGCTACAGTATGGGCTTGCAGTGCATACTGTACTAGTGCACAAATATGTGAATGGACTTCATTCACATATATGTGCATGACTAGTACAGTATGTGCCGCAAGCCCATTGGTTCACACTGTGGATCAATGGGATTGCAGCCCATACTGTAGCTGTCACTCGGCAAGCAGCCACGGAGGTATGCGAATGGGTATGTGCTGTCCGTCTTGTACATTTACGGGGCTCACAGCATTGGGAAGGTGGTGGGTACCACTGGGCTGCCAGGGATTATGTCTTAATATGTTCTAGGCAATTGGGCTACAGGGTGGGAGGGGGTTACCACTGTACTACCACAAATCATGTTCATTCTTACATTAAGGGTGATGGCTGCTATAGGAGGGAGGGGGTGCTGCTAGACTGCCAGGTTTCTTTCTATACTGATTTCATGGTGATTGGGGCTACAGGCAGGGAGGGGGGTACCACTAGACTACCACGGATGTTTTGGATTGGTATTATAAGGTGATCGCCACTAAGGGGCGGGTGGTGCCCCTGGACTCCTCTGGCCACACCACATGCTGTGCAGGGTGCCATAAGCATTCTGCTAGCCTGTCCTGCACAACTCATGCAAATGGGGCCATACTGGCATGCAAAAGACCCCATATGTGCCTTGCATACATTATAGCTTTATTTGCATGTCCAGGTCTAAACATCTGGGAATTGCACCCAGCGCAGCTACAGTTGCGCTGGAGCATTCCCAGTCCTACCTGTCTGGGGGATGCGCCGGCGCACTGTATATACACCCTGTGCATTATGTGCTATATTCAGAGGTGATGCGCCATGGCATATCTCCTTTGAATATCTTCCTTTCTTGCTTTAGCACACCTCGGTTGTGCTGCGTCACCACTTGCTCTATTGCCAGGCGCAATTCCTGAATATTGGGGCCATTGTATCTATTTTATCCTATATCAACTTGTTATGGAAACTTTTTTTATTTTTTTGTACTGTTATCAGGAAGTCATTGTAAATAAGTGTAAGTTCAATTGGTCTTGTAACACCTTTTCCTGTTCTAAAGTAAACTTCTGACTCTTAAAAAATGTATTCTATCCCTACTATACCTTATCGCAAAATCTTATGATTCAGATCTATTATATGGAAAAGTTGATGGCCCAGGTGAATCACACCTTACAGATTTCTGACCCTTTATAGAACAGATGGGTTTTATATATTTCTTGTCAAAGGGCTGATTTCATCCCTAAATTTGTTTTATTCTGAGATTATATTCATGGGCCTGCAACCATTTCCTTTAATATATATTTATTCCAAAGAGACAGTTTGCTAAGAATACACCTGTGTATTTTTTTTAGAATGGGCTCTTAGACCCCTCCTTGCTATATTTCCCCTTTTTTATTTGTACGTAATGTTACTCATTATCTTTGTCATTGTAGAAGTGGACTGTTGTTTCTTATCTGTACGGTTCTCTAATTTGGTTTATTGTTACTTCGCTTTCCTTCTAATTGAATAACATTCGTATTTGTTCTGGAAAATGTTTAATAAAGATTATAATAAAACAAATTATTCTGACTGGCTCTGGTGACTATCTGCACTATAAAAACGTGATTCCCTAAGTAAAAAGCAAACTCATGTCCTTGCTTCTCGGTTCTGTCGCATGATGTCCTCCGCAGCCTTCCTCACCTTTGCCAGTTACAACTGTATTCTGAATGGCTGGCTCTGGTGACTATCTGCATTACAAAAATGTGACCCCCTCTCCCCCGAATAAAAACAAAATCACACTTAAATGCAGACAGTTGCCAACGTTGGATTAAAAACAAGATCACATTTTTATTTTTTATTTGAAATTGCTCCAAGCAAGATAACCCCAGGATATACAGGACTTTGTTTTCATGGGGGTCCTGGGCAGCATAGCAGCAGTCATCAGGTTAACACAGTCCAGCAGGAATAGTTACATATAGGCTAAAGTATACACAGGAAAATAAATGAGCTATAAATGTAAGCACATCCAAATGGTAATCAAAATAACCACACAAAGTGGGTTCTCTGCTATTTGTAGTAATAACCGTCTACTAGTTATGTGTATATAATTTTGATATAAATATATGTTTTAGAATTCTGCTTGTGAAAACATGTCAGTCTTGCTTAGGAAACAGGCCAAGCAGCACAGCCTCATGGGACCTTGGATTTTAAAACAGAGGATAAGCTAAATAAGAGCTTGATTTTTTGACACCTACCTGTCAAAGTCTGTGTAGCTGCTATAAAAAAACAGGTAATGATCAGTCACTGCTTTGAACCTAGGAAACCGGTCATAAAATATTGCATTTTATGACATCAGGAAGGAAGCCAGTACTGATGGATACTGATGAAAATTCACACAGCTAAGAGAAGTGTTTTTCAGGATGTTTTTCTGAAGATCAAAGGGGGAATGCTGTTATAAACTATGCTTTGATGAGGAAATAGACTGTTTTGTTTATAATTAAAATATTGCCATCTTTGCAGTTTTCAAACAGGCAGTCAGCTGAGGCATTTGGCTATACTTGGCCAGATTACAAATTAATTACAGGACTAAAAGTGACCTCATGTGCTGTGACATCACAAGGAGGATGGGACTTTACCTTTGGTATTGGTGAAGCCTGCTAAAAGGACTGACACTCTTGTTCCAACCTTTGAAAGAACTGACACATTTGTGTTCTGGACTTAAGAGGCACTTCTGTCAAGACAGGTAACATACAACTGAAAACTGAGTTAGAACTAGTAATTCAGTTACAAGGCATTTTGTTTTGTGATTTTAATTTCTTTCTGACTGTAAGCATTAATGTATATATGTTCTGTGTTTTGCATTTATTTACTATTTTTAATTTTAGTAAACATTTTGGTTTCCTTAATCCTGCCTGAGACATTTTCTCATTTTGAGTGTAAATGCTAGAACAGTATTAAATAATTTTGACATAACTATTAAAGTGCTTAGTGTGTTACCATATGCAGCCACGCAAACAGGGACCTGTATAAAGATCCAGCCATGTAAGGAAGTACCTAGGTCTCAGTTCAGTCAGAAGGGGGATTGTGAACCACGTTGGTTGTGTGCCCACTGGATCAAGTATTGTGTTGCTTTCCCCAAAGAAGGTGTGATATTTGGACCTGTTACTTGGGTGTACTAGCTAAAAAGGGTTCATATTTGACCCCAGGACTTGAGACCGGCAGTTGCTCGGATCCAAAACAAACAGGAGGGTGTCCCCTGTTTGTTCCCTGTTCACATATTGCACTTTGAGGTTGGGCACTGTGGGAGCAGAGGGTCTGACCCCAGGAGTGCATTTGTGTCACGTCACTAAAGTCAGACAGCACAATGCAAGTGCAAATATCAAATATAACTAATCAAGCATGTAGGAATGCCGAACATGTTTGCTTGCATGATGTTGCAAGTTAGAACACTAGTGTGTTTAGGCTAAAGGCAGACCTTTCTTTCTTTATTTATTAAAACGTTTCACCAGGAAAGATACACTGAGCAGCAGGATGCTCATCTCATGGTACATCCTGGGGGAAGGGGACTGGGATACATAGTAAATCATACAGACAGCAACTAGGATACATAGTAAATCATATAACCAACAACAGTAGGGACAATACAACAGGGTATAACAGTGCAATGAGAACTGTACAACAATTTTATGACACAACTTTACATAGTCTTGAGTAGGATAAAGGGGGAAAGGGTGTGATAGACTATACCAGACAGACAGGGTAAATAAGGGGGTGTGGGAGGGGAGGGAGGGAGGAGAGAAGGTGTGTCAAAAAATGCTCAAGGGGTAGGGAGGGAGAAGAGGCAGTTAGTCAAGCTGGAAATGGGGATATAAAGTTACATAGCTCAAGTCAAGCCTGTGAGATTAGCGACAGTCACAGTTTGGGATGAAAAAATTAGTTAGCGCTGAGGATAGAGAACCAGCAGTGGAGGAGTGATGAAATTGCAGTGGGAGCTGATTCCATTGCTTAGGGAGGTGTAGGAGAAAGCCAGTTGGACAGATGTAGTACCCCTATGGGGTATATGCAGGGACCTTGTGTCTGCTGATCTAAGGGAGTAGATGGAGGTGGGAGGATAGGATAGGAAAGTGGAGATGTAGGAGGGGAGAGAGCCAAGCCAGAATTTAGAAATTAATTTAGCAGCATGAAGTGAGCATCTGTTAGTAAGGGTGGTAAAGTTAAGAGAGCGGTAAAGTGTACAGTGGTGAGTCAGGAGGGAGCATGTAGGGTGAAGCGGTAGAAGGAGTTGAAGAGTGGGTCCAGTCTGGTTAGGGTGGACAGTGGGAAGGCACTGTAGACTACGTCACAATAGTCAAATATGGATAGTATAATTTTCAGTACTAGCTCACGCCGTGCTGCCAGAGGGATGCAGCTGCAGTTTCTTTAGAGAGCACCAAGTTTGGGCTGAAGTTTCTTCACAATGGAACCAACATGTACTGAAAAGTTGAGGTGCTGGTCGAGCCAAACACCGAGGTATCTAAAGGAGGAGGTGTCCTCAAGAACTGCCCCATCAAGGCTGAGGAAAGTGGGCTGGGAAGTCAGCCTAGTCAGGCTCTGCCTAGTGCTGAAGGTCATGAAGACTGTCTTTTTGGCATTAAGAAAGAATTGATGGTCACTAAGCCAGTGTTGGACCTTGATAAAGTCACGCTGAAGCCTGGAAGTGACATCAGGTACAGATTTGCCAGAAGTAAAGATAACTGTATCATCTGCATACATATGTATATTAGATGATTAACAAATCTGGGAGAGGTCATTTAAAAGGACAGAGAACAGGAGCGGTCCAAGTACTGAACACTAGGGGACTCCAGTAGTTATTGGCAGAGAGGGGGAGGTGACATCTGCAATGTGGATAGATTGGGACCTATCAGCCAGGTATACCTTGAACCAATCCATGGCAGAGGTGGAGAGCCCAGCTGCAGTGAGGCTGCTCAGAAGGCAGGTGTGGGAAATGGTATCAAAGGCTTTGGCCAGATTGATGAAGATGGCTAAGGTAATAAGACCTTCATCCATGCCTGTGAGGATGGTGTTCGTTATTCTAAGAAGGGAAGTGGCAGTAGAGTGGTTTTTCCTAAAACCAGACTGGAAGGGGGTGAATAAAGTAGAGTCAGAGAGGTAAGAAGAGATTTGCTCAAGAACAAGGTGTTCCTAGAGTATTGATAGTGAGGGAAGGAGAGAGATAGGACAGTAGTTGCTGGGGGAAGAGGTGTTGCCTCCCTTAGGAAGGGGAAGTGCGACCACATGTTTCCAGGCAGAAGGGACAGTTGCAGATGTGAAGGACAGGTTTAGTGGGAGAGAGACTGGATAGGCTATAGCAGATGCAGACATGAAGAGAAGCCTGGGGTCCAGGCCATCAGAAGACGAGACTTTTGCAGGGTTTATGGACAGGAGGGCTTCCAAGGCAGAAGTTGTAGAGATAGAAGCAAACGGGAAGAGGGTAGGAGTGGAGGGACAAAGGAGGGGAGAGAGCAGGGAGGAGGAGTTAGCAGGAGTAATACACTGGGGAGTAGTGGGGAGGGAAAGGGAGGGGGAAGAGAGTGGAGGTTTGGGTGTAGGACAGGACAAGGGAGGTGGACAGACTGGTGAAGGGAGGGTGGGTAGACTGGGTGGGGTTGCTGGCAGTTGTAGGTCCAGCTGGGGTACAGAAGGGACCAGAGGGAGGAGCAGGCGGCAGGGGTGATGCCAAGAGTGTGAGAGCACAGGTCGTGAAGTGGGTGCTGAAGCACTCTGCAGCCGCTAATGGGTCAGATATGACTGGTTGATTTTGCTTGAGGATAGGGGTAGGTGGCTTGCAAGCTGGAGAGAAGAGTGACTGGAGAACCTTCCAGAATTTTGCAGGCTTGTTGGTGTTGATTTAGAAGTTTGAGTGGTAGCATTCTGCTTTGGCCAGGGGACTAGATTTGGTGCATGCATTGCGCAGCTCTCTGTAATGTTGGTGGTCATTCAGACAGCCACTCACCTTATGTCTGCACCAAGCAGCACCCGTGGCTCTTTGGCAAGCCAAGAGTTCAGGGGTAACCCAAGGAAGGTGGTTTTCACTGACCAGCATTTTGCATAGGGGGGAAAAACAGTTCCAAATGAGGAGGAATTTAGCTGAAAAGTCTTGAAGGGCAGCATCGATTGAAGGGTTAGAAGTAAGGGAGGACCAGTCCGCGGTGCTAAGGTCATTTAGTAGGTCCAATGAGGCATAGGAACGGGTTAATAGAATTTTGTGAGGGATCTTAGGCCTATGAATCTTACATATGACATAAATTATGTGGTGGTCACTTAATGCATCCGGTAGAAGACTCAATGACAGGGCCCTATGTAGGTGGGTCATGAGAGCAAGGCCCAAGAGAGTGTGGTTTGGGGATTTTATGTTCAGAGTGTGGGTTTCTGAATTAGTTGTGTTTGGTTCAGGGCCTCAATTACAGAGCAGGTTTTGGCCTGAGTAGGGAACAGCCAGTTAATATTCATGTCACCTAGGACATAAAGCTCCTCAGAGTGGGCAAGGTCTGTTAGTTTTTTAATGAGGTCAGGTCACTTGGGAGGGGGGTAGGCCCAGGCAGCAGCAGACTCTAGCAATGAAAATAGGGGAGGAGTATGGCAGCAAGAGGTTGATGAGGATAGCTTCATGGGAGGCAGCTGCTACCTCCATTAGCTGCTATCTTGTGGTATACATCCCCATATTCTGAGCCAGTCACGTGCGCTGTGCTGACTGAAGCACAGTGCAGCAATTAGTGCACAGCCACCTCAGGGGAATATTCAGACAATTAGTGCACTCTGATTAGAGCATGCTGTTTGAATATGGGACCATGTCAGCACAGTGCAAGATGACTATGCATGGTGCTAACACAGCCCCAGACTGAATATTGACAACAGAAGGCCAGTGGTACTAGTACAACCTAAATAGGACAGTGCTAGGGCTCCTGTGGGCCATATGCAGCCCTAATATGCTAATGAGACCATTGGGCACCCAAGGCTCTATGAGTCACTTGCATGACCATTATGGGCTTATTAGCATGCATGCACAGCTTCAATGAGTACCACTTTTGTGGCTGTCTTGAATATTGACTATAAGGCATCAGTAGTTGTCCACAGATTGGCTGCAGTCTGCATGAGGCTGTGTTGGAGAGCCACAAGAACAGGCAGGATAAAACACAGTACTGTGTATACATATCCGATTAGTACTCAGACTTTGTCATAGTGAGCCTCCCCAAATCACAGAAAGGATCATGAACCTTCCCCAAACATTAAAATAATCTTGGACCACCCCATTGAAAAATGGCATGCAGTGCACAGTATATAAGGAATAAAGTGAAACTCCTTTGAGTAGCTGGCTCTCATTTTATTCAGCTCATTGTAACCCCCTACCCTGGCTAGACTACTTGCTCTGCTATTTTAACTCTCAAACTTTTGTAACCATTTCTTCCATACCTTCATGGATCAGATGGTTTTCTGTGTTTCCCCTCTATCTGGAATAACCTTCATACCAACCTATTCTTTTCCCCCTCTTACCCAACTCTTAAGCAACTTTTCAGGGATCCTTTTGCTCCCTCCTGCTCTTGTGTCTGCTCCTCTAATACCTTTCAGCTTAACCATTATATTTGGGCTGTGCTGCCACCAATATAATTGATCACCTGTTACGGCTCATCATTTGTTCGCTGTTGCTGTTTGTTTGCACTACTGCTCAGTTTTGCATTGCTCAATGTTTCTGAAGTTAACCTTTTGAATTGTATTTGCTCCCTAACCTTCCCTCGGTACACCTGAAATGAGTCTTGGCTCAGTGCACCTTTCCTGGTCACCAATATGTAAATAAATACAGAAATTATTCTCTTTCAGTTTGTCTCATCCTTTCACACAAAATATGTAAATCTCAAAATTTAAATGCAGTAATTTTTCAGGATTGCTTGAGTATCTCCTGAAAGAGGTTGGGCCTCCCCAGGGATGCTAACCTAACCATTTGAGAAACTGTAGGGTAAATAAATAAAGGTAGTAGGTTAACAACAAAGGGGTAAAACAGCAGGACTTAAGTAAACTGTAGGTAACTACAAGCAGAAGGAAAGCACGAGACATCCAATCTAGGGTACGGTGATAAATCCATTTCAAGGAGGGTAAGTAAGAGAAGAAAGTCACCAGCCATAAAAAGAAGGTGGCGGAGTACTGGGGAAGGGCAGCTGACAAGAATACTGGTACAAGTGAAAATAGGAAACACCTTATCTATGGTAAAGGTAATAAATCCATTTAGGGTATTCTAAGGGTAGAGAAGCAGGTTAATAAGCATAAATAGAAGGTAGAAGGGGACAAGGTACTGTAACTTCAATAGAAAAAAGGGTTAAGTAGGCAAAGACATGGGAGTGATGCAGGGTAATAGATGTGGAGACAGTGTTTTGGAATACCTTCAGGTGACTGCAGTGTTGCCCTATTTGCACTCACCTCTCTGAGTTGAGGGCAGAAGTCATACAAGCTGGCAAGTATGCAGAGTACCCTTTGCTCCACCCAGAGACCACCATGGATACCACCTCTACCTCAGAGGATGCTTAGGCAGAGGCAAAATAGCTGGCCATTGTGGGTCCTGGGAAGGTGGTGGCAGGTAGGGAACACACTCCTCAGCCTGTGATACTATAAAATTCCTTCACTATAATGGTGGGAAGGGACAGCTTGGAGAATGCACCCAAGGTTGTGGCAAGGGAGAATGGGAACCACATACAAAAGCCTGATATGTGTCTGGCAGACACACAAGCATCCCGACTCCATTTGTCCAACAGTAAAACTGCCCAACAAACTAACTTCCTGACATGACACTACCTGACACTGGAAGTTTGACCACCATGCCCCCATTGTGGGGGACTATGCCCCCTTCAACCCCCATAAGCAATATAATCAACTTCACGTCGCTGCAACTCATAGTGTCAGGTAGTGTCATCTTGGAAGTTAGGTTGTCGGGCAGTTTCACTGTTGGGAACTTAGAGTTGGGATCTTGTGTGCCGGGCAGACACATGTCAGTATTTTGTATGGCTATGAGGAGGACATGGGTATCCTCAGAAGGGGAGGCTCCAAGGTAGAAGAAGGAGGTGCCTAGTCAGGGAGGAAGCAGCTGCTGGGTAGGGACTGTACTGTTAGGGAGATTAACTTGGGAGAGGGAGCTGGAGACTAGAAGGAGGTAAGGTGCTTCCTGGCACTTTGGCTCAGTGGGGTGGAGAGTGGATTGAGTGGATTGCTAAGCCAGCAGGCCATAAGAAAGAGCTAGATGTCATTGTCCACCTGGGGACAAATGGCATGGGAAGGGATGGAGGTAGCTGACCCAGTCCTCAACTAGTTTCAATCTTTCCTCACCAGCAGATTTCAGAGGGTGGTGTTGAGGGTCTTTTCCTCTGATCCATTCTGTCTGCCATGTGGGGTCCCTCAGGGTTTGGTGCTATCCCCTATGTTGTTCGCAGTGTACATGCTGCCACTCTGAGACATTGTAAGATGATATGGGCTGAGGTTTCACTGCTACGCTGATGATACACAGCTCTATCTGTCTTTTGCACCTGACCAGAATAGTGCAGTCTCGGCCTTTAACAGCTGTCTAGTGGAAATCCATGACTGGATGAAATCTAGTTGGCTGAAATTGAATTCAGAGAAGACTGAGGTGTTGGTGGTGGATCCAGTTCACTGGATAGAGAGGTCAGTAGAAGGGTTACCCTCTGGTCTTTGGCTTGAGGGTGCCCAGCTGTCTTCCTCTGAATGGGTGTGTGATCTGTGGGTGGTTCTTGAGGATGGGCTGACACTGCATTCGCAGGTGTCAGCAGTCGTCAAGTCTTCCTTTTACCATCTTAGGAATGCCAGGATTAGGCACCTTGTTCTGTTCGGTGACCTGCCTACATTGATCCATGCCTTTGTGACTTCGCACCTAGACTACTGCAATTCCCTTTACCTAGGGCTTCCAGGGGTTGATGTCCATCGCTTGCAGCTGGTGCAGAACACCTTGGCACGGTTGTTGACTGGAGCTTCTCGTTTGAGTCATATTACTTCCGTGCCGCACAAACTGCACTGGCTGCCTGTACAGTGGTGGATCACCTTCAAGGTCAGACTTCTGACCTATAAAGCCCTGCACAGACTGGGTCTGAGCTATCTACAAGAACTCCCGACTCCCTAGAGCCCTGTCCGTCCTCTCTGCTTAACTGATGAGGGGTTGTTAGAGGTTCCCAGGGTTCAGCTGAAAACATCTGATGCCTGGGCTTTTATATTTGGTGCCCCCACCCTGTAGAACACTCTACCTTGTTAGATTCGAGAATGCAGGACCGTGGAGAGCTTCAAAGCAGGCCTAAAAACCTTCTTGTTTCAGCAAGCATTTAGTATTTAATGACTATTTTACCTGATTATTTAAATTTGTATTGTAAATAATTTTAGACTGTGTTGTTCTGCTTTATGTGATATTTTAATTGTACAGCGCTTTGATTTTTAGAATTGCGCTCAACAAATAAAGCCTATTAATATTATTATTAGATGTCATTGTCCACCTGGGGGAAAATGGCATGAGAAGGGATGGGGTAGTAGTAATGCAGGTGTGATGGACGTATGATCAGATGGATCTATTAATTTCTTTTATTAGTGTACTTATGGTTCTATATAAATTCTGCTGTTTGGAAGTGGACATGAACATGGCTTCCAGGGTTACATGTCCAGGCAGGTCTTATGTGTAAAGTTCCCAAGAGCTCATCTAAGCTGCAGATCCTGGCAGATATGAGGGTGCAATTTCAAACACCTCAGCCATCCTGCAAAACAAAGTGATAAAACTGGACAAGGGATGTTCTACTGTAGGTGTGAAGACAGGATAGTTGGCTCGGATGATGTCATACACACATATGCATGCATACACACGCGCATGCCCACACACACTCATTTTCGGTGGGGATGGTAGGGAGCTGTCACTCATAGGGTGAGGCCACTCCCTACAGCTAAAAGAAATTGTCGCCTTTCTCTCTCCCCAGAACACTCAACATCTGCACGAGGGGGCGCTGCTGCAGGTAGAAGTACAGCTTAGGGAAAGTGTCTTCTATGGCTAGCATTAGGTAAATATGTTTTAGATAAGGAAAGTTCAGGTTTTTCTATGCATCAACTGTTTGTGTAACTTGCTTTATTTTCTGTTTTCTAGTAAACCTGTAAACATTTTGTCTGACTGTAAAAATATCCTGTTTGTAAATAATTGTAGTTCTAGTAAAAAATCAATTTTTGATAAAATCAGTGATTGCTTGTTTATTTAAAAAAAGGTAATTTTACTGTTTCTGTTGGACTCTGTTTGCAGTCCATCTCCAAAGGCACTCTACAAACAGTTATTGTGTTGACCTTCCTGACCTTAAGCCGAGAGGGCAAAAGGGTAGTTTCCTGGTTCCAAGTAAAAATCAGGTGGTGGAAAAGGATTAGAAGTCCTTGACAAAGAACTGCTCTGGAAGCGAGGGGGCAGAGGGACAGTTTTTGTTACAACTGGTAACAGTGATGAGGGATCTCCATCACAGCAGGGTAATTTCAAGCAGCTGGATAGGGGCCTTAAGCAGGTAGTATGAACAGCGGCATTGGCCAAAGTGTTACCTGTGTATGGATGAGGAGAGAATACGACACTCTGCACCCTCTGTACAAGACATTGGTTAGGCCCCATCTGGAGTACTGCGTGCAGTATTGGAGGCCACACCTTCACAAGGACATTAACCAAATTGAGGCAGTCCAGAGAAGGGCAACCAAAATGGTGCAGGGACTGCATCAGAAGACATATGAGGACAGATTAACGGAGCTCAATATGTATACCCTTGAGCAAAGGAGGGAGAGGTGATATGATCGAGACATTTAAACACCTTAAGGGCATAAACAAGGTGAAAGAGTCTAACATGTTTAAATATAAGAAAAATTGCAGGACAAGAGGACACAGCATGAGATTAGAGGAGGCGATTAAGGGGAATGTGAGAAATTCTTTTCACAGAAAGGGTGGTAGATGCATGGAATAGCTTACCACAAGAAGTGGTGGCTATGAATACAGTGCAGGGCTTCAAACAGGCATGGGATAGGCATAAGGGAGCAATACAAATGACTATGAATAGATAGGTCACTGACAGAGCAAAGGCCGATGGCACATTTATAAGGTAGAAAAAGAAATGGGCAGACTGGATGGGCCTTGCGGTCCTTATCTGCCGTCAACTTCTATGTTTCTATGTTTCTATGTTTCTATGCACTAGGACTTTCAACAGTTCATTGACGAAATGGTGCTGGGAGGAGAGCTTCAGCTACATTGGAGACTGGGGGCCAGCCTGGGTGGATAGGGCATCTACAAGGGTGAAGGCCCGCATCATAGAAATATAGTCAGTCAGCAGAAAAGGACACGGAAGCTCATTTAGTCAGTCCATTTTCCCTGTTTATTCTGACACACACCTCCCCTTCAACTTGTCCATGATGTCCCTTATGAAGAATTGAAGAGGACTAGTTCCAACACTGACCTCTGTGGCACCCCACTAGTAACTCTTCTGTCTCCTGAGTGGTCTACCATTTACCACCAACCTTTGACTCTAATCCTTCAACCAGTTTGATACCCAGAATTTGATGTTCTCCCTCAACCCCAGGATGATTATCAGGAGGAGGGAGGTGGTGTTGCCACTATATCATTCACTAGTGAGACCCCTAGTTGACAGTCACCAAGACCAAGCTTTTGGGGGCTGTCACAGTGCATTAGTGCTTTGGTGTGGTGGTTGAGCTCCAAATCCTAAGGGTTAACCTCTTGCTATTATTGATGTGTTCTGTCCCCCGCCCCTCTGTTACATAGTGTTGCCCTCCTGCTCAGTGGAGGGCATTGGTGGGGGTGGGTAAAGAGGGTATGAACATAGCTGTGTTAATGGGTGTTTCATATTTGTTTCCCTGTCTATGATCCCCTTATACAGGATGTTCTCTGGGGTTAGGAATGAATTATTACCCATAGGTGTGTGTCCTGCAGTCTTCCCTGCTTCCAGAGACTCAATCACAGACTAGCTGCCTGAGGAATACCTCCTGCAGAGAGTCCAGGATGTCTTATGTTTTAGCTGATACTGCAGCAGGGAGATTCCACTCTACATCTGGCAGATTAAGGTCCCCAACCAGCACCACCTCCCCCTTCTTAGCCATTTTGCCTATGCCTCCAACATTTCTTTGTCTAAGTCCTCCCCCATGTTGTCGGCCTGTATACCACTCTTATCTGAATGGCAACTTCCTTTCTTGACTTGAGGATGACTTACAACATCTCAACCCACTCCTGAATTCCCTGTACTTCCATCTCTTTTATGCTTTCCATAATATAAAGCATCACTCTACCACCTTTCCTTCCTACCCTGTCTTTTATAAACATTGTGTATCCAGGTATGATCATTTCCCAGCCATGGTTGTCAGTGCCCAATGTTTTGGTGATGGTCACAATATCCAGGTCTGCCTCAGCCACAGTGGCCACCAGGTCTAGAATCTTACTTACCAGGTTTCTAGCACTGGCACACATGATTGTCCAGGTTATGTTAGTCCTTCTCTTGTCCTTTCCCAGTTTTCTAGTGGTTTCCCCTTATTCTCCTTTTTGTAATGCCTGCTCCTCTTCCCCACTTCCACCTTTGCTAATTTATTTCTACCCTGTTTGTCTTGCATTCTGGTGGGAATCCTTTCTCTCAGTATTTCTCTACCCTCCATCACAGCCTCTGGGGGGGGCAGTTGCCTTCTTCCACCCTCACGGCTAGTTTAAATGTCTGTTGAAGTCAAATTTAACCTATCCACTGAGGGCTGCCATTCCCTTCCTGGATGGATGGATGGATGGATGCAGCCCATCCCCCTGGTACAAGCTCTGGTCCCTCCAGAAGAAGCCCCAGTCTGCAATGTAGCTATATCCCACCTCTTGACACCATTCCTTCAACCATGAGTCGAAGGCCTTAGTGCAGAGCTCCCTCTCCTCCTCCTGTGGTAGACAGGCAGCAATTCTGTAATGGCTCCAGTGCATGCTACCTGCCCAAGACCATTCCCCAGCTTCATAAACTGCTCCTGCACTGCTCCACATTCCAACCAAAGCTAGGTCATGTTTCCCTTAGTGGACAATGATATCCAGCTCCCTCTTCCTTCCTATTGCCCTTGTGATCCACTTGATACACTTTCCATCCCTCAAGCCAATGTGCCAAGTAGGCACTTAACGTCCCTCTTTCACCCCTTTCCCACCACCAACTCTATACCCCTGGAAATAGTGTCCCCTACCAGAAGTTTCTTCCTCCTTCTCTGGGGGCCTCTTCCCCCCCGGGTGACTCCATTGGGGTGGAGCCCCCATATCCTCACTGTCCACCACCTCAGGTGCCCCTTCTTGGCAGTCTCACTCTGCCAGAATGGCATAGGAATTGCTTAGTGGCACTGGAAGAAAAGTGTGCCTGTTATCTGCTCCTCCCAGCTCTCCAGATCCTAACACCCTGCACTCCTTGGGCCCACCATAGACCAGCTGCTTCTACCTTCTGGCATCCTTTACGGTAGTGGTGTCTAGCTAGGTAGTCTCTGGGTGGGAGAAATGGACTCTTGACTACTTTCCAGTGTGACTGTGAGTATAGCAACATTTTCCTAACTCACAGCCATCACTGTCCGGAGCTCTGGCACCTGTTCCTTCCTCCCAGAGAAGCACACACTGATGGGACAGCACCACAATCTCCAGAAGAGATCCCTGTAGACAGTTGCCCCACAACCAATGCATTGCACCACTCCCTACATTTCCTCTTTTCCTGTTTTTCTTGAGCTTCCCGTCCTCCTTTCCCAGATCCCAAAAGGGCTGTCCTACTGCACACAGTAATCAAAATTCCCTAAACCTTGAAGCTCACAAATACTAACATAGTTCGTTCTTTCTGCAGTACAAGACAGAATGAAACCCCTGCACCTGGAACAGACATGTCTGAACCTACAGTCCTACTGGAAAATAAGTAATAGAAACATAGAAACATAGACTTTGATGGCAGATAAGGACTGCTTGGGCCACCTAGTCTGCCCATTTCCCTACCTACAGGATAAGCTGCAGATTCTAGTTAACCAACAGCCTATTTCTTCCTACCCCCCACAAGAATCGCCTTATGTCTGTCCCATGAATTCTTGAATTCTCCCACAGTTTTAGACCCCACAACCTCCTCAGGAAGGCTGTTCCATGCGTCCACCACCTTCTCTGTGAAAAAATACTTCCTCCCATTGCCCCAGAGCCATCCTCCCTCTCTCTTCAAGTTGTGTCTCCTTGTTCTTGCACATCTCTTTTTCTGAAAGATGCTACCCTCTTGCACTCTGTTAATTCCACTGAGGTACTTAAAAGTTTCTATCATGTCCCCCCTCTCCCTCCTTTCCTCAGGGATATACATATTAAGCTCCTTTAGTCTCTCCTCATATGGCTTCTCTTGCAGACCCTGCACCATTTTCGTTGCACTCCTCTGGACTGCCTCCATCCTGTCTATGTCCTTGAGGAGATGGGGTCTCCAGAACTGGATGTAATTTATGTCTCGTGCGTCTACCTAGTTAAAAAAAATAAATAAATCATTAACTAAACCTTGCGTAGACTCCACTATTGAAAAAGAAGCATTGAGTCCTATCAACCTCATTTCCTCTCAGATTATTTCCCATTCTGCCTTGAAAAACACCCTGCCTGTTGAGCCAGTCATATACTCCAGTCAAGAATCAGTGTGCCTTGAATCCCATCTTATCCCTGTGAGCCACAATATGCAGACTAAACTTCACATGTTTCAGACAAGCACCCCCTTCCCGTGTTCATTCCTAATATATATGCCAGCACATGATGTGTTTGTTCTGGGTATTTTTCTAGCAGAAACTGTTATATGTTTAATAAAGCCCATCACCCACAGGTTTAAGTTTTTTTCCCTTAAAACATTTTACCACTAGTTGCCTATTCAGCAATGGGCGGAGGAGCCGCAGCAGATAGTAGCAGGATGCTAGGTTGCCAATAGCAGTTGCAAGCAGGGGCTTGCCAATAAACGCTTATTTATCCTCGAACAGGTATGCCTCCATTGCCTTGATATTGAGGACAGCCCAAGCCCTTTCTAGTCCAACTTTTTGCTACTAGTTTTAGCCTGGAGGGATTATTTGGGGTATTGAGGGGCTGCTCCGTAAACAGGAGTTTGTATGGTGGCCAACCAGTGGGGGGATAGCTGCCTCATAATAAACTCTGCAGAGGATGTGCTCCAGTTTCTTCTCCAGATAATAAGAAATGGAATGGGGAGATTTTTGTTTCATCTCCCCCGCTGATTTTAAAAATTGTTTTGTCTGCTTCCTCCATTAGAATCCATTTAATTTTTATATTTTTTGTGGACTGACTAGTTATATTTATAATCTACGTGCGAGGAGTGTGTGAGGATTGTGTGAATTTTAGTATATTTATATATATTTTTGTACAAATAAGTAATTTCTTACTTACTTCACTTATTTTAATTCACATGATACGTGGCTCGCACGTCTCGACCTTTAAGTACCCATGTGTAGCATCCTTTGCTTCAGATGTGCCATTTTGTCTGAACTCGGGACTGCTCGCCATGGCTGCTGTGCACTGATACTAGCAGATCTGGCTGACTGGCAGTTTACCAATCCAAAGGATACTAAAATAGTAAGCGTGCAGATAGTTAGTGAAAGTTATTTTATCTAATAATTGCAAAATATGTATCTTTTTTAAAATTGATACAGTGGTGTCAGTTATGAAATTGTTCAAATAACAACTTGTTTAATATTAAATCCACTTGTTATCTCTTACTAAATTCAGATAGAGTTTAAAGTTTTTACATTTTGGGAAGACCCTTTTATACCTTAGCAGTATTTAGGACAGCTTCTTTTTTTTTTGTACAATATAATTTTTTATAGCGTTCCTTTTTGTTTACATTTCAGTGGACTGTGTTACTAATTTTGGAAGTGGTGGGATAGAAAGTGTAAGAAAAACATGACTTACAAGAAATTAATTTTTACCACAGAACAGTTCTGGCAGAGTTGTATGCGGATTTATCATCACAGAATTGGCTAGGCTGTAAGCCTGAAGTAGTTGAAAAGTGATTACAGTTGCTCAGTGGTGTCAGTTATAAAGTCAGTCAAATAACAACTTATTTAATAGTAAATCCATTTGTTACCTCTTACTAAGTTCTGCCAGAAGGCCCATTTAGTCTGCCTGTAGGCCCTATACATTGTATGTGGCCACTGACCCTATATGATCAATACCTTTTCATCACTCCCTCCCCTCTCAGGCTTCTCTTGTGCCTGTCCCAGGCATGCTTAATACTATAAGTCTGAAGTAGTTGAAAAGTGGTTACAATTGCTTTGACTCTCGGGGGAATTGTGTTAGTTTCTGGGGGAGCTTTCATACAGTCCTAAGTTTCACTTGGATCTTAGCTGGATTTTGCCAAGTTTTAAGTGAAATACCTCCTACTTGGGAAACCTACAGGAAACACAGTTTTGAACTTGTCACTTGGGACCTCATTTAAAGACGACCTGCATAAGTCTCAAGTTTTAGCTTCAGGATAACTTCATAACCAAGTGCCTTAACAAAGTCTGAACTTTTTATTGTCTTCTGTCTTTAATATTTATAGAAAAGTTTTTTTCATTTTGTGGGGATTCTTGACAATATGGTATTTACAAGGGCACAGGTTGCAGAACTATAAAAGGAAATGGCAGCTGCTATAGATATTAAAAATGTGGATCCTATGCATGGTTGTAGGACTGCATAAGGCAGTCCTAGTGGGGGGTGGGAGGAAGTAAGCTGTTGGTTATCTAGGATCTGCAGCATATCTGTTAGGTAGGAAAATGGGTAGACTAGGTGGGCCAAGTGGTCCTTATCTGCCGTCAAATTCTATGTTTCTATGTTTCTACGGTTTAGATACTTAAAACTTGACCACCCAAAAAGGCACAGCAAGCTTAATGGAAGCAATAAGTCAAACTAGTACTGACAAACCACATAGAAAAGGGGGGTGGGGGGAGAGATACAGTACTAAAAACAACAAAACCAAAGCAAAAAAAACCTGCCAAAATAAAGATGCAAGGTGGGAAACAGACTGGGAAAAAAACAGATTGGATAAAATGTGCTAAAAATTAAACAGACCAAAAGGCAGGATCATTTTGAAAAAAAAAATAAACTTAATAGAAGACAGTGAACAACACATATAGCAAATACAGATATGAAGTAAAAAGGATGCAAGTCTATCACAAATAGAGTATGTGGAGGAATTTTCCCAATTATCCTCCACACCTAGGTTATTTAAGCAATAAGGCATGACAAGGTGTGTGTTATCGTGTAATAACATCACTCCTAGAGTGGGTTGAAGCATGAGGCGAAGCCGAGTGCTTCCACCACCCCAGGAGTGACGTTATTACACAATAACACACACCTTGGAGTGCCTTATTGCAATTATACACTGGCTCGATGATATACAAAATAACAAAAATTAAAAAAATGTTTTTAGTAGATTGTTTGTGTTTCTGAACAGACAACAGCGATCAAAGGTCCAATAAATCAATACAATGATGTTATTGTGTGATAACATCACTGTCCCAGGTACCCACTGACCAATCAGAATACAGGAAATTTCCTTGCCATTGTATAATTGCTGCTTCTCCCACCATCACTAAGGAAAGATCTATTTTGACATCTAATGAGATGTCTATTTTAGAAATTACAGCTAGCTAGAAAACTGTATTTAAATCTGTGGGGTATCAAGTAGTAACTAGTAGAGAATCTAATTTAAATTATGTAGAAGCTTTGCTACCCTCAAGCCTAAATTCTTCTCAAACTGAGTCTGCATCTTTAGTGTTTTCCCCAGAAGTACAGTATATACTGTACACCAGTTTCTACTAAGGAATGGAGGGAGTCCTCCATGAGAGGTAATGAACTGGGGGGAGTAATCGAGGAATTACAATCTACAGTGCTAGGATTAAAAAAAACTTGACTCAGCTGTTAAAATCTTGGGTGAGAATCAGTTTTCTAAGACAATATGCAAATATCCATCTGCCCTGAGTGAAGACCCGAAAGATTTTATGTTGGAGACTCATGCTTCTCATTTAATGATTATGGACCAACTAGTGGTGGTAAAAGATAAAATGGAGACACTTAAAGAGAACATAGCATTACATGGCTTTAGATTAGATGATATTGTGGACAAATTAAACAAGTTTTACCTAAGTAAGGTTCATCTTCAATTAGTACAGGAAATTCCACTCCTTCAAGGCTGGACTTCTCAATGGTGATCATACCCATGTCCCTAATAAAAGCAAAGACAGAGACCAGGCAAACACCTCCTCCTCCTGCTCCCTGAAGGAGCCCCTCTAAGTCTGGTGACTCTTTTATGCTAATTCACCCATCTGCCTTGCACCAGCCACCTTGCAGGCTTCCTGCCCTAACCGGGCGAATGCCTCCTTCTGCTCCCTGCGGGAGCCACTCCAAGTCCATCGACTCTTCTGCTGCACTCCGCATGTCTACCATGCACCAACCTCCTTCCAGGTACAGACCCCAAAGCACAGCCCAGATCCCTGGAGATGCTGAATTGGTTGAAAATTGGCAATTTTTTTCTTTGGCCCATTGGCTCCAGTGCATCTACTTGCTCTGATTGGCTACTCTGCTCCTTCCATTTTTCTTGATTGGCTCCTGTGTATCCCCATCCCTAGATTTTTTTTTGTAGGACTGATTGTTGCTCTTTTTTTTTACAAACTGTACTGTATTACATTGTAAGTCAGTATTTTGAAAGCTCATTGTGAATATGTTCTCATATTTAAAACTGCATAGTGTGATTACCTATTATTTTCTAACCTTTATTAGTGTGGTTATCTACCTCCTATACCTTGCCAAGGTTAAAGCATAGCCTGAAGTATTTCTGTGAATTCATTTTATCCTTCTTTCTGTCCGGTTTCTTTCTGAATCTGCGTCTTACCCCTGTAAGCCCCTCCTCTTACAAAAAGTGTTTTCTGTGAACTCATTGTATCCTTCATCTTGTTTCTGTTTCTTCTGAGCCTGCTTCTCACTCCTGTAAGTCCCCCTTCCCCTTGCCCTAAGTGTTGCAACTTTTCTAAGGTGTTTCTTTTCAGCATTTCTAAGATAAGTGTTTCTTTTTGGAGCTTTTTGTTAATCTGTGTTGCTCCCGCCCTGTAAGCCTGCCCCAGCTTTTGTCTTTACTGCTCGGTGCTTCTGGGCATTTACCTCCTTTTGTCCTCCCTTCTTCAAGTAACCTACCCTTCTCTTCTCCACAGGCTTCCTGCCCTGACCGGGTGAATGCCTCCTCCTGCTCCCTGCTGGAGCCACTTCTAGTCCAGTGACTCTTCTGTGCTGATCTGCCCATCTGCCTTGCACCAGTCACCTTCCAGGTACTTCCCACCGGCATTTCATGTTGGCTCCCCACTCACCCTATCTGGTGGTTTTCTTATATAGAAACAGACTGTCCAATATTAGCCCTTTTTATTTGTGTCTACTTTTCCATTAGCTCTGTATATTATTCAGCCACTAGAGGGCCACAGCTCTTTGAGCTTGCTATCTTCTTACTACTGCGCTTTTTTAACACACTTCCAAAATAAATCTCTTTGCCTTAAACTACTACTTCTCTTCCCTTATCCTACTAAATGCCATTGATTCCGTTTTGGACCTCCTTATGCTGTGTGTGCATCCAGATGACAACCCAGGCTCAGCTCAACCTTTTCAGTTAGCTTTGTCACCACACCTGCAGTACCATTGTTCTTCTGGTCCTGGTTACCAGCAACATGGGGGGCAGTATAGCGCAGTGGTTTAAGGCTCTCAGCTGCAAATCTGGAGACCTGGGTTTGAATCCCACAGCCACCACTTGTATACTGGGTGACCCCTGAGCAAGTCACTTAACTTCCCTGTGCTCCCAGGTTGCACCTGTAAACAATCCTTCAGCTTAGTGTGTGTCTCTCCTGGTTAAACAATTGGAAAAAAAAAACATTATAAATTTTTTCAAATTTTCATATCCTCACCATGCATCTATGAGCCACTAAGTATTCTTGCCCATGTGGCACTTTATGCATTATTTCTCTTTTGCTACTACACAGCCCCATTTAGGTCATATGACTCTCTGCTATTAGCAGTTCCACATTGATCTACCTTGATTGGACAGATGGCCTTCCCGCATCACTTCCCTAAGTTATGGAATGCCCTCCTTCCTCAGATTAGTCACTCTTCCTCCCCCCACTCCACTTCACTAGTCCTACATAACTTTCTAGCGGTAAACTGTACTTGCGGTTAAGTCCTTATTTCCTCCAGTACCAACTGGCTCACTGTGTTCCATCTCCTGCTCAGCTAGCTGTTCATTTTCAGGGTGCACTTCTCTTCATTACAATGCAGAATTGTTTTTCTTTAACAGCACTTCATTGTACAGTCATGTATATTTAGCACTCTATAATCTTCGAATTTCAATGTGTAATTCTACTTTCGGGGGGACATTTTCAAAAGAGATACTCCAGCCCATCTGAGATGCTCCAGAGTATGCTATTCAAAAAGCAGAGATGCTCCGCACATCTTCAAATGGGCCAAAGACAGACTATAATGTATTCGGAGCATCTGGAGAGAGCGTGCCCGTGAATGTTCCACTCATCTCTATATTCAGACTAAGTTCTTGGAGCATCTTTGGAGCATCTCCAAAGATACTCTGGACAGAGATAGGACTAAAAGAAAAAGGTCCAAGTGCAGTCCCCCATCAGGCAGCTACTGGGATAGCAAGCTTTGAGAGCACCAGTGTGGTAGCTGAATCCACTTGTTATCACTAAAGAAAGTACATTGATCAATGTTTGCTATTGTGCAGTGCATTTTGTGAGCACATTCTGATATGAACAGTAAAAAAAACCATACTACTGCAGTTGTTGTCAGGAGTGCTGGTTGTGTTATTATATTGACGTACTAGAAAGGCAGCAATGGGAAAATGGATGGGGCACCATTACTGATAGTGCAGATAATGAGGGGTGTGATGAGAGTGGGGACATCCCTAGAGACCATCTAGTGGGTGGGTTGTGCAATACCCCATGCCCACACTATGCACTCTGTGGCACAACACATGGCAGGAGGCAGTGCTCAGGGGGCAGTGACAGTGGAAATGCAACGGCCAACACCCATGTGGAACTGTGGAACTGGTGTACTGGAGGAACAGGGCCTACAAACACAGTGACTTTGGTGTGCCAGAGCACAGGGTGGGCAGGGCAGGGGCTCGGCACAGCAGGCACAGGTGGCAGGACAGCAGGCAACACACACCCCCAGGCACAAATAATGTCAGGGGCATGGAAGAGAACCATGGCTGAATAGGACAGTGGCAGGGCTACTAGCAGGGATGGGGTGGTGCTGGACAGGAGAGTAGCATCCATGTGCACAGTTCCAGAATATCTGAATGTGGGCCAGGTTCCACTGGAAGCTGTGCAACACAGGCTGTAACAGAAGGAATGTAAACAAACATACCTCCAGGGCTGTAGTACCTGTTGGTCACCTGTGGTGTGGGGTGGTGCAGGCAGCCCAAGTATAGCTCAGTACATGTAAATGAGATGTGGAGCAACTGATGAGATGCTGAGCAGTTGAGTTGCTCCTGAATTGGACAATGAGGCCATTTGCATACTCTGGCTGAATATTGCAGATTTGCTCCCAGCCAGTTTAATTCTGCAGGGAGCATATCATCAGCCCTCATTTCCCACCTGCAGTCCTTCCCTGTTGCTCCACTGACACTGACTGGGTTGCTCCTTTTGCTATGTTCAGTCCTGCCCAGATGCTCCAGAGTATTTCAAGTTGGGCCATGCAGTGTCTTTGGTATATCTGGTATAGAAGACTAGGGCCTGGATATTCAAAAGGGTTGCGCCATGCGCAACAGGGTTGCGCATGCGCAAGTCCAAAATGCGCCATTCTGTGATATTCAGCAGGAGGCAGTTACTCCACTGGCATCAGGTTGCGAAAGAGAGCAATGCAAATGAATGCATGCTCAACAGGAGGGGGAGGATCCATGCATAACCTGCGCAACCCGATATTCAGTCGGGTTGTGCAGAGTTGTGCATGCGCAACCCCCAACCTGCGCCTGCACAACCTTGAGCCCAAAAAAAAAGGCTTAAGTTGAGGGCCACCCACAGGTGAGCTGCTGCATTGCAGGGCGCAACACAGCAGCTGCCACCCCTGGCTGGCCCCCAACTCTTTCCCTGTGCCCTCACCAGCCCGATCAGTGGCATAGTGTCGATCACCGCCCGCCATCTTCGATCGCATTGCATAGATCGTGGGACTTTTCTGTGCTCCGATCGCTGGCAGAACAAGTTTTCAACTCGTCTTCTCGGTCCAGTGATCGAGTGATCGCTGGCAGAATCATCTCAACTTCTTCTCTGGTCCAGGCCCCTCACTTACGAAGCCCTCCACCTCCCGCAGCCGGTGGTGACAGATCCACTGCCAGCCGCCGCCGCCCGAGTCCGGTTGCACGCAGCAGTTGTTGTTAACGGCCAGTGTCCATACCGCATGACAGTCCAGATTTGTGAATGATGTTCACAATTCGATTGTCATAATGGTGTCGGGCTGCAAGCCCATTGGCTGTAGCTCTGCACCACCGGGCGGCAGCCCTCACCGACAGTCAGTCGGCGGGCGGCGGGCGGCAGGCGGGTGATGCTGTCGCCCGCTGGCCGCGGGGAGCAGGGTGAGGGGCTTCGTGGGTGGGGGGACACTAGACACCAGGGAGATGTTTGGGGGAGGATTTAGATGATTCTGCCCGCGATCGGGCTTTACGTCCACTGACCACCAGGGAGATATTTGGGTTGGGGTTACATTCGCCCACGATCGGCACTGGGGGTTCATACACGTTATGCCCGCGATCGGGCTTCGGGCACATGTGGGGGTGTTACATGTACCTGTAATGCCCGCAACTGGGCGCATTATGCGCCGGTCCCCGACGGCTGCTGCCTGGCAGGGTGGCCAGGCGCAAGTCCTCGGGGATCGGCGCACCTACATGCAAATGGCATGCAAATGGGGCCATAAATAGATGCAAATGGCCCCCCCGCGCCTTGCATAAATTATGGCCCCATTTGCATGTCACCTTTTGAATATCGGAAATTTGCGCATGGCGCAATGGTACTTGCGCCACCGCAAGTTTAATGCTCATCTCTGGCAACTTGCGGTGGCGCAAGTTCCACTGCGCCATGCGCAAGTGCTGTGGCTGGGGAGTGATATTCAAAGGCGTTGCGTAATAGCGCAACCCCTTTGAATATCACCCCGGCCACACCCCTGCGCAACTATTTTGAGCAGCGCAAGGGCTTGCGCCTCAGAATGGCGCAGTTTGAATATCCAGGCCTAGGTTTGCTGGCAAAGGCCCCTAGCTTCACCTGAACTCATTTCTTCTAGGTTGCTTGTAAGGGCAGAGCAAAGAACCTTACCAGAGCAAGGAAAAGAATTAAGGTTTATTTGAGCTAGGCAGATTTACTGTGTGTTATTATTTTCTTTTGTATTCACAGGGATTGTTACTGTTTGTTGATACCATTTTATTGCTTTATTTTTCTCTGATTCATATTGTTGTTGCTGGGTATATCTTCTGCTGCATTATTACAGGGTGTGCCTACAGGTTTGTGCTTGCAGATTACTGCCGTAGTCTTCTGATTCAAATTGTCTTTTGCAAGGTATATCTTCTGTTACTGCTTTATTTTTCTCTGTAGCAAAGTGTTTCTTACAGGGTATATCTTCTGTGAAATTGTTACAGGCGGTGCTTTACAGTTTTATCTATCATTAGGCTAAGCTTTCAGGGCTACTGCATTTGTTGCTGACTGATTGTTTCTGCTCTTATCCCATTTCTTTTGTCCGTGGTTCTTCCTTTTCAGCAGGGGAAGGGCCCAGACGCCCACCCCCATTCCCAGCCACCCCACACTACACTTCTAGGGTAGCACAGGTATGACAGTTCCTGTAGCAAAGCAGAAAGGGGTGGATCAGAGGGGTATCCACACAGTGACTTCATTTACAGGGGCACAAGTAATTTAACTTGTTATAACAAGTTATACAAAAACAAACAAAACAACAAAATCAAACTTTTGCTTTCATTTTCCTCCTTCTAATTACTCTGACCAGGTTATAAACCCAGCAACTTATCTGGAATGGATATTATTAATTGCAGGCACTGCATGACACTTTTCAAAAGGGTAGTTATAGAGAATTTAGGACATTGTCCTACATGCTGGGCCACTGGAGATCTAAGGGCTCAGCTCTAGGCAGCATAAGCAGAGATTGCGTGCCTCAGATTGCATATTCAGGAGGAAATACAAGAACTGCCTGCCATTTTCCCAACATCCAACAGTAGCACCTTGACCACAGAGGGTGGTTGGTCCGGGAGGTTGGCAGGTGGTTAGGAGAAGCAAATTGGGTGCCCCATCACTCGGTGCTCTGCAACACATCACCTCCACAAACCATATAAAAACTATAAACAGGTATCTGCCTCTATCTCCAAAATTAAACAAAGGGGCAGAGGACACTGCAGAGCAGGACACTGCAGCACAGGAGCTAGCACAACAAAACTCATCCAAAACAGCAACCAAAACAAAAAAGCAAAAAGGAAATCTAAAACACTTCTGATCATAGGAGACTCCATGATTCGGGGAAGTGATACCTATCTCCAGGCAGGGGTAATGGTCAGATGTCTCCCAGGTACATCAGTGTGGAGAGACACTGACTGCATTGCTAAAATTGTACAGGAAGCAGGAGAAAACATCGACATCCTGGTACACACAGGGATTAACAATCTAGCCAGCCAGTCAGTTGTGGAGACCAAGGAACACCTGATCAGGCTAGGTGACAAACTATCATCAATTTCATCCAGCATCTCCTTCTCTGAGATCCTGCAACTCTGGGAGAGGGGGGGCAGATGGATGGAAGGTCAGAGAAGGGGAGATAGGGGAGCTAAACATGTGGCTCAAGGGCTGCTGCCAGGAAAAAGGACACAAATTTGTAGGTAACTGGCAACAGTTTTGGGAGCAAAAGTTCTTTAAATTTGATGGACTGCATCTGATTAAGGAGGGAGTCAGTGCATTGGGGTAGAAGTTTGATGTCTTTGCAGAATATTTAAACTAGCAAATGGGGAGAGGGGTGCAGCACCCAATACGTCGAATGTGAAGAACACCCCATCCCCCTCAGCTAGTGATCAAACAGGAGTTCATCATGTTTGTAGTTCATTTGCATCCCCAGGTAAGGAGAAAGGTCAGGCTCCCCATACAACATGCTGGGGAAATGCCAGCCCTCGCCCAACAACTAACACACTGAAATCTGACCAATGGAAACCATGTACACAAATGCTCGCAGTCTGGGAAACAAGATCCCAGACCTGCAGGAAATAATGACAGAGGCTAAACTGGACATAGTAGCCATTAGCGAGACATGGTTCACCAGTAACCACACTTGGGAGACTTCAGTAACCGGCTATGTACTGTTCAGAAGAGACCAAGGTGCAAAAAGGGGGGTTACAATATAATTGGATGGCCTTCTAAGGAAATATTCTGGTTGCCCCAAATAGGGGTATTTAGAAATGGAGTAGGGTTAGCATTTAATTGTTTGTGAAGTTTAAACCAGTAGCTAACTGATGGGGCTATAGTGGGGTGACATTTTAATTTGTGTTTAAGAGGGTTATAGAGCAGTACTGAGGGATTGGCACCTCCAAGCTGAGCCATTTCCATATCAACCAATAAAGGGGTTTTAGAACTGGACTTCGAAAACCATTTAACTGTTTGAGCTGCTCAGAATGCCCATAAATATGCTAAAAACCAGGGAAGGCCAAGTCCTCCCCTAGACCAGTGAGCTTTTAATTTCGTATGACTGATTCTTGGGATTTTCATCCCCCTCGGCAGACAAATTAAAATAGGGGGACATTATGCCGATGGGGATTGGGATCCCCCATTGGCAAATGAACTGGGAAGGGGGTATGCCGACAGGGGGATTGGGCACCCCCAACATCGGCTTTCATGTGAGACTGTGAATGGTGGACAGTGACAGCCACTGCCATGTTTATTGAAATGTTACACCAGGCAAAGCACGCCCGGCAATGATGGGTTGCTCCCTCATTGCAGCGGCAAAATTGTTTCAAGTTGGTGTCACGCTTTTACAGCACTGTCATAGACAGCGTGCTATTTCATTGGTGCCACAAAGCCCAGTCCGTAAAAGCCACTGGCCACAACATGACCACGCCTCCAAAACCTGCTACTCCAAGCTACCACAATATGTTGTTTGTCCTTGAGCATAAGACAACATAAAAAAGGAAATAAGAATAACCCAATGATGTACTGGTCTATATCCCTATTAGACACAAATGGAAAAATACTCTCAAAGATAATAATGAACAGATTAAAAGAACAATTGATCCAACTTTAGAAACATTACTGAATATCAAGGAGGTTTTAGGGCAGGCTGTTCTACCCTTGATTACTGTTTTGTCTTTTTGCACTTAGCTGGAAAAAAGTTTAAGCTGAGAAAACAGAAACTACAGTACATGTAGCCGTCATTGATTTCAGTGCAGCATTTGACAATGTATCACATGTAAGCCTCTGGCATATGATGTTTCAACTCAGCATTTAGACAGAATTAATTAGTATAATAAAATAATTATATAGTAATACTTGGTCCAAAGTAAGACTGGGGTAAATGGACAGCTCTCGTCTAAGATAACAAGTAATAAAGGTGGGTCAGACAAGGCTGTGTTATAGCACCCATTCTGTTCTATATCTATATAGATCATTTGCTGAAACAGCTTTTGCATTTCGTGTCTGACTCTCCCTTAGTGGGCCGTAGACAATACCCTGTGTTATCCTAGGCAAATGATCTGGCCCTTTTTGCAATGTCTCAGTCTGGATGACAGAAAAAAAAATAGATATTCTAAATAACTATGAAGAGAAATACAATCTGAAGGTCAATGAAGGTAAAAGTCAGGTTTTAATTGTTGGCTCTACTAATTTGAGTAAGCTTTGGAGGGTGGGAAAAAAGAAAATGAAGATGAAAATCTTACACATATCTTGGTTTAACATTTTGAAATGATGGAACTTGGAATAAGCATATTAAGACAAAACTGATAAAACTGAAACAAACGGTGGGTGTTTTGACAAAATTTAATTACAAATACGGAGGTGGTTCAGTTGTTCTGTTACTGAAAGCAACTACAGCTAAATGTGTTGCATCAGCACTTTATCAGTGTGAGGGACAGGTAGTTATTGGATTAGTATTACTAGGACGGGTGAAACCAGGCTACCCTATGAATGCATGATTGAGAAAGGGAAGTGGCATAACCTTCAATGTAAACAATCTAAATGGCTCAATACTTGATAAACTGCTCCAAGAATTTGGGTTACAGCAATTGAAAAGTTATGTCTCTAAAGGCATTATGATTAGTTTGAAATATAAATCATAGTGTACAAAGAATATTAAGCTCTATAAGAAGCAGAAAGATAGTGAAATAATAGTGAATCTCAAAATGTCTCCCTGACTTGTACGGAACGGTAACCTGTACGCATATAGATATTACCTAGATGTCATTATTGATACAAACTTATAGCAGTTTTATACCAGATACAGACTGGAGCAATTTGAGAATAATGTCTTAAAGGCCAGAGATGGAAGATACTTAGATTATTTGGTTAGGTATTGTAGTCTCTCACATAAAGAGGATGAAGCTCTGACCCATGTGATGTTTTCATGCACATGGTACAGAAAGCCTAGAAATTATTGATTACTCCCCAAATGGAAGGAAAGTGGTAGTTATGAAAAGGGCACTTTGCTTAATATAATGTTTACAACTGAAGAAGTACTCATTATAACTAAAGTTGTGGGTTATCTTAAAGCCATATGATGGACACAACGAAAATGTGATGAGTGATATGGCCAAGAATGAAATGCTGTAATATTTATGTATGCATGTATGTATTTATTTACTCATGCATTAGGTAATGGAAATTGTGTATTGAAATGTATGGAAACTTGTATCTAACATGATGTCTTTATTTATTTTATTGTAATCGTCTTTGACCGAACAAATAAAAGCTAGTACTTACTACTATTATTCAGCAACATTAGCACAGCAACCAACTCCATCTTCTCGATCCTCTCTTCCTCCTTCGCCCTTTTCATTGCACCTTTGTATGGCAAAGTGAACCTATCAATATAGCCCCCTTTACACATCTTTGCTCCTGTGGTTCCCTACTGATTCCCCCTACTGCTGTTTTAAGGATCTCTTTTTCTTTTAAGGTACTGTCCCACAGCTCTGCACTGCTCCCTTTTGAAATCCTATTTGAATCACTTCTTTTGCCATCTCAGCGGTGAAAAGAGACAGTGGGCCAAGTCAAGCTAGCCTCTTTTGCCTTTGTTCCCTTTGACATGCTAGAACATCTCCAAAATGCCCCCTCCCCCATTATTCTCATGAATAAATTTCCTAGGTCTCTGGGTTTTGTTTTTTTACTGGAAAGCCCAGTATAATCCTGAAATCTGGACTGCCTACACAGTGGTAAACACAAAGAATGTAATGGATTTGGACATTTTATATGAGATTAGTGAATCTACAAAACTATAATTTTTCTTATAATTGCTCCCTGTTCTATTATCAATTTCCTTCATTTAATCTGTATGTTAAGCCTTTTTTTCTGATTATTCATATGCATACATTAGATGAAACGCTGGGGATTCCCATGAGCAGACTAGGTGAGCCGTATGGTCCTTATCTGCTGGCTACAACTATGAATCTATACCAAAAGAATGACAGTAGAATGCCAGTAAAAATCTGGACATTAAATGAACAATCACTGGTGCAATTTTATACTTTCAAGTCTTGAAAACAGAATGTCATTACTTTAATCACAATAAATCAGTGGCCTTGTACATTTGCATTATTATTATTATTATTATTATTATTATTATATAAATGCTCACCAGCTTTGTACTTGGGCTGCTCCATCCCTGCCTTCTCCTTTGGTCTCTGCTCCTCTTCTACCTCCTTGTCTGGCCTGCTGTCCCGTGGCTTATCCTCCTTTTCTCTCTTTGACTTCTTCTCCTTCTTGCTGACTTTGATCTTCCTTTCCCCCTTTATTTCTTTCTTTTTCTTCAGTGGCTGCTCACATGGGTGTTGAAATGTGGGGAAACACAGGGGCTCTGAAGATTAAATTTGCACAGCATTAGTGAGAGTATCAACGGTAATGAAAGGTGTAAAGCAGTCCTAAGCAGAAGCAAGACTCAACTGTTTCTTTTTTACTTTTCCATAATGATTTTTATCCTCCAGAGACAGACTGGGTGGCTGCTTAGCTAAATTCCCAGACACTGCTGGCTGTTCCTATTCTCCCTTTACCCCAGGACCTTGTTCCCTCATGGCCCCACTCCCCCCTCAGCAGGGCCATGCCCTCCCGAAGCCACAGCAGTACACAGGATGCATACACATGGAAGTGCACATGCATTCTGGAACTGAGGCTCCCTCCACCCTCCCGACATACAGTATGTCTGCCTCCCATATGTCACCAGGCCTCCACCTAATCAGTAACAGGCTGCATTTAATGCGTTTAGTGCTGCTGGTCATGTTTCGGATTTGTATAACACCAGATTGGTCTGGGTCTCTAGGGACAGGTAAATTGTTTAATCTATGGGACATAATTCCTGTAAATAGGGTACTCTGTAGTCCATGTTTAGGACAGATATAGAGTTAGCACTACCGACACTCACCCAATATATATGTATGTCCAGATACATAAAAAGATACATAAAAAGCAGCCTGGAGTATTCATGGGAGTTTATTAAGCCTTATAATTCAATGTTGTACTTATAAAGCATACAGCAGAACAATAAATAAATTACCATATCAATTTTATACTTATTTTATTTATTTATTTATCGAAAAGTTGATAACTGGGAAAGGCACCATTGAGCCAAGGCTCATTTCCGGATGTGACCCGTGGAAAAGGGTTACATAGGGATAAACAGTGACATCAGACAACATTCACAAGTTAGCAATCATGGACCATGGTTACAAGACCCAAAAACAATGACATAAAACAACACTGGGAAGTCAGCAAACGTCAGTCACGGTTACAAGACCCAAAAACAATGCCATTTTACAACATTAGCAAGTAAGCAATCATACGTTGCAGTTACGAGACCCAGAAACAGACAGTAAACAGTCTGATACAGGTGTACAACTAAGGACATGAATGGATCATCAGTTACAATACTAATACGTGTTCAGGTCTACGGTAACACACAGTAAAGATAGTGACATGACAATTAATCACAAGAGCAAGGTACTCTGTTCAATGCTGTGACACCCAATGAATGTAGGAGGCATGGATCTATGAGCAGTAGACAGCTAAGGGGGGAGACATTTGAAAAATTTAAGGAGGAGAGGGTAGGGAGCATTGAGAGCACTGCAGATGGTGTAGAAGTCTGAGGAGCCTTTTGAGAGAGGAGTATAGTCAGAAGTCAGGGGGAAGTTTATTCCAGAGAAAAGAGAAATGAAAGGAGAAAGCAGATTGATCAGAAAATGTGCATGGATCTCTGTGGCAAAGGAAGTAGCTAGAGGTAGCAGCTTGGGAGAGGTGGGAGGGGAGGTAGGTGGGGAGGGTACCAAACCAGAACTTTTCAACAAAGGATGCACACTGAACCATTCTCCTGTGAGATAAAGGAGCAAGGGAGAGGGTGGAATAAAGGAGACAGTGGTGGGTAAGGGGGGAGTGGTGGTAGCGAAGCATCTGAAGGAGTTTAGCAGGGTGTCAAGTCTGATGAGGGATGATTGTGAGGCTGTGCCATACACCGCATCAGCATAATCAAGTACAAGTAGGACCATTTTTTAGACCAATTCTCAGCAGGTGGGGAGGGGGAGACTGTCTTTCTGTAGATAGAGGACAGCCAAATTGGGATGCAGTTTAGTGCAGATGGTGTCCACGTGGGTGGAGAAATCCTGATGGCTATCCAACTATACCCCCAAGTATTTGAAAGCAGGAATATTCTCAAGGGGTGATCCATCCAAAGTAAAGAAGGTGGGAGAGGACTGGAGGGTGGCCAGTTCTTGCGTAGAGCTGAAAGTCAAGGCCACCATTTTTTTTTTATGTTTAGTTTGAGTTGGTTGTCACTGTTCCATTTTAGAATATATTATGATCCTTAAACAGCACTTGATGTTAATATTAATAGATATTTTATATGCAGTAATTTCTTTAGAACATTTAGTTTATTTAAAGTGTATAATACTCTGCTGTATGCTGTAATTAACTGAAGTAGGGTATAAGGTAAATTGCAGAAAGATACAGAAGCCGGACTAGTTGAATAGCAACACACCAAAGTGGAAACAAAAATAAAAGCAATTACAAATATGCACTCAGATCAAGATCCTTGTTTATAATTAATGTAGTCGATCGCCATTTGGCAGATCATAATGAATTCTAAGATAAGTACAGAATTAATATGGTATTTTTTTTATTACTCTGCAAGTGCAACATTGCATTATAAGGCTTAATAAAGTAAACAAACAGTGTTAAGCCATATAAAAAGTTTCTATTTTATTAAAGGAAGAACAAACATATTTGTTTGAGCAAAAAGGTGATATGCTGTACTATATGATCTGAACAATAGTTGGTATTTTTGTAACTTTAAGTTTCTGTTTTGTATGATTGCACTTGTTATGATAGCACTTTATCTATTGGCTAGCCCTTGCACTTTGAATCATGTTACGTGTACTGTGGCTATTTAAGAATGCATTTTACTATGTGGCTCTACCACCACCCCCCCAATGAAGAGGGTCTTTGTCCACAAAGCACTTGGAACCCTTGTCATTGTATCTCTCAATAAATTTATATTTAAGCTTTATACTTGCTCTGAAGTTTTTCTCCTGTGCGTATGCATTGCTTTTTATGTATCTGTGCTTACTTTGCTATTTCAAGCGGTTGATCCACAGGCGTGACTGTTCAGCGTGCATGTTTTTGTGTTGCAAAAATATATATGTCCCACTGATTTGTAGAGGTGGGCAAGCCAGAAATTTTCCCCTACAGCCAAACCAGAGCCGAGCCAGGTGTATAGCTTCACTCTACGAGTCGAAACATGATCTGAGCCCTGGCTGCTGCAGGCTGTTCACATAGGAGTTGAAGGTTTCAGACACTACACTAACTGCTAAGGCTGGTAAAAATGCTTATGTTGACTATAACTGGCTCAGCTTGACTGTGGCTCTCAATTGCTTATAGAGGTGTCAGGCACTAAAATCAAGCCAGGCTCAAGTCTGCTCTGCCTTGCCCACCTCTACTGATTTGTTCTGCAATTAGACACAAATAGTGCTGTTGGTAGCTAACACTCACTGCTCTTCCAGGCGGCAACAAATCCCTCCCCTAAAGCTGAGCTTCAGGTGCTGTTTCAGGTGAGGAGTGCAAATGCTTGTCCAACCATCTCCAAAATGTCTCCTGATTTGCTCTGCAGTCAGACACAAATAGTGATGCTGGTTGCTAAAAGTCTCTGCTCTTCCAGGCTACAACAAATCTCTCTGCTAAAGCTGAGCTTCAGATGCTGTTTCCTAAATATCCCATGCTTTGCAGTCAGTTCATTGTTAAATTCTCTCACGGAAATAAATATTTACTGTATATAAAACACAGGTACTGGTGGCCTAAAGGAGTTATTCTATGTTTATCTTTCAGTTTTTGGTCTTTATTCCAGAAATCCACCTTTTTTCAGTGTCAAAAGTTACAATGAAGACAAGAGGAGGTCATTCCTTTAGTCTCAGGGCAGCTATATTACAGAACTTCTTATCAGAGTAGATCACATCAGTTGCCTCAATAACCACATTTTGGTTGTGTTATAAAAAATAAGTTACATTCTTACCATAACTGGAGGTCTTCCTGAATATCCTCTCCACAGGTCACCATCTATGAGTATGGGCCAAAGAGACCTGGACCCTGAAAGAAAAAACCTTTAGCCAGGGGGCCAGCAATGACTACTGGGCAGGACACCTATGCACCTCCAAGTGGTGCCACTCATTAGTCATTTACCATTGCTGGCTCCCTCACCAACCTCAGTTCTGTTCACCAGGAAGAAAAATGTGGGGAAAGATTAAGAGAGAGCTGAGAAAAACACAGTATCCCAATTGAATAGGGAAATAATATAGGAAAAATAAAGAAACAAGAAAATAGAAATCTGACTGCCAACTTCTAAATAGAATAGTAGGACTACACTATGGTGGCATAGTTGAGCAATAATGCACGACAGGGTGTGGGTTGTGCTGGTAAACCCTCACGCCTGGGGTGGTAGGGCAAGAGGCTGCAGGCCAAGTACATCCAACACCCCCAGAAGTGAGGTTATCCCAGCGCAACCCACATTCTGGAATGCATTATTGCTATTATATAATGGCTCTTATTTATTAACATTGTGTGGCGTATATGCTGGTGCAACCCTGCATTGTGCCGCATGGGGGGCTCAAAGTTGAGTCTTTGAAAAGTGGGAACAAATCCTGGCCACCCACAGGTGAGCTGCTGTAATGCAGAGCTTAACACAGCAGCCACCAGCTGTGGGTGACCACCTGCCCACCCAACACCCAGGGCTCCCTAGTAGTCTAGTGGTACCCCCTTCCCACCCGATTCCCTGATCGTGGTCGCTGTATAATAATTAATTCCCTGGTAGTCTAGTGGTAATCCCCCCCACCCATTGCCGCGATCACAGTAAACCTCCATACAATAAGACCCTAGTGATCCAGTGGCACCCTCCCACCCACACAGAACCCCTTGCCCACCCCGCTCCCCACCGTCATCGGTGGGCTGCTGCAACCCACCCGCATACCACCCGGCCACTTGACAAATGACAGGTACAGTATGGACTGTAAGCCCATTGGTCCACATTAATACTTATTTAAATCATGATTTATGTACAAATAATGGCATACTGAACCAGATAACTTTCTTTAAAACTAGAAAAATCCACCAACTAATTTTGATCCCAAAAACATACTGTATCTCATCTCTTGTATTGAAGGGGGGTATTGGAGACTGTGTTTGAGGAGGTTCTATCACATGTGGCCCAAAACAAATAGGCCAGGATATTCAAAAGGGTTGCGCCATGCGCAACAGGGATGCACCAGCGCAAGTATGGAAATGCGCCATTGTGCAATAATCAGCGGGAGGCTGCTGCGCAGTGCAAGTAGCAATGTGTAAGAGCGTAATAGTAATGAATGCATGCGCAACCATAGGGGGTGGAACCATGAATAACATGCGCAGTGCAATATTCAAAAGCATGCGCTGCGCGCAATAGGGGAGCTAGCGGAAGTTGCGTGACAGCAGAAATTATCCAAAATAAAAGGGAGCAAGAGAGAGGCGCAAGAACGCTAAAGGGAAGCCACAGGTGGGAGTGTGGTGACAGACACAAGGGAGTACAGAGTGTAGCAGTGAGCAGGACTGGGCAGGAGCAGGACAGGGCACACCTGAACTGAGCCAGGAACAAGATAGGAGTGGGAGCCTGTGCCACTGTGCAGGATAGTTAGTGGAGTGCCACATTGGACTGAGGGCAGTGGCAGGAGGCAGGACAGCTGCAGCCAAAGGCCGGAGGTGTACCTGGTGCAGGGGGAACATCAGAAATAGACAGAAGGGGGAACGGGATAACAGCCACCGGGGGGAACACCAGCCAGGGACATGGCCAGCGCCACCTTCCAGATGGAGGCAGTAATGAGAGATGAGAGAAGGCAGGCAGCAGGGGGGCGCGGCCATGGAAGGGCCCATTGGAGGTATGCCCAGAACAGGCAGTACTGAGCCTGCACCACCTTCGAACGCTACTCTGACACAGAGATTGTGGGCTGGTGCCACCTGAACCAGGCGATCCTGAGGCAGCTCTGTGAGCTGTGCAGTGATGAGATGCAGGCACCCACACGACGGAGCCATGCTCTGTCAGTGGAGATGAAGGTGACAGCCATCATCTGCCTGCTTGCCACGGGCACCTTCCGGAGACCAACAGGTGACACAACAGGCATAACCCAGTCGGCCACGTCACGCCTATTCACACAATTCCTCAGCGCACTGCTGCCACATGCTGTGGAGCACATCCATTTCCCCAGCACACAGGCAGAGCGCACAGCACACATACAAGAGTTCCACAGGGTAGCATGGTTGCCTGGCATGCTCGGGGCCACTGACTGCACCCATGTGGCCATCTGCATGCCACCTGGCCCGGGCGGTGTGTCATACATCAACCAGAAGGGGTAGGCAAGCATCAACTGCCAGGTGGTGTGCGATGCCAGGGGGTGCATTACCAATGTCTGTGCCATGCACCCTGGGGGAGCACATGATGCTTTCATCTGGCACCAGTGCACCCGGTGCCACAGGTTTGAGAGTGGGGACATCCCCACTGGCCACCTAGTGGGTGAGTATGCATATCACGCAGAACGACATGAGCAGACGTGGGGGGGGCATAGTCAGAGGTGCCATGGGTACCATCCTTGTCGGCCCATGGCAAAGTGACACAGACCACCATTCTAATGTCCACCCTCTACACACAGGTGACAGTGGTTACCCACTCCGCCCCTGGCTGCTCACACCATACCGGCACCCCACGACCCCATCGCAGCTAAGGTACAATGAGGCACACGCCACAACATGGAATGTCATCAAGTGGGTGTTCGGGATGCTGAAGGCACGTTTCTGGTGCCTGGACATATCCAGCGGTGCCCTACAGTACAGCCCCTCAAAGGCCTGCGGGCTATTCCTGGTCTGCTGCATCCTGCACAACATGGCCAATGACTGTGGGATAGCCGTAGAGGTTGAAGAGGGGGACAGTGGTGGGGACGATGAGGACACCGGTCCAGCTGGTGATGGGCAGCCACCCCCTGGGAGAAGGAACCCCCGCCTGATCCGGATGTCACAGCTGCACTGGGACACCATTACAGAAGAGCACTTTGGTCAACACAGGTAGGTCACGGGGCCAAGTGCAACCACCAATGGCAAGGGAACAGCCCACAGACAGGCAGGGAAGAACCCCAGGGTGGATGGCGGTAAGAAATTGGGTCTGAGTGTGGCACCGCACATGGCGTCAGGGATGGGCAGGGCCGAACATGACACGTGCACACACACTCACACACACACCACAAGACATGCACAATGGGTAGACGGCATGCCAACCCCAATTGCCACCCCTACCCCCACACAGGTCCACACATGACCACGCCCAGTGGCCGTCACTGTGCGTGCCTCAGACACTGGGCACCATTGCACACTGGTGGACAGTGCAACACAGGCATCATCATGCACACGCCACAGTGGCCAGCAGCCGGGAGGGTGTGCACAGGGGCCGTGTGTGTGCAGGGCCGGGCACCCCACCTGTGCATCGCACGATGCACACCACACTGCACATAGGGCAGCGGCAGACAGTGGCCATGGTGGGAGACAGGTCAGTCACACAGCACAGTGCCACGGCTGCCACGGATGCGTGGGCAGCCCTGCCGAGACCTGCCAGCTGTGCCAGGCTGACCATTGGCCTCATGGGGTGGCACTGATGGTCCTCCAGGGGTGATGCTGCGTGAACGCAACCATGTTCGCGCAGGGGTCTGCAGCCCACTGAACATGCCCGCACCAAGCGTGCTTGGTATGCCCACAGCCGCACCCGGTGTCGACATAGCAGGAGTCACGCGGTGCCAGGAATGGGAGGTGGACATGACACTGCGCGGTGTCTGTGGTGCATGGTCACCAAACTGGGTGCCCAATGTGGCCATGACAGCTGTGAATGCATTTGTCTGCCTGTCAATGGCAGCGGTCACATCTTCCTGCTGCTGGGCCATCTCTGCCAGGAGCAGACCGTGGTCTCTGTTGCGCCGCTCCTCTGCCTGGTGCAGAACTGCGCTGAGAGCATCCACCGCAGTCACAAGCCGCAACTGCTGATCTACTGAAGCCTGGAGTAGACATCTGTGCTCGTCAAAGAGGTCATCTGCCGGTCCGGCATGCCATCCCTTGTGGTGTTCCTGGCTCTGCTGAGCAGTACCCCTTGACGATGGGCACTGCACACCAGAGCCATGCCAGGGCACGTCCACATGCACTGCACTGCCACCACCCCCCCGGCACTGCCCCTCTGGCTGCCGATCGCCAGGGCTCACCGGCACTGCCACAGCGGCCGCAACAGCCCCACCGCCCTGGATGTACACCAGTGCTGCCCCACTGGGGCATACAGGCACAGGCTGGGACTGTGTTGTCACGCAGGCCTCCATGGCGGCCTGTGCCGTTGCCTTCTGTGGGACCATTCTGCGTCCCAAACATATCACTGTCCGGGTCGTGTGATCCATCATCATCGGTGCTGGATCCGCCACCAGTCCGTGTCCCAGCACGCTGGAGACCATGGGCACTGTCACACTGGGACACAGGCAGGGCCTCTTCTACACCCGCTCCACCCTCTTCAGTCAGGACAGACAGGCAGGTATGCACTGGTCCGGTTCCTCGGGCACCTATGGAGGTGGATGGGTGATCCTCCGTGTCCAGGGCTTCACCCTTAGTGGACGCACCCACCACCGCTGACCCATGTAGATGCTCAGGAGCTGTAATGGAACACAGTAGTGTTAGTGGCTCCGCCCTGCCCTGTGGCATTCCCCCCACCACCCACACAGTGACAGCACAGGACCTACCATGCAGTGATGGGCTGCCACCCATCTGGAAGCCACCATCAGGAACGCCCTCTATGGCACAACGCCGCATGCTGCCGGCCACCTGCTCCTCCTGCGGCGTCAGGCGTGGCACATCTGGCTGTCCCCCACTGGTGGCAGCACATGCTGCCCTGATGGCAGCCACCTTATCCTTGATCCTCCTCCTGTCCATGCCGACCTTCTTCTTACACTCCTGCACGGACACCTAGTGGCTGCCATGTTGATTCACAGCACGTGCCAACTCACCCCACGCCCGCAGCACGGGCCTGTGATGTTCCCTGCTGTCTGCTGAGCAGTGGTTCCCTGTCGAGATATGCCTCAAACAGGGCATCTGATTCAGCCTGGGTGAAGTTGGGCCTCCTCCTTCTCCCCCGTCCCTGTTCCTCCTCATCCTCACATTCGGTCATGATCGAGCCTGTGGGAATGATAGATGTTACCTTTGACTGTGCAGTCCCATTCAGCCCTCACAAACCACAGTCCCCACATCCCAACAGCATGCAACCCATCACAATAGACTGCAATACCAAACTATGTCTTCTGCAGCCCCAGGTCGCAGTCATATAGTGCAACGCATTCAAATGAGGCAAGGCGCAACTGTAAGTGGATGCTAATGCAGTGGTTGCACCATGGAATGGCTGACAAGCTGATTTGCATATGCTGGCTGAATATTGTGCTGCTGCTCCTCGCGCAATGTTGTTGAGCATGCTCAGGCTATGGCGCAGCTCTGTGATGTGTGCAGTAGGCACCGCACGGCGCATGCCTGGGGTGCTGACATCAACACGTGCGGCGCTGATGACATGCTGTGCACGGGAGGCAGTGCAGGGCACGTCCTCCACTGTGCCAGTGGCACTAGTGCACTGTTTGCCCATGTGGCGCTCATGCCCTGGTGCGCCTTAGATGCCATGGAGCCACAGTGCGATAGGCCACTGCAGGGCATCACACACAGGCACCCCTACCATGCTACATGCAGGGTGCCCAATAGCACTGCAGCGCTCCGTGCGCAGACAGACCCTTGACCCTGTGGTCGACCTTTGGCCCCTAGGCGCCATGCGTCCGCATGGGTGCACCCCTATCGCGCAGTTCGGTGACAGTGTGATGGGGAATGGTAGCGCAGTACCGCACAGCCTCCGCATGTGGGGAACATGCGCTACAGAGTGCCATTTTGAAAGCGATACTAACTGCAGGATGGCACAGAGGCGAGCACAGCAGTGAAGCACCATAGAGCTGGCCAACCTGGTGGCCATTGTTGAGCCCCATGCTGGGGGCCCTGTTTGGCCAGGACCCACTTGACAGGCCACGCAGTGCTGTGTGGGAGGAGGTGGCTGACGACCTGGAGGAGGCCACCAGTATTGCCAGGTCTGGACAGCAGTGTCGCCACAGGTATGGCGACCTACGGCGGAGGGACCCTGACAGGCTGGGGCATCTGCAGGCACGCGCCTGGAGAGGCGCCGTGCCACAGCCAGGTAGGTGCTCCATCCATACACTGGTAGCGTCCATCCGTCCCGGTATCGCGGTGTGTATGTGTCCACCCTACAGGGGGGTGGGGTCCGTCTAGTGGGGGCAGTGGTGGTGATGGTGGTGGGGGTGCAGCATGGCTGGGCTGTGCGGGAACGCACACACTGGTGGGGGCTTTGCTACTGGTTTGTACTGATGTTCCCCTCTCCATGTTTGCACCATAGGCCCAGAGGAGCACCATAGGGCGAGGCAGGCCCATTCCAAGCAGAACAGGGTTGGTGCGCCGCAGCTGCAGCAGGGTCGTGGTGGAGGGGCCATGGGCCAGCAGCACCCAGCTGGCCTGGATACAGGTGAGTGACGTTTTTCCCCTTACATCTGTGCATGCTGTGTTGCAGGGTTGGTGGCGGGGCATGGCCCCCAGCACTTGGCTCCACTGCTGTGCACACCACATGGTGCACTCAGCACTGTCCTGTGGCACTGCATGTGTTGGTGGGTGTGGCTGGTGGTCCGTGCATGCACTGGGTACGTGGCTGTGCCACTGCCTTCGCACTGCATAGCCATGTCACTGTACGGCCACGGTGGTGCTGTGCGGGACATGGGCGGTGGGTGTGTGCAGTGGTTCGCATGGCTGTGGGTGCCTGGGTAGGTGGGTCATGTGGGCGTGGTCACTGTGGGTGGTCACATGCCATCACAGGGGCATGGCCCATGGCTGTATGCCGTGCACAATGGGTGGGCTGAAGGGGTCTGGCCAGTCACGTGTAATGACTTTGTTCCCTTGTCCTAGGTGGACAACGCTGGACGGCACTTGAAAGAAGTGTGCAGGAGCTACTGCAGCTCACCAGGGCCACCCTCGACCTCCTGCAGAGGCTGAAGCAGGACGGAGGACGGCGGCACAGAAGACGGCGCAGGGACAGAAGTGGGGAGAGGGGTCAGCGATAGGCCCTCTATACCCCTTTTTTGTATTCTCCCCCTGGATTAACCCTCACACCCCTTCATTCCTCTCCCAGTTGTTCACCTCTGCCCCATGTCCACCCGCATCTGGTTTGTGGCCCTTCCCCCCCATTGTATATAGTTGTAAATATGTTTTGTATTTCACACACCTTTAATATATTTGTTTTGTTATGACAACTGTGGTGGTCTTTGATTTGCAGTGGACTAATGGTGCTTGGCTGCAGTGGTGTGCATGGTGTCGGGGGTGGTGCAGGTCTGGGCGTGTGTGTATCCGGCAGAGACCCGCCTATGGTGTGGGTGGGGGACTCGGTCCCTGTCTGTGGTATGTGTGTTGTTTCCTGTGCACTGGACGCCTGTGTGCGGTGGTCCCTGGTGCATGCACTGTGTCCATGGCACCCCTGTCAGTATGTCCATGGCCCATGCAGCTGACACTGTTGCATTGTCTGTGCTATGCAGGGTCTGCTGGCATGTCAGTGGTGGCTGTCCATGCTGGCCACCCTCTGGACCTGGCGCAATGGCGACTTGCCTCCTGTCACCGGTATGGTGCACGTCTGCCTCAGATGGCACTGTGGCCTCTGCTGTTGTTGTTCTCCCTCCATGCTGTCGCTGGTGTCTGTTGCAGGGTCTGTGCTCCGATGTCTGTCACTTGTGCTCCAGCCACATGCTGGTGGCAGACGGCTTCATGATGCCATGGTGGGGTGTTGGCCATGGGTACATGGCTGCTGTGGTCGCACGCCAGTGGGATTTGTTGCCCTGCTATTGTGTCCCTGTGCTGGGATGCCCTTGGGTCTAGGTGGGTGTCTGTCCATGCCCTGTGTTGCATCCTGTGTGGCGCATGCCTCCATGCGCCACTGTGGGCGTCTGTGCTGGCTGTTGGGGCCAATGCTGGGACAGGGTGTGTGCTAGGGTGGGTGTCCGGGGTGCTGTCCTGCTGGTGGTGGGGTCCAGGGCAGGCCCTGTCGCATGCGTGGTACCTCGGGTACCAACGTAGGGTTGACCTCTCGGCTGTGCCATGGGGGGGGCCATGCAGGGTGGCACTGTGTCTGCAGTTGTGTCGGTGGCTGGTGCCACCCACTGCAGGTGCTCACGGTGGGGCTGCCATGCATGGCTCCATGGTGCACAGGGTTGCACTGTGGGGATGGTGGCATGCATACAGAGCCATGCACTGTTGGGCGCTGCTTCTGGGCAGGGTGTCTGGGGATTGCTATGCAGGGTGTGCTCTGCATTGGTGGGATGTTGTGGCACAGGGTGGCCGGACCTCCTTGTGTTGCGGTCACTGCTTGCCAGGGGGTGTGCTGGGGCACCATGCCCCAGCTGTGGATTCGGTGCTGGTGTTCATGGACTGGTGGTTCATCCAGCTCACCACAGGTTGTGCAGTTCATGGGGTACGGGGGGGGTGCTGTCTGGTCTGCTGCATGCTCCTCTGCCCATGTGTTCCATGGGTGGTGCACCCCTGCATCCTGTCCCTGCGCATCCCTGGTTGTGCTCCTGCGCTGCTACCCTGCTCCACTGCGCATCTGTGGTTGTGCTACTTTGGATCAGCCCTGCGCCACTGCGCATCCCTGGTTGCGCCATGGCATGGTTGGTGCGATATTCAGTTGTGTTGTGCAAGTGCACCTTGGCCTGCGCTGTGTTTGAATATCATGCATGTTGTGCATGGGTGCACTGCACCTTGTGCCTGCTTCTATTATTGCGCTACTTTGTGGTGCAATTTGAACATCTGGGCCATGTTGTATAAACAGAACATGACATGGCCTGACTGCAGATATCATATTTACCTTCACTCAAGGCCAGCATCCAACATATCTCCGCATTGGCCGCCCTCCTTTCGTGAGATATCATGATATCATTGGCTTCTCGTGAAGATAATTATATCTTCGGTCAGGCCATGTCATATCCTTATATATATATATATATATATATATATATATATATATATGTGTGTGTGTATATATATATTTATAAATGGGTAGGAAATTTATTGGAACTTATTGGCTGCTGAGCATCACATGACCGTATGCATATCAGAGCGACCTCACACCTGCACTTTTACCCCTCCAAAACAATTTTGATATTTATAAGATAGCATATTCTAATCAAGGCTTGATATACGCACGCCTTGGGGGTTGACGACTGCCTTGCGGGCCTGCATGCATAACGCACACCAAGGCGCATGATATCAGAGCGCCACCGCACACCTCAGAGTGGTATATCTATTACATATATATATATATATACACACACACACACATATATATATATAAAATGGGTAGGAAATTGCTGTTCCATTTATTGGACCTTGAGCACCACATGACTGTGCATATATCAGAGCGCAACCACACACCTGCACTTTTATCCCCCTCCAAAACAATTTTGACATTTTATAAGATAGATAAACCACTCTGAGGTGTGCAGTCATGCTCTGATATACGCACGCCTTGGGCGGTTGACACACTTGGCCTGCGACCTCGTGCTGATAACACACACCAAGGCGTGTGTATATCAGAGTGCGACCGCACACCTCAGAGTGGTTTATCTATTACATATATATATATATATATAGCTATCGGTGTGCTGCGCTAAAAAGTTCTGTATGACTGTAACTCTAATGTACTCTAAGTTTTCTACACACAGTGACTCACATTGTATCCTGTTCTGCTCACATGTAAATATGCTCATATGTAATTATGTAAATGCTCTTATGTAATTATGTATTCTACTGTTTGCCTATTATGTTTTTGCTCTGTGATTACCTTGACCCTTCCAGGTCCACCTTGCAAATGAGTTTTTTTCTCAGTGGTGTTTTGCCTGGTAAAAATAAAGATCTGATTGATCGATTGATTGATTGATTGAAGTTCTGACAGATATTCAGAGTCCCCTTTTTGCCGCACAACGCAAGGACAAAGATTATTTGCATATCGAGACCCACTTTGGCTAAACACTACTTGCAGTGACTTTTTGTCCAAGTCTAAGACTGTTCCCTTCAAACACAAACTGCGGGAACATCTAGTAAGCTTGGGGGATGTGATTGCCCCTCCGAATCAGTGCAGGAAGGGTCAACCCTATTCTCTATTGCTTGACCTGGCTCCCTTGTAGCCCCCCTCCTGCTGCTTTACCCCACCAATCTCCACTCCTCCTCCACCCAGTGTCCCACCTACCCCTTTTTCTCACCCACACCTCCCTCCCTACTCTCTGCCCCCCAACCCACCTGGTACCCTTGCCCAGCCTCTACCCTTGTGTTGTTCTTAAACACTGGTCGTGGCCACTGTAGCCTTGTTTGTATACTCTCTCTTTTCATCCACAGCCCCTCCTGTTAGCCCTCCCCCCCCATTCTTGTTCCTGCTTTTGGATAATGACCTACGTCCTCTGCTTGTAAATCCCACAGTCATTCCCTATTCCTCTGCACACCTCAATCACTAGCCCTCCTGTCCCCCTCTTCCTGATGCTTAACCCCCTCTTTGTTCCATATGCACCTATATTCTTCTCCCCTCACCCTTTCCTTTTACCCTTTATTCTTCTACCACTCAATCTTCCCTCTTACCCTCCAAGCAACCTTCCTTTTACCTGCGCTGGTGTTTAAGGGATGCTGGTCATAAACCTACTTTCTCCTAACCCCGCCCATCATCTCCATCTCACCCTTCTTTTACCATCCCTCTACTCCACCCAATCGTGACTTGCCCTTTCCACACACCTCTCTTCCTGTTATTTTCCTTTGATAGACAAGGCTCTCCGGGCTGATACTCTTCTTATTCATCTGATTTATACAAGTGTCGTGTATCATATACAGGTAGTCAAAGTTTGCCGTGCTGTTTCCCCTACTTATCAACTGCTTAAGCAATTGGCATGTATTATACAGAATATTGTGTATCTTTACTATTCACTGTGTTAACAGTGTTGAATCCTTGTACCATGCCAGGCCCCACAGTCCCATGTACGACTCTGTATAAACTACACTGATGCACTTATTCATGTCTTTATGTTGCTTTCAGTATGTTTGTATTATGGTATATGACGCGGAACCTTTGTAAAAGAGCCTCTGGCTCGAAGGTGTTTGTAATCCTAGTCTTGAAATAAGTAAAATAAAAATGACAGCCAAACAGGAACGAGAACTTGAACTAATATTATCTGATGATCTCAAGGTGGCAAGGCAGAGCGACAAGGTAGTAGGAAGAGCTAGTGGAATGCTGGGGTGCATAGGGAGAAGTATCACCAGCAGAAGGAAGTGGTGTTGCCTCTATATAGATTGCTGATGAGAATCCACCTAGAGTATTGTATCCAGTTCTGGATGCCACAACACTAGAAGGACTAGAGGCTGTCCAGAGGAGGGTAACAAAAATGGTGCAGGGTCTGAATCAAATGCCCTATGAGGAGAGACCAAAGGACCTCAATATGTATACCTTGAAAAGAGGAGGGAACCTGGGGATATGACAGAGACTGTTAAATTGCTTACAGGAATAAATAAGGTATGAGTGGGGGGTATTTTACAGAAAAAATGATGCTCAAGTACAAGGAGACATGCAGTGAAGTTGGCGGAGGTAAATTCTGGATCAATGTGAGGAAGTACTTCTTCACAGAAAGAGTGGTGGACACTTGGAATAACCTTCCTGCAAATGTTGTGGGGTTGAAAACAGTGGCGGGGTTCAAGAAGACATGGGACAAGCATCAGGGAATCTTAGTAGAAAGTAAGCAGGAGAGAGATGGAGATCAGTTAGGTTCTGCAGTCACAGTGTTGGAAGGGTATAATGGGAAAACTGGGTGGGCCAAGTAGTCCTTATCTGCCATCAAATTCTGTTTCTATTTTTCTACGTTATGAGTCAAAGTGCCATTATAAAAATTGCCTGTCCCTGTGTAAACTACCTACAAATAGGGGTTCCTAAAATGTCTTCCTGGGCTTGACCAATGCTCGCAGCCAGGATGGTGTTCTGTGTCTGCAGTAGTTTAATTGCCTGCATGTGAGTGTCCTGATTGGTTTCCATGCTTGTCTCTCTAAGAGCTATCTATTTCATAGGCTATAATCAGTCTGGGTGGGGATCAAGTGGTTTCAGGCTTGAGTACCACCCGGGCTGTCGAACAGCTGCTCCATTCTGCCATCGCTATGTGTGCAGAGGGAGCCCTTATAGGATCTGTGATTGTTTGCTAATTATCTGCTTTAGTAATGGTAATATAGAAGTGTATCAAATCTGCCTTCCTTTGCAGTGTGGACTGTTTTGCTTAGAGCCACCATTTTGGTTCTGGACTGCCAGTTTGAACAAATCATTGTGTGTCATCTGATTTTATTGTTTGGGTTGGTCATCACGATCTGAGCCATCCGACTCCAGAATACAAATTGTGGGTTAAAGTGCATGCTGATTGTTTTTCTTTCCTAAGGGCCCCCACAACAGCTGCAATGCCAGCCTACTTCGGGCAACACTTCAGGCTAGCCTGAGTAACAAATGGGTACCCAGAGTGTGTGCCTGTGCCAGAGGCACTCTTAGTGCATGCATGCTTAGCCTGACTAAATCAGATCTAAAATCAAATGCTAGATTACTGCCCCACCCTTGTTCACGCCCCCTGAATAATCAGATTCTATTCTTTCTGCATCTAACTTGGCTAGTGTGTACCTTTGTGGAGGGGATACCGTAGTGCCATTGAACTGTTATATTGCAGGTCTTGTTTTACAGGGGGGGGGTCCAGGGCCATTGCAGCTGATCCAACCCTGGTGGTAAGTGTACCAAGTGTCGGTTCAATATTGCATTCATATGTCATATGTGACTGTTTGTCTGTTGATATGTGTAAGCCACTAGAGGGGTTAGAGAGGGGTATTAGTGTCCTGGAGGGTTATATCCATAGCAGCTACGCTACCCTCAAATCAATCCTCCAGGTGGAGGCACCCATTCACTGAGCTCAGGCCTCCTCAACCTGTGCCTAGTCACACCAGCAGGGGTAGTAGCCCTTGGGACAGTGCCACCAAGGGGTTACATCTGTATTTCCGCAGGAAACTAGTTGCCAAAATGGTGCTGCCAGTTTTTGATTATGCAGACATGGTTTATGGTTCTGCTCCCTCCTCTTCCCTTGCCAGGTTGGACACGATCTGTAATGGCTTCTGTCATTTTGCCACTAACTCACCCCCTATACCCATCATTGCACACCCTGGTTCTCCTTTTCTATCCTCCCTCTTCTCTCCCATTGCATACACCACTGTGTATCTGTCATCTCCAAATACTGGTTTGAGCCACTTCCCTCATATGTACCCTCACTGATGTCTCCCTTGCCATCTGCCTCCTATTCCCTTCTTTTCAGGGATCGTCACTCCTTCTCCATCCCCCACCCTCACTGCTCTCTGCAAGGCTATCTACCTGCTACTACCATCTTCCCCTCCATCTGGAACCTTCTTCCATCTTCAATACATCTTTTACCCTCCTCAGCTTCCTTTAAGCATTATCTTAAACTCCTGCCTTTCGCTCCTGCTCTTGTCTGCTCCCTACATGATCTGCCCCATGTCCTCTCTCACTGCTGGCTTGCCTGATGTTCCTGGTTTATGACAGCACAGCCATCAGATGGTGCAGCTGAAATCACAGAAGACACTCTCAGATCACCATATGGGCCTGGTGTGTAGACACACACTTAAGGGCATGGGCTGAGGTAAAAACCTTCTATCCCAGTGCATCTGAATGAGCAGAGTCCACATCTGGAGGTCAATAATGGCAGAGGTTATGTGGCCCTGATGGAGTCACTTGCAGGCCCTGAGGTTGCACGATACTGCATGAGGGGGTCTCTGAGAATGGCAAAAGTGGGAGAGGCATGCCTGCACAAGGCCCTTGATGCCTTTTCCATATCTCTGGGCAATGGAAGAATGACAACTGTGTCAATTCTTTGAACTCCAAGGAGTTCTAGTAGTAGGGCTGTCAAATTGGAGATGATAAGGGCCTGAAGTTCCAGTGCCTGAAGCATCTCCACCAAGAATCGCTGGTACAGGGTGTACTTTGCAAGAGCCAAGATGGACCAATAACTCATTGTCCTCTGAGAAGGACATTTCAGGAGATGAAGTGCCACCTCTTTCTCGGGTCAGTTTCAAGGAGAACATCCTGAAATGGGCCCTGTCTGACTCCATATGCCAGTTCTCTGTGCGACTAACAATGCCTGGTGTTGATCCCATGTTAGCAGCCCTGAGGAACCTAGTAATGAATGCATTATCTTGCAGAAATGGTGAGGCCCTTAAAGACAGGCCTGAGACTCCTGTTCTCAAGGGCCTTGGCCTGGGCTGTGGAATTCCAGAGGGGTCCTCATCTGAAGAGAAGGCCTATCAGAACCGCCTGAAGGGTGTCCATCTACATCAGAAAAGTGACCTGATTAGTGACGTTGAGGAAAAATCCCCACATTAGGAGACTAGAGCCATACAGATCCCACTAAGTGACCCTGGTCCTCACTGGTAATGATGTCAACAAGTGGCTCTGGGGAGAAACCCAGCCCTGGATCACCACTCAGCTCTGAGTTGGTGCCACCACTGATGCTGACCTTGGGTCAGATGATGTCCTTGGAGACAGGAATATCCTTGTCACTGTGGTCAGCATCGTATTCGACATAGTTCTCAATGTCAATATTGACATCTGTCCCACTGCCATCACTCTCTTCAACACCTGCATTGGGGACAGACACCAAGCCAAAATCACTGTAGGCGCCATGCTCAGAAATGGATCTAGGTCTAACACCTTGGCTGCAGCTGATGCTGTCTCCAGGCTCGGAGTCATCCCCACCCTCAGAGGCCCAGGGGAAGGGCTTAGCAACTTTACCTTTGACAGCTTGTATGCATTGCCTGTCACCAAAGGTGAGAATTGGGTCACCCCACTTCAACACGTAGTCTTCAAGGGTAGGGCAGTCAACGGAGAAGTAGACATCACAGGAGTCCCTGTTGTTGCTTGAGTCCATGGCAATCCATGCAGAGTTGATGTTTCTCCAAAGCCATCTTGTTCCCAAAGGGACACTGATGCATAAATGGGTGGCATTCTTTCCTTCCTTTTGGCCATGGTATCTTCGGACTTCACTTTGGCATTGTGAATAGAAAAGAATCAGAATGAGGATGACACCCTACAAGAAAAAGAGATGGTGATGCAGCCAAAAATACTGGCTGCAATGGGGCAAACTGAGGTCCCATGGTTTGCACTCGACCACATAAAGAATAGAATGGAGGCTGGTGAGGGAGTCAGCAATAGGTATTGGTTAATGTATGGTACCACATAGAGGTGCATAGTCGCTCTGCCCAGTAGCTGTTGCCAGCTCCCTGGCTAAAGATTTGCTCCCTCAAGGTCCTAATGCCTCTGGCCCAGACCTGTAAGTGGGAATCAGTGGAGAAGACTGATTTAGGGAAGATAATTTTATTTAAAATTGCTGATGATGACTCAGTGTATGATGCATTTTGTGTATTATCAAGAGCTGAACATTGATGTTATACTGTGCTGTATTAATATGTATGTCACATTAAAGTGAATCCTTGACTGATTTACTATCAACTTTGTAATCCTGCTTCCAACATCTGACCCTACTTCTGCTGAAACCCATTCTTGCCTTCATCTCTGTTCTGAACTGCAGTAGTTCAGTCCTCTTTAAACTTTCAAAGTCCTTCCTTTTTCCAGAACAAAATGTTTATAATGCAGATACCTGCCTACTCACCCACTCCTGACATAAAGACCTCATGAAGTCAGTCTCTTGTTATGTCCACTGACTTTCAGTTCAGTTCCATAGCCACAATAAAATATAACCTGCTTCTTTTAAAAATTATTTTTGGCTTTACTCATTTGACTCTTTCTAACATCATCACTACCACCTCATAATTCCATATTCCTTGATCCTCCAGCTCTACACTTTTTCCCTTATTCCTCCTAATCCCCTTTCAGCAACAGTGGGAAAAATTCCATATAAACTCAACTAGGTGTCCACTTACTGCTGGGGGTATCTTCAAGATGATCCTTCTGCTCTGGAATCTTTTTCCTCTCCACATCACCTTGTGGGCACTCATTATCCCCCTTAAATAGCAATAACAGTTTCTTCTTTGGGATTTTGTATCCTGCACATAAAAAAAGAGATGAAACCTAATAATACAGATGTTACTTATAATTAGAGCTAAAAGAAGGTGAAAGAAGACCCTCCAAGGAACTTCTGAACTGTACCTGTAGTTGCTCTTTCATTAAAACTGACAGATGACAATTCATAATCACACCAGTACATCATCACACATTTTTTTTTCCTTGTTTCAGGACAGGCATGTACCCAATATCAAATCCAGATCTCTGGCACCACCCTCCAACCCAGTACTACCCTCCCAGCCTCCCGGTCCAAAAGGACAATGACTTTTCCCTTGCAGAGGCTTTCCCTGTAGGGAGAGACCATGTCACCCTACGAGCCCCAGCTGAGACTTACACTTTCAGGTCATTTCAGTGTGCAGGAGATCCAGAGTCCCAGCATCAAGCTGCAGCCCAGTGAGAAGGATTTTGCTTTGAAGTTTCCCCCTGAAACTCGATCATGCAATGGCATAAGAGGCATGCCAAGCAGTCCCCCGTGTGTGTATATGTGTGTGTGTGTATACCAATGGCTCAAAGCCTGCATGTGCACAGGGTGTCACGCACACTGACCTCTAGTCGCACCTATGAGTCAGATTACTGCTGACTGCCCTGACCCTCCCACCCCTGAGGGGGCAAACAGTGTTCTGGACTCTCATCTTCCTTCCTATGGCCAACTCTACAAGGCTATAGGCTCATTCCTGAACCCAGGTCTTCAGCGCTGCAAGTGGCAGCTCTACAGTTTGTGCCGCGGCTGACTATTCCATCACAAATTAGGGGTAAAGACTGGACATCTCTGAAGTCAAATTAATACTTTGTATATTGCATATTCCTGTACTCTGTGTTCTCTCCATACTTGCATATTCTTACACACCCTGTTCTCTCCAGGCTTACATATTCCTACACGTTGTGTTTTCTCCATAGTTACATATTTTTGTATCTGTTCTCTCTATACATTTGTATTACTGCACCTCCTGTTCATTACAGAATGAGAATCATAAAAATGATTACAGGCAGAAAAAGACCAATGCACATACAACACAATTATTATAAATGTAGAAAGTGTTGTAATAACACCTTAAAATCAATAAAACACACTTAATAAAATAGATGAATTCCTGTTTAACCTACAGTAAATGGAGGTCCAGGTTCCTCGGTGACACCGTTTCCTGTCAGGAGCCTAAAATATATGGCTATCCCAGTCCTTAATTACAGGCTGATTTACATATGAATAACTCTGGACTGTAAAGACCCACACATAAACACAATGGCTCACTTATATTAGCTTTTTATGGACTTTGATACATTAAGAAACCCTGTTGATGACAGTTCCATTTTAACCAAAAATCTTGACTGCTGTAAAGTCCAGTACCATAGAAAGACTTTCTCTGGGGTGAGTAATTACCTGCTTCAACCCCACTAGACATGTCGGTTTTTAGCAGGGGCCCAGTCCTAGGTTCAACCCCTCTACATAAACCCACTATGTCTCTTGATTCATTAATTTCACTTGCTACTGATACAGACATCTGAGGGTAGACACTCTTTTGGTGTTACCCCAACACAGGTTCCAATTCATTTTCCACCTGCCTTCTCCATTGTAGGTTTTCCATCAAAAAATAAATAAAACACTATGTACCACCTCAGACTCTTTGTCTGCCCTTGGATACCTCTTTCTTTGATCTTAACATGCTGTAACAGTATGGCAACATTAGCATATTTAGCCTGAAGTATACCCAGTCAATACTGTTAATAGATTTAGCTGTATCAATACAAGAAAAAGTCCCTTCAGCCTCATAGGCTTCTTCTTGCTTGCTTGGAGTCTTCAACTCCGGCACAATATCACTAGGCACAGTCTTGCTTGGGGTCTCACATTCAAGTTCCATACTTGTAACTCTGACCTCCAACAGGCAACATCCTGGAAACACAGGCAACAAAGGGATATCTTGCTCAGTCAGGGGGTCCTCCTCCAGCTGACCCCATGAAAAGTCCTCCTCCGATTCTTTATCCAAACTCTCTAACAGGGATCTCTCGAGCACTTGGCATCGGTGTTCTGCCTCTCTGCCATTGTCCACTCATCCAGTGGATCATCCTCATCAGGGTCTCCACCTCCTGAGTGTTGTCTTCACACCTCCAGTCTGCCTCGACCCCACAGTAGTTTCTCATCCCTTTGCATCTCTTTGTTGTCTGCAGGCTTGGCCATCCTCTGAGCTCCCAGGTCAAGTCCAGGCAGCAGCTTCTCTCCATCTGTCAGCCATGGTTCTGGTCAGAATTCCGTGGACTTTCTTTTCTGGGTTCTCCTCTGGCAACTTCTGGTGCATTGTCCACCTGGGATATCTGGGTGATATCCACCAGAAAATGTCCCTCTTCGACCAGTCCAGATGCTTCCAGCAAGTTATCCCACCTCTTACACCAAGTCTGAGGAGGGGCTGTGGGATAACAGATGGACCAGACACCCAACTTCAGGTTCAACACACAGTCTCTGTAAGATGTTTATTCAAAATACAGCAGATAACCTTAAGCAATGGCATACCCCTTCTTCAGTACATGAATTTGTAGCATCAGACTATGCAAGTCTTTCCTCTACACTTAGCCAGCACCTACTGTCTCACTGATCTCTGATCTAACTTATCTGTTGAGATTTAGCCTCCCCTATGCGGGCCTTGTTTGCTTGGGTGGTGGGGGCTCAAATAAAGAAATAAAAAGTTAAAGACAAAGAACCTCAGTGTAGAAGCACTGAAACAAAGGTTACCCCAAAGGGCATTGACAATAAGCCAAGTTTCAAAGAAACACAACATCACACATACTTCCATAATGCAAAGTATCATGGGATATATGCAGATCACCATGAAATTTCAGACTTGTTCAGTTTATAGCAATTTACATGCATTTTAAGTAGCACAACTAACTTAATTTTTATCATACAGTCCCCTAGTAACGTTTTACCTTGATCAAAAACACCTAGTGCCATGGCATATTCAACATTTACATGTTTCATAAACATAAGGTATATACATCAAGGTATTTTATGACATAGTGCTATTACATACTAAATCCAACAACGATAAACACAGCCTGTTGTTTCATATCAGCTCAGAGGTCACAACAATAACCTCCCTGTACAAGGACCTGAGAGGGAAAAGAAAAATTAAAGAGGACACTATAGCATAGTCAAGAAAGAGAAGGGGGTGCCCATAGGTGGCCAACCTTATGGACTAGAAATTGATTGATTGATTAAAAGTTTATTTTTTCACAGGAAATTCATTTGTTAGGACAAAGTCCCATTTACAACAAAGTCCTGCATGTAGTAGTAGTAGTAGTAGTAAAAATTTTATTCAATTGACAAGCAAAAGAATAGGAGGCTCAACTGAGACAAGCTCATTTACAGTGAGGTCCCCAATACAAACATATATACATTCATAATAACATAATAAAAGGACACTCAAAAAGAAACAACAATCACCTACAATTATTTACAATAAAACTCACATCCAAGACAACACTAACAACAAAATAAACATTCATAAAGTGCAATTAATATCCTGTTTTAAGGTAAAACATTCAAATTACTCATCATTTAGCTTTTTAATGGCTTCAAATTTAAACCAGTTTTTTATTTCACCAAGATTAGGGCTAGAACTATTTGGCCTCAGGTAAGTTGGAAGTGAGTTCCATAAGCTAGGACCCAGGTAGAAAAAATGTTCTCTGCCCATATCCGTCCTTCTTCTGGGTAGAGCATATTTCAAACCCTCCGCAGAGCGCAACCCTTCCCTAATTGTCCTGATCTGAAGTTCATCACTAATATATTCTGGAACTCTACCCCTAACTGAGTTGACCATATATATCAAGACATGAAATATCCTTCTATCATTAGGACTCATCCAATTCAGGGATTGATATAGGATGAGTCCTAATGATAGAAGGATATTTCATGTCTTGATATATATGGTCAACTCAGTTAGGAGTAGGGTTCCAGAATATATTAGATGTAGATGTAGATTCTAATACAATTACCAATTAACAATTGACATTTAACATAACTAATACGAACAAAACTAATACAAACAAACATAATCGCACTCTACATACATACATTATTTAAAACACATACATAAAAAATACAAACTATTAAACAATTCATTTTTAAATTTAAAAAAATCTAAATTTGTTTTCTGTGATTCAGTTAAACCATTCCAACTTAATGTTACTCTATTCTGGAGCATACTGTCCCCTAGTCTATTAAAGCTTCTATACATTGGGATATTGCTTAATGGATTCCTAGTCTTTATATATGATTCGTTATTTATCTTTCTTTTTGATTGCTTATACAAAGGATGGTTATACTTTTTGTGAATTATCTTATGACATATAGTAAGCCAGAGATAGTTTCTTTTTGCTTCAGGTTGAAGCCAATTTAACTTATTATAAATTATACAATGATGCTCATTTTAATACTTCCGGAAGCAAATTTACCTATCCTATAATATATTTGATTTACCAAATTTAAAGCAGTTTTATTTAATCATGTAAATTATAGAACCATACTCCAATATGGGTAACAGCATCTGTTTTGCCAATCGCTCCTTTGCCACCAAAGGTAAAGCTCCCGCAACTCTTCTAAGGGCCCATAATCTTTTATTCACTTTCTTTACCTGAACTGATATATGATTTACATATGTCATTCTAACATCTACTTGAAACCTTAAGTATCTGTATGTTAATACATTTTCAATCTTTGTACCATCTTGTAACTGTAATTGTGGTTTGGGCTCTTTTCCTCTATGTGAACCAATTGAAAACAACATAGTTTGTGTTTTTTTAGCATTCAAAAGAAGACCAGATTTACTGAACCATTTTTGCATTTGTAACAAATCACTTTGAAGTGAATCCATCATACCTGTGAGACTGTCAGCAGACGCCACTAAAACAGTGTCATCTGTGTACAGTCTCACCTCACTACGTTTAATTTCATGAACCAAATTATTAACATAAATATTAAATAACAATGGGCCCAAAATAGAGCCCTGGGGAACACCTCTTTCTAGTTTCCCAGGGGCCGACATCATTGTACCACATTGAACACATTGATATCTATTTGTCAAGTATGACTCAAACCATTTTGATATTTGGCCCTTAATCCCTATGGCCCTTAACCTAGTCAAAAGCAAATCATATTGAACTAAATCAAAGCTTTATTGAGATCCACAAACACCGCCTCAGTGTACTTTCCTTGGTTCATAGATGTAGCAACCAGGTCATTAAATTCCAACAGGGCAGTGTTTGTGGATCTCCCCTTTCTAAAACCATTTGTTCATCTACTATTACAGTATTTGTATCTAAATAATTATTTACCTGTTCATAGACTTTACGTTCCAAGATTTTAGATAAAATTGGCAAAAAGGGCTATTGGCCTATAATTTGAAGGAATAGTTCGATCCCCAGACCTATAAATAGAAATAATTTTCCCCATCTTCCAAATTTCAGGAACAGTAGAAGTACTCAAAGTCCAATTGAACAAATAGGTCACAATAGGGCTATTACATGTGCTCCCAATTTTAAATATTGGGCCTCAATCCCATCAATACCTCCTGATTTACTTTTATTCAAATTTTTTAGCTCTTTCAGTATATCCCTCTCTTTTAAAATTTCAAACTTAAATATTCCTGTATGGGCTACCAGTGTGTCTGATACAGTAGAGAAATCCATTCCATTCACATTCAAATCTGGCAACTTTAAATCCGGTAATTCCAAAAAATACGTATTAAAAATATTCGCTATAATCTTTGTATCAGTAACTAGTTTTCCATCTTGTACCAAAGTAGGACTTATGGGCCCAGATATTCAAACTGCGCTCAAAATGAGCGCAACAGCAGGAGCAAGCACAAACCAGTTGCGCAAATGCGCAACAGGTGCGATATTCAAACATGGAGCAGAACAAATTGCGCAAGCAACCAACGTCTGAATATCGCACATACTGCGCCATAGCGCAACCAGGAAGGAGAAGCTGAGCTGAAATGTTGCACTATGGAGCAACCAGGGCAGCCCAGCTGAGCATTCCAGAGGTGCCATAGCGCAAGCAGAGCCCCCCCCAGAGCAATGGAACTGCACATCCAGGGAGGCAGGGTGGGGCCCACCGCCAGCCATGCCACACACGGGCACAGGAACACACTGCAGAACCCACACCACAGCTGCACACCCCAAGCACAGCATCACTGGGGGTGTGACAGATGATCTACTGGCCCATGGGGACAAGCCAACACAGCATAGCAGAGCTATGACACCCCAGCACAACCACTGGCATGCTGAGAGTGCCACACACAGGGGGTTGACAACCACAGTGCACAGCAGCCCCCCATACGCACAGCACACCCTGCACTGTGACCCCAAGACACCACCTATGTGCAGTGACTGGCACTGCAGGAAACCATGCATCCCCCCAGCACACGTCAACCCCGTGCAGCACAGAAGCCTACAAGCCAGACACACCCTGTGCACCCAGCAGTGGGTGGCAGCAGATGGCAAGACCAACAGAAAGTCACTGCCATGCTGGAGATACCTCCCCATGCACACACACGCACACACACACGCACACACATGCACACACACACACACACACCCAGGACCATACCACCCCAGATAGCATGTACACCCCTGCAACTGAGCACCCATAGCCAGCTGCAAATCAGAGACCAACACAGTATTCATATCAAAATAGAAATGTATATTTAAAATAGTAAATAACAAAAACAAGAGAAACTATTTACAGGGGGGGGACGGGTACAAGGTAGGGGTGTTCAAGGGGGAAGGATTAAAAACTTGGAGAGGGAAGGCAGGTTGGTAGGGATGGGAGAAGTGGGAAGGGTAATATGGGCTATGGCCCAGCCAGCTGCTGGTCCTCCCCCTGCTGGCGCACCGTCCTGTGCCGCCTCCGCCGAACTCCATGGCGCCGGATGGATTGCAGGATCTCCTGGTTCTCCATTCCCAGTTGTGTGAGGCGCCGAACATCACGTGCCATCCTCCTGAGAACCTCGAGGCCTAGGAAAATGGGAACACAGTCAATGGCTGTGACTGACCACAACCCTGAACACCACCCAACCTGAAAGCCATATAGCCCAATGTCCCACACCTGTGATGGCATGCACCCACCCACAGTGAACATGCACATGGCCATCACAAACAGGTGGCACCAGCTATGCGCACCACTGCACACACACACACTGCCCATGTCCATCACAGCACAAACAAGGCTGTCCAGTGACGTGGCAACGTGGTGCGATGCCAGTTGCACAGCTATGTGCCCAGTGCATGCCTGGACCACCAGTGATGCATACACAGACATGCTGTGATACTGGACAGTGATGCATGTCACCTGTGTCGTGCATACATACATAGATACATAGACAGTGTCGTCAGATAAGGGCCTATGGCCAACCCAGTCTGTCCATTTGAGCTTGTAAGTTCACTTTGTTTTCCTAGAAGTCTGTTGCTCCTTCCCCTGACCTCCAGAATTCTTCATGTCTGTCCCTGCATTCTGAAATCCGTGATTGTTTCAGCCCCACCACTTCCTCTGGCAGGGTGTTCCACTTGTCCACCACCTGCTCTGTGAAGAAATCCTTTCCATGTGTCCTCTGAATCGTCCTCCTCCAACTTCATCCCATGCCTCTAGTCCTGGAACATCTTTTCACTTCAAAATAGTGTGTCCTGCACCCTGATCCCCCTGTAAGATACCTGTATGTCTCTATCATATCCTCTCTCCCCTCTCCTCCAGGGAGTACATTTTCAGTTCCTTCAACCTGTCGTCATAGGACCCGTGATGCAAGCCATGCACCATCTTTGTTGCCCTCCTCTGAACCTTCCCTGCCCACTCTACATCCTTACGTAGGTATGGTCTCCAGAAATGTACACTGTACTCCTGGTGGGGCCTCACTAGTGTCTTGTATAGTGGAATTATGACCTCCCCTGTCCTGCATGGTTGTATTGTGCAGGGCTAGTGGACTTCCCCCACCCCAGCATGCAATAGCATCCATGAAGTCATGATACTCACATTGCTCAAGCAGCTGTGTCTGCTGCTGTTGCTCTTGCTGCCATTGCTGCTGCTGCTGTTGCTACGGCTGCTGCTGCTGCATCCGGGGGGCGACTCCTGCTGCCACCGGGGCCCTGGCACGGCCCTCCTCACCCCAGCCCTGCATCCTCACATCCCGGCCTGTGGGAGACATATGTTGAGACAAACATCAGTGTGACTCAAAAGCAGAGTGCCCCCTGCCCCAGTGAGAGTGCCTGCCCACACAGCCATACCCATCCATCGCACAGCTGCACACACTGACACAGCCAACCGTGTCCGAGCTGCTACTATGCACAGCCACCAAAGCACACACACACCCCTACAGAGAATACAGGTGCATAGATGGTACACTCACCTGGCCTAGGCACCACGCCCCGCCTGGCACGTGCCCGCAGCCTTGCCAACATGTCTGACTCCCTCCAGCGGAGGTCACTGTACCGGTACCAGCACTGCTCAGCAGACCGGCACCATCCAGTGACCCCCACCAGGTCAGTGGGCACTTGCTGCCACACCTCTGTTCTTGCTGTGGTGAGGGGGGCCTCACCATAGAGTGCCTCATAGTGGGGCTCTACTAGGGCCACCAGGTTGGCCACCTCCAGTGGGCTCCAACTCACAGCCCTCCTCCTAGCCATGTTAGCCAGTTTACAGCAGGCAATATGGCACCCTGCTGCACCGTAACCCCTAAGGAGATGTTCGCAATAGACCACCACAGGTTTCAATCGCTGTCTAACAGCCACATTACATAGCCGTCACCAGACAGCGACAGGGACGCATACAGGCAGGCGACAGCGCAGGGGACAAAGGGCATACACAAGGTCATGAGCAATGACGCAAGTCTACGCACAGTGCCATCTGACGTATAGGTATCCTGCGTGACCGACCAGCTGCATACCAGTGCCACAGTGGACTATTGCACAGTAATGCCACAGCGCCATATAGTGGCCAGTGCTGTAGCGCCACTGGCACAATGGTGGCCATGGCCTGAATTGCCTATCGTGCTCAGCACGTCAGCAGTGCGACAGACGCATGCGTAAGCTATCTGGGCATGCGTAATGCAGTGTACCACACAGGCACAGATCTGCGCCATTGGCTCAGCCGACTCTTCCGTAGTGCGCAAAGCGCAGATTCGCGATATTCATCCGACACATGCAAATCAACTGATCAGCCATTCAAGGGCGCAGTGGCGCAATTTGCATGTCATTAAAGTTGCTCCACTCCTAATTTGCATGTGTTGCGCTATAAATGTGCGACAGTGGGCTGTGCTGGCCATATTCGGTTACTGCAGGTGAGAGGTGAGTTACATGCTGTGTGATGTTCAGGACAATGCTCATGGGGAAATGCTGTAGACTGCACAGTGACAGGTGTCCACTTCCACCCATACAGATCACCATGACCAAGCAGAGCCAAGGTGAGGGTGAGGACGGTGGGCGTAGGAGAAGGCCCAACTTCATAGCGGCAGAGACGGAGGCCCTTCCAGGCCTACCTGGAAGATGAGCCACTACTGAGTGGACGGAGGGGCACTCCTCAGTCCCATGCAGCTGCATGGGAGGGGGTAGCTCGGGCCGTTAACCTGCATGGAAGCCACCAGCGCTCCGTGCAGGAATGCAAGAAAAAGATGGGGACTGACCACAGGAGGTTGAAGGAGAAGGTGGCAGCCTTCAGGGCGGCACGTGCTGGCACTGGCGGGGGCCCGCCAATGGTGTTGCAGCTGACCCCACATCAGGAGACACTGGTCGCAGCCATGCAGCCGAGCGCCATTGCGGGCATACCAGGCGGAGGATTCCAGACAGGTGGAAGCCCATCACTGCACGGTATGACATGGTGGTGGTGTTTGGGGGGGTGGCGGTTGTTCACATGCACTCACATGTACTCTCTTTCTGTTACAGATCCTGTCTGCCTTCAGGAGATGGTGGTGGTGGGTCCAGACAGTGATGCTGACCTGCTGGACATGGAGGAGGACCATCCACTCCACCACCAGCCAGCAGGCACTGCAGCAGCATGCACGCTGGGCCAACAACTCTGGTGTCAGTGATACGGTGCGGGGGTGCACAGCCTGTGTCTCAGCAGTCTGGCAGTGCAAGCATGCCAGCATGCTGTGACCATGGCAGTAGACGACCTGCACCATTGATGATAGAAGGCCTGCAATGGGCAGTGATAGGTGTGTGTCCCATGATGGACACACGGCAGGCCAGCACATGCCCCTGGGCCTTTCTGGTTCAAAAGTGTACCAGCATGCTGGCACAGTCCCAGGCTGTGCCTGTCAGCACCGTGGGGCAGCACTGGTGGCTGTGCAGGTGTCTGGCACTGCTGCCAGCACGGCGTGGAACAGGTGGACCGCAGCGGTTGGAGGGCAGCAGCAGCAGTCGCACACCAGGTCTGGGGTACAGTGTCAAGGCAGTGGCACATGTCCACCACCCTTTGATCCACCCATACCTGGTCCTGGCAAACAGCACCCACCCTCAAGGGGTGATGTGCATCAGGACCGTCCACACCCTGGGGGTCACGATGCCATTGGGGCACAGTACCCATTGGACGCGCACACCCGCCTGCTGCAGGAATCAGTACAGCTGCAGGGGTGGGTTGCAAGGTCCGTGGAGGCACTGTCTGTGTCCGTGGAGTGGCACAGCAGGGAGTGTGCTTGGGACCAGCCGAGCTGGTTTGTGGCGCGACGGATGTGACCGCCACCATTGACAGGCTGACCCAGGCAGTGGTCTCTGTCATGGATGCATTGGGCACACAGTCAGGTGCCCTGTACCGCACATCCCACACAGTGCACTCTCCACTCCCGCTGCTCCGCGCCGGCGACACCAGGCCTGTCGATGCCGGGTTCTGCTGTGCATCCCAAGCACCCTGGTGCAGGTTTGTTCGGGCGTGCGGTTGCAGACCCCCTGTGCGGGCAAGGTCGCGTCACAAGAGTGGGACCCCTGGTGGTGCAACAGTGCCACCCCATGGGCCCCTGCTCAGCCTGCCCGTGCTGTTGGTCACGGTGGGCCGCACACCATCCGGCAGGCCGTGGACAGTGCTACATGACTGAGCTGTCTCCCAGCGCGGCCCTGTCTGGTGCTGCGCTGTGCAATGTGTGTCATGGTGGGCAGTGCACTGCTGGGTGCTCTGCTCACCACGCCGACACGGACCACCTGCACACCCTCCCAACTGCTGTCCACAGGTGCATGTGCATGATGATGCCTGCATTGCACTGTACACCAAGGCAAGGGTGCCCAGGTTCTGACACACGCATTTGGACAGTACAGGTGGTGGGGGGTGGTCGGTGTTGTGTGTTAGCAATGTCGGTTCTGCAGTGCTGTGCATCTGCCCATGTACGCCTGTGCCTGGTGTGTGTGTGTCCATATGAGTGCTCACCCTCACTGATGGTGTGTTGGTATGCCTGGACCTTTCCTCCCCTGACCTTCATGCACCCCTGGTGTGTTCCTCTGTGTGCCTGTGGTTTATGCATGGACAGTGTTGGTTGCACATGTCCCTTGACTTACCTGTGTTGTGCGTAGTGCTCCTCTGTGATGGTGTCCCGTGCAGCTGGGCCTGCGGATCAGTCGGGGTCCTTCATCCTAGGGGCTGCTCATCACATCATCACTGGCGCCACTGGTGTCCCCATCGCTGTCCCCTGTTCACCTGTACGGGTTATCCCATGGTCTTTGGCCATGTTGTGCAGGATGCAACAGGCCAGGAATACCCCACAGGCCTTTGGGGGCTGTACTGTGGGGCACCGCTGGAGGTGTCTGGGCATCGAGGCGTGCCTTGAGCATCCCAAACACCCGCTCTATGATGTTACGTGTTGCGGCATGTGCCTCATTATAGCATAGCTGCGCTGGGAGTCGTGGGGCTGGTACGGTGTGTGAGCAGCCAGGACGGAGTGGGTATCAGCAGTCACCTGTGGGAGATAGTGGAGAGCAGTGTCATGTTCAGGTCCATATTGACTATCTCCCTGTGTGCCACTACCATGGCACCTGTGTCATTCTCACCTTGCCCAGAGTTTGCATTCCATACATATGTACTCACCCACTAGATGTCCTGTGGGGATGTCCCCACTCGAATCGATGGCACAGTGCAGACTGACACCATATGAAGGCATCATGTGCTCCGCCAGGGTGTGTGCACAGACATTGATTATGCACGAGTGGCATCACACACCACCTGGCAGTTGACACTGGAGAATCCTTTCGGTTCCGACATGCGTGGCCATCGGGGCCAGGTGGCGTATGGATGGCCACATGGGTGCAGTCTCATGGCCCCAGCACACCAGGCATACGGATACCCTGTGGAACTCCTGCATGTTTGCTGTACGCCTGCCGCTGTGCTGGGGAAATGGATGTACTCCGCAGCATGTGGCAGCAGTGCGCTGAGGAATTGGGTGAGGATGCATGATGTGGCCGACTGTGTGATGCCTGTGGTGTCCTATGTCGGCCTCTGAAGGTGCCCGTGTGAGCAGGCACATGCAGGCTGTCACCTTGGTCTCCACCGACAGAGTGTGACTCACGTGAGGGTGCCTGCATCACATCACTGCACAGCCCACAGAGCCGCCTCAGTATTGCCCTGTTCAGGTGGTACCGCCCACGATCTCTACATCTGTGTACAGCTCAAAGCTGATGCGGCATGGTACCGCCTGTCGGGGCATACACTCGATGGCCCTTCCACGCCACGCCCCTGCAGCATGGATTCTCACCTCATTACGGGCTTCCATGTGGAAGCTGGCACTGTCCATCTCCTGGCTTCTGCCCCCCAGCTGCTGTTGCTGTGTTACCCCCGCTGTCCTCACTGCTACTTCCACTGCACCGGGCACCCCCCGCTGGCCTCTACAAACTATGGGACGACTTTCCTTGCCTGCCCTTTTAAGTCTGTCTGTCTCTGTCTGTCTCTCTCTCTCTCCCCACTTGGCAGCCTGGTAGCGTTCTTGCGCCGCTTCCTTGAACCTTTTTATTTTGGCTCATTTCTGCTAGTGCGCAGTTTCCGGCTGTGCCGCTATTGCGCATTGCGCAAGTCTTTGAATATCGCATTGCGGTCTTTATGCATGGATCTGCCCGTCGGTTGCGCATGCCTTCATTTTCATTGCACTATTGCTCAGCATGTTTTCGGGGGCGCAACTGCCTCCTTCTGAATATCGCGAATGGCGAGTTTGGACTTCATGATGAGTTAACCCTGTTGCGCATAGCGCAACCTTTTTGAATATCTGGGCCATGGAGTCTTTATTTGGGGATGTCAGCTCTGTTATAAGCTTCCAAAACTGCTTGGAGTCAGAGGAATTATTTATTTTATTCTGATAATATTTATTCTTTATGTTTTTAATTATATTTTTACACTTATTCCTCCAAAACCTGAAGGTATTCCAATCTGCTTCTTTCTTTGTTTTTCTCGCCTTTTTCCATAGCCTATCTCTAATCCTTAAATATTTTTTTATCTTATTGGTGATCCATGGGGCTTCTTTATTCCTTTTAATTTTTCTTATTAATGGGGCATGGTACTGTATTACATTCAAAAACATGTCATTAAACTCTTGAATAGCCAGTTCTATGTCTGGTATCAAATTGTAAAGGATAGATTAGTCTGAGATATAGAAGAACTGTTGCAAGAGATTTAAGAAAAGGTCAGTCCTCAAGAGTGGCAGGAGCTCCCTGCTACCCCCACCCCTCAACCGTAACCTGCTGTAATCCTTCAATCCTCCCAAAGCCACATTCCTAAAGTCTGGCACTAATGACTCGGTCCTGAAACACTGAGCTGCAAAGTTTGCATTCAACCACATTGTACTGTGATCACTTGACCTGCAGGGGGTTGACATTTGCTTTCTCCGTAAAATCATGATTTAAGGGTACAAATGTATGGTGGCCCCACATTTATTGTGTTGCCTGACATTCTGTACAATGAACTAGTCCTGAAAGGCACACACTAATGCCTGGAGCCATGTACTTCTGCTCGGAGTATATTGCAGCTCATGTCAGAAAAAGACACAATAGGAGGAGGAGAACAGGGAAGATTATAGAGAAAGGAGGAAGTTAGCAGGGCAGAAGATAAGGAGGGCTAAAGTGCATACTGAGGTGAAGATAGCTAGGAGGCCAAAAGGGGTGACAAAACTTTCTTTCGGAATGTGGGGGACACAAGGAAGGTATGGCAAGGGATAGTGTGGCTGAGGAAGGAGCGAGGGAACAACTGGAGGGGGACTTTGAGAAAGTTGAATGACTAAATAAATACTTTTGCTCTGTCTTCACAGGGTGGGGGAGAGGACCTGAGCTGAAGGGTTAGGGAAGGGGGGGACATAAAAGTAGATCCTAGTCAATTCAGCATAGACAGGGTTAAGGAGGAATTAGCCATGTTACAAGTGGACAAGACTATGGGGCCTAAGGGTACTTAAAGAATTGTGGGAAGAGATGGCTGCCCCACTAACAAGACTTTTTAACTTATCACTGGATACGGGGCAGGTGCCAGGGGACTGGAGGAGGGTGAATGTGGTGCCGTTGCACCGGGGGGGGGGGCAGTAAGGAAGTTGCAGAAAACTATCGCCTGGCCAGCCTCACCTCAGTGGTGGGGAAGGTGTTAGAGGCATTAATAAAGGAAAGGCTGGTGGACTACCTGGTGGGTAGTGACCTGCAGGATGATAACCAACATGGATTCACAAATGGGAGGCCATGTCAGACAAACCTGATTGAATTCAATTGGGTGACACAGGTGATTGAACAAGGAGGGACGGTGGGCGTGGTCTATCTCGACTTTAGTAATTCCTTCAACAACATCCCTCACAGAAGGCTAGTAAATAGGCTGAATAGCTTAAGAGTGGGAAGAAAATAACTAAGTGGATGGAAAGCTGATTGGAGGGTAAAAGTCAGAATGGTAATATATGGGGCGCACTCCAGGGGGAGAGAAGTGATGAGTGGGTTGCCCCAACGATCAGTACTCAGGCCTCTCCTTTTTATGTTGTCTTGCGTATGCGCAAGCAACATTTTGTGATAGCTTGCTGGAGTAGCAGGTTGTGGAGGTGCAGCAGTGTTGTGGCCAGTGGTGCCACTGCTTTTTTGGGCTGGTCTCTGTGGTATCAATGAATGAGCACCCTGTCTATGGCCCAATTCACACTAGGGCATTTGAAATGGTTCTGAGCACTTGAACCATTTCAAATGCTTGCTGGCTCGGATCGCGTTCGCATATAACTCGGTTGTAGCTCTCAATTTTGGAAGCGTGCTTAAACCTTAAACCCTGATGAGACCAGGGCTTGAGCACACTTCCAGAAATCCATTTCAAAAGTGAAGCGAACTACTCACAATGTGAACAGACAAGGTCGGATCCATTTGTGCTTGTTTGTCCTCCCACCTCGCAATCGCGCAAAGCATGATGGTAAGCAGCTGTGCAAGTGCTGTTAAATCAGAATAGAATAGGAAATGGATTAATAGTGAGAACGCTCTAGCATGCATCAACTGAAATGGATCAACGAAGCGGACTGCAGTGTGAACCCTGCAGCACGGTAAGCTGTAATCCGTTTTCAAAAATGGATCGCTGAAACGTGCTGTAGTGCGAATGGGACCTATAACAGCAGTTCAGAAGCGTGCCATCAACTTGAAAGAATTTTGCCACTGCAATCAGAGCTAAGCTTGTCATGCAGTGGCACCAATGACACACTTCCACTACATGCCTTGCCTAGGTAACATTTCAATAAGCATGGCGGCAGCACCACTTGTTTTTTCTGGTGCAACTACATGCACAAGTAGGGTCCAGCAGCTACCACCAGGATTGGGAGGTGCATGCACCCGCTGCTCATGGGAACAGCACCTGGAAGCAGAAAGCTTTTTTGAGTCTGTGCAGGATCTCGGTGCGAGGAGGGAAGAGTGCACATGAATGAGCGTTGGTGGAGGGAGGTGGTTTGTAGGCAGTGGGTGGGGTTTTCCCAGGCTGGAGACAGGGAGTCTGCTGAGCTTGGAGTGAGAGTCGAGTTCGACCACTGGGCATCTAGTAAGTTACAGCGGGAGGGGAGAAATTGGGGAGGTGAGGGATTTTCTTCTATGGCAACCAGAGGGAAACTAACCTAAACAACCCACAGACGTACATCTCAGTCCCTGCAGGCTGCAGTAACTAGTAGCTCGTAGAAAACACCACGGCAAGAAAAGCAAAAGTTAGGACGAGAGAAACCAGAGTCCTCGGAGGACCCCAGGGTATGCCTTTTAACTTGGAGGAGGCACTGCTACAAAGGGAGTCCCTGCTGGAGACCTCTCGCTCTCTCGGTACAGGTGCCGCCCTTACACCACACACTCCTCGAAAGAGCCTGTCCTTGGTCAGTGTCTGAACTGTGTGTGTGTTTGGGGGAGGAGGGTTGCAGTACCACATAAGCCCCTCTCTCTCAGCTTAAACGTAGCAGCGGCAGCCCTTCGTTTCCTGCCTCAGACCCTCCCCCTCTCTCTCTCTATCCCATCCCCTCCACTGCCCCTCCTTGCTCACGCTCACTGCAACATATTTTCACACCAACTACAGTCCCTGCAGTCTCAGCTGCTGCCAAGCAACCCCACCGCTGCCTGCTGCTGCCCAGCGGGACTCCCACTGCTCCAGCAGCCTCAGCCTGCACGCACTGTCATGCACATGAACACTAGCAGCTACTGTGCTGGGAATGAGGGGGCATCAAATCACCAATGCCACCTACCTGCTCCCTCCATTTCTCTCGCACTGTGTCCTGTGTAGTGGTACCACTGCGCCGGTAGGCCAGCTGTCCAAATGTGACTCTTATATCCAGTGCTCCATTTAAGATTTCCCAAAACAGCATAGTACTCTTCATTTTGAAAGTGAGGTGAGTAAAACCACATTTTAGAAGAGTATAAATGACTCCACGGCATGGAGTGAGGAATGCATTATTTAAAATGATGCACTTCCTTTACGATTTCAGGGTACCAAATAAGCTGAAAAAACTGATTAGCAGTATTTTGCGTGAAAGTGCTATTCAGCCGTGAAAATGCATAGCACTTAGCACAGGGAACACAGAGAGCAAGCCTTCTGCCTTTACCTGCTGCAGCCTACCTGACAGGTAACTAGTGAACCAACTCGGTGCCGGACCAGTTATGCCGTGGCAATTTAGCATGCCTAGGAGTAGAGCATGATCAACTGTGTCAAATGCTTTACTAAGATCCGGGAATATAGCCCAGAGATCTGTTTCCTATCCATGCCAAGAAGTCAGTCATTTGAGACTGTGGCAAGGGCAGTGATTGTACTGTGGGCTGGTCTGAGGCACGATTGGGATTGATTCACTAAGTTTGTTCTATCGAGATAGTCTCTTACTTGGATATTTACTAGTTTCTCTAGGAGTTTGGAGAGGAGGCCTAGAAGGGAAATGGGACAGTAATTGTTCAAGTCTGTAGGGTCCTCTGATTTGAACAGGGGAAGTATGTGTGCTGTTTTCCAAATTTCAGTTACAATGCAGGAGGTAATAGACAAGTTGAACAGGTGTAATATGGGAGCTGCTAGGCACTGAAACCCAGATTTTAAGGAAATAGTGGCCTAGCCCATCAGCACATGCACTTTTTTTTACATCTAGGAGAAGTAGAAGGTCTTCCACCTGCTTATATCGAAACGGGGTAAATGTGAAAGTATTATTAGTTAGTGTGAGGGATGTTTTGGGTAAGCTAGAATTCAGGGTAGCAGCTTTAGAAGAATCGAAGGCTAGGCCTATAGTAGAGAAATGGACGTTGAAGCTTTCAAAATTTCTGACTTATCGAAGTGTTGTTCCCCGGTAGGTGATCTGGCCGGGTAGCACAGAGGAAGGTTTGTTCCAGGATTATGGATATGTTGTCCAAAGGGTGTTTGGTCTGCCTGGCTGTGGTCCATAGTCAGTCCCATTTGTTTAGTGCAGGTTTCAGGTCTGCACTGAACCATAAACAGGAGTGCTTCTGGGTTCTGCATTTTTCCATAGGGGCATGTCTGTTGATGATACCAGTTAGGATGTCATTGAAAATAGTGGCCGCCTCATTGATATTCAAAGCCAGATAGAAGTCCCCCCAGTTTGTTTCTGAGGTCAGCTAGCTAGTGGGCAAGGCTGAATTTATGGAAGCTCCTTTTCCAAATAAACCTGCTGTCTGACTTAGTTACCAACAAGCCTCTGATACAGGCCACTGTGCAGTAATCACTGACATCATTGTTAAAGGCTGCTGCCTGGGTGTACTTGTGGGGTCTGTTGGTGAGGATCAGGTCAGTCAAAGAGCTATTTGTGGAGTTCTTAGTGTTGGGGCGAATAATATCCGATATCAGTTGGGTGAAGCCTGATTTGTCTCAAAAGTCTCTAAGCTGTTTGCTTCTGTTGCTGGTACTGAACCAGTCAAGATTGAAGTCACAGAGAATGCTGATTTCATTCTGTTTCAATTCCAACAGTATACGCAAGTAATTTAGAAGCTCCAGGCCCCCTGTCGGTGTTCTGTAACAACCAACCACAGTTAAAGGCTCTACGGGTGAGACAACCAAGTTTAGCGCCACAGACTCAAATTCCTTCGGTGTGGTGACAACAGCTAATGCAGAGGTTGTAAATTTGTCTTTGAGGTAAATGGCTACCCCCCCAGAACTGCCTATCACAACAGAAAAGATTATAGGATAGGAGCAAAAATCACACTGTCTGGGATTATTTAGTTTACTTTTTCTTCTCTCAGCCTGCCCTATTCAGCCATCCTCTCTTTCCTATCCCCATCACCTGCTGTCCCTTGGACTTACCACCAACCTATAGAGTGCCATTCTCTTGACCACTCCATAAGTTTTCCAAGATCCCTATTGCAGATTTTGGTATCATCCACTAAAAGACATACCTTCCTTTCCAGTTCTTCTGCCGTGCCATTTATGAAGACATTGAAGAGGACTGGTCCCAGTGCTGAGCCCTGTCACACCCCACAGGTCACTCTCTCAAGGGTCTGGGTTTCAAGAGCCCAGGTTCAGTAAATGTATTTTGCTGAAATTTACTGATTGAACTGCATTCGTTTTGCAAGCGAGTGCTGCTTGTGTAGGCCATGTCCACTACCCTCCTCTGATCCATTTCCCTGGTCACCGAGTTGGAGAAATCAGATTCATCTGGTATGACTTCCAATCTGTGAATCCATGCTGCTTATGGTCTTGCAGCCCACTGCACTTAAAATACTTTACAGATCTTTACTTTATTCCTTTACTCCCCCCACCACTGAAGTGAGACTGACTGGCCTATAGTTGCTGGCTCTTCCTTGCTGCCACTCTTATGTAGAGGGATCATGTATGTGCGTCTCCAGTCCTCCAGAACCATGACAGTTTTCCACTGAACTATTCAATAAGGCATTCAGTGGGGCAGTTCGCACCTCCCAGAGTTCCTTTAGTACCACTGGGTGCATCCCATCTAGACTTGTAGCTTTGTCCACCTTCAGAGCTGCAAGTCCCTTCAGAACTTTCTTCTGAAAATGGACTTGTGTCCACGTTCTTCCATCCACTTTGTTCCTGCTACTCCCTGTGGTCCCCCACCACACACACACACACACACACACACACACACACACACACACACACACACTGCAAATGCAAAGCAGAAGTGCCTGTTCAGGATGGCAGCTTTTTCTTGGTCATCTTTTGTGCAGTCTCCCCCTTCAGTTCTTGTAATCCTCACTATCCCTTTTTTCACTTATGTATCTGAAGAAAGTCTTATCTGCTTTAGGTATCCTTTTCTCTGTCTGTGCCTTCGCTCTCTTCTCTGCCTTTCCTGCTTCCCTTTGTTTTACTTGGTATACCTCCATGTCCTCCTTCCTCTGTGATTCCTTATACCTCCTGAATGCCACCCTTTTTTCCTTCACCAGCTTGGCCACTTCCCTAAAGAACCATAACAATTTCCTTTTTATGTTGTCTTGTACGTGTGCAAGCAACATTTTGTGGTAGTAGGAGAAATGTAGAGGTATGTCAGTGTTGGCGAATGTAGGGAATGCTTTAGTAGGTACATCCCTCATTCACCAATTAGCCAGCATGCTAGCGCTAACACACATTTATGCAAAGTGTCACCAGCCTGAAACAAATGTGCCGCTACAATCAGAGACAAGCTCGCCATGCAGCGGCATAGATGACACCCCCCCCCCACGTGCCTTTGCTGGTGAAACATTTCAATAAACATGATGGCAGGTTCTGCTGCCACCACACAATCCAAAAGAAGGCCAACATCGGGGGTACAATCCCCATGTTGGCATATCTGCCACCCACCCATCATTGTGTGGCACACTGGGAGTCCACCCTAGTGTGCTACCATGAAAGAAAGCCAACCACGTCGGCATGTTCCTCCCCCCAGCCCATCCACATTTTACGTGGCACACTGGGAGCCCTCCCCAGTGTGGCCAACATTACACCCCCCAAAAGTCATGGGGCACCTTAGAATCCCACCCCAGTGTTCCTAACATTTGTTTTAATTCACCTGTAAAGAAAGAAAATGGTCCCACGAGGTCCAATTATTTTTTTGCGTACCTGAAAAAAAGAAAACAGTCCCTTGCTGTCAGCAGCGCCCCCTCCGAACCCACACCCACTGTCTGTGCACCCCACCTCCCCACACTTCCCTCACCCCATACTTGCCTCAGGAAGTTGGCGCTGCAATCCTTGGTGGAGCGGGAACACGTCTGCACTCTTCAAAGCCAACTGCAAATAGAACAAATTAAAAAAGCTATGTAATGGCATAAATGAAGGGTTTCAACTTAGGTGGATACCGCGGGCATTTTTTTGAATTTTGGCTCCAAATTTTCAGCATGGGGTTCTTGGGATCCCACCTCATGAACACATGCGCTGCCATCTCATTATTCTGTCCTGAAAGGTAATTTTGCTGTCACTGTGCTGAATCACCTTTCAGGAGCAATTAATGAAATGACAGTGCCACTGTTCATGAGCTGGAGCCCAAAAAGCCCATGTTGAAAATTTGGTGAAAAAATTACACAAAATGACTGTTACGACATGTATTATGCAGTTCCCATGCAGGCTCATAACTTCGACAATTTTTAATATTTTCAATCCAGATTTTCAACACTGCCATTTTTCCCCACCTCCTTATGAAGAGTACAGCTGTCATTTTTCACATACTGTCTAAAATGTGTTTTCACACATCTGGCGCTCAATGGCATGGTCGCTGTGGAAAATCAATGTTCAGGACAGATTAACAAAATCACAGTGACACTGTTCATGAGTGGAGGTCCCAAAATGTCTCTGTTGAAAATCTGGTTAAAAACACCCCCAGAATAATTGTGTTACAGGTGTGTGTTGTACAGTTTCTATGCATGCTCGTGACTTCACCATTTTTTTATATTTTCACTCCAGATTTTCAACATTGCCATTTTTTTTACACCTCCTTATGAACAGTATGGCTGTCATTTTTCACATCCTTCCTGGAATGTGTTTTCACACCCATGGCGCCAAATGGCACACTGTGCAAAATCACCTATCGGCTAACGAACTGATAAAATCACCAAAGTGATTGCGTTACGGGTGTGCGTGACTTCAATTTTTTATATTTTCACTCCAGATTTTCAGCATTGCCATTTTTTACACCTCTCATGAACAGTACAGCTGTCATTTTTTACATGCTGCCTGAAATGTGTTTTCACACCTGTGGTGCCAAATGGCACAGTTGCTGTGCAAAATCAGCTTTTGGCTAACAAACTGATAGTGTCGCTGTTCATGAGCTGCGGTCACAAAAAGCCCATATTGAAAATTTGGAGTGAAAATACAAAAACCTGCTTAGAGCATTGGGGTTTCCAACTGTAATGCCCTACCATGTAGAGACTGACAGGCGTCAAGGGTGTGAATTGCGATTGTCGGCTATAATGCTCATGCCATTCCACCCCCACCTCCAACCTGCAGCCAATGACAGACATCGAGGTGTGCCATGGACTTTTTGGCCCTAAAGTTCACACCATTCTCCTATACTGCACCCATCTCAACATATTTCTTATGGAATGGGATGAGCATAAGGCGCGAAGACCCCAAGGCACAATGCGACACTTAGCGGAGTCTGCAGTGTAGGGTGAGGTGAAATGGCATGAGCATTATGGGTGACTACCAAAAGGCACACCCCAATGTCTGTCAGTCTCTGCAGGGTGGGGTTGGTGTCAGTTCAATACTTTACTGCCATTCCTATCATGCATCACTCTAACACCTGCACTACCAATGCGAATGCTAGCAAGACAACATTCGGCATTGACAAATACGTGTTAATATTTACATCAGTGATTTAGTGGAAGGGCTGGAAAGAAGGTGTGCCTGTTTGCAGTTGATACGAAAATCTGTAATCAGGTGGACACTCCGGGGGGAGGTGGAGGCCATGAGACAGGACCTGAAGAAACTGGAGGGGTGGTCAAAAACTTGGCAGCTAAAGTTCAGTGAAAAAAACTGTACTGTGATGCACTTAGGATGTAAAAACTCACAAGCAGTATACACTCGGGGGGGGGTCAAGAAAACAGAGCTGGAGAAGGATCTGGGGATCATAATATCCAGTAACCTCAAGGTAGGAGATCAATGCAGCAAGGCAGTGGGAAAGGCAAATGGAATGTTGGCATGCATAGGGAGGGACACTACTAGCAGAAGGAGGGAGGTACTGATGCCTCTCTACAAAGCCATAGTGAGGCCACACTTAGTGTATGGGATACAGTTCATGAGACTGCACTTATGCAAGAACATATATGGCATAGAGAAAGTTCAGAGAAGGGCAACCAAAATGGTGCATGGTATGCAGGGAAAGACACACGAGCAGAGGTGTAAGAAGTTGGACCTGTACACACTGGAGACCAGGAGGGACGGGGGACACGACAAACTTTTAAATATGTAAAAGATAGCAATAAAGTAAAGAAAGGTAGCTTACTTAAAAGGCAGGAAGGGGCTATAACAAGAGGGCATAGCCTAAGATTAGAGGGTGGAAGATACAGAGGGAATGTGAGGGGACATTTCTTCATGGAGAGGGTGGTGGAGACCTGGAACAAACTTCCAGAGGAGGAGGTGGTGGGGGCTAATACAATGGAGAGATTCAAGAAGACATGGGACAAACATTTGGGGTTGAGAAGTGGGGGGAAGGGGAGGGTCAGTGGCAAGGGATATGACTAAAGGGGGCAGAGGCAGACTCGATGGGCAGCTGGGTCCTTTTCTGCCAAAATGATTCTATGATTCTGTGTCAGGCAGCTTTAAAACTCCCATCAGGACAATATTCCACATCTTGACAGCCTTCCTAATTTACTTTTCCAACAACCTGTCTTAGGTCTCATAGTGGTTTAGGGGGTCTGTTGGTAACCCCAACCTTATATTCTCCCCCTCTCCACCACAGCTTTACCCACAGTGATTCCACATAGTCGTGCCCAAGATGGAGTCTTCCTTCATCCCCATTATGCCCCCCCCCCGTTTCTTGATCTTTTTGAAGGAGAGCAAACCCTTGGACTGAGGTCACAATCATAAAGCTACCAACTTTTCGAGGCCTAAAACGGGGACAGCCCATTTTTTTTTTTTTTTTTTTTTTAGGGCTCCCTGCCAGATTTCCGCCCTGGTTATGGCCCCCAGTCTTCCACCTGCTGCCTCTCCATGGTCCCCCAGTCACCCCTGGCTTTTCCCCCTGGAGGGCGGGGCCACAGAACTGATCCCCTATCCAGCCCACAGAACCAATATCTGGTTGGGGGATCCAGCGACAGAGGCTAATTGAAGCTCGGGGAGGGTTTCATAGAGGCGGAGACACCCTTGAGTTTTTTCCTGTTTTTATCCACTGGCGAGCCGTGCATGCAATGACGCCAGCACACCAACGCAGCAGACGCCCCCGGCTTGCCCCATGTAAATGCCTTAACTTCAGCTCAAACACCCAGCCTCCGGGCTGGTGTCACTGCAGCACGGAGCATGTCCCTCACCCACCCTGAAGGAAGGAGAGCTGTCACAGGATGCTCAATCCTTCCTTCCCCCTGCCAGCCCCCAGCGGCCCAAGTCCATTCCCGAACCCGTGTCGCCGGTATGGCGCGAGGTGTGGTGTCCAGTGCCTCAATCCTCAGTGCCACCGGGCTGGCCGGGGCGGTCCATCCTGACCATGACCCCTGCACACCATGTCACTCCCATGGGCACCACCCCAGACAATGCTGCGCACATTCAATTACATTTTGCTGCTTGCTCTGGCCATGCTGCCCCACAGTAACACCAGTAGCAAACATCCAGATTAAAACAATACATCATTCTGCTGCAGCAAGTTCCAATACATACTGTACAGAAAGCTCATTAGAAGCAAACTTGCATTAAATTGTGATCAGACCATTCAAGCTGCATGTATTGCTCTTCCTGACAGTCCCATCCAACCCATTTACGTTCACCTCATTTGCTGAGCAAACTTCACTTCAGTGACTCCCACCACCACACCAGATTGTTTTCACACACTTTCCCTACAGCTGATCAGGTTTGGGTACCTTAGTTCCCTGCTGCCAGTCTCTTTATCTGGAGTCCCTCTCAGCTGTTGGCAGGCAGACGTCCACATGGGCTTGTTTGCACTACTACCCAATCTAATCTAATCTAACAGGAAGGAACATGTGTTACTGTGCTCCCACTGATATGCTTGCAGTGCAACACAGGCACAGGGATTGAATTTGCAAACTGATGTCCAGCCCAAGCAGCACCACAGTGGTGCTGAAATAACTGTCATTTACAGATTAGTAGTCAGCAGAAAAAAACAAGGATTTGTCAATGCCGAATGTTTGATTGCTGGCATTGGCATTGGTAGTGTAGGAGTTAGGGAGATGCATAATAGGAATGGCAGTGAAGTATTGAAATGAAGCCAACCCCACCACCACCCTGCAGAGACTGGCAGGCATTGGGGTGTGCCTTTGGGTCATCAGGCATAACGTCCATGCCATTTCACCACACCCTACCCTGCATACAACAAGTGTCACAGTGTGCCTTGGAGCCTTTGGGCCTTATTCTCACCCCATTCCATAAGAAATATGGTGAGATGGGTGCAGTATAGGAGAATGGGGTGAACTTTGGGGCCGAAGAGTCCAAGGCACACCTCAATGCCTGTCACTGGCTGCAGGGTGTGGGTGGGGGTTGAATGGCAGGAGTATTACAGGCGCCAATCCCAAGTCACACCCCTGATACCTATTAGTCTCTACAGGGCGGGGTGTTATGGTCGGAAACCGTAATGTCCCAGGCATTCGTTGGTATTTTCACTCCAAATTTTAAACATGTTTTTTTTGTGACCCCCATCTCATGAACAGTGGCAATATCAGTTTGTTAGTGAAAAGCTGATTTTGCACAGCAACTATGCCATTTGGCACCACTGGTGCAAAAACACATTTCAAACAGGATGTGAAAAATGACAGCTGTACTGTTCATGGGGAGGTGTAAAAAATGGCAATGTTGAAAATCTGCAGTGAAAATATAAAAAATGGCGAAGTCACTAGAGTGCGAGAAATTGTGCAACACATACCATAATGCAATTAGTTTGGGAATTTTTACAGCAGATTGTCAACACAGGCATTTTGGGACTCGGTCATGAACAGTGTCACTGTAATTTTCTTAATCTGTCCCGAACAGTGATTTCCCACAGTGACCACACATTTCTGTGCCGGAAGTGCGAAAACACATTTCAGCCAGGGTGTGAAAAATGACAGCTGTACTGTTCATAAGGAGGTGTGGAAAAATGCCAGTGTTGAAAATCTGGACTGAAAATATTACAAATTCATGAACTTACGAGGGTGCGTGGAATGCTCACTCGTAACACAGTCATTTTATGGACTTTTGTCAGCAAATTTTTAACATAGCCATTTTAGGATATCTGCTCTTGAACAGTGTCACTGTGATTTTCTTACTCTGTCCCGAACATTGATTTCGCACACCAACTGCGCCATTGTGCGCTACATGCACAAAAACACATTTTGGTCAAGATGTGAAAAACGACAGCTGTACTGCTCATAGGGAGGTGTGGTAAAATAGCAATGTTGAAAATCTGGAGTGAAAATATTAAAAATTTGTGAACTTACAAGCATTCATAGGAACTGCGCAATGCACGCTCGTAACACAGTCATTTTTGGGAATTTTTTCACCAAATTTTCAACTTAGGGTTTTGAGGGGGCCTACCTCATGAACTGTGCCACTGTCGTTTCATTACTCAGTCCTGAAAGGTGGTTCCGTGCAGTAACCGCGAAATCACCTTTCGGGACAGTATAACAAAATGACAGTGACTGAGTTCATGAGGTGGGGCCCAAAACCCTATGTTGAAAATTTGGTGAAAAAATTCCCCAAAATGGCTGAGATATGCACCAAAGTTGAAAAAAACATTTATGCCATTATACAGCTTACCGGCATTTCTTCAGTTCGTGGTCAGCTCTGAAAAGTGCAGACGTGTTCCCGGTCCACCAAAGATCATTGCGCTGGGCTCCGGAGGTGGGTGAGGGGGGGGCAAGACAGTCAAAGAGGGACCTTTTTTTTTCCTTTCCTTCAGCAGGAAGATGACGCTGGACTTTTGCCATGCTGGGGTGGGCTCCCAGTGTGGCAGCTGAAATGTTATTTTTGGGGGGTGGCAGTGGAGCTGATGGGGGATAGGGCACCCCCATCACTCATACTAACTTTTGCCATGCTGGGGTGGGCACCCAGAGTGGCAACTGGAAGTCTTGTATTTTTTTGTGGGGGCGGGGGACAGGGGAGCCGATGGGGGGTTGGGCACCCCCGTTGCCATATGGACATTTGACACACAGGGGTAGGCTCCCAGCGTGGCACCTGGAAGTGTCTTTGGGAGGCAGCAAATGGATGTTTGCCATGCTGGGGTGGTCTCCCAGCATGGCACCTGAAAGTGTGTTTGAGGGGGGCCGCGGAGCCGACGGGGGATTTGGCACCCCCGTCAGCCACATGGTGTACAGGGGGGAGCGCATGAGCTCGCTGGGGTGGGCTCCCAGTGTGCATGTATGTTTTCATGGGGGGAGAGAACTGTCTATGACAGTTCAGATGCAGTGCCGATGTAGGCAATTTGCATACTGCCAATGGCAGTATGCAAATTGTCTGTGGCAGTGTTTTCCTTAGAACTGTACGCCACTGCATCTTAACGCTGTCATAGACAGCTCGGACATTCATTGGTGCAGTGCAGCCATGCCTACAAAAGGGAGCAGGGCGTTGGAAGTGGGGAAGGCACACCTACGAAAACTGGTATGGTGGCACTATGTTTCTTGCACATGCGTGCAAACAAACATAAAAAGGGACAAAACTGGGACAAGTAAGCAAAAAAAGAGACAAAAGTGCCATTTTGCAAAACTTGTGGGGACACTGGGACATGCTGCCTAAAATAGGGACTGTCCTGGGAAAACAGGGACTGTTGATAGCTTTACACAATCATGATTAGGTATATCCCACATTTCCACTGCAGTTCACTCAAATGAGCAGTCGTGATCGGTGGGAGATTATAGCCACCCAGTCTGTCTGGTCTGACTTTGACCAGTTGGCAATCGTGGATGTTGTGAAGATTATCCATGGCTTGCGACCGACTTATTGTAGTTTGGACCCTGGTCCAATGTGCCTCCTGGTGGAGTGCGTAGAGGTCATTGGACCGGTCCTGGCTGAAATTGTTGGGTGTTCATTAGAGACTGGGGTGTTTCTGAACACCCTGAAGGAGGCAGTGGTACATCCCCTTTTGAAAAAGCTTCTCTCGACCCCAATTGTCTCGCCAATTACAGGCCTGTTTCTAACCTTCCTTTTGTGGGCAAGGCTATTGAGAAGGCAGTCATGTTGCAGCTCAAGGAGCATCTTACCACCCACGATATCTACAATCCTCTCCACTCTGGTTTCAGGAAAAGGCATAGTATTGAGATGGCATTGGTTCGGGTACTTAATGATCTCCTGATAGTGAGAGATCGGAGGAGTCATTCCATCTTAGTCCTCCTTGATCTCTCTGCAGTATTTGACATTGTGGACCATGAGATGTTGCTTGAGAGCCTGTGATTACTCTGTGAACTGTCTGGTAAAGTCCTCAGATGGTTTAATCTTTTCTCACAGGCAGGATGTTGACAGCGGAGTCCGGGGTTTTCTCCTTGGACCCTCATGCACTGCCATGTGTGCGTACCGCAGGGCTCTGTGCTTTTACCTATGTTGTTTGCAGTGTATATGCTGCTGTTGAGAGACATTATAAGGTGATACAGGCTGAGTTTTCACTGCTATGCAGATGGTACTCATTTGTATATGTCCTTTGTACCTGAACAAAATGATGCTGTCTAAGTCTTTAATAACTGCCTCTCTGAGATTCAAGAATGGATGAGTGCCAATTGGCTCAGGTTAAACCCGGATAAGACTGAGGTGTCGGTTGTGGACCCAGGTTGTTGGGTAGAGGGGTCACTGGCTGGGCAACCCTCTGGGCTCTGGCTTGGAGGTAACCAGCCATTGACCTCTGACTAAGTGTGGGATCTGAGCATTGTGCTTGATGATGAACTGACACTTAAGTCCCAGGTGTCAGACGTCATTATGACCTCATTTTACCATTCGAGGAACATCGCCTGAATAAAACACCTAGTCCCACCTGAGAATCTTCTGACTCTGGTCCTTGCCTTTATGACCTCAAGCCTTGATTACTGCAATGCCCTATACCTTGGACTGCCAGGGGTGGACGTTCACCACCTGCAGTTGGTGCAGAATGCAGTTGCCAGGTTGTTGACTGGCTTATTGAGATCTTGCCATGTCACACCTGTACTCCACGGACTGCACTGGCTGCTGGTGCAGTGGAGGATCACCTTTAAGGTCGGTCTGCTGACCTAAAATGCCCTACATGGACAGGGACCACGGTATTTGCAAGATCTTCTCTGCCCCTACCACCCCCTTCACCCACTCTGTTCCACCGATGAGGGATTGCTAGAGATTCCCAGGGTCCACCTGACTATGTCTGGAGCTAGATCATTTGCTTTTGCAGCACTGACCCTATGGAATTCTCTACCTCATCAGACTAGAGAGTGCCCGACCATTGAGGCCTTTAAAGCTGCCTTAAAGACTTGTCTTTTTATCTTTGCTTTTCCTGATGTTTAAGTCCTGCTGTTTTTCTATTAACTGGTTTTAAGTATATGTTTTATGGTAATTATGTTTTTACTTATGTCTATGTACAACGCTATGGTCTCTTGGAATAGTGTTTTAGAAATAAAATCGGCTTTGTTTTGCAGCTACAAACTTGACCCTCCATTGTCAATGCCTGTAGGTCCCCCATTTTGCTCTGCAGGCTGCTGGTATTTCTGCCTCTTACCCACCATGCTTCACTTCTTTAGTCTCTGCCCTGGCCGCTCTGCTTCTCCCCCCATCCAATTAGCTCCTCCCACTCCTTTGTTTGCTGTCTACCATTATTCCCACTCTGCCTCATTAAATTAGATGATGGAGTGCTTACTAGGCCCCTTACACTTGTCACCATACTCAGGTCTTCTACTCAGGTTTAAGGGCACTAGCAGGAATAATCCCATAAAGAATTGCCCCCAATCAGTGGTTTAGGCTGGACAAGCTGCCGTTACAAAAATATCCTTTTTTTTTTAAATTGCAAAACTATTACAGTATACTATGTCGTGTGGAAGGTTATTTCATATTTAAATTGTTCTTGGAAAGAAGGCATGTTTCCTGATGTCCCTAACAGGAGTTCTTTCTATCAGCTGCAATTTAAGTCCTCTTAAGTCAAGTTTTGGCTTCTTAAATCCTAAGCCCAAATCCTTAAACAGCTGCTCGTCTTTCAGAATATCACACAGTAGTAACAGATGTCCTCATTCTCCTATTGCTTAGTGTAAATAGCCCCCAGACCCTGAGCCTATCTTCGTAGAGTTTATTTTTATAACTCAGAATAAGTTTAGTAAATCTCCTCTGTGTTTTTTTCAACAAGATATATGTAATTTTTTAAGAAAGAGTTCCAAATCTGGGAACCGTAGTCCAGGTGGGGTGTATGTAGGCCATTTAGAGTGGCAGCAGTACAGCTTCTGATCTATTTATGAAGGCTCTCCTTACACAGTTAATGAAGTAATTAGATTTACTAGCTGTTTGTTTACACTGATAACTTGTTTTGAGGGTGTCACTAAACAAGGATCTGGGGGGACACTGGGATTCATATGGAGAGGCATCACCTGTAGAAAACAGGAGGTTGTTATCCCTCTGTACAGACAGTTGGTAAGACCCCATCTGGAATACTGCATGCAGTTCTGGAGACCCCATCTCCGCAATGACAAAGATAGGATGGAGGCAGTCCAGAGGAGGGCAACTAAAATGGTGCAGGTTCTGCACCAGAAGCCATATGAAGAGAGACTACAGGAGCTTAACCCTTGCAGGGCTGCAGAATGATATATCAGTTCAAAATTCCTATACGTTCTGTCATCAACCTAAGAGTTAATACATATACCTTCGAGGAAAGGAGGGAGAGGGGGGATATGATAGAAACTTTCAAGTACCTCAAGGGAATCAACAATGTAAGCAAAAACAAAACAGGAGTTCACAACAGGAAAAGTGGTGTTACTAGACCAAATCCAGACTGAGCAACACTTAAAGGCTGAGCACTCACCAACCTCAAAAATGGTCAAGGGCACAGGTCATAAGTGGAGAAAAACTATTACTTTATTTAAAGCATAACTAGAAGCGTAAAATGATGGGTTTCAGATGTGTCTACATCCTTTCTCAAAATCTAAAGTAAATCTAAAATCCAGCAGTCAAATATCCTCATTCAATTCACATCATTATGATATCACAGAAAATCCAGGCATGTGATTAGACAAAGTTTCAAAAACCATACCTGGCTACAACATATTCAGAAGAGACAGGGCAGGTAGGAAGGGAGGTGGAGTGGCACTTTACATGAAAGATGGCATAAAGGCCACAGAGATCCAGGAGGAACAAAACAGGGGAAAATATACTGTGGGTTAAGCTGGATAGGAAAATGGGGCCAGCCATCTGCACAGGGGTGGTCTGTAGACCACCAGCCCAGGAGGAAGAAACAGATAGGGAGCTGATGCTACCCATCCAAAGGATGGCAGACAAGGTGGTACTTGTTGGAGACTTCAATATTCCAGATGTGGACTGGAGCCTCCCAGCAGCAGCTTCAACCAGGAGCAGATTTATCCTGGACTTCCTTCAAGGTGCCGTCCTCAAGCAACTGGTTATGGAACCAGCTCAGCAGAAGGCAATACTGGACCTTGTGCTCACAAATGGGGACAGTGTGATGGGAGTAACAACAGGGGAGCACCTGGGAAACAGTGACCACCAGTCACTGTGGTTTGACATCACAGAAGGAGCAGAACCAAACCACAGAAAAACATGTATCCTGGATATTAGTGGGGCAGACTTTGGCAAAATGGGGAGTTGCTTGAAAGAGACATTAATGGGAATGGGGCAGGAATCCGGGGTTGAGGAACAGTAGGCAGTATTTAAAATGGGGATTACAAGGACAACAGAATTATGCACTAAGCAGGTTAGCAAGGGGAAAAGAAAGAGGAGGCCATTATGGTTTTTCAAGGAGGTAGCAGAGAAAGTAAAAGTCAAAAATATTATATTCAGGCAATACAAAAAGAATCAGGCAGAAGGGGAAGTACCAGAAGAAGTAAAGGAAGGCAGGGAGGTCATTAAGGGAAGCCAAGGCTCAGAAAGAAGAGTGCACTGCAAAATCAGTGGATAGAGGAACAAAACCTTCTACAGGCACTTAAGTGAAAAAAGAAAGGCAAAGGGAGGGATAGTGAGACTGAAGAGGGAGGATGGGGGCCGTATGGAGAATGACAACAGTAAAACTAATTTCTGCTCAGTCTTTACTGAGGAAGAGGAGGGTAATGGGCCTGAAGGGCTTACAAGAGGTCTGAACAGAGCAGAAATGGACACAAGTCTCTTTACACAAGAAAGGATCCTGAAGGAACTGGAAGGAATAAGAGTTGATAAAGCAATGGGGCCAGATGAAGTGCACCCTAGGGAACCTAAAAGAACTAAGAGAGACAGTGGCTGAACCTCTGGCAATCCTGTTTAGCCAATCACTGGACATGGGGGACGTACCCAAAGACTGGAGAACAGCAGAAGCAGGCCCCTTATACGAAAACAGGAAAAAAGAGGAAACAGGGAACTACAGACCAGACAGCCTCACCTCGGTAGTGGGGAAGATCACAGAAGCATTACTGAAGGACAGATTGGTGGAACATCTGGTTGCCAAAGGACTGCAGAACCCAAGGCAGCATGGTTTCACCAGGGGGAGGTCATGTCAGACCAACCTCATTGAATTTTTCAACTGGGTGACAAGGGAGGTGGATCAGGGGAGGGCCTGTCTGGACTTCGGCCAAGCCTTTGACACTGTGCCCCATAGAAGGCTATTAAACAAACTAGGGAATATGGGCGTAAGCAGGACAATAGTGCAGTGGGTAGATAACTGGCTAGGCGGCAGGACACAGAGGGTGGTGGCAAATGGTTGTCACTCCACTGAGTAAAGAGTGACCCGTGAGGTACCACAAGGATCAGTGCTGGGAACGGTCCTATTCAACGTCTTTATCAGTGACATTGCGCAGGACCTAGAAGGCAGCATTTTCCTGTTTGCTGATGACACAAAGCTCTGTAACAGAGTGGACACACCAGAGGGTATAGACAGATTGAGGAGGGACCTGCAGAAACTTGAAGAATGGTCATGGGTTTGGCAGTTGAAATTCAATGCAAAGAAGTGCAAGATAATGCATATGGGGCATAAAAACCCTGGAACAACATATCAGTTGGGGGGGTGAGGATACAGCATGCACCAAGCAGAAAAAGGATCTTGGGGTTATCATCTCTGATGACCTCAAGGTAGGGATACAATGTGACAAGGCAGCAGGTAAAGCAAATAGGATGCTGGGATGCACAGACAGGAGCATCACCAGCAGGAAAAGGGAGGTCATAATTCCACTCTACAAGACACTAGTTAGGCCCCACCTTGAGTACAGTGTACAGTTCTGGAGCTCTTACGACACAGACAGGGTAGAGAAGATTCAGAGGAGGGCAACAAAGATGATACATGGATTGCATCACAAGTCCTATGAGGACAGGTTAAAGGACTTGAATATGTACTCCCTGGAGGTGAGGAGGGAGAGAGGGGACATAATAGAGACCTACAAGTACCTTACAGGGAGGAACAGAGTGCAGGAATACACTGTTTTTCAGTGAAAAAGATGTTTAAAGACTAGAGGACATCAGATGAAGTTGGAGGGAGAGCGATTCAGAGGAACCATGTACAAGAATGTCTTCACAGGGAGGGTAGTGGACAAGTGGAACACCCTGCCAGAGGAAGTAGTTGGGGGCTAAAACAATCACGGGATTTAAGAATGTATGGGAGGGGGTCACGTGATGGCTGTCTAGGAGAGAGTAGCACTTCTCTTCCGCTCCTCAACTTGCCCACAAACAAACCCCTTTATTGCCTACCCCAGTGTGTTGACTGAGGCTGAAATTGCTCTGTAAGCTGTCAGAACAGTGCAGTATCAGAACTGGAGCTTTGGAAATGGAAGTTTATACTGTATGAAAAAAGCTTCCTGTGGCACTCCCCGCTGCCCACACCTGAAAAAGACAAGGCCGTGAAGAGGCCTAAGCAGCAAGCTGCCAGCTCAAGCAAAAATCCGACTGGCAACACAGCCCTGACAGAAAAACGATTTTTGGACATAATGAGCCCAATTCAGGAGACAATTTCCACTATATCAGTGGATCTCCAGCAAATTCGCACTTCAGTGGATTCCCTTACAATACAGGTCAGAGACTCTGAGGCATGGCTTATCTCAGTTGAAAAATGTCAGGGGAGAGTAGAGAAAGACAATGCCAATATAAGGCACAGGCTAAAGAAACTAGAGGAGAAGATAGAGGATTTGGAGGGGTGCAGTCGGCGCAACAATTTATTGATCATCGGTCTGCCCAAGTCAGGAGAAGGAAACAAGCCAATACTGTTCATTCAGAGGTTCTGCACTAAAATAGCAGGGCCATCGCCTAATGGCACTACCTACGTTGTTGAGAGGGCACATTGCTCCCTGCGCTCCCCCATCTGCTGTTAGGTGCCCCCCGAGGCCTCTAATTTTCGAGTTGCTGAATTTCAAGGATAAGCAGCACATTCTTGCCAAAATTAAAGAAATTCATGAGCTACAGTGGGAAGGGCACAAAATCAGAACAATTCAAGATCTGCCCCAGTCTGTCTGGGTAAAGCGGCAAGAATTTGTTCACTTGGTTGCTTAAGCAGCAGGCAGGTAGGAAAGAGGGCTGGAGTTATATTCTGTTTTAACTGAAATATTTGAATAGTTTGTAAGTGAAATTAGTTTTATGTGTTAAAAATTATTACCTTGAATTAGAACTGTTACATTGTAACTTTGGTGGTTTGGGGATAGTTGTTTGGCAGGGATACTTAGAGGGAAATTTAAATGTGTTGTTTGCCTGGTGTTTGGGGGAGGGGACATTAGCTGCAATTACCTTGTCTTTAAACAGGAATTACCTTAGCTTTCATTGTTCACTTGGGAGCTTAAGCAGCAGGCAGGTAGGAAAGAGGGCTGGAGTTATATTCTGTTTTAACTGAAATATTTGAATAGTTTGTAAGTGAAATTAGTTTATGTGTTAAAAATTATTACCTTGAATTAGAACTGTTACATTGTAACTTTGGTGGCTTGGGGATAGTTGTTTGGCAGGGATACTTAGAGGGAAATTTAAATGTGTTGTTTGCCTGGTGTTTGGGGGAGGGGACATTAGCTGCAATTACCTTTGTCTTTAAACAGGAATTACCTTGGCTTTCATTGTTCACTTGGGAGCTTAGCATAGAAGGTAGGAAAGAGGGCTGGAGTTATATTCTGTTTTAACTGAAATATTTGAATAGCTTGTAAGTGAAATTAGTTTTATGTGTTAAAAATTATTACCTTGAATTAGAACTGTTACATTGTAACTTTGGTGGCTTGTGGATAGTTGTTTGGCAGGGATACTTAGAGGGAAATTTAAATGTGTTGTTTGCCTGGTGTTTGGTAAGAGTCCTCCCACCCACCCTGTTTTGTATGCCTTCTTAAATACTGAAAAGCCACTGGGGGTTGGGATTGAAGGGCTGAGTATTTCTGTTTGGGACTGAAATTCGAAGCAACAGGAGCTGGTGGACCTGTGACATCATATGGTACCTGATGTCTGCTTACACACACTGTTAGTGGGACCGAACACACACTGGACTGTATGTGTTTGTGAGACTTGGGAACGTTATTGGTGGAGTTGAAATTGGGTTTGTAAATAACTACAGTCAGTATAGAGAGAAACTGTACTCCAGGGGAAAGGGACTGAGAAAAGGGGGTGTGCTATTATAAACAGAGGGGGATAATCAGGGTGGCCATATTCCACCATGGCAGGCACCTTCAGAAGGGTTGTAGGCTGCACAGGCTGTGGGATGGCAATAATTCTAAATTGGGCCTGGAGAGAGGGGAGGCTGCCCACTCTATAGACAGCTATCTTGTATCAGGAGTGAGGTATATTGGTTAAGGAGTAAGCTGTGGGAGCTGGGGGTGTCCAAGGATAAGGGTGGATATGGGCAGCAGAAGGGTGGGCTGAGGGAGGCTGGGGCAACGCCTGAAATTACAGGACGTTATGTTACAGCAAGCAGGAGGGGGATATTAGGGACAGAGGACCCTTAGATAGGGTTGATGCTAAGGGAAAGCGACGGGTGAACATTCTGAATACAAAGAGACTGGAGGGGAAGAGTCAGGAGGGGCTGTTGTGCGGAAGCCTAAAACAGCAGACTGTGGGAAGGGAGCTCCTAAGGTGAACAGTGCAAGAGAGGAAGAAGAGGGTCAGTTTAGAGATGCAGTCAGGGGAAACTCGGATAAGGGGTGGGGGTTGGTGTTAGTAAATGCCAGGAGCTTGGGAAACAAGTTGCCGGAGTTCCAGGCCATGCTGTTCGAGGGGGGGGTGGATGTGGCTGCAGTCACGGAGACGTGGGCCAACAAAAACCATGACTGGGACCTAAATGTACAGGGGTACACTATGCTTAGAAGGATAGAAAGGAGGTCAGAGGGGGTGGAGTGGCTATGTTCATTAGAGATGATATAGAAATTGCTATGGTAGAAGAGGCAGAGGGAAACATGGAGGCCTTATGGGTAACCTTACGATCCCCAGCAGGAGATAAGGTCAAGCTGGGAGTAGCATATAGGCCCCCGGGATGAGTGATGTTCTAGAGGATGGTTTGCTGGACAACATCATTGCCCAGTGTGGTCCAAAAGGGAAGGAGTAGTGTTGATGGGGACCTTAATATGCCAGGTACAAACTGGGAACCATGTCCTCTAAGGTGGCCAAGGAGCAGAGGCTGCTGGATGGCTTCCAGGATGTGTTCTTAACACAGCATGTGATGGAGCCCACAAGGGAGGGGCATGTCCTGGATGTGGTTCTGGCAGATGGGGATCTGGTAAGGGACATGGTTGTACAGGACCCTCTGACTGGGAGTGACCACAATACTGTCTGGTTTCAAATAAGCATGGGGGAGTGGGGGTGAGATCTAGGACACTGGCAGTGGACTTCAGGGGGGCAGACTTTATGGGCATGGGAAATATTCTCAAGGATCACTTGAAGGGGATTACCTCAACGACAAGTGTGGAAAGGAGATGGGAGGTCATAAAACGGGGACTTCATGAGGCAGTCAGGATCTGCGCTAAGTTGAAACGTAAGGGAGCAAGGTCACGTAAACCATGCTGGTGGTCCAGTGAGGTACAGGTAGCAGTCAGAGAAAAGAAGGCGGCCTACAAAAAATATAAAACAACAAGAGGGGATAGGGATAAGGAAATGTACCAGCTTGCATCTAGAAAAGTCACCTGTATGGTGAGGGGAGCAAAGTCCAGTAAAAGAGCAGCGGGTACAGGGGATACATGGAGGGAAAAGGGTTCTTCCGTACATTGGGGAGCAGAGAAACTAAGGGCCATCTCAGCAGATTGAGATCAGAAGGAGGGTGGTGGAAGAGGTGAGGGACCAGGCAGAGGTATTTAATGAGTACTTTGCCTCTGTGTTCACTAGGGAGGGGGATGGGATATCTACAAAGCAAGGCATGAAGAGGATAGAAGCAGCAGGGAGTGGGATCAGGGGAGCAACAGAAATGGAGCAAGAGGGAGGGAAAGGTACCCCAGGGGTGTCACATCTGGATAAGGATAAAAAGACCAGTAAGGGGGAGGGGACGGATGATGCTATCTCCACCATAAGGGTGTGGTTAGCCCTCAAGGCCCTAAAGAAAAACAAATCTCCTGGGCCGGATGGCATTCATCCGAGAGTACTATGGGAATCGGCGGACATACTGGCTGCACCCCTGGTGGAGCTTTTCAGCAGGTCACTTGAGACAGGGAGGGTACCTAGGGATTGGCGTAGAGGCACATGTGGTACCAATCCATAAAGGGGTCGAGGAAGTACCAGGTAACTATAGACCCATCAGTTTGACCTCGGTGGTGGGAAAATTAATGGAGAGTATACTAAAGGAATGATTGGGGGTGTACTTGGAGGAGGTGGGAGGTCTGGATAGTCAGCAACATAGGTTTGTGCCAGGTAGATCATGTCAAACCAACCTTGTGGAGTTCTATGAATGGGTAACATCAGAACTGGACAGGGGTAAGCCTGTGGATGTATTATTCTTGGACTTCAGCAAGGCGTTTGACTCTGTCCCCCACAATGGTCTGGTGGAGAAACTGATGGGGTTAGGAGTAGGCCCTTTGATGGTCAGATGGATTGAAAACTGGCTAGCTGGACGCACTCAGAGAGTAGTGGTCTGTGGGGAGCTCTCGAACCCTAGAGAGGTTAGTAGTGGGGTACCACAGGGCTCGGTCCTGGATCTGATCCTGTTTAATGCATACATATCGGACATCAGGGAGGGTATAGGGTGTGAAATGAGTCTCTTCGTGGATGACTGCAAGATGGGAGCAGTAGTTGAGGGAGCAGAGGGGAGGGTGGCCCTGCAAGGGGACCTGGACACCCTGGAAAGCTGGGCTCACACATGGAAATTAAATTTCAATATCACCAAGTGCAAGGTGTTGCATCTTGGTCGGGAAACCCTAAACACAGGTACACCTTGGGAGGAGGCTGGAGGCCTCAATAGGGGAAAAAGACCTAGGGGTCACGGTGGATACATGTATGAATAACTCTGAGCAGTGCAGGAGAGCAGCTAGCAAGTCAAACAGGATGTTGGGATGCATCATAAGGGGGATCACCTCTAGGAGCAAGGAAGTGATTCTGCCACTGTACAATGGACTGGTTAGACCACACCTTGAGTACTGTGTACAGTACTGGAGACCACACTTGAAGAGGGACATACAGCTCCTGGAGAGGGTACAGAGGAGGGCAACAAAGATGATACGAGGGCTAGGGGATTTGACTTATGAGGACAGACTTGAGGAGCTCTGCCTGTTTTCATTGGAGGAGAGGAGAGGAGAGACAGGGGGGACATGATTGAGGTCTTCAAGTACCTCAAGGGAATAAATAGGGTAAACATGGAGGGGATCTTTAGACTAAAGCAGGGAGGTATCACCAGAGGCATGGTTTGAAGTTGGAAGGTGGAAGGGTGAGGGGAAAAGAGGAGGAGGTTTTTCACTGAGGGGTGGTGGACCCTTGGAATGCACTGCCTGGTGAGCTGGTTCAGAGATCCACAGTGGAGGGCTTCAAGAGAGGGTGGGACAGACACAGAAAGTGGATGTATCAGATGATGACCTGTCCCGGGGGGGGTGGGGATGGATGATAGGGGTTTCTGGAGAACAAGGGATGGGAAGGTCTCGGCATCCAACTAAGGATCTAGGTTCGAGCAGACTCGATAGACCATAAGGCCTAATCTGCTGGCAAATAGTATGTTAGTATGTTAATTCCACCCAGTTTTATCCAAGCTGATAGTAGCTGGTAAGCCATTTTGGGTTCGTTACCCAGCCATCCTGCAGGTTAAACACACCAAGAAGTGGATCCCATATGACACCCTGGAACAGGCAACCACTGATCTAATAGTCCTGCTACCTGACCTTTTTAAGTGAGGCCCAAGGCAATTCTGCTTGTATCTTTTCTCCTTCAGGAGTTCAATGACGGTAAAGTGACTAATTTCTTGTATTTTGGAGTGAGAGGATCTGCTTGCACTTTTCAACTCGCATACGGCTTTATTTTTTGTGGCTTGGGGGCTTGATTGGCACCCATGTGCCACGCATCAGATGCCTTCCCAACTGCTTGAGTAGCCAAGTGTGCGATGGGCCTACTTGAACTGCACTCTAATAGGCCTTGTCTGCAGGACTAACCTAGCTCCGACTTCAGTGATGAGATCTGTAAGTCTGGGGTACCAGAGTACTGTTTGTTTATTTCCCTCCTCTCCCGCGATGAATGAAGCCTGTTTTTGGCACTATCTACATATATTTACCACCTTTTGACAGCAGAAGAGAGAGGAGGGGAGTCATTGGCAACCCCCCCACTTATTCTTTAGGGGTGTGTTTTTTTTTTTTTTCTTTTGTCTTTTGGAGTCATAAATGGAGGCCTTGGTATGGGACTTTTGCAAACTCAATCCAGCTTCCTTAAGGCACTATTGAAATACTAGATATTTGAGCTTCCTTCCTCGCAGTCGGTGAAAAACCAACCAGCCTCTCCTTGTTTTCTTTGCTTTTTTGACTGCTTGATGAGACTTTAGCTTAAGAAAATGCATCGGAATAGGATGTATACTGTGTCCCTATGTTCCGATGAACAATTGCTTTCTTTTGAAACTTATTTGCCTAACAACACTGTTCTGCAATATTTGCATGTTGTTTATTCAGTGGGATTTACACTGTTTGCCTACTATATGTTGTTTGTGGGGGGGGGAGTAGGAGGAGGGATGCAATAAAGGATCTTTCCTAGCTCAGCTCTGTAAACATCGCCTGACAGATCATTGTAGGTGGTACAGTTTGTTAGAACTGGGGGGTAGATATAGTTGTTATTAGATATATGTTGATGATGTTTAAGCATTTGTTGGGTTTTCCTTGGGGGGAGTGGGATTTGGGTCAGAATATGTCAACCTTTCAGATGGATATTCTGTATACAGAGGGGGCGGGAATTGCAAGTGTACAGGAAACTCACTTGCAGAGAGAGGATATCTCCTTCTTTAAAAGAAACTGGGTAGGACAAGTTTTTGGTTCTGGCATCTCTTCTAAACGGTGGGTACTATTATTCTGATTTCCAAGACAGTTTCCTTTGCCATGACGCAAGAATGGTGGGACCCATCAGGGCGATACGTAATAGTTAAGGGCACCTTGGAATAATTTCCCGTACTAACAGGTTCCACATATGGCCTAAATGCAGATTCCCCACATTCCTTTACCCAGTTGCTTTCTTTGGTGTCCCTCAACACCCCTAGTACTGATCTTCTTAGGTGGGGACTGGAATCTGGTCCCCCAAACAGAACTAGATCGATCAGACAAAAAGAGGTTGGGGTTATCCCCGACTCAACAGGCCCTGCATGACTTCATATCTGGTGCGGGTCTAGTCGATGTCTGTCAGACTTTGCACCCCTCAGATAGACAGTACTTCTATTATTCTCCTCCCCATGGTATACTCTCCCATATAGACTACTGGCTAATGAACACTTTCAGCCTCCCAGGCATCCTAGAGATATCCATTCACTCCTGAGTGTTATCAGATTATGCCCCGGTCAGCATTTCTTATTTACTGAATTCAGGAGTTTGAAGAGAATCTCTCTGGTGCCTCAGTACTCTGTTGCTCCAGATCCCTGACACCTTGACCCATACTCAAGATCTTATCTGTACATTCCTAGAAATTAATATGTGTTCAGTAGAAAGAGTTGGCACAGTATAGGCTGCTCTCAAATGTGCCCTTCGGGGCAATTTCATCCGCAACTCGGCCACCCAAGCTCGGAAAATCAAGTTTCTTCTGAGCTCCCTCCTAGATGAAATCTGTTGACGGGAATCTTCCCTCCAACGTACCTCATCTGAAGCAGACTGGGCTGAACTTCACCGCCTGCAGTTGCAGTTCTCAGACCTAATGGCACAGAAGGCAGAGTTGGCTCTTCACCGCACCAGGTTGAGGTACTTGGAGTCAGGAGAGAAAGCCAGGAAACTTCTAGCCCTCAGACTGAGACAGGCCAAATCAGCAAAATTTATTCTGGGTCTAAGGGCATCACCAATAGTTTCCGATCCCAGGGACATTGTCACAATTTTGGGAGAATATTAAAGGAAGCTCTACTCATTGGAGGATTCGTCCCCCATGTCAAATCAAGACATCAGGGAATATTTATATTTCATAGCTCTCCCTGAATTGCCCCCCCCCACCTTATAGAGCATCTAGGCACTAAAATCTCCCTTGCTGAGGTTCAATATGTCATTAAGCAACTACCCCAAGATAAAGCTCCTGCACCAGATGGCTTACCCAACAATCTATATAAAGCTTGTATCCCAGTTTTTCCCGCTGCTGACAGAAGTCTTCAATTCATGGTTTTCCCATGGAGTACAAGCTTCTTAACAGCCCTGATCATCCTGATCCCTAAATTGGGTAAAGATCCACTGTGCCCTGGGAGCTACCATCCAATCTCCCTCTTGAACTCTGATGTCAAGATTCATGCCAAAATCCTGACCAGTCGCCTTTTTCCGATTATCGGAGGGGTTATTGGTAGGGAGCAGGTGGGATTCATAGTGGGGAGGATATCAGGAGACCATATGAGGAAGTTCCTTCACCTGCTAGTGGCGTTGAATGAGTCAGAGGTCCCAGCAGTCCTGGTCTCCCTCGATGCCAAGAAAGCCTTCTACCATAGGTCTTGGCAGTATTTGTTTGCTTCCCTGCAACAATTCAGAATCCCAGAGGATTTTATTAAGTGAGTCAAAGTCCTTTATACCCTCCCATCAGCTCAAATGTAGTGTAATGGGTGCCAATCATATTCCTTTCCCCTAGAGATTGGTACTGGACAAGGCTTCCCCCTTTCCCCTTTTCTTTTCAACTTCTACTTGGAGACCCTAATCCAGAAAATTATTGCTTCTCCCCCTATCAAAGGCATCCAGATAGAGGTGAAAAGATATGTCCAGTTGGCCTATGCTGATGATCTCCTCCTGCACACAGAGGACCCAAAGGTATCTATACCTGTTCTCTTGGTGGAGTTGGATAGTTTTTCTGCAGTCTCTTATTATAAATTGAACCTCTCCAAGACGAAGATTTTTTCCCTTAATACGTATGCCAGGAAATCAAATTGTGACCAATTTGGTCTGTTCTGGGAACCCAAGGTACTCGTATATCTGGGGATCAGTGTCACCAGAGATACCCGTACCATGGTCAAAAAAAACTTCTCTAATATGGTGCGAACAGTCCAAGCAGGCTAGGACTGATGGGGAGCATTGCCTCTATCTATCTGGTGTCACATTAATGTTCTTAAAATGAACGTTCTACCAAGGTTACTTTATTCTATGTGGGTATGCCAAGGTTCATTTCTCCCAAATCCTTGTTTATAAAGCTGCAGAAAATGTTCAACTCCTTCCTCTGGAAAGGCAAGATGGGGAGATAAGCTTATTTCAAACTAAAGGCTCCAAAACTGCAGGGCGAGCTTGCCTTACCCTCTCTTTTTACTTACTACAGTGCTCAACACATCAGCAAGGTGGCACTTTGGTCCAAGGAGGACCCCCCTGGGGCTGAAGATGCCTACCTTCCCATTTGGCTGGATATAGAGAGGGATCTGGAACATAGATTTGCTAGTTCACTTTCGGCTCTGGCCTATCTAACTCCTTCCCACCTCCCATACCCACTCAGAGCCTCTCCTGTGGGGTGGTCATTAAAGGCCTGCAGCAGATCCAAAGGCATCTGTCGTAGGATTGGTACCGTTCTCCTACCCAATCCCTTTTTAACAGCCTTCACTTTCAGATTGGACATCGACATCATCTCATTCCTCCCTCATTCCTTCCCAAGCTGAAGGATACTACCTTAGCAGATTTCCTTCAGGGAAATGAGTTTACCCCTTTCCTACCCACCAAAACTGGTTTCAGCTCTGTTCTAGTGATATATTTACGTATTTGCAACTCAAAAATGCAATACTTTCCTTTCTGGGTACAAAATCCCAGAGTGTGGTACCATCAGAGGGACAAACACTTTCTTTTCAGGTGGCAGTCCAGCCACATGCAGTATCAAAGGTATACAAACAACTCCTGGCAGTTGACTCCTGTCTCCCATTGGAGGTTTGTTACTACTGAGTCCAAGAACTCTCTCTCTTCCAGTGGAATCAGAGTTCTGGCAGAAAGTGTGGAGCATGGTCTATAAGTATATCAAACAAGATAGATTACACCTGACCCAATTCAACATCATGCATAATTTATACTATACCCTGATAAAATTGCACAAAATAGTTTGGATTCCTTACCCTGATTGCTCCCACTGTAAGCAAGCCCTTGGGTCATTATATCATATACAGTGGGATTGCCCCCGCACTCAGGTTTTCTGAAATTCCATTAGGCAGGTTTTGGACCCACTTCTTGAGCTAGAGCCATTGTTCACCCCAGAGTGTTGTCTACTGGCCATATATCCCCCTGGGACACCCAAGATAAGGAAAGCTCACCTAGCCCTAGTGGCATATGTGGCCAAATTGGTCATGCTTAGACACTGGACAGAAAATCACCTTCCTCCAGTTATGGAATGGTATTGGGAGGCCTTGTTCACCATTCAACTGGAGAAACACGTCGCATATATGCATCATAGACTCCATGTCTATCAACATGTTTGGGAGCCCCTGTTGGCCCTGCTCTTCTTATTGAAACCTTAGGAAATACAGATTCTCCCTTTTTATGTTGGTTCGCGTGTGCAACAGCCAACATATTGTATTAGTAGCAGATTTGAAGGTGCGGTCTCTGTGGGCGAATGCAGGGCACACATCAGTAGGTGCGTCCCTCATTCCCCAATAAGGCAGCTGCAGGCACTGACACCAGGGATACATCAAGTGGCCACCAGATCTAAGAAAAGGTCTGCTGCAATCATGCAGCGGCACAATAACATGCCCTCCTGACGTGTCTGTCCCAGTTAAACCCTGCTGTGCAGAGTTCCCCTGACCCACTTCATTTGCCGACAGGGGAGCCCACTCCCCGTTGGCATAATGCCCCCCTCCCATTTAAACTGTATGCCGAGTTGGTGCCTAGTCCCCCTCAGTATCATACACCCCCCCCAAAAGTCTTTCTTCGCAAATTTGCAATCTTTTCATGCCATTTTTTAACACTGCCATTTTTTCACACCTCCTTGTGAACAGTACAGCTGTCATTTTTCACATCCTGCCCAAAATATGTTTTTACACCTGTGGTGCACAATGGCGTGGTCGCTGTGGGAAATCAACTTTTAGGACACATTAACAAAATCACAGTGCCACTGTTCATGAGGGGAGGTCCCAAAATGCCTATGTTGAAAATGTGGTTAAAAAAATCCCGAAAATAATTGGGTTACAGACATATGTTGCACATTTTCTATGCATGCTCATGACTTCACTCATTTTTTATATTTTCACTCCAGATTTTTAACATTGCCATTTTTTTTATGCCTCCTCATGAACAATACAGTTGCCATTTTTCACATCCTGCCCAAAATGTGCTCTCGTCCCCATGTTGCCGAATGGCATAGCCACTGTGTAAAACCACCTTTTAGCAAACAAACTGATAGTGCCGCTTGAAAAGAAGCAACACATACTCCCCCCACAATCTGTGCAGGAGTGAAGTTAGGACAAGAAACACTATGAGCAAGGAAAGAAACAAGCATTTGTTAATGCTGAACGTTGTCTCACTGGCATTGGCATTGGTAGTACAGGAGTTAGAGATGCATAATAAGAATGGCAGTGACGTCAGTATTGTTATTTTATGTATTGTTATTAAGCAGCTCCAAGTTTCTTTGTCTACTCCTGCCATGTATGCTGTCAGCCGTAGGCCCTTATCTGCAGACAGTGTCTATGTATTTATGTATCTATAAGGCAATTGGTGTTTAAACCATCTCAAATTAATTCAACACTTAATTAGATCACCAATGACCCCATAAAAGCTTACTGAAACATTCTATAAAGCTTAAATAGTATTTAATTAATGGATTTGTTTTTTTCCCCCATACAAATAGATGTGTATTAAATGCCGTAATAAATGAGTGTTAATTATGGCATTTAATACACGGTTCTTTTTGTGACAGAAAGTGCGAGCCGAAAACACTGCATCACGACCACAAGACGCTGTTTATCTCTGCCAGCATGAGTCTATGTTTTCTATCCAACTCCCTTACCAACATCTCGCTCTCTTTTCATCCCCCTCTCACTGCAGGTCAAAGGTCAGCAGCTCAACCAGTCAGATAACAGCAACATCCATGAGGAAACCACCAACTCTAAAACTTTACAATTAATTTCAAATAATCCGGTTAATGTTACTTTTTGGTTGCTCAGCAGTTGTTTTAAATGAAGCTGTTAAACTCTTGCAATGCACCACAAAGGTACCCCTCCTTTTTTCTTTTTCCCACCAAGCTCACAGATTAAAATCTAATGTAAGATGAGCAGAGCATGCACTGGCAACCAAGGTGACTCCTGTCACTCGATTCTGGCCGGTGTTGACGATCGTTGATGGGGGGGCCACTACCACCAAGGCACCTTCACTTGTAGTTCCCAGGCTGGCGATTGGGGAAGGGATCACTAGAACACCAGTTGAATTTTTATTTTGAAAAGGTCATGGATTGGCAAGAAAGGACAGGGAGTGACCACTAGATCACCAGTGAGATTTTTGTTATGAAAGGGACAGCGAGTGGCAAGCAGAGACAGGGAAGGACCACTAGACCATCAGTTGAATTTTTATTATTAAAAGATTGGGGATTGCAGTGTGGCCTGACCAGGCAGAAGATGGCAGCATAGTTCAGAATCTCTGCAGGAATGACTGCGATCTAACCTCATCCAGCCTTCACCAGACCTTTCTTTGGTACCACCTCCTGTGACCATCCTGTAATCTTACTGCTTGACACAGTTTGTAAGTCATTTTTGGTCCATTTGGTCCATCATCTACGTATATTCAATTATTCTACACTGTACTGCAGCATACTAGGCCTTCAGCATTATGGCAGATCTCCAAGTACAGCAAAGCTCACTTGCTAGAGTGGAAGTAATGTTTTCTAAACTGATGGCTGAGATTAAGGATCTAAAAACCTCCACCCAACAGAATGCGACCACTGTTGAAACTTTTAGCCAGAAAATTGCATTTAATGAGAAAGCAATGGCCTGTAACACCACTGCTATTCATGACCTCCAGGCTACTGTCAGCAATCAAGATTGAGCTATTAAATCCCTACAAGCCAAAATTGACGATATTGAAAATCATAATCGTCACAACAATTTACGATTTTTTGGCTTACCTGAAGGTGTAGAATTATTACATGTGCTGTCTGCAATGCTAAACTGCCTCCTGACCTAACGTTAATCATTGAGCGGTCTCTCCACACTCTGGGTCCCAGGCCAACATCAGACCAGCCACCAAGGCCTATCATTGCTCACTTCTTGAACTATTCCCACACAGAATTAATACTGAAATGGGCCAGAGAAATGGGGAAACTTCAGTGGCAAGAGTTTAATATTTCCATCTACAGAGACTTTTCAAAAGATTTAACCATCAGAAAGAAGGCCTACAATCCACTTAAACAAATCCTCCACCAAAGAAGCATTAAATTTGCTCTACATTACCCCATGACACTACGCTTTTTCTCAGGCTCTTCCTTCAAGGATTTTGAAACCCCTGATACCTTAGCCAACTATCTGGAGGTCTCTCTCTGCAATCTTACCCTGGGAGGTTCAGCAGCAATTGGCAACCCAAACACAGCTTTGGTATCCACATGGAGGGTGGACGACGAGGTACAGGAACATGGGGAAAGTGTTGTAGAACTTGCAGCTCCAAGCAGCAACGCAGCAACTGATTTGACCCCAAGGCAATCAACACAGCTGCAAGAGAAGCTTCTGTCAGGGCATTATTCTTCAAGACTTTCACGCTGTTCTAGCGAGGTTTCACCCCAAACACCCCAAGCTGCAGCCTCTTACCTTCAAATCAACCCGTCTATTCCCTTGAGTAATAAGTTTGCTCTCTTAGAGGATGACATACACTCCTTGCAGGAGGATCTTTCCCCTCAAATTTCAGATGAACATCCCTCTAATTTGGGCCATGTGCCTCAGGGAAGTATTTCTGCCAGTACTTCATGGGCAGAAGTTGTTGCAAGTTCTCCCCTCAAATCTTTAGAGCTGCCCAAAAAGAAACGTAGGGCAAAGTCCAAAAGCAAGAACATCAATAGTCTCAATCCTGCTAATAAATCGAAGGTGTCATGAGCTTATATGGTCAGTAATATGGTCACAGTTGCTATATCTTGGTAGGTTTTGCTTCCATGATACTTAAAGGGAGTGCCAGCACACTTTTTCTGCCTAGCCGCCTGCTCTACAGTCTATGCTACCTGGTTTCTTTCGCTCCCAGTGGGTGCAGAAAGCAAAGGCTGTACATCGCGGTGCGATCAAGTTTGCTTTTTGTTGCAGTGTTTAAACGAGCAGCTTAAAGGTCTTCAAGGGAACTTTGGCATATCAGCAATGCTTTTCTAACCCATTATTTTAGTGTTAGATCTTATACATTACCTCACTAAACAGGCTCCCTTTATCTAGCCTTTTACTCTCCAGTTTAGCAGTGCATCAGGTTTAAAGTCCTTTGGCTGTTTAGTTGCATATCTTCAATCAGTATGCATCTTGATTATTGCTTTTTCCTTTTTCATATGTGAATTATTATATATTACAAGGTAACTTAACCCTTCCCTCTCCTGATGACAGGTTCTTAAGTATTATTAGCAACTACATTTAATATATCACCTTCCCTTCGCTCCATTATTCTTACTACCTCCTGTTTACAATGTGGAACTATCATTAGCACTCAACAAGGTGGGCTATGTTTGGTGTACTGTTGCAAAGGATTGTCAATCTACATCTTCCTTATCCTCCTTATTTTACTCGAAGCCTACAGCTATTATAGAAATCCACTGCTGTGTGGTCCCTCCTCTTTTGGCGCTCACTGGGCATAGTTTTCTAGACCTAGTCACCCCATATAACACCTATTTAGGCGATTTTCGAGTAATCGGAGCTGATCTTTACTATGACTATCTCTTCTGTCTACAGTTATCACCGAAACCTATACCTCTCCACATAATCCTGATTTGCATTTGGCTCAGGGCATAATCTCCCCTTTCTTCTTTCCCCTTAATATTGTATTTATTATGTACATACTGTGTTGCACTGCAAAGTATACTCAGAGTCACTCTAATGTGGTAATGATCTACTTTTCCTTTTATATTTTTTCATTTGCATTCCACCTGGCTCCCTGAATTCCTTGCTCTATGTCTAGGCTATACTGGCATTGCATGTATGGTTCTTTTATTTACTGTTATTTCGAGTTGGTATACCTTGTACTGTTACTTCTAATGTTTATAAATAAGTTCTGGTGTTTAGCTTTATCCTTATACTTTGTCCTGTTAGCTTAGAATTAAGCTGAGGTTATTACAGTCCCCTGCCTTTCTAGGTATTATTCCCTTTCAGTTTAGCTTATCAGGAATACTTACTTTATTATATTACTGGGATCAGACTTAGGTTTGGGCTGATATTTATAACCGGTCCTCTCTAGCCTCCTCCCTACATCGATGCCGCAGAGTATGGTGAGAGAGTCTGTTAGCCAGTTGGCTGACTCATATCTCCTCACACCCATAAAATGTTTTCTTTGTTATTTAGCTTACCAGTATTGTTGTTGTTGTTAATGACTTTTCTCCTTCCCTATCTCTATTCTAACTTTAATAAAGTATCTGTGCTACTCATGTGTCATACATCTCACTTTGTTTGGCTTGAACGTTCCTGCCACTCTTTGCATATACATAAGCTCTCTATATTGTATTCTAATCATCCTCTGCCTCATTTATTTGTCTCTTCACACTCCAGTGATTATTCCCCTTTCTTTAACACTAACAATATGAGTGACATACTTTTATATACATGGAATGTGAAGGGACTTAATTATCCTTGTAAGCAGGAGCAAATTCTTTCACATCTCAAAAAACATAAAACACAAATTGCTTTCCTTCAAGGAACACAATTATTAGCAGAGGATGTTCACAGACTTAAAAATGATTGGGTCGGTCAGATCTACAAATCATCCTATACCTCAAAAAAAAGAGGAGTTGCTATTCTTATTCATAAGAGTCTCAAATGGTACCTTGTGAACTCCATTTCCAATACTGACGGCAGATGGGTGATGGTCAAACTGAATACCAACTCTGGTCCTCTTCTGCTTGTTAATGTCTATGCACCCAACTCCGATTCCCAGGAGTTCTTTCATAATTTAGCTCAACAGATTCTATCCTTTAACACTAATAATACACCAGTTATTCTTGGACGGGATCTTAACTTAGCTTTAGAGGCCAGCATTGACAGAAGTAGCTCCACTACAGAGGCCCACCCTAGAAGTATTAAAGCCCTCTCATTACTAATGCAAGATGCTGGATTAGCTGATATATGGCGCCTCCTTCACCGCCGTGATCGAGAATTTACTTTTTACTCCTCTCTACATAAGACATACAGTAGAATTGACTACTGGTTAGCCTCTCCTGTTATAATGGAAAAAAACAGAACAAAAACTACCTTTTGACCCTAGGCTATTCCTTCTAGGCATCCTTATCCCCAGTAGCTCACTCCTCACACATGCACATTTTAGATGGCTAAACATACTTTCTCTTCTGGTCAAACGTCTGATTCTTATGAAATGGAAATCAACTCTGGTGCCTTCTCTTTCAGATGTTCTTCAAAGCCTCTCTCAGTATGCCTCCCTAGACTGATTATCTCATGTTACTCATAACCAACTCACTGTATATGACAGATGTTGGCAGGATTACTTCAAGTACATTGAGCCTAGTTCTTCTAGACCCTAATTCTTAGGGATATTTAGCCCTCATTCTTATTTTGCTCTCAGATTAGGTTTTCTCAAAACTTTTGTGCACAGATTTCTCTTCTTTTTTTCTTCTTCCCCCCTGTTTTATCCCTCTCTCTTTCTCTTCTTCCTAGCTTTTTTCTATCTTCTTTCTTTCCTTGCACACTTTTCTCTTATCTTCACCTCTCCATTACTGAACATTGTTCATATTACCACATTTATCACTTTTTGCAATTTACTGATTGCCTTGCCATAGCCTGCCCTAGCATGTATTTCGTACATGGTTGCTATTTCTGATCCTATAATGCCCTATTGATTGTAACCCTTCTGCTCTCCACTTACGTCCTGTCTAGGTTTGTGTTTTATTATCAATACATGTATATAAGGCCTCTCCAATATGTTTATCCTAAATACTGTGTTTTGTTTAGTGATATTTTATACCTTACATTGAGGATAGTCTTCTACTGTATTAGATGTGTGCTTTCCTATATACTCGAATTTCAATAAAAAGATAAAGTGAAAATAAAATATGCTGTAGCAGGGCTACAGTTGAACACAGCCTCCTGAAGCCATGCTGTGCAGAGTAGGCATGATAAGATAAGAAATACAGCATGACCCCAAAACATTAGGATGATATTGAGAATGTAGAGTGAGACAGAGTGTTGCCACTGTCTAACATGGCCCATAATTCCAGAAATGTTTCCCAATAATGTTACAGTAAATCAAGACCGAAATCAGGTCTCAGCCATGATGTTTTAAGGTGCCCCCTTCCGTCACCAGCAACACCACCCAGACAGACATTAAATAGCTGTTTTAGGTCCTGCTTGTCAAATATTTTTGCTTAAAACTCACTGCTGGTGATGCCAGACAGGGCCTACAAATCCAGAAATGTTTACCAAAAAATGTTACATCAAACTGAGACTGAAATCTGCTGTCAGTCCTGATGTTTTATAGTGCCCCACCAGCAACCAGACATTAAAATGCTGTTTTGGCCACTGTTTACAATTGTTTTTAGGCTACGTCTTGTTTCTGCGAGTGTAGCACAGGCAGTAAATGTCCAGAAACATTGCAGGAAAAATGGTACATTAAATTCAGGCAGAAATCTGGTCTCAACCATGATGTTTTGGGGGTGCCCCCCACCCCTCACCACCCAGACATTAAATAGCTGTTTCAGAGCCTGTTTGTCAAATATTTCTGCCTGAAACTCACTGCTGCTGGTGCCAAACCGGGCCTACAAGTCCAGAAATGTTTACCAAAAAATGTTACATCAAATTGAGACTGAAATGTGGAATCAGTCCTGATGTTTTAGGGTGCCCCCAAGCACCCAGACATTAGAATGCTGTTTTGGCCACTGTTTACAACTGTTTTTCGGCCACATCTTGTTTCTGCGAGTGCAGCACAGGCAGTAAATGTCTAGAAATGTTGCCTAAAAAATGGTACATTAAATTCAGACAGAAATCTGGTCTCAGCCATGATGTTTTATTGCACCCAAACCACCACCTGGACCAAACAGTGGTCTTTGGTGCACTGTTTACAATTGTTTTTTGGCCACATCTTGTTTCTGTGAGTGCAGCACAGTCCAGATATGTTGCAGGAAAAATGGTACATTAAATTGAGACAGAAATGTGGTGTCATTCTTAATGTTTTATGGTGTACCACCACCTCAGGGACCTGAAAATGGGTGCCAACCCATACAAAGAAAATGAATTCCTCCTGCAAAATGCTGCTGCTACTTGTAATTCTTTCCTCCTCCTGCTACTGTTTTAATTGATTGAGATAGAAATGTACAATTACCATTTCCCTGACTCCTATGCTGCGGTACTGATTGTCTAGCTATGTTGACTGACTGACTCTGAGATAGTAGCTTGCCTGGTGGTGGTGAGTGAATGACATTTTGGGGCACTGCAGCTTGCTGCCTGCTGCTGTCTCTGACTACTACTTGCCAAGTTGCCACAATAACTATTGTTCTGGATGGTTGGTGCCTGGTGGATTACCTTCACATAGTCCATACTGCTGCTGCTGAACACGTAAGTATATGTCTTCATTTTTTTCCTGTGCAAGGTAAGGGTGTTGGTGGATTGGTATTATGGCATCTTGAGTTCTAATATGCTACCTTGACCTGAAGTTGTTATCACTTGTCCTTGAAGAAGTCCTTGAACCCTTGACAAAGGTCCTCAATCTATAACTAAGGATGTCCCAGTTCCCATCTCACTGGAAACAGGTGACCATCACACCGGTACACAAAAGTGGAGACAAATCACTGCACTCCAACTACAGACCTATCTCCATCCTCCCTCCATTGTCTAAGGCCCTGGAGCGCATCACCTCAGACCAATTAGTCAAGTACCTGGAAAAATACTGCATCCAGTGTCCTGAGCAACATGGTTTCTGAAAAGAGCACAGTACCACCACTGCACTATTAGAATTCACAGGCTTCATCCATACCACACTTGATTAAGGAAACTGTGTAGGGGCAGTATTCATCGACCTTATGAAAGCCTTTGATACTGTGAACCACCCACTCCTACTCAAGCAATTATCAAACATTGGGCTCTCCAATGAAGCACTACTCTGGTTTTCAAGCTACCTTGGGGAGAGGGTCCAGCAGGTTAGGATTGCCGGTGTTACCTTGGAAGAAAAGCCAGTCCTTTCAGGGGTCCCACAGGGGTCCATCCTGGGACCACTACTCTTCAGCCTCTTCCTCAACGACCTTCCCAGTGTCTGTCACCAGAAATTACTGCTCTACGCCGATGATGCAGTCATGTTCACCAACCACCAAAACGCAGAGCTCCTCGAGAAACAATTACAGCTTGAATTCATGTGCATCAAAGAATGGTTCAAGTCACACAAACTGGTCATGAACTACAGCAAAACAAAGGTTATGACTTTCTACAATGCCAGGAGCAAGTACAAATCCCATGACCTCACGATCCTAAACCAAACAGGGACCTTACTTGAACACGTTCCTGATTTGAAATACCTAGGTGTCACATTGGACAGCTCACTGTCCTACCATCGGCACATAGATTCTGTCGCCAAAGCCACCAACATCCGTATAGGCCTGCTCTACAGGCACAAACACTGCATGATTCCTGACACTCTCCGGTTGGCTATCAACAGCTCTGTCACCTCCATCATCGATTACGGGCTAGCAATTTATGGCTCTGCCTCCGCCTCTGCCCTCCACAGAATTACAGTTGCACTCAACAAAGCATGCAGGCTGCTAACTGGGGCTGATCGACTTACCTACACTTGTGACCTGTACACTCGGGCAGGATGGCTACCTCTCATCAGCCGGATACAGTATCAAACCTGCCTCTTAGCCAAAAAAGTCCTCCTCGGGGTCATTCCCCCAGGCATTGAAAAGCTACTTATTGACCACCACAGCACCCAGAAAACTAGAAGTTCACAACAACTAACCTTTCTTGTCCCCAGATGCCGGACTACCATGGGCCAGAGGACCTTTGCCCACAGAGCACCACAATGGTACAATACTCTCAACAAAGAAACTCTTACTGCTGCTGCTCTTGGCCCTTTTAAGAGACAACTCTGACTTCATCTCATTTCAACTAATCATTGTGACTGCCTCGCCTAATCAGGGGCCCCGTTCCTGCCCTCCACTTCAGTCTTGAAGCTTCTCTCTCCGCTTGCCTCCTTCTACCTGCCTACCCCTTGCCCCTCTCCTTTCCTCCCTGGGGCATCTCCTGACTTTATCCCTCCCTCCCTCCCTTTAGAGCTCTTACCCTCACCTCTACTTTCCGACAATGGCCTTCCTGCCTGCATACCCCCTTCCCTCTCACCTGCAGTGCTTATTTCCAAGATTGCCCTTGGCTGGTTATGTCATGCTAGCTAATATTTGGCACATTTTGAATTACTGGAATTTCCTAAGCCTCAGTCTCTTACTTCTTGTTATTGTGTAACTATGTATTATTATGTTGACCTTTGTATGTATGTACCCCCCCATTCCTTCGACGTGGGACCTTTGTAAATGAGCAGTTCCGGCTCAAAGGTATTTGTAATCCTAGATTTCAATAAAATAAAAAATTAAAAAATGCTTTTACTGCTCTTATATTATTTTTCAGTGTACTGTGGATGACATCATGACAGGCCGGGAGAGAGAGGGAGATCTATGGATCTTTGAATGCACCGCATTTCCCAATTTCCCAACGCAGACGGTAAGTATTGGAATTTTTATACTAGTGTGGTATGTCTGTTACTGCCATCTGATTGTCTGAGTTTGATAGTAATTGTGTTATTTTTTGCTTTTGTCAACATCAGGAATTCTGGCAAAGTTAAGTCTCGTTCCATCCTGCTGCCGCTGCTGCTGCTGGCTGCTCAACCAGATCTGTGGCATTTATTTAATTATGTGATGGTTCCACTTTCACAGTCCTTGAGGTAAGTGTTTCTTAATTTTTTATGGTCTTCTGTGGTGGGGTGGTTGGTGGACTGTCACGGGTGGTGGGGGGACTTTTTAACAATCCTCAAAATGTGTTCTTATTTTTATTTTATTTCAAGGTACACAGTGCTGATAGGGGAAGGGGAATGCCTGCTAGTGTTACTATGCTTCATCATGGACCTTGGTCTGGAGTCATGTGCACCACACAGCATGTTCCTGTGGGGAATGTCCACAGTTTAATGACATCGCGGGGTATGGTAAGTATACATTTTTTTCTCTGTTTCTTCTTCTTCCAACTTGTTAAGTAAAACTAGGTATGCAGATTGATGAATATCCAACATTTGTTCTTATCTTTGGTCTTGCTTAGGTCATTTTTCCTCTGTTGAGATTTTAGTATGTCGTATCTTGATGACTACATCAATCCAGGCCCTGCAGGAGCTGTGTTGTGTCTGTGGAAGACAGGGTATTGCTTGAACTGTGATGTTGGCCACTGGACTGGTGTCCATACCATTACTATTAATGAGTAATAACCACTGTCCCCCATATACAGGGAGGAACTATATGAGAACACAGATGGTTGAGATGGTGTTTAGTAAATTATTAGGTGGAGGGGGTTAATGTCTTGTCTAATCAACTGAGATTGCATAGCTGCAGTAATCATGAACATTTTGAATCCATTCCAAATTGAAGACAGCAGGACCCTCCCCCCCCAAAAACCATTGCGGTTTCAGTGTACATTTAACCTGGTACTGTAACATAAGTAACATTTTTGGGGGGATTTGATGTTGTAAGTTGTTAAGCCTCTTCGTGATTACTTTTGTAATTAATGACTCGCATCATTAAAGGTGGCCACCATTCACCATTTCTCAAAATGTGTTCAACTTGAGGTGTTAACTGTTGAATTAGCATGTTACATTCATATGCTACTTGTACTAATCTAGGAGCCAGGGTTCTTGTACATGTCACCGATACTAAGTGGCAGAAAAATTTTTTCAGTCACATGGAGTGCATGGGTGTGTCAAGTCAGATCAGGTGACGAGAGGGGGCAGTGGGGCAGTGTGGAATTTGCCATCATGGGCACTCTTAAAGACATCCAGACAACATATCTTGCTGTAAGATGGGGCTGATATAGTCAACATGAAAAGTAAAATATTTTTGGAAGAAAAACATTATAACTGTAATCATGCAATTGCAAAATCTTTATGGTTATGATAATTACATTGCTGCTACTTTATATAGGCTTAAGGGGCTGGTGGTGAGGTGACCAATCAATGAGTTATGGCAAAGGGTGATCAAATGGAGGCAGTATGGCGCAGTGGGTTAAGGCTCTGAGCTGCAAATCTGGAGACCTGGGTTTGAATCCCACAGCCCCCCTAGGTGCATACTGTGTGACCCTGAGCAAGTCACTTAACTTCCTTGTGCTCCCAGGTTGCACCTGCAAACAAGCTTTCAGCTTAGTGTGTCTCACCTGGTAAAATAATTGGTTAAAAAAAAGAAAAAAATGAAACTTTTACACACTGCAGCACACAACAACACATTATCATAACCAATCCGAGGAGGTCGTGAGGGCCCCACTGGTCCTGCCCTCCCCCAAGCCGAATCCCCGCAGACTCATTGGGCCCTACCAGTGTCCGAGGAGGTCATGAGGGCCCTGCTGGTCTTGCCCTCCCCCAAGCTGAATCCCCGCAGATTCATTGGGCCCTACCAGTGGCCGAGGAGGTTGTGAGGGCCCCATTGGTCCTGCCCTCCCCCAAGCCAAATCACCGCAGACTCATTGGGCCCTACCAGGTAGCTGTAGTGAACGGTAGCTGTATTCAAGCCAACTAAGGACATTTGAATCTTGGCGCCATTTTTTATTTGTATCAGCAAAGCACTGCTGATAGTTTTCTTTGGACCTTTTCTCTATGCCTCTGAGCTGTTTCTACTCAGTTTGGCTAGGGTGCTTTAATTTCAGCTGAGGCAGACTTGTGCTTTTGTGTAATACCGTAGGTAGCTTTAATTTAAAGTAGTCAGCTGCCTAATCTGTGAATGAAGCCTAATCTCTATGTAACCAGCTGCCGTATGAACTAAGTATATTACAGATACAGTTTCCTGGTGTGTACGTTTAACTTTACAACAATCTTCCTGCGTTTCAGCTTTCTATTTAATCTCAGGAAAGGGAGCCTTAATTCATGTACCAGCTGCTGCTAGAATCAAGTGCTTAACCAGAGATCAGATTCAGTTTCCCCTGCACGGAAGCAGATCTCAGCCAATAATTAATTAAGCTGTGTGCTGAGTCTGGAGCTGTAATAGTACATTTTCTCCTGTAATGATCGAATTAAGTTTAATCCAGAGAATTGATAACGCTTCGATGTGAGCAACTGATTTCAGCCAGGTAGTTAAATTTACAACAGTCTCCCTGCATTTAAACTTACAGCAATCTCCCTGCGATTAAACACACTATCTAACTGATAAAGCTTCACTCTGAGCAATTGATTTCAGCCAGGTAGTTAAACTTACAACAATCTCCCTGCATTTAAACTTACAGCAATCTCCCTGCGATTAAACACACTATCTAACTGATAAAGCTTCACTCTGAGCAATTGATTTCAGCCAGGTAGTTAAATTTACAACAATCTCCCTGTGTTTAAATTTACAGCAATCCCCCTGCTTTTAAACACACTATGTAATCTCAGGGAAGGGAGCTTCATTTCATTTGCACGGCTGCTGTTAGAACCAGGTAATTAACCAGAGAACATTACATACTGTGTGTGGAGCTGAATCTGTACGTTTGTCCTGTAAGCCACTCCTACCACGTACCTGTTAAATTCACCTGCTGTTTCCACTCTTCCCCAGTGTCTGAGGAGGTCGTGAGGGCTCCGTTGGTCCTTCCCTCCCCCAAGCCGAATCACCGCAGACTCATAGGACCCTACCAGGTACACAATGCCACGTGGTGAATGGTAGCTGTATTCAAGCCAATTGAGGCCCCGCCAGCACTCTGCGCCAGCTGCCCCGCCACCACCCAAGGTGTGCTCTGCCTTATATAGGCTTAGAGTATCACGTGATCTGTGTTTCTTTTTTCTACCTATCAGCCCACTTTCCAATTAGCAGGTTATCTGCTGCCACCACTAGTGGCTATTCTACTATCTCTGTACTGCAAAATACAAAGAAGCATTTCTGCTGTTACCGCTGAAGGCCACTCTATCTCTGAACTGGTTAATACATAATATCATTTCTCATCATGCTACCACTATATCATGCCTTGCTTTGTATACTCCCACCCTTGACATCCCTCCCACGGTCCTCTTAGCCACACCCACAGCCTCAGACATGCATCAATTTTTCAAGCAGTAGGGTTTCCCCACCCCTTCCAATGCCACCTCCATCAGTGTGATACCTACTCAACATCTCCTGACAAATTGGACTCCTGGAGCTTCCATCTTGCCGCCTCTCTTTTCAACACAAGTCAAACTACGCTACAATTTCCTCATCCAAACAACTCTCATAAACCCCACCAGTTACCCCATGTCTTCTGCCAGATGATGGGGCAAAGGCCCAATACTAATCTGCTACTGACACTCCTGTTGCTTCTTGTAGGTGACTTTGAGCGCAACCCTGGCCCACCACACCCTACCCCCCCCAATCTCAAACTACCAAGGGGCCTCAAGCTTATGCATCTCAGCACATGCAGCTTATTGAACAAGCTCACCCTCCTCCAACCAAATGTCTTGTCTCTGTGTCCAGATATTCTGATCATAACAGAAACATGGTTAAAGCCACACAATCTGGATGCTGAGTTATCAGTACCTGGCTACACACTAATTCGGCATGACTGCCAGGGCAATAAAAGGGGTGGTGGAGTGACCGTGTTCATCTCTGCCCATCTGCAGTTCACCCCTATCCCTCTCTCCCTGCCCATGCTGTCAATTGACTCCTTGCTGATTAAGCTCTCACTCCCACACTCACTCCCGGTTTATGTGGCAGGGACCTATTGTGCTCCTGACACCCCTATGCCTCTCATAATGGACCACCTGAGCACCCTTAAACTGCTAGGCTCCGGGGGTGAGCTCCTTATCCTTGGGAACTTCAACTCTAACTGGCTCTCCATTGCAAGCTCCAAGCTATGGAATCATTTTGCCGCATTAAATATGTTGCAACACATATCGGAACCCACACGTCTGAATCACAAGTCCAAGAACCACTTGCATTGGATTCACAACTCTGGACTCCTCCCTGACTTATTAAGTGATCATCACATGATCTATGTAGTTAGGAGAATATTCAGGCCCAAAGCCCCTCCTCCACATACACTATTCACCGGGTCCTACAAATCTCTCAACCTCCCTGCACTCCTATTTGATCTAACTTGGACTGGTCCTTCATCCCTCTGGCCTCCACCATCAATGCTGCCCTTGATCTTTTCAAGTCTAATTTCCTCGCTGTATGGAACTACCACGCGCCCCTGATAAGGACCCATGTTTGGGGTGTCCACCTGCCCTGGGTCACCGCCACCATAGTCGAACAGCTACACACCAGGGACCAAGCATGGAAAGCCTATAAGGCATCAAAAACCCTGAAAGCACTCCAGTTCTACCGTGCACTCCAAAACTCCTGCACTAGGCTCCTATGGCAAGCCAAAGCCAGCTATTTCAAGGCCGCTTTCCAATCTAACCTAAATCACCCTGCTAAATTCTGGAAGTCAATGAAATCCCTTCTCACTCCCCTTGTCCAGCCTCCCATCCCTGCCCTAAACATTGATGGCTCCATCATCACAGATATAGGTGCAGTGGCCTCAGTCTTTAACACCTTTTTCACCGGCTGCGCATCCACTCTCCTATCCACTGTCCCCCAAACTCACTCTATCCCACCTACCTCCACTCTTCACACACCCACTGGCTTCATCTTGTGCATGGTCACCCCCTCAGAAGTGCTAAAAGCCTTGCAGGCTCTTATCCCCAACAAAGGTAAATGTCCCTCGGGTCTGGACTCCAAAATGCTCTACCTTTCTGCTCTAGTCATCGCCTCCCCTCTGACCGCCCTCTTCAATCTCTCATTCTCACTTGCATCAGGCCCCTCTTATTGGAAAACTGCCACTGTTATCCCCCTCCTGAAAGGGGGTGACCCCTCAGCACCATGTAACTATCGCCCCATCTCCCTCCTCCCCATCCTGGCCAAAATTCAAGAATGACTAGTGTTCAAGCAGCTCTCTTCCTTTCTCAACACCTCTTCCTTCTTCACTCCCTATCAATCGAGTTTCATGAAGATGCATTCCTCCATCACCTCCCTCCTCAGGCTCACCGACACCATCCTTACAGGCATGAACCTAGGGCACATCACCTCGGCTATTTTTGTCGACCTCACCAAGGCATTTGATACAGTCTCTCATGCCCTTCTACTATCCAAACTTGCTAAGGTGGGACTTTCGAGTACTTGCACCAACTGGTTCAAATCCTACCTTGTAGACAGATCCCAATCCATGCATATCTGCCATCATACCTCAGCCTCCCTCCCTGTAAACACAGGGGTCCCCCAAGGCTCAGCACTTGGCCCAATTCTGTTCTCCATCTTCCTGAATGACCTGCCCCTCTGTATGCCTAAACTCCTCCATCCATATGTATGCTGATGACACGGCATTGTATGCCTCTGGTCCCTCCCCCATAGAAGTGGCCTCCAGACTTCAGGAGGATTTCAATGCTGTCCAGCACTGGTTTAGATCTAACCGCCTCTTTCTAAATCTGAAAAAAAATATCTCACTCACCTTCGGTACTAGACAGAGGCTCTCCTGGCTCCCCTTAACCCCCTCGTATCTTACTATCGATGGGACCCCATTGGAAGCCCACACCTCCTTCCGTTACCTTGGGGTCTCACTAGACCAGCACCTTGACTTCTCAGATCATATTCACTCCATCCACAAGAAACTCCACCCCAAGCTGGGTGCCGTGTATCGTAACTAGGGTTGCTTACCTCTGGCAACTCGTAGAGCAATCCTACAGCAAATTATTCTCCCTATTATTGACTATGGTGATGTAGTATATAGCGCCGCACCAAAGTCCACCCTTGCAAGACTTGACCCTCTCTTCCATTCCTTCTGCCGCTTTGCCCTAGACTGTCCTCTCTCAGTGCACCACTGCAATTTGTATAAGCTGTAAGACCACTCCTCGCTGTACAATCAAAGACTTAGCTACTGTGCTAGAACCATGGCAAAATTCTGGACACGGGCCCTCCCACCCTACCTCGAGTCTGCCCTTATAGTTCAACCCCCCTCTGTGTACTCTCTCAGGAATACTGACTCCAGGTCTCTGTATGTCCCACACATGTCCACAGCCAAAGGCCAAGCGGCTTTCAACTATCACTTGCCTAATCTTTGGAATGCCTTGCCAGCTAACATTAGGTACACAGACAATCCTCAGTGGTTAAACCAGCTCCTCAAGTCGTTCTCCCCCCCGCCTGTTCATGCAGCATGCACCTCCATAATGTTAGCTATCCCAGCTCCCACCCTTATCCTTCTCCAATCCTTGGCACATTTCTTCTTGCCTAGCATCCAGCCCTTGACTAGCACCAGGTGCATCCTGGCCACTACGACTACCAACCTAGGTGTCCACCAGGATACGTACCCTACTTCTAATGGCCTAACTGCACTGTTGGTCCATGGACTTTTCAGTAGCCTACTGCCTGTTTGTACTGTTAACTTCTGCCAAGATGATGTAACTGCAATCTGTACTGCTGTGTCATATGTGCCAAGATGTTTTATATGCACTGTGATTATTGTGTTCAAATGATGTTCTGTTCTGACTTACCCCTCCCCAGGATGCATCTGGAATTGAGTGGTACTCTGCTCAGTATGCCTTCCTGGCGAAACTCTTAAATAAATAAATAAATCCAATGGTACATAGCTAAAAATAAGGTATAACATACACATCCCAGCCACCATACTGAGTTGAAAGTTGTTGGGAAGGGGCCTTGGAGTAAACTTAGCCTTTTTCAACTTCCAATTCCACATCATCCAAGAAGCACCCCTCACAGTCTTCTAGACTGGAGTTCTCATCAGGTGGGAATTCTCTCAACATTGCTGCCTCATCCACCTCGCTGCTGGTGGATGCCTTAGTCGAGGGACCGTCATCATCCTCGTCACCGAGACAAAGTTCCTGTGGCAACACCACTGACATCACTGTTGTGTGGAATGTGCCTTTTATTCATTTTGATGAATGTTAGCATGGACACATTCTTGGGTAACAAACTGGTCCTACGGTCACTCACAATTGCCCCAGCCGCACTAAACACTCGTTCCACAGTGACACTGGATGGTGGGTAGCTCAGGTATTTCGCATCAACCAATGTTACTGCTGGCCAGTCATTCATTTTACTGCTCCAGTACAGCAGTGGCTCGTCAGTAATGGCAAGGTGCTTTGGGTCCCCATGTAGGTCTCCACCATCCGTTCTGTTGCCTCATCTGTCTCCTCCTCCTCCTCCTTCTCTTTTTCCTCCATATCTTTCACTCCCACCTGAAAGAGAACATCCCAAATGGGACTGCTTGCTGTTTTCTGCTCTGCCTTGCACATTTTCTATGACTGGGTTGCCTATGAGTTGCTGGTGGTGGTAGCATGACCTGTTTTTATGCAGTGCGTGCATTTTTCATTTGTGCAGTATGTACCAGTCTAATGAGGTTCTCTGTCAACTGTTGTACTCACTGATGACCTCTTCCAATTATAGAGGGTAGCCCACGTTTGTAGTGTGGATCCAGCATGGTGGCAATTGCAAAGTCAGCTGACTGTAAAATGCCAGATACATGGTTATTTGTGTCCAGCACATGGAGCATGTGATCCATTAGATCACAAGAGCCATGAGCCCCACTTGCCTCTGTCTGTTGTCGCACATTCACTAGTGTCTGCCTGAGGGGTATGGACTGACTTATGCAAGCAGTGTTCTCACTCACTGCCTGTGTAGCATGCTTGAGTGGACAGAGAATGCATATTAGCCCATTAATTTAGTGCCACTGCTCTGTTGTTAGAGCGAAGGACACTCCAGCACTGTCACGTGTGGTGTGCAGCTGCAGGTATTCTGACACAGCCTTATACTGTTCATACATAGATACATAGATACATAGACAGTGTCAGCAGATAAGGGCCTATGGCCCACCCAGTCTGCCCATTTGAGCTTGTAAGTTCAGTTTGTTTTCCTAGAAGTCCGCTTCCTCACCCCTGACCTCTAGAATTCCTTTATGTCTATCCCATGCATTCTTAAATCCCGTGATTGTTTCAGCCCCCACCACTTCCTCTGGCAGAGTGTTCCACTTGTCCACCACCGCTCTGTGAAGAAATTCTTTCTCATGTTTCTCTGAATCGCCCTCCTCCAACTTCATCCCATGCCCCTAGTCCTGGAACATCTTTTTCGCTTAAAAATAGTGTTTTCCTGCACCCTGTTTCTCACTGTAAGATACTTGTATGTCTCTATCATATCCCCTCTCTCCCTCCTCTCCTCCAGGGAGTACATGTTCAGTTCCTTCAACCTGTCTTCATAGGACTTGTGATGCAATCCATGCACCATCTTTGTTGCCCTCCTCTGAACCTTCTCTACCCTGTCTATGTCCTTACGTAGGTATGGTCTCCAGAACTGTACACTGTACTCCAGGTGGGGCCTCACTAGTGTCTTGTATAGCGGAATTATGACCTCCCTTTTCCTGCTGGTGATGCCCCTGCCTATACATCCCAGCATCCTATTTGCTTTACCTGATGCCTTGTCACACTGTTTCCCTACCTTGAGGTCATCAGAGATGACAACCCCAAGATCCTGGTCAAGCATATACAGGGTGGAGTGCCACCTGGTGACAACATCAAGCTTCAGCCGGTGCTGAGGCAGATGGTTATTGTGCTGTAGCTCATGTAGATGGTCATGGGCCTTTGCAGAACAGGCGAAGTGGACACAGATGCAACGGGCAACAGTAACTGTTTTCTTAATGTCCACATGGTTGAGTAACTGCTGATCAACAAGATTAAGGCAGTGTACCAGGCAGGGCACTTCGAAAAATCCACCATCGCTAATGCACTTTACCACATTGGAGCCATTATAACTTGCAATGAATCCTGCTATGAGTGACTGTGTGTGTAGCCACCCATCAATCATGTCCAGCAGAACAGTAAACATTTTTGCAGCCATGTGAGAACCTGTAACACTTGTCAAACTCCGGGTTGCATGCTGCCGAATACCAGGTGTGTTGCTACCACCACAGTTTTGCTTCACACATGTTTTGCCAGGCCCAAAATCAAGAACTGCTCCAGACAACTGTTCCCAGTGTGCTGTTATGCACAGATACATGCTTGCTGCTGTTTGTACACTGGTCCACGTATCCATGTTAGGATGACACAGTGTGATGCACTATGCTTCAAAGCATGTCTAATGTAATCAGCAACTCTACTGTTCAGCACTGGCATGACACGCTTAGTAAATGAGGTTCGTGGTGGAACTTGCTATTTGGGACAGGCACAGGCCACCAACCTGCGGAAACCAGCATTCTCTACGAATGAGAATGGCAACAGATCGATGGCCAGCATTTCAGAAATGGTAGCATTTAACTCTCATGCAGCCGCATGATTGGGGGGGTACTTTGGGGCTATCAGACCAGAACGCTGTACTTGTAGCAGCAATGATTTTCTTTTAGGGGTAATACTTGACTCTTGGAGCTGTGTAGACCACATGAAACCAGTTATTTTGGTTGCTTGTGGGTGTGGTGGTGTACTTTTCAGACTCATGGGACTGGAACTCGCACCGCCACTACTATGCCCACTACTCGAGAGATCAAAGGATTGCTCACCCTCCTCCTCCACCACTGACCCACTCTACCCTCCCTCCTCCTGCTCTTGCTCTACTACATGTAACTTGCCACCAACAGCTCTGGCATATTTCTGGTGTCGATGCCATCTCAGTGGGTGCTTGTTTTTCAGGTGGGCATGTTGGTCACCAGTGCCTATGTGGCTTCCTTCCCCCCGAATAACCCGGGCTTGACAAAGTTGGCATATTGCCATGGTCTCATCAGCAGGATCTAGTACATAAAAGTCCCAAACTATGGACTTTTGACCTCTGGACTTCAGACGCTTCTGGGACTGGGATAGCTCAGAAGCAGGTGTAGAAGTGTATGTTTTTTGGCTGCTCTCATCACTTCAGTAAAACTACATTTTGGGGGGGATTACTTGACTGCTTGGAGGTCTGCTTATAGGCTTAGTGACAGACTAACCCATGGGCTGTACATGTAAATGGCCTACATCACCCATGACCTTTTTTAACTCAGGCTCCCATGCGGGATCATCACAGTCATCATCATCACCACCAATAGCGATGATGTTCTTGTTTTCATCCTCACCTCCTCCTACTCCTTCTCCCACCATCACTGTCTTCTTGGTGGATGGCATCTTTTTCTTTCTCTACAACCATCTCAGGGGGCTGACTATCCTTATCTCCAGGACTATCAGACTCTTGTTGAACACTATCGTCACCAACTCCTTCAGGAACATGGACAGTCACACTGACAGACTTATTATCACCCTCCTCCGAGTCCTGGACCACTGTTCCTGTGCCAATGTCAGTGCCTCTCTTCTTCTCCCTGTCGCATCCCCCACTAGCATGGCTGCAACAGTTTGAGATTTAAAAACATAAGACACAGGTATGCCTAACCCAGTTCGGACACCAGCTCCTTTGCTGATTCCTGCCACACCACCAGGGCCCACATCAGAAGACACTGATGCAGACATATGCATGCTTTCACTGCTATGAGGAGCTGGAACTGAAATTGTAGTTTTTTCAGCAGACTTCTTAGTTCCCTCATCCACTCTGCAACGTTTCCCCTCTGTACTTGGCCGCTTCTTAGCAGGCAGTTTTGCTGACTGCTGCTTCAAAGCTTTTCCTTTCTCTGGGAGTATTTGAAGAAAGGATGTATTACTACTAACTGTGTGAATAACATCACACACCTACAGTACTGGCTTCCTTATAAGTCCAAACACAATCAGGACAGGTACTAGCACTTAGAGTACAACTAATACCGTATATGGTAGGCAGCCTATTCTATAACTTTTTTCCCCCAAACAGGATAGGAATTAAAGAAACACACACAAGGAAAAAGGGCACACGTGGCCAACTTTAAATACAGATCACCCGTGTCTCTGGACAAATAAAGTACTGTAATGTGTTATTAATTAGTACCACAACATTTTTTATATAAGGGCAGAGACAACCATAAAACTGCAACAAAGGCAAGTAGTACCACACAATATGGTAGTGGTCTGGGTAGGAGGGATCACCAAGAAATCTCTTGAAAATGACTATTTTAACATATACTGTTTTATAATGCGCTGTCAGGTGTTATACAAACAATGCTATAACAGAGAAAGGGTAATGTAAGTTAACGAAAACAGGAACACTGCGCAGTGTGCAGAGTCAAGCTTCAGCAATAACATACAGGGGAACAATGCAACAATGCAGTGCAACTGTAAATGGACAAGTTCAAGTGATCAAGTAGAAGTACTTAAGTAAAGATATAAAAAAATTCAGAACTGTTGATTTTCACGGTTTCAGTAACACAAGTTAACACTCCAGCAAACAGAACTAACCACAGACAAATAAAACAAAGGATCAGCTCTGTGTGTTTAAAACTTTAGAATTCACAATCAATTCACAACTAAAAGCAGAAGAATGGTATATATAACACAGCTAACAGCTGCAGAAACTCTCTCAAACAGGATGGAGAAACTTTTCAAAGAAAAATAAATGGCAAGACATAACAAAATTAATAAGAAATAACAGTAAATAAATTTCTCTCAATTGTGAATAAATACCAATCTGCTTGGTTAGAAATAGCCTGCATTGATTTATACTCCTACCCTACGCGACACAACTCTTTCAAAGACAGAGAGAAAAGTAAAATTTAATTTAAAGTAAATATTATACAAAAATCCACAAAACTAGAAAATGTTCCCTAGCAGCACAGTAGCACTAGGAAAAATGTTATATTTTGCAGCAATAAGCTCTCAAAAACAAGTTTTAGCTATGTTTCAAAGGCTTTATTGGCTCTGATGCACCACAACAGACTGCTCTCCAACTCAACATGCAGCACAATGAGCTATAAACAAGCTCCACATGATTTTTGACCTGTTTACCCACAATGCATTGCAAAGTTCACCTTTGGACCACAATTTTGCAGGCAAAATATAAAGTTATGCCGGCGAAATTATACCACAAGGTGAATTTTTTTTCCAATTGTTTTAACCAGGTGAGACACACTAAGCTGAAAGCTTGTTTACAGGTGCAACCTGGGAGCACAGGGAAGTTAAGTGACTTGCTCAGGGTCACACAGTATGTAAGTGGGGGCAATGGGATTCAAACCCAGGGCACCAGATTTGCAGCTCAGAGTGTTAAACCACTGCACTATACTACCTCGCTATATCAATTTGAAGCATCAATGGGTGAAATTGGCAGACCAACGCATTTAGAAGAAATTTCACCATTTACGTGAAATCATGCTTTGCATAGGTGAAAAATTTCATCAAGGCATGTTAAACGAAATTTTGCCATTACACGAAATCAAGAAAACAGATATTTTATTTTGCATAGGTGAAATATTTTGCTTAATTGCAGAATTACGCAAAATAACAAGTGGCAGGCAAAATATTTCAATTTCGCACAACACTACACCAAATTCTATCTCAAGATTCCACAAAATGGCTGCAGCCTGATTTAATTTATGGACAGTTCACATACTGATACCTGCAGTCTTCTAACACCGAAAGGTATGCTCATTACCTCTTATGGAGGTCTCTTAATTGGCTTCCGAATGTGAGGGACACAGTACATTTACCATCTCTTTGAATTAAATTAACCATCCAACCATTCTATCCCACCAATGATGGAGATAATCAGGGAATTTAGTGATCTATCCAATTACAAGCTGAATATTGAAAAGACAGTTATCTTTCCCCACAATCACAAAAGTTTGAAACAGGAGATCACGGCCTTGGGATTGTCTTGGGAAAAAGAATCCCTAAGATATCTGAGAATTGTTCTCTCAAGAAGCCCAACCCTTCTCCAAAAGAAAAATCTGGATTCTCTGATGCTCACAATTAAACAAGACCTACAAATATGGTCCCTTCTCTCACTTTCCTTATGGGGTAAACTTAACCTGATTAAGATGAATGTTTTTCCCCTTCTTTTCTACCCATTAAGTCTACTAAATGTATGGCTCCCTCTCTCGCAGTTCAAAAAAGTGCACAGTCTCATCATTGATTTGATGTGGGTCGGTAAAAGGCCACGACTGGTGTTTCACAAACTAGCAGCACCAAAAATTAAGGGAGGCCGCTGTCTTCCACATATTGGTCTTTATTACTGGGCCAGCCATGCCAGTAAATATCTCCGGTGGCTAACTCCACTGGGTCCTCTGAATCCCTTCTCCTATTTACCAAGTTGGCTTAAGATAGAATTAGTTCAGCTTAGACTGTATGGTCTCTCCCCTTCTGCATTACTACATTTAAAAGCAAAGTCTCTTCGCCTGAAACTTCATACATCTCCGATTGCTATTTCTATTAAAGTGCACTCTCAACTTTGTGCCTTCATGAAATATAACCAGATCCAAGATCTAGCACAGCCATTAGTTGGTAACCCCAATCTCAAGGTTGATGGTAAAGTTCTCTCCCCTCTTTGGCTCCCTCACCTAAGAGACTGTCCTCTTTCATACTTGACAAGGGAAGAAGATGGGACCTGGCTATCCTCCCCCTGAGATTATTACCAAGGCTGGTATCCCACAATCCAATATTTTTAAAATCCTTCAGTTGCATCACCTACTGGTGAAAGTAATGGGGAGTACTCCATTGCAGCCTGTGAGGAAGGCATTTTACTCTGAACTTGTTCCTCTGGCTGGGTTTCCACATGCCATGTCCAAGGTGGCTGGACTCTTGTATGATTGGATCTATCCAGAACAGTTTGGCCCATCCAGGTACTGGTCCCCTCTCTTCCCTGGGATCACCATAGCGTGGTCTCTTCTATGGCAAGGTTGTCATAAGTGCATTACCCAAGATAGACTCAATATAATGTAATTCCATATTTTACATAATCTATATTACACGCTACAAAAATTGGCCAAATACGGCATTGCCCTCTCATCCACTTGCATAAGGTGCGCACAGGAGGAAGGTAACCTGCTTCATGTTTTTTGGTATTGTCCCAAGATGGCTCCTTTATGGGTGAGCATGCAACAGACAACAGATCCCCTATTATGCCTTAATTTGTTTCCTGCAAAGGTCTGTCTGCTGGGATATTTCTCTGGGATTCTGGTTCTGGTCCATAAATTTCATATGGCTTTAACAGCAATATCTGTTAAAAAGCTGGCATTGAGACATTGGAAGGATAATGAGGTAATTTCCTATACCGAATGGTTGCGGGAATTACTGGCCAACCTCAAAACTGAAAGATCCATAGCAAGTCTCCGTAACAGAACTGCCAGATTCACTAAAATCTGGGGCCCTTTGCAAGTTGTGCTCTCTTTACAGCCTACTTATATCTTTTTTTTTTTAATTCAATGTACTTTATTACAATTTTAAATTTACAGTGTGGTACATATGGTCATAAAGGTAGCATTGTATTACTTGAAAGATGAATTGGAGCCTTCAGGTTACATCGGCTCAATAGATATCAAAACAAAAACCTTACTATTCCCTACTAATTACCCCCTTCCCTCATACCCACCCTCCTATTAATAATGGTTTAAGGATCCCCCCCAATCTGGAAACATGTCTTGTTAATTTGGTACCGGTAACAAAAAGTAAAAGGAAAGGTCTGCATTTGATAAGTAACGTTTAAGAGTGAAGCAAACTAAAGCGTAGACCAACCAATTATTGCTGTGCACCATCTAGTGGCTGTGTGGGTAATACCATCCAAGTCATCATACTGTAATTTAGCAGTTACTGCTGCAGGATTGAGTACAGTGCAAATAGCTTTCCTTACTTTTTGACAAAACTATTAGGAGTATGCCTAAGAGATTCTATCATCTTTTCTACACGAAGATTAATCAGTAGCTCGTTTAACCACTCAGTGTATGTAACCATTGAGGAACCCTTCCAGTGTCTTAATACCAGTTTTTTGACTGAGTACGGGATTAGAGATAAATTGAACCTTCTTTCTTTAACAGGCACCAGGGAATAGTCACCTAATACACAGACCGCAGGTGTAAAAGACAACTCAAGGCCTAGTAGGGGATCTGCTTTATTTTTTATCTCTGTCCACAGAGGTTTAATAATAGGGCAGTTCAAGAGGACATGGAGCAGGGTGCCTTCTACTTTGCCACATCTAAAACATTTGCTATCCTGTGATCTACCCATGTCAACAAGTTTGGTTGGGGTAAAATAAATATGCAATATATAACATTGGATTATACGGAGTCTATCGTTGGATGTGTAGGAAAACACTTGCCAAATTTTATCCCAATTGTACTCCTTGTTGGGGAATTGTTCTAACCAGTATGTAGAGTGACCCAATATGTCTGGGCAGATGGCAGAGTACAATGCAGCTGTAATCTGGGACACAACATGGGGCTGCCAGGCCAGGTCTTGAAGTGAGTTAATAAAATCAGATTGGTCAGTTTCCCATTTTCAGTCACCAGTTTAGTAACTAGTAGATGTCTGATTTGGAAACCTTGAAAAATCTGTCTCTCTGAGAGATTCATAATAGGAAGGAGATCTGGGCTGGCTTTAAGTTTCCCACCTACTAGAAGATTTGAGATTTTAGTTTCCAAAAGTGGGTTCCTCACAAATGGCTTGAGGCACTGCCCACCCACTCTAAAATTAGGATTCAAATTCAGGGGCTGGGGAATGTCTTTAACATTATCATAATTAAGAGCCTTACACAGCTGGGCATGAACTTTGATGGACATTAGTACTAATTCGTTCTTAAGGAAAGAAAGACATGCTTTGGGGGTGGTATACAATAGGGTAAGAGGAGAGATGCCACTCTGTTGAATCAGGTGACACTCTATTTGCAGCCACACTGGTACATGGGAAGATGCATAATGCTGGAGAGACGGGGGCATCCAATGTAGGTACTTTGCTTGGTGGCTGGCTAAATAATAGTGGTAAAAACTAGGAAGCTTAAGACCTCCATGTTGTTTAGCAGCCCCATGCCTAATATACGATCTTCTTGGGGGTTTCTGTCTCCACAGAAATTGAGAGATAATGCCATGGAGTTTCCAGAACCAAGAATAAGGGAGGTAGAAATTAAGCATATTTAAGGGATATGATATCCTAGGAAGGATATTCATCTTGATTACGCTGATTCTCCCTTGTAGCGAGAGGTATAGTGGTGCCCATCTGTCCAAGTCTTGTTTAATGGTCACTAAAAGGGAGTCTAGGTTAAGTCTCTTTACTTGAGCCGTATCTTGGGAGATAGCGAGCCCTAAGTATTTAATTTGAGTTGCCCAGCCCAGATGCAGTTTTTCAATCTGGGCTTGGCATGCATGAACATTTAGCGGCATTACCATGGATTTATCCTTATTTAATTTATAGTTGGACACCAATCCATAGGAATCTTTAATATCAAGGACTGCAGGGAGTGTAGTTTCCAGATTTGTTAAATGCAGTAAGATGTCATCTGCATATGCTGACAAATGAAGGTTCAGATGACCTACCTGAATACCCTCTATGAAGGGGGAGTTTTGAAGATGATAAACTAGCAGTTCTAGATAAAAGTTAAATAACATCAACAAGAGTGGACAGCCCTGCCAGGTTCCAGAGAATAATGGAAATAAATTGGAGTAAACCCCATTGCAATAAAATTTTGCTGAGGGGTTTGTGCAAAGAGTCTTAATCCAAATGGACACATTTGTTGGGAAATCCAAAGCAGTCAAGCACTTCGAACAAAAAAGGCCAGCTAACTCAGTTGAAGGCCTTCTCTGCATCCAGGGACACCAATACCATTGGGTGCTGTGCCATCCTGGATATGGAGAAGATATTGAACAGCTTACTCAGGTGATTGGCTGAAGATCGACCAACCACAAATCCAACTTGTTCAGAACTAAGCAAAGGAGTCCATACTTTGGTTAACCTGGCAGCTAGGATTTTGGCAAAGAGCTTAATATCATAGTTCCTTAAGGATATGGGACGATAATTGGTTACCTTATTTTTATCTCTATTAGGTTTAGGGAGAACAATAATAAGTGCTTCCAACAAGGAGGAATCTGATATACTTGATTCACAAAAATAGTTAAACATCTGCAAGAGCAAAGGGGAAATTTGTTTTCCAAATAATTTATAAAATCAGGGTGGGAATTCATCGGGACCAGGGGCTTTGTCCTCGGGGAGAGAGTGAATAGCTTCTGATAATCCCTGCTGGCTAATCTTGCAGACAAGCAAGTCTTTCTGAATTTGGGAAAGGGATGGGAGTTGAAACTGGTGTAAATAGTCCCGAATATCAGAAATCAGTTGAGGGTGAATATAAAGCCTTGTAATATTCTTCAAATTCCTGGGCTATCTCCCTTGGTGTGGTGAGAAGTGTATTATCCTTGAGGGAATTCAAGGCAATTACAATTCTAGATTCCTCTTGTTTTTTTAATCTTAAGGCTAATAGATGACTCGCTTTCTCTCCCTGTTAGATGTATCGGGCTTGGGACTTAAACAACGCAAACTGTGCTTTTTCCCTTAGGGTTTCTGAATACTGGTTCTGTAATAAGGTTAAATGGGTCAAGATCTCATCACTAGGATTAGAGGGTAGCTCGTCTTCCAGAGCTTGAATTTGGGCCAAAAGAGAAAAGGAACCGGCGTCCCTCTTTTTTTTCCTAATTGTAGCTAAATGTATGCACTCGCCTCTTACTACACATTTTAAAGCACTCCAGATTTTGTCTACATTCAGAATAGAGTTTTGATTATGTGATAGGTACTGTTCTATAGTTTCCTTTAGGGTCTGCACTATTTTTGGGTCCTGAAGCATCTGAATGTTCAGCTTCCAGCTGCTATCTTTATGTGGAGTGTGCAGTAGGGTGCCCTCTAACCATATTGGAGCATGGTCCAAGAGGGTCCTAGGGTTAATTCCACCACTTGTTAGCCCTACAAGGACTAGATTGTTCACCAAAAAATAATCTATGCATGATAGGGACCTGTGGACAGGAGAATAAAATGTAAATTGTTTACTATCGGGATTTAAGAGGTGCCATGGGTCGGTGAGCCCATGGTCTGCCATGAGCTCTCTAAGAGCTATTTCTGCTGGAGATAGAGATTTTTTTATCACGAGTACAAGACCTGTCCATTTTTGGGGAGTAGACAAGTTTTCAGTCTCCCACCAAAATCGTGGGGACTTTCAGGAAGGGCAGAGAAAAAAGCTGGTGAATCAGTATTGGTGTGTACATTGACCCCAGTAATACCTCTGAGTGGTTTAAGAGGCCAAGCAAAAGTATAATTCCTCCCTGGGGGTCTATGTGGGACTTCTATAACTGAAAGGATGTACCTCTTGTAATAGCAATTGCCACGCCTCTTTGAGCGGTGGCATTAACCTCAGTGTAGAGCTGGCCAATTTGGCGCCTTCTAAAGAGGCTTCCCTCAGTCTCCAGCAAGTGCGTTTCCTGGAGGAAGGCAATCTTGCTGTGCAAAGACTCGAGATGCTTAAGGATTTGATATCGCTTGATCCTATGCCTGGCTCCTTTCACATTCCAAGATACAAACCTCGCCATCATGGTTTAAATGAAGTGTAGCCAAGGGTGGAATACAAATAAGATTGGCTAGGAACATCTAAGTTCCTCTCATAAAATACAATAAGTGGAGCCAGTTTGAATTGTAGTGAGACATGTAACCCTAGAGCCATAGATGCAGCACAGTTTACCTGACATGTGAGAGAACCCTCCCTCTTCCATGAAAAACTGTGATCTAGAGAGAACATCCGCCTCCCCCATCCCCAACAATAACTCCCAAAAATAAAAAATCCAAAAGTTCCCCAGTCCATTAGACTGCCCTCCTCTTCAATGATCGGCTATGAATTACACTCACCAACAAATATCCCGCAGCACCGTCACTCCCCCCCAACTCACCACCTGATTGAAGAAATCTATACCCAACTTTTAGTACATATTTAAGCTGAAGTAAACTTTCGTAGCTATAAATCACATCAACACCACAAACTTTGGTATACAGCCTGATACCTAAAATACTAAACAGAACCCTGGAGAGACAAAGCATAATTTTATCAATGTTCCAGCACTCCAGCAGGGCCTAGTTGGTAAAGTCCTCATAGTCCATCTGGCACATAACTGCCTATTCCCTATTAATACAGTAGGAAACAGAACCAGAGTCCCTTTTCAAACATAAAATGTATAACCTAGAGATCCTGCATTCAATAGGCAATTAGTTGAATCACGAGTAGGAGTAGGGCCAGTGGCCTTAACAGGGACAAAACAGCAGTCAAAGGTTAAAACAAATTGTGGCAGCCGAAACCTAATTGTAGATCCCCAAGAGCCTGGGGTTACCTTCACTTAAACAGATCGGGAAACAACTTCTTGAACTCAGCCATGGCGACTGTTGGAGACTCATATGATAGCCATTTACCATCGTGCTGCACTTGGAGTATTGCAGTATAGCATAGTCTGAACCTGATGCCAGCTGCAATCAGCTTCATAACCATAGAATGAAGCTGGATGCGTTTTTGCTTTAGCATCAGGGTGTAGGTCTTGTGCTATTCAAATTCTTTTATTTTCCCACTGGATATCCTTGACTTCTCTCACTTTGTCCAGGATAAATTGTTTGTCCAGGTAATTGAGTAAGCAAAAGATTAGAGGACGTGGGGGGAGATCCATCCTTGAGGTGGAGTGGGCTGTAGACAACGACTAGCCCACTCTATTATATAGGTAGGGCTGTTCGGTGAGGGGCCTGCTATTTTGCCACACAATTTCTGTATGAAAGAAATGGGGTTCATCCCTTCCTCACCTTCCAGGAGCCCCAGGATCACCAGGTTGTTTCTACGTGAATGGCCCTCCAGATCTGTGATTTTGTCCTCGGCTTTGCATAACTGCTGCCTCAGAGTAACCACTTAAGGATCTAGGCGAGACCTCCAATCATCCAGTGATGAGATTCTGGTTTTGTTATCTCCAGTGCGAATGATAAGCTGATTCAAGGAGGTTTTTAGAGACTGCATATCTCCTACTACTGCTTGTAGCAATTCTTTTATTAGAGCCAATCCCTCAAAGAAGGTTGCTTTGGTCAGCAAGGCCTGAGAAGCAGGCAGGGTTGCCTCAGCCGATCCTCCCATTTTATTCCTCTTTGCCGGCTTGACTTTGTCGGAAGATGGGGGTGGTGTATGCTTGGGCCGCTGGCTCTTCATATCTGCGTCCATAAACAGAGCGATGTGCGGAAATGTAACTGCAGAGTTTAATGCCCAATGAATACCACGTCTCCAGGTGAAGGTAGGCAAATATTGAGGATGGGCAAATTGAATTGAGCGGGGAGGGTTAGCGGAGCAGTAAACAGTGTATCTATTCGGCAGCCATTGCAACCGGAAGTCCAGCCTACTTAAATCTTTAGATATTAGTAGAAATAGCATGGCTCTCTATATCTTTTACATGTATATGATTTGTGGGGGGTAGGGGGTAGTGGGGGAGGACAGATCTATTATTTTGTTACCTACTGATTGTATTTTGTTTGTACAGTGCTGACTTGTCCTCTATATGGAAAACATTTTAATAAACTTTGAATTAAAAAAAAAAGAATTAAATGAACCACTATATTTGAACAGTTTTACAAACATAATTGTGCTTTAACATCTCCTATATCCTGCAAACTCTTACTGCTTGTCAACAACACACCGTGTCATAAGATGGAAATGGAGGGGTAAGCTCGATGTACTTCACAGGTTTCAAAAATCACGCAAGAAACATAGAAACACAGAATTTGATGGCAGAGAACAACTGCTTGGCCCATCCAGTCTGCCCATTTCTCCCTATCTTATTATTTATTTATTTGTTTTTGTTAACCAGGTAGGCACACTAGACAACAAATGCCTATTTTCAGGTGCGACCCGGGAGGTTACAATACAGAAAAAACATGGTACAGAGTCATGGTAGCATACAAGCACAATGCAGAGAACATGGTACATAGTCATGGTTACAAACCGCCCATAGTACAGGTGGGCCGGAGAAATATCAAAACAGAGAGCTTGGAACATAGTCAGGGATGCTTGTGGACCCACATACCGGGGGTGCAAGAGCCCGACAGTATAGGCAAGAAAGCAAACACGTAAACCACTACCGCAAGAGATTGAGAATGTAGAGAGAGTGTGGCATCTAATGCAACTAGTCAGTACACCTGGAGAGGTGATAGTCCTAAGGTGAGGAGCAAGGGAGTTAAACAGGAGGCCAAGGAGGGTGGGCAGGGACCGTCCAGAAAAGGAACAGGTAAGTAGGCGGTGGGGAGAGAGGCAGGGAAGTAGGCCAGCATGGAGCTAGAGGGTACAGTGAGGGGTGGATGGGGACATGGGGACCACCACGACAGGCCTGGCTAGCCTGCAGACTGAGAGTGGCCCTATAGTTGCGAGCCCCAGAGAGCGGGCAAGAAAGATGGGGTAATGGCAAGTGCTGCAAGGGAGGGGCAATGGGCTGAGAGGGAGAGGGCCTGCAGAGGAGGGGGTAGACTAAGTGCTACAGGGAGAGCGCTAAGGATAAATCAGTATGTGGGAGAGGTGGGGAGGGGAGTCTCCCAACAACTAGGTGGAACAAAGACAGGAGGAGGCAGCCTTGAGGAAGTTCCACAAGGACGTTTTGAAGCTGGGGTGGGAGGGGGCAGCCCGGACTTGGACGGGAAGGGAGTTCCAAAGTCTCGGGGCGAAGGCGGAGAAGGCCCGATCACCGGTAAGAGAGCGGGTCCGTGGGATCAAACAGACATGGGTCGAGCTGGACCTAAGTTGATAGGCCGGGGTGCAGTGTTTGAAGGGAAGGGTGAGGGCAGAAGGGCAGGCAGTCCGGACAATATTATCGACCATGTTGCTGAGGACAAAGGCACGGTGTTTTTCAGGGGGAAGCCACCCCAATTGGGCGTAGAGGTCACACCAATGCAGAAGGCAAGGCGCAGAGAGGGCAAAGCGACAAATGCTGTTATAGGCTGTGTCCCATTTCGCAAGACGGGCACACGGGAGCGGTGCGAAGGCTACCAACCCATAGCAGAGCGTAGGAAGGAGGATCCCTCTAGCTATGGCGAGCCTGGTGGCTGGAGTGAGGCAGTCTTTAGCCCTGTAGGCTAATCCAAGCTTGCTATTAGATGCTTTGCAGATGTTTCGGAGGTGCTCGGCAAGATCGAGCTGAGGATCAAGAGTCACCCCTAGGTACCTGGCAGAATTTAGGACAGGCAGGAGGGAGCCATTCCCCCCGAGGATGGCCAGGTGGGAGGGGCAGGAAGTGGTTTTAGCCACCGACCCGAATAACATGGCATGGGTCTTGTTCAGGTTGACCGAGAGCTTGTGACCCATGAGCCAAGTTTGAA